>MU270014.1:31883910-32483910 GCA_021432705.1 Caranx ignobilis
TCTCCTGCCACCATTTAGGTTCACTTTCACATTAAAACCACGAGGGAAGTGGTGGCCCATGAAACTTTATTGAAATAAATGTCTCTTTCTCGCCTTATTCCAAATGAACAAGCAGGTGCTCCAAACATGCCAGGACTTGTCAGGACCAGAAACTACTAGAAAACTCCGTGCTACATGCTAATGACAGCAATTCACACGGTTCGGGCTAAAACTACATGAATGACAAATCTGACATTTACTATCAATATATTATTCATTTCAAGAAAACATCAACCTGAATTTGCTGAGTGGCCAGCAATAGGAGTCTTTCAGTCTGCTCTTTATATCTGTCGGCGAAACTATTTACCAACATTACCATCCCTTTAACTGGATCCAACGCCCTGCACCACCGTGCTGTTTATTAGCCGGTGGTCGTAATGCATTGTTCCACCCGTAAATGTAATTATCGATATTTTAGACACCTGTTAAAAATCTGACTCCACATAGTTTTTATATCAAGTGCATAATAACATGCAGGAGGATGCATGATGTCTGATGCGATAACGTCTACAACTGTAAGCTAACCCTTCACCAGCTAGCTAGTATCCAGAGACTCCCACACCGAATTCCATTGAAGATATAGTCACCAATTATTCTGTGGCTCAAAAACAAATGCTTTACATTGTGATCGTGGTTTATAACTTGTTTTTATCAACAAATACGGTATTCTACTGAATACGGGATGTGTTACATCCAACACACTGAGACTACTTTCGATAAAATCACGGGTGAACCACGTCTCACGCTGTCACGCTATTTACGTGTAAGTTCAATAGAGATTGAGGTGAATCAATGATTTAAATTTTAATAGTAATCAAACTACTGGGGTCGTTGTTCGGGGTGGACGCCGAATTGTTCAATAGATTTAACAGATGTATAATGTACCTGAAGGTTTTTTCTACCATGTTGGTATGTGCCTGGAGCAGACGGTACACTGAAAAGCATTAGTTTTGAATGAAGTTTGGAGAGACGCCTCGGTGATGCTATTGGGTGGTTCGCCTCCTACTACTACAATTAGCAGACACTGTTGCGGCTCCAATGAACTTACTACGGCGGATAAATGCTGATGTAGACCAGTAGTTTAGAACACTTACCGAGAAGAGCATTGAGTAGACATTTAAGGTGAATTTGATGAAGTAGTAGAAGTGGTTGGTTTTCCTTAAATCAGAGTAGGTCGGCATGGCTACTTGCGTTTATGGAGCTAGCTAACAAGCTAGCTATCCTTCGTTTAGCTCAGGCGATATTAAAATAATATTAATATATAGTCAAATATTATTGATAAAATGAGGTACGCTTTACCGCGAGCTACCTATATTTCAAACATGTAGCAGCTCTCATTTCTCACATACTATTGTGGATAGGCATCGAAACAAAACCACTTCCGTGCGGCTGGCCAGTCCACGCTTTGTTTTGACTACATTCTTAAAGGGGCAGTGTGCACAGCCTCATTATTTAATGGGATGATCTGCTACAGTACTGCCAATCTGCTGTTACTGACATTTGTTGTTAATATTGTTGTTAATAGTACTTTGTTGAAACGGTTTTGTTCGATTTAAAGATATTCATAATTTATGAAATATATATATATATATATAAAAACAAACTGATATCAATTTCAGTCTGCACTCTGTAATTTGAACAAGATTTATCCATAGTGGTTTGTTTTAGAAAAAAATAGATAGATAGATAGATAGATAGATAGATAGATAGATAGATAGATAGATAGATAGCCTGAAACTATTAAGAGCCTTGAAAGTGAATATGGAATATTACAGTTTACAGGTAAACACATTAGACTATGGATAAGAATACAGTCGATGGCGATCTAATTCACTCCCTCTTCACTAATGTGAACTGAATGTAAAAAGAGTAAATCTAAATATGCTTGATTGGAATATGTACATCAAAACAAACAAAAAACTTTGAGTCAATAGTTACCAGGAGTGTTTACAAAGCTCTGCTCACTGATCTAGTGCACAGTTAATCCCAGCTCTTGCTTGAAGTTGCATCAGTTGTCTTTACGACTTGTTGGATATATTTGGCACTCTCATGACATCAGTGATGCATTCACAAATAGGTTTACATAGCCATGTGTTAGATCACCCTTGTGATAAACAGCACAACAGCTTATTCTGCTGAGATGGCTGGCTTTTGAAGATGCTTTGTGTTTTCATTGTTTATTACAGTATCATTTCTGTTCCTGCTTATTTACTCAGTCAGGGACAGAGACATATATCAAAGCTGTGGTATATTACTGCAAATTTCATATAGTGTACAACCTCATTAACTGCACACACTCTGCTATGTCTATTATCACATCAATCATCAGGTTACATTTAATCAATTACTAGAGTCCTTCAACCAATGTGATCCTCTTCCAGTGCAAACATCCACACATTATATCTCCTTGAAAAAGACGTGACTGTTGTGTGGCTGACCCATGACCTCTGAGGGTGAGTCAAATGGAGAATGCCCTCAGTGGGATTAATGTAGACTATCACATGTTATGAAGCAATGCCCTATAATGGCAGAGATGTGTGTCCATGATGCATGCTGGGATTGCCTCCATTTCCTACATGACAATGTACAGGAATAAACAGGCAAAGAAACGAATGAGTGATCATTCACCGCTCAGGTCCACCCTGCCAAACCTCATCTTCACAGCAGCTTCTCTAACTCATCAGCATATACATTGATCTTTGATGAATTAAATCTATCACCCCTGTGCACATTGTGAGTGTGATTAGAGGGCCAGCACTTCATCAAAGGCACCACACAGAGTCTGACATTCTTAACAAATAATTGAGTTTAAATTTTCAGTGGGAGGTAAAGAGGCGTTTAGGCCAAGCTACTGACAGCCAATCAGTCAAAAGGTCAGAAGTAATACTTGGAATTCTGAAATGTTTTCATGTCTCTCTCAGCCCTTCAGGACCACCGTTCATACCAAGAGACTGTTTTCACCAACTCATTTCTCGTGGTAAGTCACCTGAATCCAACACTTCCTCTGCCAGCTCCCTTCCACTCTCTAAACCCCATGCACACCATATATACAAATACATAGACACAGAGTGCCTTGTCCTATGAGCTGTTACCTTCATATAGAAATTTCACTAAGATCTTGCTATTATGCTGATATGCTCTGTAAGCAGTTCCATACAATGATGAATCAGTGCTGCAATTTGACAAAATCAACACATTTCTTCAACCTCCTGTAATGGAGCCCCTTACTACCACTGCAGAAGCAACATCATCATAATCATTTGTATGAAAAAGGGTTTGTTATTTACAATGCGGCTGTGAGAGGATTTTTTCTGAAATTAGATGGGGTTTGGCACATACGTGTCAGATGTACCAAAAAAGAAGAAAAAACTCTCAGACAATCATTTAACAATCCACTGGACAAGAACTGCTGATGTAGTGAAGGAGGTGAAAAAGATCTCAGCAGCAATTATCATAAAATAAAATTGAAGCAGTTCAGACCAGTGGCCAAGTGAAACAAAAAGTTCATGTCTCACTTGCAGATTTCCTTGCAGCAATGGAAGTAACTGAATGCATACACCTGATTGTATTGTAGGGTGATGCTGTAATGGTGGAAGCCGCACTGTGTATTGACAGAATGGTGATAAAAGAAGAAGAAGACAGACTGGTTGGTCAGGGTTTCATCCACCTGACACTAAATGACCCAAAACCTAGAAGGACAGAACCAGATGGTGTCTTTACATGATGGGGGATCAGCAAAGACTGAGATGAACTGGACACGAGGAAAAAGAAAGAAAGCAAACTACAACTTCAACATCAAATTTCTGAACAATGTTTGATTTCTGTTAGAGGAAGAACACTACATGATCAGCTGCTCAGTGAGTCAAAAATTCAGACTCATGCCATGGTTTGTGCTTTTTTTTTTTTCTGTCTGTCTGAGTGTGCCATGTTTGTTTTTATTGTTTCCTGTTTTATTTTATATTTTATGTTTTTTGATATAACCACATGTGTCTCACCTGTGTGTGACTTCCACACCTTCTCCCTGATGTATTTAGCTTCTGTGTTTCCACTCTATGAGTTTGTACTTGTGTTGTTTCTTACACGTTGGCCTTGTGTAAGTGCTGTGTTATTAGTCCTGTTTTGTTTCCCAGTGTTCCTGCTGCCTTTTCAGTTCTCCCCTGGCTTTCTGAACTCTGGTTCTTCGACATTTCAGCCATTTTTAGATGTTTTGTGTTGCTTTTATTGCTAGTTATCAAAACTTGTTTGTCCTTCTGTGTCCTTTACCACTCCCTGACCTGTACATGTCACAATACAGGACCTAAGCTCTCATAACTATTTTTTTCTTTCTTTCATCTAAATCTTTATTGTATGTTCTTTTTTTTTCTTTAATCTCAGCACATCCTAAGGCATACTCCATATTCCAGTAAAAACTGAAAACTCCATTGTATAGATAAATGGCCTCCTTCTGGAAGCTCTGAGATGCACCTGATGGATCTTGTTCCCTCAGGGTGGAAGTACTTACTGGCGAAAAGCATCATTATTCTCCATTCAACATACTTATCAGATGGTTGGGTAACATTTCAAACCTCCTTGCTAATAACTGTGACTATTCTGAATGGCTATAAATAACCTTTCCTTCTGACTCTTTGTGCTAACTTTTGTCTCGAGCAAACAATCACTGTGCTGCCATTTCCTCGGCTGCCGATGATGACGGCCTTCCTCCAGGACCTGCAGGCTGCTCAGACTCCTCAGCTGCTTTAGAGACAGTATGTAGCACCTAACTTTCACTTCAAACATGGAGGTTGAAAGTGTGGGTGTGTAGCATATTGCACACAGAGCATTGAGCACGTTCCACCGCACTTCGTCACCTTGTCCACACTTCTTGCTGCTACATAGTTATGGTTTAGCTTAATTTACTCCTGTAACAGAAAATCCTCCTTGCTGCCAAACATATTCCAGAGGTGGGTATGTCAGAACCTTATGAGTGGTGCACTGCCAATCCTCACCACAGGTCTCTTTTGTGGATTGGATTGGACCCAATTTACCTCACCAGACCTCCGCTGATTCCTGCACTTGAGTTTACATTGTCCTCTCCACTTCCATGCTGTTTGAACCTGTATGCCTGCAGCTGACACTCTGTGGTTTGTGGACTCCTGGTATTGCATAAAGTGTACTTATGGGGAGCTGTAATTTGCTGCTTGGCACTCATGGTGTAGTAACTCTGGTCCTCCAGAGAGGCGCTAATTTGGGGTTGCCACACAGCTCTATTCACTCTCTCAGCTCCCTTGATGATGAGAGTCTAAAGACAAATAAATTGCTCTGCAGGTACAGCTGGTTGGTTGTAGTATTATAATGTAGCATTTGTTCTTTTAGTTTAAAAAGGAAAATGTTAAAGTGTGCAAGTCCTTTTGCTGTAAATCTCAGTTAATCTTACTAAATTACTCAACTTAAATTCTAAATGAACCACCTCAATTTGGCTTTTAATTGAATTAGTTTTCTTCTTTGTTGTAAATTGTATTGTCCATTTCCAGTTAACTTTCCAATGCCTTTTCTGGTTGCCAGTAACACTGGTGTTTAAATCTGTATAGTATCTCAGCTTTCTTATTTGATTTTTCCTTGCTTGAGACTCAAATGAGGTTTATAGCAAAATGCCTGAACTCATTGCACTGTCAGTCTGCAAGCTGACATTGTACTGCTATGTGTGTGCTAGGTAATTTGAGACACTATGATAACTGACTCTCTCACTGCAACAATCAAAGCTCTTATAATCTTTTAGCTCCTGAGAGTCTACTACATGAACTCTTTTCTTCCTTATGTCTCCCTCTCTCTCCCTTTTTCCTCTTTTCTCTGTTTTTATTTCCCCCATCTTTCTCTGCTGCTCTGTTTCCCCCCTCTTCAATGTTCTGTCTCTTCATGTGTCCTTGTCTTAAACTCTCCACTTTCCTTCCCCCTTTGCTCTCCCACCCATCTCTGTCTTTCCTAAGACAAAATTATTTGAAAGTGAAAATAAAAGTAAATGATTAAGATTTGTTTTCTGCCAACCAGAACAGTCCACACTCTAACTTCCTGGTTCAACTTCGATTTATTTGCAAAGGCAAACATTTTTTCTTCTTCCACACATCAAGTGGTCTTGCTTTCAGTTTGACCTCCAGATAAAGTGGTTTGAATACTCAGGCTTAAGTGTTGGTTAGCAGGTAACCTGCCAGGTCACCTGACAGCTCATGATATGCTTGGGTTGGATTATTATTGTACTATACAGTGAACGATGTAAAATATCTAAGAAAGAAAATCAAATACATTTTCATATGTATACAATGGGAAAGTCAGCCAACTTAGATCTTACATGTGTGGCAATAGATAACCAGTTAGATAATCAGTCAGTTTGGCATGTATCATGCTTTCTTTTTCATTTCTTTGGTGAGGATTTGTACCATCTGGCACTTCTCCTCTGGAGCAGGTTGCCTGCCTTTGTCAGTGGCTCACCAGATCCCTCAGGACCTGAAATGTTTCTGTCTGGGCTGATGGAAGTACACGGCTTGAATCACAGTCATGACTATGGCCAGACCTCGAGTGGAAATTAAGAGTCAGCTGATGGAAACGACATCAAGAAGGGAAGAGGACCACAGGGAGGAGGCAGACTTCACTGAGCAACTTGCCAAGGTGTACTAGTTCTTGAATAAACAAAGCAATATGTTTAGGTATCTGCTGAGAGTTGCTAAACAAACATTTCATACTGCCTGATGTTCACATGAAAACAAAATGTACTTTTTACAGCATGATGTTTTTTAGGGTTGAAACACAAAGGTGAAGGAATGACAGTCATTTCAAAGCAATCAGCATTATGACCTATAACAACAAAGATGCATCTGTCGTTTTCTGCCCTTTTACTGCCCCTATACACTATTATGCGGCTTTTACCATGGCTGCCTGGTGTTATTATAGCCACCTCACACTCGTGCATCCCAACAGTTGGTGGTTAGACAGTGTCAGTATCCATGAAGGGATGCTCAGTATCAGACCTCAGCCAGGACTGATGGCAGATTCAGGACACTCAGGGTGAGACTGGCTCTTCTTTAGATCTTTGACTGATGTGTTTCATGGCAGTTGGGATAAGTAGTTTCAGAACCTGATGGCTTTCAATTCCAGCAGCACATGCTGATTCATCTGTATTACATTCCTAGGAGAGATGAAGTAAACATCATAATAACCAACCTCATTTGCATCACCTCAGACTAAGTTGTTTTTTCTGCTGGCTGTGATTGGGTCTAGCAGACCACTTATTTTACACAGAATGATTGACGGCCATGCAACCTGACAATAAAACCTCAATTCACCTTAATATTCTGATTCTGATTTTCTCACATTATGATTGTTTGTAGCGGTGTACTTTTTTGAAATTATGACAATATAAAAAATGATCCAAAGGGAAAGAAAGGATTTCTTTGTTTGTCTGCACACTTAAATCTGTGCAATATTTCACTTTAAGTGAAATATTTAATATTTAAGTGTTTCTTTCCTTTTGGACCCTTAATGTATGTTTCCAGCACCTTAACAGAGACTGATCCAGGTTGAGCGGTGGTCCTGCTGCAATATAAAAAATGATTTAAAAAAGAAGACTGGATGCATGAATTGTCATAGATCACACCCACACATAAGAGATATCAGTTTCAATTAAATAATATCAGACCTGTGCTGCTTTACTGAGCAGTCAAAAGCCAAGTCATTTGCAGGAAATAGGATGTTGAATTGATCGGACCCCAGTGTAATTTGGTTTTACTCATGTTGACCTTGTTAGAGAGACAGCTGAGTTATCAGTAAGGAATGTGACAGATGAGATTTGTAAGTGACATGTTGATTCAGAGAGGAGAGGACTCACATCTTATATGACTAAATCAGACAGGAAAGGAAAGGTCACCTGATTTATTCACATGCAGGGAGAAGTGCTTTATGTATGGAAACATGCTAGAAATAAAACATTAGGATGACATTAAAACCACATTTAAATAAAAACAAATTCAAATAATTCATATCTCATCTTATTTTTCAGTATCAACTTCAAACAAGAATACAACACTCACCAGTAGGTATTTCAAGTCATCTAGTCACTCTGTCTTTGACTGTCATTATATCAATTTCCTTTACAACTACTCAGTTGGGATGAGACAACATGACACAGTCAGTTGTTAGGATGCTCTGAAACAACCAAGACCACACAGTTTATTAACATTAATGTACAAAACAGCCAGAGAATCAAGACATGAGAGACACTAAATCCTCTCCCCTCTGATGCTGATGGCAAAGTACTAGTACTTCATTCCCAGGACATAAGGTTTTCCAGAAAAGATGGTTTAGTGGAAACTCTTTCTTAAAGCTGAGATGAGGGGAAATTATTTCAGTTTCAGAACTGAAGATCACTTCAACCCTGAGTCAGTTACCACGGTAACTTATACACAGCAAAGCTAACCTCTGTGTGCTCCTCCTCTCCTGCTGAGGCTGATGAGGCTGTTTGACTCATTTCCTCTTCCATACCGTCTGCAGCTCATTCATTCCTTTTGATAGCTGTCAGGTGCATCTCCAGACTAGTTTGTTACCTGAGACCTGTATTTACCCTTTCTCTGTTATGATGAAGTAAAGCTGTGTGAAGATTTAGGCACAGACTCATGTCATGACTCATGTCATGTTTTGATTGGACATTCCTATCATGGCTGTAGATGACGTGATATCAGAGTGACAGTTATGCAGCTGATAAAACTTTAACACTTGAAAACTGGACTAAATATAGATGAGTTTGTGAATATAGTGTATAGTGTAATAGTGTATACTTTTACTGTTCTTAAAATGCAGTTTATCTGTGTTCTAGAGCAAAATGTATATTTACTCTTTACTTTAACCTCAACACTTCAGTTGAAAATCCCCAAAGTCAAGAAGCTGTTCCTGGGTCAGAACCTGGGTCACAATCACAGACCTATAAGCTCCTGTCTGACTGGTTTCATCCTCTGCTGCAGCACACCTTGGGCCCGATCAACTCAAAGCTGAATACAGTTAAACATTTAATCTGACAAACAGTAGATTCCAGCTCTTTACAGTGTTTAAGGAAATGAAATGCTGACAAATAATGTGTTTTAGTGGATGACAAGGAATTAAATGTAGCTAATAGTATTAACTTATTTACTTTTCTCTGCTCTCACTCTGCTGTTGTTCCTTAAATAAATGATCATTAATGTTAAACATTAATCTTTCTGGCTGGATTAAGATGGAGGCTCTGCTCCTTATTTACCTGTTGCCATGGTGAATAGTTTAACCAGAGGTCCATTGATGATGATCGCTATTTATATTTCTCATGCACACGCTGCACAAGTGAACATACGCAGGCCCCCTACACCCTCCCACTCTGTGACAGAGTGGAACTGTGTGTGTGTCACACTCCAGCTCTCGCCAGGTCTCTTCATTAAGGGGGGTTGTATAAACACACTGTCAAGCGTTGGCACAGCCTTGACTTTCTCCAGCAGACAAGAAATTTGTTTTGTGTGAAACAAGGATCATAAATATTTCACTAGATTAGAATATTTTATACACAGTATTGACAAAGATGTAGGTGTATGAGCGGAGACGTGGCTCTCATATTCATTGCTTAACAAGCCTGTGAAAGGAAATTAATTGCATAATATAAAAAAAACTCACACCCGCATTTCTTTCATTCATTTTTCCCTGTTAAAATGTTTTTTCTTGGGAGTTTTTTCTCAGTCCATGGGAGGGTCTAAGGGCAGACGATGTTGATAAAATCCTGTGTAAAGCCCTTTGAGATAAACTGTTGTAAAAATGGACTATACATATAGAATTGCCTTGCCTTGCCATTTATTTCTTTGAAATTAGACACCACACAGGCCATACAGTTATATGATCCACACACAAACATACTGCACATGCACTACACGTTTTCTCAGGTACACTATAACGTGTTCCATTTCAAACTACATTTTAACTTCTAATTCCAGCATGAAAACAGTCAATCACAGGTCTGGTTGAACCAATGCAACATAGTATTCTCCTTTGGAAATTATTAAACTGAACTCACTTTTGTAGATGGGAGATTTATCCACTCTAAACCAGAGCTGTATATGTCTCCAGTTTATCATCGTTTCTAAGCCTGCACCGCACACTCAGTGTTGGAGGGCTTTATAACCCACTCCCACTTAAGAATCAGTGGTTTAGAATGACACTTAATGTGGCGGGCCCTCCACACAAATGTGCAAACTGAGCAAGAGTGAGATTGTAGTTGTGTCTGAAATCATTCACAGTGTCAGTCTCAATGTAGAGAAATATCCAATGAGCTCATCTTAAGATTGAAAAGTCAAAGGATACCTATTCTATTTTTTTATTTATTTTTTTTTCACAAGGCTTTATGGTAGCCTTCATATTGCTTGGCCAGTGACCAGCAATTGTAAATTACTTTTCATGATGCATTGTGGGACACTATGAGTCCATTAACTATACATTCAGACAGTGCTATAAAATGACAAACTCACCATGAAGTGGACTGTACAGGGTTTAGGGAATTCCCCAGCTGAGGACTTTTTTCAGCCTATTCTCTGGAAAAGACCAGTGTGTGTGTGTGTGTGTGTGTGTGTGTGTGTGTGTCAGACAGTTTTCCCTGCACTCAGCTGACTCATTACATCATTCCACACACCTACTGTTCAATCCACCTGCCAGCCATCATCAGTCATTAAGTTTATTTGTACATCCATACCATGCAGGTGATCAACTCACTGGCAGCCCATTAACTATGAGAAAATTCAGTGCACTGTGTCAGCAGATATAGAGGGTATAAGGAGACTTACTGATCTGGTCATTTCATGGCTACAGTAGAGCAGCAAGACTGTGATGAAGCTGGGAACGATGTGAAATAAGTCAGAATATGTTACTGTGTGCTAGAGGCGGGTGCTGTTCACCTCCCTTGCTTCTCCTTGCAGCATTTGGTTTTCCACCACAGAGCTCTGACAGTTGTGATGAAGAGGACGCCCCACAGCAGATCGAAGTGTCTCCCAAGAGAAATACAATGTCCTTGAGCAGGAGGAGCAGTATGACAACAACTGGACTAACCCTATAATTGAATTGTTGAGAGACAAAATATTTTGGTTAGTCTGCAGGGGTGACTGGGGAACTGTCGACCTAGGTACGACACAGGTCAGTGGCATTACATGAGAAGTAAGCAAAATTCCAGTGGGAAGGGGTAGATCCAGGGGGGCCCTTCATTTAATTACAAAAGCCTACTCACAGACAAAATTGCTTCCTCCTTTTTGAACCTTTGTGAGCGTCAGTCAAGACTGCATGCAACAAATTGTTCCTACAAGAGGTACATAAGGTTCTGGGTACTTGGCATCAACACTGAAGAGGGTTGCATGAAAGCCACAGCCTGCAGTGTGCTGAACATGAAGAGAGAAAATACAATATAAATTTCCATGCGCGTCGAGTCTGATGTGAATTATGGTCTCAGCATGTGACAAACACCTCAAACTTCTCTTTTTCACTGTGATTCCAATAGTACAGTATGGTTCCCATGACAGACAGAGCAAAAGAAAGCTCACATTTTAATTATTACTGCTACATGTAAATGCTTCCTGTGTAGCTTTTTCGCAAGTACTCCAGCTTTCCCAGTCTGAAGACACACACATTAGTTTAACTGAAGACTCTGAGGTCTCTATGTGAGCCTGTGGATGTTTGTATAAAATGGATAAGTGCATGACAGATAGAATGCATTTGCTTATGTGCAAGAAACTAATGATTTAAATTTAGACTATGTAGCTGTTTAATCCAAACAATGTTAGTCTTATTTGCCTCAGCATCCTCAGAGATGTGAGAACCTCCCTGCTGTGTTAGACTGGCTGTAATAACAGCAGCTCACAGTCTGGCTTCTGAGGTGGCTGGTCAGTGTGCACCACCAATCCAGAGAGATCAGTCTTATCTCAGCAAGTCCTTTGGTAAATTAGTGTAGGCGCTATTTATTTTCTGTAATAGTTCTTTCTGGAAGATATGTTCTTGTTGCTGCCCTATTTGTAACTACATGTTTCCATATGCGTAGCATCTCTGCATTTGTGTTTCACTTAATGTCGTGCTTTCTCTCGTCCGTTTGTGTTTCCTCCTTAAGGGGTCCTATTGTGGGTCTGATTCTCTGTGTGGGCTTATAATGTGGCTGCAGTGTTTTCAGCAGCGCATCTACAGTAATGCTCTCCTTCGTAGTGTTGCTTTTAAAACTATATGTCCTGCTGATATATCGGGTTATATTTTTCAGTGTCCTCTCTGAGATCCACTGGTATGGAACATGCTCAATCTCAAAGCAGAGCAAACCTACATTTTACGAATATATATAGAAAAAAATCATAACTCCAAAATTAAAAAATGTTATCATTAAAAATTATTAAAAATTGTTAAGGTGCTTATGTAAAACTTCTTAAAATTCTTTGTTCTCAAGACTAATTCTGTTTTTGACATTTTGTATATTTTATTAATATGATTTCATTGATTTTTAATTGACTGTTAATTTCATGTATAACCTTAATATGTTTACTCTTTGACATGTGTTCTTCAGCTGCTTACTGCTTTAGGATGATCACCATGCTGTGGATGTTAGAGAGTTCATTTGTTTATTCATGGGGTTATTATTCTGGTGATCAGCACCTTGCCTCTGGCTGGCCTGGGATAGAAAACTCTGCTTTAAATGATGGATAAAGTCCAGTCACATCCCTAAGGCATGGGATAATACTTTTTGATTTCTGAAGCACAAGTGATGCAGTACAGCCAGAGATGGTCTCAGCACATGGATATATGAGCGTCTTAATGATGACTGACTTCCTGTTTGGGACTGGGGCCCCACAAGGAAATATACATTGTCTTTAAAAAAAAATGTAATGTGTGGGTTCTGGGGGATCTAAGACAACTGTTTGGTGTTGTTAAATAAATGTACAGTAAGTTCACTGCAATGTAGCCAATGCTACATTATAACAGAGTAATTGCCTACAGCAGGCATTGGCAAACTACGGACATATGTGGTCCACTGGGCTTTTCTCAAATATTGGTACAAAATTGTCCAAATTATAACAAAGACCACAGACTTTAGCAACAACACTGCTCCCACTGAAAATGAATGTTATTTGAATGTATGTTTTTTAGGTAGCTAATAGCTTTTACATGTACTTTATATTAGTTGACACAAACACTCTCCATCCATCTGATGCTGGCCCGGCATGTCTGTCAAATTTTAAAACTCACTGTGGCCCCTGATCTACAATCATACTTGGCCCTGTGGGGCTGTGGTACTGAAACAATGTCAGAACAGTATGGTGAAATATCGGTAACTACGATACCAATCAAAATCGATGGGTTAAGGTCAGTGTGCTCAGGTTCATTCAACTTTTCACTCTGTAGCCTTTTAGTGCAGTCAGGGGTCTGGTGGTGAGCCTGAGAGCATCACTCTTAATGAGCTCATTCATCCTCTCACGCTGTTCTTCTGGGTAAAACCCCTGCAAATGGAGACATGAGAAATGGAGCCAGGAACATGGCTCTGATATATGTACGGCCTATAACAGTGCAGTCGCAGAGGAGAGTATCATGGACTACTCTGCTCTTATAAAGTATTCTTGATAGCCTGATCATGTCTCTCTTATTGTGCACTGAACATTCCTTACTTCTTTTTTTTAATTTTTATCATGTTTCTGTCTCATCAATCGAGTGATAATTATTATTTTATTATTATTTTTACAGAGATCATTATAACAACACAAAGGCCAAATAAGAGACCACAAGAGGGGGCAGTCAGCCATTGTGGCATCCAACCACATTACACACTAACAAGTTGTGCTGGGACATTAAATCTTTAAATCTATTCAAGATGAATGACATCAGAGATACCTCTGCTGCTGCTATCACTATGACTATGACTCACTTTTAGTGTGTTAGAGTGTGTGTCATCCGTGAAGCACTCTGAACTGCACCACCCATGTGAAAGTTGCAGTGCACGTGAAGTTTGGTTGATGGAAGTTTGATTGGAAACATCTTGTGTTATTGTTATTATTTATTGTGAGTCTGGATGCGCCCATTCTTTCCCCTCCTGCGTGTGTGCTGTCTGTTGCTGCCAATAAAGGAATCATGAGAAATTTTAATCGGATAACAGCTACTCAGCCATGATAATCCTGTTGGTTTTCCTGTGCGGTCAGACTCGACCGAGATGAATAACGTACCTGGGCTCATCCATAGTCATAATGACACAGGCTGCCTATTGGGCGGGTGCGCAGCGCTCGCTCCATAAGCTGCGGTGCAGGCGCTCAGTGTGAGCAGAGGGGCAGGAGACGAGCGCAGAGTCGCTGAGGGACAGAGGAGAGCTCGCTCGTTTATTTATACGAGTGAGAGGTCAGAGGAACACAGTCTTGCTGTTTTGCTCTATAGTGCGTAAAAGGCGCGTTTTCTTTTTACGCACGGATGAAAGTTTAACCCGCAGCTAGAGATTTGTTAACATTTCCACTTGAAATACTTCTTCTGAATTCCTGAGTTTCTGAGTGAACATTCCGCAGACCCCAGTTACACTGTAGCGGCTTTCTGAAACTTTCGATTAGCGTTTGTCTTTGCGTTGTTCGCTGGACCTTTACCTAGACTGTGTGATGATTTAGTGTGACTTCCAGTCCTAACAACGAAATGGATCCTCTATTCAACTCCACTGACATGCCAAACTGGACCACCAGCTACAACGACACCAATAACGGGACCGTATACAGGAACCAGTTCGTGCAGCCGGTCTGGAGGATCGTCCTCTGGGCCATCGCTTACAGCTGTATAGTTATCGTGTCCGTCGTAGGTAATATCACAGTGATCTGGATTATTATAGCGCACAAGCGCATGAGGACCGTCACCAACTATTTTCTGCTGAACCTGGCGTTCGCCGAAGCCTCCATGTCCGCCTTCAACACGGTCGTCAACTTCACCTACGCCGTACACAATGAGTGGTACTTCGGACTGGTCTACTGCCGTTTCCACAACTTCTTTCCGATCGCGGCTGTGTTTGCCAGCATCTACTCCATGACTGCCATCGCTCTGGACAGGTGAGCTGCGCCGTCTCCTCTGGCTCTGTTGAAAAGTACACGAGGAATGAAAAAAACAAACAATGAAACATATTCTGCAGCCTTTTTCTTGGGATCATCACATTTGCTGTACACGTGGTCACATGGCAGAAAATGCACTAATGAATTCTTGAGGTTTATACAGAAAACTGGTGATGAATGATGAATGAAGGGATTTTGGTGAATCCTGTGGTGCACGGTGGTCAGACTGTGGTTTTACTGCCGTCATGGTTATAGAGTAACAACGCTGTGTGCTCTTTAGAGGGAAAAACATAAATTAACAAGAAACTTTCTATTGTTTTTCTTTATTGCGGATGATCGATAGAGATGATCGAAAAGTGCACCTATCAGCCAATGCGGCGCTCTGCATCGGAGGATCCCTTCTTAATCCCACATGTTGAAGGAAGGTGTGTGATGCTCGGTGAGTGGAACAACCCGGGTTCCCTCTTGCTGTGGGGTTTTATTCTCCGTATTCTCCACTCCAGTGGCCGTTTAGACAATATGGGGTTTGAGAGATTTACATCTTTACGCTGTCTCCGTGACATTCCTGTGAGTAAGAGCCCCATTCATCAGTGTGATGGCTCCTTATGACAATGAGGCTGAATTGGAATTGGACGCATAAAAAGCACAGCGCTGTTGTGTGTGTGTAGATTAGGGGTATATATGTGTGTGTGTGTGTGTGTGTGCGTGCGTGTGCGTGTGCGTGTGTGTCATTAAATGTTCATGTGTTTCAGCGTATGTGCGTCCATGTGGTGAAGTGTGTGGTTGTCTCTATGCATGTTTGAACATTATGTCCTGAATGTGTGTGTGTGTGTGTGTGTGTGTGTGTGTGTGTGTGCCTGTAACTGTCTCTGTTTGCCTATGTGTGTGTAAATTATTGTCCGCGGATATGTGGATTCTTTTATTCAAAATGTGTGTGTGTGTGTGTGTGTGTGTGTGTGAGCAGAGATACATACAGAGAGAATATGCATCGATGGTTGCATTCAGACCACCACTTGTACCTACACATACAGCTCTTTATCTCAGATCAGACATGTTTGGTTTTCTCTTACACCAGGAGGATAATTAACCAATTACTGAAAATGACACTCTGAATATGCACTCTGTGTGCTCATTGCAAGTTTGCCATTCAGCCCAGTTTGTTTAACATTGAGGGGATAGAGCTGGGGAGAGCTATATGTTTTCCCTGACCACATGAAGATGTTGTGAAAACCCCACAGAAACCCACTGAATTCCCACTGATTGCATCAAACTGTCTCGGCTGTGGCAGGAGAAGGTTTTTATGGAATTTTAAAAAGTATTGAAGAAGCTGCTGTGGGAGTATTAGGAGGAGATTTATCCACTGTAACCCATCTCTCACAGCCATCTGTCAAGGTACTTAGGCAGCAGGTAATATATCACTTTTTAATTTTCATTCACCACTTCCTGTGCTGGATGAAGAGTTTCCATTAGTTACTAGACCTCACATAAATTTGGTAAATATTGCAAATCTGCAGAATCTTTTCAAGGTCTCAGGGGTGAGGGTGGGGGTCTGGGTGGGGTGTGAAGCACTGTGCTCTAGCTGATAAGACATTTTTTTCAATCTCCTTCACTGCAGTGATCATCCCTATGGTGCTATTCCATAACCCATACATCACCCGCCCAGTTGAGTGCTGATATCAGTGTGCAGGGTCTGATGCTGATTGGGTTGAGGAAATTGAGAAAAACCTATTTCTATAGAAACACTCTGTATACCTCAGCTCAACCCATGCTCATAAGGTTTCCTTCGAAACATACGTCTGCATTGTTTCTTCCCCGTTGGCATCCTCTGATGAAACAGAGCTTTCTGAGTGGCACTACTTGCTGAAAATCCCTGATAGTGAACATTAAATGTATAGAGCAATGAATGCTAACATTTTCTTAATGGTTTCATCAATGAAGGTGATGTTTTTCTTCATAAAGCATGCACTGGTTGCAACAGCCATTGAGTTCAGATTTAGTAATAACCTAAGTGTTTCTAGATGTGGGGATTTAAATGTCAGATGAAGGTTGCTGGGATCTGCTCCAGCCCCATGATGACCCTGCATTTACAAGTGTAACCAGTGGATGGAAATTAAGGCTGATTAATAATAAGAGCTAAAAGCTAATGGAACAGTTGCAGTTTGATGTGTTCATATGTACAGTAATTGCTCTCTCAGATCACACTTGATGCCCATCAGTCTGGCTGTCATTATGGCTCTGCCCATATGCTCCTTTGAGTGTCCCAGTGCAATAGTCTGCAGCAGGGCTACAATATAACTTGGTCTCAGTAGCAAACATGAACTAGTAATTTGTTTTCTAACTGGACAGAGCATGACTGCAGACTCTAACAGAGAGCAAAGTGAATGTTTGCTTTTGCGTAATTCACTCAGATTTGCACACTGGACTGTTTCCCCAGACAGCCAGCATAGGCCTACTATACCAGCTTCCCAGATGCCAACTAGCTAACACACTCATGGTGCATGTGTCTGTGTGTTGGTGGCAGAAATTTCACTTATTTTGGTTACTCACCTTTACGAATATGAATACGAATTACTTTATTGATCCCCAAAGGGAAATTCATTTGTCTGTCAGCTCATCAACCATTTGCAGAAGAATGAAGAAGCCTGATGTCTGAAGGTACAAAGGATCTTCTAGATTTCTCCGTCCTGCAGTGAAGAGAGAGGAGCCGTCCACCACCGCTCTTTTCTTGGTCCATCAAGGTGTTATGAAGAGGATGATCTGAGTTGTTCAGAATGGACTCCACCAGCGTGTATCTCTGATCTCTCTGAAGTCAAGTGCCTCAGGATGTTTAGTCTGTATCCTAGCAACAACTTCATGGAGACCTTCACATGGAACTTCAGCAGTAGCCGTTGGTGGGATGTACACAATTATTGTTTTGATTTGAAAAAATGTCTACTTCCTGAGTCTTCATCTATATCTCCAGCTCCTCATCACTCTTGTTGGGCAGAGTTGATATTTTGCATGATGACTGACGGCAGAAAGGACCTACAGTACATCTCCACTTCAAGCCTTTAACCTCTGCACCACCAGCACAGCAACCACGAAAGCAGCTCCTCATCCAGCTGGAACAGGGTGGCATCCTCCAGACTTGCTCCATTTTCAATGACAGAGCTCCTCTCCTGAAGAATCTCCTCTCCCCACAGAAGTATCCATCAGTAGTTGACAAAATACGAGAAAAACATACAAAAACACAACAAAAATAAAGCAAAGGTTGAGTAAAAACTCAGAGCTACAAGACTTTGCTGCTCCCAGCTGAAGTGCATGTTCTGGAATTTAGTCTCTGTTTCCTTTAATAATTGCGTGGCTATAAAGCAGATTCCTAAAGTCATGGGATTAGAGTGAATATTCTGCTCAAAATGAAACATGTTCAATTTACAGGGGCGTGTGTGTGTATGTATCAGTTTCCATCACCTCAGGTGAATTTGCCTTAATATTCCTTTGAATGCATTCACACTGCCGCCAGCTTGAGATGCTGCAGCGAAATTCAATATGCAGTTGAATACTTTTGACTGGATGTCACTGCAGAATGTTTCTTAGCCACTCATCTGCATATTAGTTCATTCTTACAAGCAACAAAACATTAATTGTGCCTCCTCAGACACTGAGGACATTTACAAACACAATTACTGACAGATTTATGAGAAGCTGATGATCCAGGGGCTCTCCCTGTGTTCGTGCGGCGTCAGTAGGTGAACCACTCACCTGAGGTCCACAGACATGCGACTCATTAGAAGTGGAATCACCATTTGTGAATTTACTTGTTCATCAGAATTTTTCAACCTTTTACCAAATGCATCCTGGGATTGGGGGCAATATAGAGCAGATTGATGGAAATATTTTTACATAGTGATCATGTATCAATGAGGTCAGCGCAGTGTGAAGTGTGTGTCTGAAATTCATTATCTCATTTGGCTAAGATCATTTAGGTCCAGCCATCTGTGTGGCTGCTCTTGGTCCTTCATATGAGTCACTGATGATCACTTTCCCTTATGCTGGGTCTTTAGTGACGCTTGAACTGATCACTTCATACTTTGCTCTGCAGAGACAGTTTGAGCTGATCTTTCAGAGTCTGGGAGGCATAAAGTGCCCATTTGTGTCAAGCAACTCTTGATTAGGATGGCTGGACGGGATGAATGAGACATAAGAAAATTAGCATATGTATATGTAGTATATCAAATTAGGATAATGGTATGTAATTTAATAACAGCAATGAGCAGCTGATAGTTTCTTGATGGATGAGAGCTGACCAGATGTCTCTCTCCCAGAACCTGCGAATGCACTGGTAATTTTCAGCCCTGATGTCATAGAGAGCAGGAGATTAGAACCCTGCAGTCTAATTGGAAGATTCAATATTTCATGGTAAAACACTGACAGGATTGTGATGGTCACAGCCATCCAGGGGTGGCCATTAAACTGCAGATAAAAAGTGAAAATGACAGAAAAAACCATCAACAAAAATAATGGAATGATAAAAAAAGATAAAAAGATGTAAGACGTCATCATAGCTCCCCTTTGAAGATATTTCTGTGGAACGCACGTCAGCAGCACTGGTGGCACCTGTTATTAAGCTTGAAGGCACTTAGGTGGATGTAGCCTCACTGTATAAAGTGTGTGCAGTTCTGACATTACACAAAAGAGTGGGTTAGTACACAACAATAGTAACTAGCAAGTTCTTGATTTCACAAGCATCGGTAAAACACTGTGACATAGTCACAGCTACAAAAAGCAGCATCACACAGAGCCTGGATGCCTGCTATGCAGAAGTCTGTTGAATATGACAGCAGGAAAAAGAAATCTATACACCATACAATCTGTTACAGCCCACGACTGCTTAGTGGACCCAGATGCAGAAAAACAGGCTCAGGTGAGCTGGATGAAGTTGAATTAACTTTTTGTTGTGGAAGGATTTGTAGCAGAAGAAGAAAACCGAAAGGCTGGGAGAAGAGGTGGGTAGGTGACAAATTGCAAGATGGCGAATCTGGAGATGGGAAAACAAGGCCGGGGAGATGAATGAGAGACAGCCAGGCAATGAGTGGCAGACTGGGGATGAAGGAAGGCTGGGCTGGAGATGTGATCATATTCATGCAGGCAGGAGAGATGTGACCATGAAACACATGAGAGGTGTGATAGACAAAATACATAAATAAGGAATCACAGTAAATCAGCAAAACAGTAAGACACAACATAATTACATTGGCCCCAGTTCAAACATTTCTCTTCAGCACAAACCTACAGAGCTTGCATTGATAGAATTCATCATAAGTGGCGCAGCAGCCAAACGTTATCATACACACAGATCATCAAAATCATGTTTCTACTCATTTGAATCCCTGATCCTGCTCCCTAAAAACAGAAACCTTTTCTCACACCTCATAGGAGTTCATCTGTCAGGCCTCATGCTCAGCAGAGTCACTAACAACACAGCTCATGTCCAGATTCCTGCCTCTGCTCCTCTGCTGTGCTCCATTGAGAATGTGACCAATCCATCTCACACTAGCTGCAGGTCAATGTTACGAGCATTTAATTACCTTAAAGCTTGATGGGTAACAAGTTATCTTATATCAGGAGTAAACTCACTCTCTTCTCTTCCAATTAATGCTATTTAACTCAACACAAGTTTCATCTGGCAGATGAAATTACTCATGTCACCTGTTTTTAAGAACCTGCGCCTTTGGGAGTCCTGTTACCTCCATCAACACTTTCTGAAGAAGTTTAACCTGCACACTCATTTGACACCTCACTCAATGCTGACAGGCACTGTAGATCTCCAATCCATTACTGTCCTTGTATGATGATCTATACTAATCAATCAATATTAGTTTATGAGAACCAGGCCTGCCACTTGTTAATATGATCATTTTCAACTTGATATCTGCCTATAATTTGTCAGACAGCTGTAACAAACACTCATGAAGAGTTCCCCATTACCTTTTGCTTCTATCCAATGAACAGCCTAGAATTCTAATATGTTCAATTTACAATGACATAAAAACAGAAATGAGAAAAGTAGTGAATCTTTGTGTTGAAATGCATTTGAAAAAATGAGGCCAGCTGAAGATAAAATGAGGACATTTACAGTGTTTTGTAAATCCCACAGTGTGCTGACTGCTGAGTGTCACAGAGTGCTGATATATATCAGTGCTTACAGGTAGGTTGCACCTCTGTGGGCACATAAATGGTAGTTGTTAAGGGAATGAAGAGCATTGCTCATTCACCAAGAGGATCCCAAACTGCAAGCTGCGTGTCCACCTGCCTCTTTCTGACATCTGATCTACAACACGTAGCTACTCGCTCGAATGAGGAGTTAATTGAGTAACAAATGAAAGAGTGGCTAACTGAGACTGGACCATGTTTTCCACTGTGACCATTTATAACCTCCTTCTGTAGCCGAGTATCAGCTTCAGCCAGCTCATCTCAGTCAGCCTTGGTCATGCCAGCAGATGACTTTCTGCACAGCATATCAACGACAGCTTATTACAAACTCCTCTCCAACTTTCACACCTCCTTTCTCCAGTTTCTACATCCTTTTCTCCCTCCTCCATCTGTTTTCCCTGGAGGGCTCATCATGGGAAGTTAGTCCAGCCTCCTGCCACCTCTCTTTTTTCTGCTTATTTCTGGTTCATGCTTCATGCATGAAAAGTGGGAAGGATTATGTGACATGACTGGAAGCAGCCAATGGGTGACATGGCTGTGACAAGAAAGAAAAATGTGTTTGGGGGTATAAATTTACCAGAGGTCTCTCTTTGATTTCCAAATCAACCTGTGCCTTGGAATCTCTACTGCAAGAGAAAAATTTCCCTGGGAGCTTTAAGGTTTTCATCATTTCAATCTCACTGACACCTTTACCTGCAGGGGTTCTTCGAGCTCAAGGAACTGCAACTTCAGAAAACACATGCAAAGACACAAACGTGCAACAAATTCAGAAAACCTCTTCATCAGTTTGACGATGCATGCCACACTAAACTAACAGTACACTGAAATGTTTCCAACGACACAAGAGATCAATACATCCAGGTCCATCACTTTTTGTGTCCACAGCAACACGGAGTCCTTGAGTCCACAAGAATGCCTGTGTCTGATGAACTGAAATTCTCTTTGTATGTGTCCACATGAATGCAAGGACGCCTACCTGGACTTTGGACATATGACCTCCAAACAGTGACGGCACCAGAGAAATATTATTGGGGGGGCTGTGGGGGAGCTTGATTGTTTATAGGTGGGGGCGAGTGAATTCTGATGCAACAAACACCAACAAATAATGCTACAGCAGATATAAGGTTTACTGATCCCAGGCTGGTAGGCTACAGAAGTGAAATGCATATCATACAACAACACGAGCACATCTAACCTTGTATTTAGAATAAACAAATGCCAAACAACAAGCACCAGCAATAAAAATCACCACAGAGAACATCTGTGGATTTACACAGTAGTGCAGCTGTGAGCAGAGACAACTGGAGCACAGTGTGTAGTTGAATATGGAGATACAAAGTAATGTGTAGTCTGGCTCCTCACAACTCCTACCACTGTCTCTCACTGACTCTCTAGTCTCTTTTCTCTCTCACCTCTCCACTCCTCTGCTCTGCTCTCCTCCTCTCCTTCACTCTCCACCCCGTCATCCTTTCTTCTCTAAACTCCTCTCCTCTCTCCTCCTCTGCTCTCCACACCACACACATACACAGGCTAAAATACTACCAGTATAATTGACATAATATCAGGCAAACACTAAGTAGCGTAATTCAAACTGACGCTCCAATTGAAAAGGAGCCCCCTGCGGATACCGCAGCCGCCACAGCCCCTGTTAGCTCTTCTTCCTCGTCTTCATCCTCTCCTTTATCCTCATTCTCCATGTTTGGCACCATCACTCCATCCTCCACGCCAGCGCTGGAAGGCGTCATCGTCCACTCTCACTAATAACAAGCAAAGCTCCATTGTGCACCAACTAGCAGCTGTGCACCAAGCACTGCTAACATCCACATCAAGCCTCCTGAGCCGACTACATGCAAACCTGCCGATCCAGTCGCAACATGCAGGAGCCACAAAGTTCGAGGGTCATCGTCATTTCGGAGCGTTATAAACAATATAACTTCTTGTCAGGATTGTTACCTGTGATTGTCACATCCAGTTTAAGTCAGACAGATGTCTTCATTTATTGTATAGTTTCGAGGGGGGGGGGGGGCAGAGTCTTTTACAAGGGGGCTTAAGACCCTGCTAGCCCCCCCCCCCCGCCGCTGTTGCCTCCAAACTTTAATCTGTTCATCTTTGAGGTGAACTGGGTTTTCATGATTTGAACTTTAGATTTAAGGGAAAATATTCATTTTCCCACATGACCCCAGGATGTTACAACATGTAGGTGCAACTGGGCTGGAGCTTAGCTCGAACACTAACATGATCACAGGTTCACTAATACTAACATTAAACTGTTGTAATGTTCACTTTGCTAATATTTGTGTTAGGCCTACGTCCCCGTAGGTCCAGGAGCGATGGGGAGCAACATAAAATAAAAGAAAGCCAGGCAAAAAGGAGCGCAAGACCAGAGGTTGGCCAAATTAAAGTGTTTTATTCAGGCAGAGCCAAATTAGACACTAGGTGTGGAGCAGCCACACACTGCACCACATAAGAACTTGGAGAGATCCTGGTACACAACAATCTGTCACTCTCCCGATCACCGGGAGTAACACACGGCTAAACCACACACAGATCACACACACACAGGGCTGTCTGTTGGCCCACTGGCCCCGCTGCACCACTGCCTCCAGCTTTTATGTGAGGCTTAATGAGCGATTGGATCCAGGTGTGCTCCGTCAGGAGGTGCAGGAGGGGCGGTACCTGGGAGGACAGCACAGACACAAACACACACACGGCACAACACTTATGGCCGTAACATTTGCAAATTAGCACTGAACACAAAGTATGTCTGAGGTTAAGATGAGACTGTTTTATTTAAAATCCTACACAGTGTAGGAGCAAAATATGTTGATGTTTATATATTTGTATGGGCTCCACTTATTGCATCATTGCATTGATGGATGGGTGTGGTTTATCTTTTGGTGGTGGGAGTGTAGACAAAGGGAGTTAGAGCTCCGATATTTTTTGCTGACCGTCATCATCATCGTTATCATCATTACCATTACCAGTTGTTTTGATATGTTTTTGTGTTATAGCTGCTTGTCAGTCTTTTTGATTTTTGCATCAATAAACACCCTTAAAGGTAGGGTTGGAGTCCAAACCCCTTTCCTCAGACTTCTCTCTGCAGCCACGCCTCCAGAGTGCAGGAACACGCACCGCTCGTTCACTGTTCGGTTCACATCTAGGTGAAGCCGCGAAGGTATCGCCCTTGCGGTGCAGCCCAATGTAACCCCAATGTGAGAGGAGCGGCTTTCTGCCATACTGTCGTGTGTCACTTCGCAGCATCGTTAACTTTCCACCAGCTTGTTCTCATGGCTCATTCACTTGAAAGAAAACACTTAACATCATCATAAACCATCCAGCATCCAGTTTAAAGCTACCACCTACCGACTTCAGTGTGGTTTCCTGGATCTGGCATTGTCTTTTCACTGTCGTGATCACTGGCATTGTCTTTTCCCCGTTGTAACTCGTTGTGGACTCTGATCGTGTATGCAATTAGTGCACAAAGAGCATTAGGTGCAGAGGAGGGAAGGAGGGACAAAGTTGGCAGTTTGATTGACACATCACAATCCAATCAATTTAAAAGTTGTTTTTTGAGGATTGTCTGTCTCACAGTTGACTGACTCTTCATTTTTGTGAAAAAGCATTTAATTACTTGGTTGCAATCAGAGTGTGAAGAGAGTAAAAAATGTTCCAGAATAAGATCACCAACCCCAACTTTAAACTGCATATTTTTATTTTTGAAAAGTAGTCACTATACACATGAACCTCAGGAAAAGTAAAGTAAAAAGCTAATGAACATCAATAGTATTCGACACCTATGGATCAGGAACACTGCACTAAATCAGTATCCATAAAAGTTTTCTTTCACTTCCATTTCAGCATTTTGTCCACATTGAACCAACATTGAACCAGCCCTAAAACAGTATTTTTGAAATGAGTTCCAGAGTAAATAAATCTCAAAATGTCAGACATATCATAACAACAACAACAATGGTGGGACTCGGATACTGCACCTAAAATGTGTCCATAATAACATCATGTTTGGACCGGCACGACTTGTCCAGTCAACATTCTCATGTTTTGTTGACTTGTTGTTTCTGCGGAAGCATTTCATGTCTTCTTCTCTCTCTTTTTTTTTTTTGGTGCCACATACAGGCCTGGTATATGTACAACAGTTTTATCAGTTGTTTTTACTGGTTTCATAATGTGTACGCAGATATTGTTGAAATGATGCTGTGTTCATGGAAAACTCTTTAAGAAGGAACAAGAAAAAGGCCGTTTAGGGAAAAATCCAAGTTCCAAGAGATGAAAATGTGAAAAGTCAATGTTGTTTAAACACTAGAATGAAAAGGGAGCTCCAGGCACATGAAGACACATTGGGCTGATGTTCAAGTCATGTGAGTGAGAATGGAGCAGCAAACACAAACAGCCATTAATGATAATGAGCAAGCTGGTGAACTGTAACACACATCTGAGGTGAGAAATGTTATTTTGCATCACCATACATACTAAAAATGAAACTTTAACATCAGAGGATCATTAAGAGAATGATGTATTTTAGTGTAAAATAGAGACAAGAGTTTACTGGCACTGTTGAATGATTTCCAAGTAACAACAGACTGTCATGTGAGTGACAGCTCCAATATAATGATATGAATATATATGTGATATGATATATCTAACAGGTGCCTCAAATGCCATTTCAAGCCTAATGTTCACATTATGCTTCGGAGATGGTTGAATAAATCCACCCACATCACAGTCTCTGTCAGATATTTAGATAATTTTGAACAGCTGCCTCAGAGCCACATCACCTCTGACTGAATAAACAACACCCCATCAACACTCGTCATTTCCTGTCAACTCTGACTAGAGCCTGAAAAATGGCTGAAAGGCTGGATTTGCCATGGTTGAGGGCACTTGGTCGACTTGTGGCTGCTGTTACTATCTGTTGTTATTATCTTTATCTTTATTATAGTGTTCTTATTTTATGTTGTGTTAGCTCCAATCATCAGATTGGTGGCCCTGCTCTGTCTAATGCAACAGTTTGGTTTCAGGTTTATTTGACCTTAAAGAGGAACTATGCAAGTGTGGTCCCTTTCTGCTCTTTGCTAACCCTTCTCCTGGCCATGTGCATTTGTTTTCAACAACACCGGCGAGAAAGCAATCCATGGAGCGGTGGATGACGTTATATATCATACGCGTTATGATGTGTATGTTTGTGTAGTCTTATCTGTCATAAACAAGAGATAAGGGATTACAGTGCAATTGTGACGTGGTGCCACTGAGACAAGAGCAGGGACACTGGGTCGGAGGCTCTAATGTTGCAAGGTTGTTTTTCAACCAAGAGACGCCAGGTGGAAGACAGAGAGCCTCCATTCTCCCTCATAAAACATTACAAGTCATTTATTTAACCATCAGAATTAGTCTGAAGCTGTTTAATCAAGGTAAAATGTAAAATCCAGGATAGTCCCTTTTAAAAGCATTTCTGTGTTTTTTGTTTTGTCCAATTACTTTGTATTGATTTTGACACATTTGATTGTTTCACTAGTTGTATCTACATTTCCTGTCTTTGAGACCTATCAATTATGTCTCATCTATTTCATTGCTGCCTTTGTCAAGCAGCAACATGAGTTTATGAATCATTTATCACATTATTATCGCTGATCAATTTAACAACACATTTGCACCATTTTGAAAACAGCAAAGAGAGAAAACACAACCAATTACAGACATGCTGCACACTTCACAAATGACAATGGAAATTAGTTGCTGTTTCCAGGGGACACTAAAAGGTGATGAACAGAAACACCCAGAAATACATGGGGCATCTTAGTGTACAGTACATGTTTCCATGGTTTGTGAAGCACAAAGTCAGATATCTGTATCTGTCATTGTCTTCGTCACATATTCTAGCAAATATTTGGTACTTCTTCATCTTCTTATCATCATGATTGTTTTAGTAATTGTAACAGTAATTGTAAAGGCATCATTAGTTTTTTTTTTATTTCTTTTAATCACTGACCAGTACTCATTGTATCTGCCACGTTCAGAGCAGACTCAGCTCCTGCAACCAGTAGCCTTTCTCTGTGCACATCCAATCAGGGAAGAGGTGATGGTGTGGTGAGCAGGTGGATATTGGTTTTTCCCCAGGAAACCAGAGTGTCTGCTGGTTATTAATGGGATTGTGGTGGCAGCAGAGGGATATGTATGTATGTGGCAATAATGGCAACAGGTGACAATCCTTCAAATTACCCGACGCACATATACATCTATATGAGGGACCCCAGGACTCCAGGCTCTGCCACCTTCACAAAGCCCATCTCCTCCCAGCTGCTGATGGGAGTTTTGTGTAACATTCTGCTAACCTACGACAGCAGCAACAACAACAACACCAACAACCCCCTGAGAGGCAAAGAAACCGGAGGAAACAAATTTGTGATCAAATTACCACAGCCTTCTTTCAAATGCAATTTAAAAAGAAAGAAAGAAAAAAATCACTGGCAGGCTGGAAGGCAGGCAATTTCATCTATCGTTTTAGCTGCTGCATTCTTAATCACTTATTTCTCTTCAGGAAAGCATTCATGGTGTTTATATTGAACTGTTGCATTGCTGCGGTAGTTTTAAGGGACATTTGCGGATAATTGGAGACGTATTTCACCCATGCAATCTAGCCTAGGCTGATGTTGCCTGCCTACCACCTTGTAAGAGGAGTCCTATCGAGACAAATCAGATATTCCCTCTGAACAGATACTTGAAAGTCCAAATTCTCAGAGGTGTGATTTCCAAAATGTTAAATGAAGGGCAGGGGAGCATCAGGAAGCAGAGCTCTCTGGCAACAAATCCATAAAAATGAAATACCTCTCAGCTGCATCATAGGCTCCCGGGACATTAGAATGCAGGGATTGACTTTTATATGTGAATAAAAGCAGTGTTCATATTGAGTTATGTTTCACAGATTTTTCTCTATTTGTGGCAGAAGACTTCAAACTGAACTGATGCAATCAATCATGAAAAGAGGTTTCCAATTGATACGTCAATCCAAAGCATCTGGATACTCTTATCAGTAGATTGACTCTGTTATTATGACTCAGAGTTTGGACTTAAAGATGCACAAGCATTAAGCTGGCTGAGGTGTGGTGGCAGATTGTAGGCAGAGCAGGTGAGTTAAACTGCACTGCAGAAGCTGGAGGGAAACTCTGGTTAATGATGGAGCTGGGCAGGAGGCAACAAGCCAACCAGAGACCAGGTGACCAGGGCAGAGCCTGTTGGACAAGAGAGAAGGGCAACAAAGTCAGGACTGTATGAGACAGGCAGCTGGTGCAGGCTGAAGTTGTTAACTTGGAGTACAAGGAAACTCAGGTTAACAACATGCAAACTAATTATAGCCTATGTGGAGACTGGAGTGGATGAGCCTGGGTTTAAACACTGCAGCTGGTTGGGGAAGTGATCTGGCAGCTGTGCAGGTGAGTTGGCGGGAGATGACAGACAAGCACACACACACACACACACACACATACACACTCTGACGGGCTGGAATGCAATCTGAGGACAAACAAATCCACATGGGAGAGAAAATGGAGGAGCACAAGTGATTTAGTCGAGAACATAGAAACAATTTCAAATTATGCTCCCACTGCAGCCCTGAGGATTTGTAACTATTTTCATCACCACTGAGTAGGCTGCTCCTCTGTCACCATTTTGGCAGTGCCTGATTCCCAGGTAATTGAGAGATGGGCATGTGTGGAGCCAGGATTTTGATGCATAAGGTGCAAAAGGTAAATTCTACACCCACACAGCTACAGTATAAAGACCAGAGTTGTTCTGTGAGTTTCTTGGCATTTTAACATGAGACTCGGAGGACTGACTCATTTTTGGAGCCAGTCTCAAGTGTTCATTCAACTCACTTGGAGGCCGCCTGTTGATGAATCATGCATTCAGCAATTCATCCAAGCACACCTTGACATGTGAATAGCGGTGGTGGCTAGCATCCACTGCTAGTACCCACTTCTCACTACAACGGCCCTCCTACTTGTCACGGCATAGCCCTCGAGGCTCCTGTTGCTGGCAATGGCCAGCACTTCACTCGGACTGTATTTACTTTTCTTTGCAGTCCTGACAACTGCTGCTGCTGCTGACAGGGGCAGGAGGCGTGCACAGTTGAGTCCAAGAGGAGGGGCCCAGTTTGAATGTTGTGTGTACAAACTGCAACAAACAAACCTGCAGACTCTACCTTTAAAGAAAATTTCTTATCAACAGGAAGTAATGAGCCTGTTTACTGTACACCTGTCATTAAAATCTTGAGTGATCAGATCACAAGTGGACACAAGTGATTAGCCGTAAATACAAGTGGCCACCAAAACGTTTTGTAAAAATGTTATGTCAAACCACTTGCCGTGGTGCAAACAGGCTCAGTATAACTCCTAACGCTGAGAGGGGTATAAGTGGAATTTCCTTTGGAGAAAGTCTGTTCACTCAATTACAGTCCATAGGCTAGTCTTCATATTTACCATATCATGGTGATGTCAGTCTAATCTGCAGCGTAAATGCTTTTCTGCCAAAGTTGTAACTTTAAAAACTAAATTTGATGTTTTGAAATCATATAATACTCTATGAGATGATGGGATTCTTTCATCATTAACGACAAACAACAGCCCTCATTCATGACAGGTTAAGAGCACTTGTAAGTGTTGCATTGTTCTCTGGAGTCCAGGAAGCATTAATAAGGGTCCAATGTTTGCATGCCAGCTGGGGTGATGGTGATTTGGTCTGTCCAGCGAGGAGACCACTCTGCAGGTGTGTGTTTGATTCAGACATCAACAGCCTGACTCTGACTCACCTACATGAAGAAACACCACATGGCTGCCAATACTGTTTGAAGCTGAGCCAAAGTAAAGCCCAGACTGTGATCTCCCCATTTTCAGCAGGCCGTTGGGAGCGTTTGATTTCAAAGGCCTGCTCTTGTCTCTGATGTAATTAGTCCATTTAGCAGATTCATTTGGGTTATTAGTGGGATTAAGCCTTTAATTAGACTGCCTTGGCTCAGGATGGTACTTTAGTAAAGAGCTATGCTTCAGAGGGAGCCAAAAATATAATACCACTGATGTTAATGCTTTATAGTCGATGCATAATAATTTATATAGTTCATGTTTCCAGTTGTATACAATATGCCAGAGTCTGAATATTAGTATTCGAGAAAAAAAAAGATTGAATTGAAATGAAATGAATGTCCTGCTGAGAAAATGATTTTAAACAATGTCAGGAATGCTGCTGTGTAAATCTAACGTCCAGGTAATTAAGTTGTTAAAAGGAGCAAGTTAAAGGGATTGAAATGAAAGTCAATACGACTTGGTCTCTGATAAGTGCAGTCAGAAATCATCACAGTAGTTAAAAAAAAACTGAAATGAAACATTGATGATTTCTCCTTTTTTAACCGAAGGGAATGATTTCTGTCAGCAGAAGTGCTTCCATGATGAGACTCACTGGTTATAATCCACAAGGTCATTTTAAGTTAATCATGCACTCTGCTGTCTTTGATTCGGAGCCTGATCATAACAATGTGAAATGATTACTCAAACGTCGAGGGGAATCATTTCCACTTCATGGCTGATGCTCTTTGTATTATAACCAGAGAAGGACCTGTCCTCTTAAAAATTCATTTTTTTTAACCAGTTTATCTTTTGTTAAATCAGATCTCACTCTGTGGTTTGAGCATTCAAAAAGAAAATTCCCTTTAAAATCATTCCACTGTGAGTGTGTGTGTGTGTGTGTGTGTGTGTGTGTGAATATTCACATCCTGCTAGTTGTGTGTGAGTGTTTAGTTTGAGTTACCCCATTTATGACTCTTACACAATGATCACACACTGAACAGTGTGACCTCCATCTTTACAGATCCTTATCTTCTCCTCCATCCTCCATCCTCCATCTATTTATCTATCTATCTATCTCTATTTATCTATCTATCTATCTATCTATCTATCTATCTATCTATCTATCTATCTATCTATCTATCTATCTATCTATAACAAATAAAAGGAAAAAAAACAAACATGCTGCATCTTTGTGAGGTGTTGGGTCATGGCTTCTTGGCATTCACTCTCTAAACTCTGGAGGAATAAACACCATTCTTCCAAAAAAAATATTTGGCAGTGCCTCAAGAAGCAAAGTCTAGTCGGTTAGTCAGTGGTTTGATCCATGGCCCCATATCACCTCTGATGGCTGTTCCATCAGTGTAGGTGTGTGTGTGTGTGTGTGTATGTGTGAGATAAAGGTGCTATATCATATATGTTGAAAAAGCATGGTGTGAAAGGGTGAATGTGGTTTGGCACTTTGTGTGGTCAATAGAAAGTCTGTTTTTAAGTGCAGTACATTTACCAATACTCCCTCATCTGCAGATTCGATGATGGTGGTGGTGAACGCAACATATTGCTCCAAAATCTCCCACAGCTGTTCAACTGGGCTGAGATCTAGTGACTGTGAATATGATTCACATGATTCTCATACTCATCAAACCGTTCAGTGACCCCTTGTGAATGTGGATGGAAGTATTTTCATCCTGCTTTCCCTCTCATTGTTCATCTTTTTCCATGTATTTTTCACCAGAACATTGGTTAGCAACTGTCCTACAGCTAATAACGCTCTAAAATAGTTTTCAGCTAAGTAAAAAACATATAATATTTCGATTTTCACAGATTTATTCCACCCTTATCAAATACAATAAAAAAAATTAACAATGTTAAGTATCTAAAAAAATGATCTGTATCAACAAACTATGTTCTTTTTGAACATTCAAAGCTTTTCACTATGATAAGTTCATGATAGGAACTTTTATGTTGTCACCAGCTGGACCTCTTTACTGCTGGACCACATTGTATACTTCTGTTGTTACTGAGTCTGATGTAAGCCGTCAACAATCATCTAAATAGCCTAATACAAAAAATAATACATTTGTTTGAAGGGGCTTTACAGTCTCTCACAGCACACAACACATTCTGATTACTTGACCAGAAGAGAGAACATGATTAGATAAGGAACCTTGAATTTATAGAGGTACTATACAAGTCCGGTCGCTTTTCCTCTGTTTTGCTAACCCTCCTCTGGGCCATGTGCATTTGTTTTTAACGAAGCTGGCGAAAAAAAGCAATCCCTGGAGCGCTGGATAGCGTTATATAACATACGATGTTATGATGTTTAAATTTGGCTTACGGAGCGCGTTGGTGCGCTGAGACGAGAGCTGGGACACTGGGGCGGAGGCCAAGTGCTGCACTGATGTTGAAAGTTTGGTTTTCAGCCCAGAGACGCCAGGTGGAGGGCAGATAGCCTCCATTCTCCCTGTAACATGTTACAAGTCATGTATGTGACCATCACAATTACTCTGAAGGGGCTAGGGTTAGGTTGATGAAGCTAAAAATCTAACATAGCCACGGGAAAATCCTGCATAGTTCCTCTTTAAAGTTGCTATAATTGGGAACTTGTGACAGGGGCCGGACATGCTGACTCCCTACGTCCAGGTCTAATTGGGACATTGACATTGTGTGATATTATATGACAACAGCTTCTCAGCATCACTGAATCCTCTCCTTTTCACCTCTGCAGGTACATGGCCATCATCCACCCTCTGAAGCAGCGCATGTCATCCACAGAGACCAAGGTGGTGGTGGGGGTGATCTGGGTGCTGGCTCTGCTCCTGACCTTCCCTCAGTACTACTACTCCAACACAGACCAGCTCCCGGACCGGGTGGTGTGCTACATTGACTGGCCTGAGTACACTATGTGTGACTTCAAAAAGATGTGAGTGTGGAAAAAACTCTTCCAATAGTCAGTGAATGTGACAGCGTATGTAGGTGGATGCTGTTTGTGTTCACTGCAAAGCTTTTTGTTCTTTGTAGTGAACAAACTGAAGGCACATTGTCAGGGATTTGTGTTCTCTCTGCTGTGAATGCTTTGAGTTGGGCAAGAGTAAAGAAGAATTGGATTTGATTGAGGCCTTACTACACCATCCATTTCTACTAGAAAGAGGAAAAACACTCAGAGTTTACAAAGTGTTGTACACAACAAAAATACCAGTATAACAAGAGATTAATGTGTATAAACCAATCATAAAAAGAAAAGGCTTTGAAAATCAATATACAAAACAAATTGAGAGTTATGGCAGATTGAAGATTGATTGAGATTGATTCGTAGTTTTCCATGACACCTCGTCCAGTTCACTTCTTTAGATCTAAATCAGCACTCTTCAGATCAAAGCAATGATTCCCACTCAGCTTTTCACACTCTGTGTCCGTGGCTTTTACCCTCAATTAGCAAGCTGTTCAAATAAATAAATAAATGTAGAACAGGCTTTAGCTTGTCAGCACTCAAACCAGCACAAACCACGGCAGGGTATGATTTATATTTGTAGTGAATGGAGCTCTGCACGCCCACCAGGTCTGCTTTAGAACTGCTATATCAAACCACAACAGGAGAAGGCTGTGCAGAGGGTTTAAGAGGAATGGCGCCGTATTTATACGTTACTATTGATTCCAACTTCTCTTAAAGCCAGCCATCTGACTTTGAAATTTTACCTTAAATCTGTAAATGACAGAGCCTCTTTCATCGTCCCTTTAAGTAGCCAAATACGGATGTGATTTGATATTGTTAGTGAATTGAGTAGCAGCTGATTGATAGAGCTCAGGCTGAGGGCGGCACAGAATGTTAATTTCTACACGATAACTAAGGCTGAGGAGATTGTACTCCTGGGGCAGGATGTTTTTCTGATTCGTTTCAACTTCTGTTTAATCAATACCTCATTGCTTCTTATTTACAGCTTTGTTGTGCTTTTTTGTTTCTGCTTTTGTTCATTTTCCTTCACGCTGAAAATACATCTTGCTCTGATCCAATTTATATGAACTTTGCAATGGATCGTTTGTAAGAAATAGCTCAGAAAGTTGAAGCCACTGTAGTGTTATACTAGAATTATATGCCTCAAAAGGACGCAGCAGATACTGGAGATAATAAATACATAAATATTGTTGATTTCAGTGTGGGAACAGGATGTTGATGTCATAGCTGATGTCCTTTCACAGTTTAAGCGACCTGGACATTTCAGATCACAGCTTCACACTATGTATTACCCCTAAGAGCAAAAAAAGGAGAGTATCTGCACACTTGGATCAGATGCAAGTTTCAGTATCTGTCATAGACCAAGCTTTTGGTCAAAAGACCTTCGTCAGTGTAACAATCAGCACATGAGTTCAGTGGAGTCACTGGAGGAATGTTTTATGTAAAAACTGATAAAAAAAGAAAAATTGTCTCCTTTTACTCTGCCACCTGAGTTTACCAGAGAGGACATAACGCTGTGTCACCATATGCAGATACAGAGCACCCACTCACATACACACACAGTGTCTGAGCCCCCCCATGTGAGATGCTTTGATGATGATTTTGGATTTTTAAACTTTATTTTGTGGCTGCAGCTCTTTAATCCCTGAGCACGGTGTAGCTGTATTGTGTCTGGTGTAACAGCTCTGGTCAGGCAGGGGGGTGGACGGTGCCTGTGATCAGAAAGCAACAACGAGCCCCTTCACCCATGAGTGAACACCAGTTGTACTCTTTTCTATTGCCAACAAAAGCCAGATGTTGGTGGGTTTTTGGGCTTAAGTGTCATGTTGGACCACAGCTGGCTGCTCATAATGTACACCTGTTAAACAGAGGTTACAGTTCAGTTGTACAACACAAAGAAACAGCAGGAGAAAATGAACTTCATTCTGCAGAGTGAGGCTCAAACAACCAAGATAAGTGGAGAAATTTGTATTGTTGTTATTATTGTCACCCTTATTGTTACCTTAGTATGATGTTTCTCATCATCCAGTTCAGGTACTCTATGCTTAAAATTAGCCTGACAAGATGTTTGTCAGGCATGATTGGAATAATTGTGATGCAACAGGTTGAAAGGTTACAACAAGCACTAGGCATGATTTTCAGGCACTATGTGACCCTGGTCAGGCAGCTCATTGACAGCCAGGGCTGACGAGTCACCTTTCCTCTAGATATCATCTTTCCTTAGGCAGCTAAAATAGAAGCAAGGGCCGCTCATATTATATCAGTGACTAAACATTAATGTGAGTCATTCTAATGCTCTGCATGTATGTATTGCTTGCTGAAAATGGCAAAAGAAACACACCAATATCATTTCCCCTTGCTCCATGATCTACAGTCAAAGAGAGGGCGGAGAAATGTTTTATAGTGCAAATGCATGTGTTAATCTTCCCTTTGCACACAGAGTAAAACCTTGCCGTGCTAGACAACCTCCTCAAGCTGCTTCAGAAAAAAAACAGGTTAATGCAGCATGCCTGGGAGTGATTTATTCATACTTCATGCCACCCTCAATTTCTTCCATTTGTATTTTGGTAATCCTACTGGCGAACACAACACAGGCTCACTTCCATAAATGCTCACACAACAGCAGTTCAGCAAAGGCCGAGAAACAGCCATGCAGTGACGCACGCATGCAGGCACTCAGACACACAGCAACACAGCTCTGATCACACCTCTACTGATGGCAACCTCTCAGTTCATCAGCAAGTGTTTACTCTGCTCTGCTACTGCCTTCCCCCTCTCCCGCCTCTGTCACATTTCTCCATGGAAATATAGTTTGTTATGAGTTGTGCAACAGTAATTTCACTGTTCATGATAGGATGTCTGCTGCACATATTACTTTTTTAATGAAACTCTAATCAGCGACACATAGACACAGTACACAGTAGTCATTCAGCTCAGCCACTAAAGCTGAAAATCAGACGTCTGATTAAGGCTGACCCCGAGTCAGGTCCCACATGGCTTTCTCTGCAGACTGCCACCGTCACTGTCTGCAGTCTATCTGCTGGCCAGTCTGAAGCCTTGGCATCAAAATACATTAAACTGTGTTGATCCACGGAGCTAAACATATTAGTCTCACCTGACTGGATGAATGAAGATCAAGAAAATAAAACACATTTCTTACCAGAACTGTTACCAAAAAGCAAATTAATCTTGTAATTTTGCACAATGTCACTGAAAATATAAGAAATGTCAGCTATTAGACTGTGATGGATATAGGTGAGTCAGTTTGTGCCAACTCTATTACTGTTCAAGCCCACCACACAACCCTCACGCCATCACACACTCTCACCAGTTCTGTATGTAAACTGATTACTAAGTGCAATGCACCACACTTTGAAAATGACCTACTCATGGCTACAAAGTCACTTAAGGCCTCGTGTTGTTAAAGCTGAAGAGCTGTTGGGTTTTTTCAAGATGAAGAGTCACTGTGTAGGAAGAGGCAGCTCTCATTAGACAATGAGACACAGTAACAAGTAATAATCAGCCCTCACAACTAAATTACAGGGCCACAGCGAGGTGCAGCAGCTAATTCCAGACCACAGCATATGTTTCAAGCCTGAATAGAAACTAGTGCATTTACTGAAGAAGTGTACAGTAGTTAAACTTCAGCTTCAACTTTGTGAAGCAGTCACCAAGCCCCACCCACCTGGACCCACCTTCCAACCTTGAAGGATTAGGTTTCTCTTATTTTCCATTCAATGATTCTTTATGTTAACTTAGAATACATTGAAGTAGAGATGTAATTTACAATATAACTGAGCTAAAGGTAAGTTATTACAAGGTCCTAGACAAAAGAAACAGGAATGTTAAGCTCATGTAATAGTGTTAGAAAACACAAATGCAATACAATTTAAAAAAACGAGCCAAGAAGAGGGACAGAAACATTAAGAATACTTTTCATAAGTGTCATGCATTTTATGTTTTTGTGTTCTTAAAACTACAAATACATTTAAAGGAAGAGACCTTTAAGAATATACAGGTCAGATTATGAAATATAAAGTTAAAATGTAGCTCCCTTTGACTCATAATAATAATAATATGGTATATTTAATAACATAATGTGGTATTAAAAAAAAAAAATCAAGATTCAAGATCTTAGTGTTTCGTCTACCCCTGTCATGGTGTGTAACAGCAGACAGTGGTTTCCAAACAGACCCATCTGCCAGCGTCCATGGAGAACTGGACATCTCTGGTGGACAAAGGTCATTGTTGATGGTGAATCGTGGTTCTGGCTGCAGCATCACATTGTTAGATCCAGATGATGGACTAATCTTGAAGGTTACAAGTGCACAGAGGTGCTAATGTATTGGGTGACATCCCATGATATCTCAATCTGCCCCTTGGTACTAGAACTGATCCTAAACGCAAGACCAGAGTTTCCTCGTTAAAAGCATCAAACCTCATTCAAGTTAACCCAGGGGGAGTTGGGGCTTTTAACACTTCCTGTCACAGGGTAAGAATCATCCAGGAGTTATCTGATAACTTTGAGGTGGAGAAAACTGAGCTTAACAACAAACCCCACAACTCCTTACCTGGTGAGAATAAAAGAAAAAAGTTCTCATTTTGAAGAACCTTCTTCATCTTTTCATCCCTGTGAGAATATTTCCTCTCCTTGAGATAAGAAAAGAAAAGAACCCTTCACAAAAAGAGGACTGATATTACTCTGAATAAAGACACACATGTGCACCATGTGGACCCACACACAAAGGAAATCACACTCAGAGCACACCTTGTCCTATGTTATCTCTCTCCACTAAACTGGGCTTTGCACAACATGAGCCTGTGATTAGTGCCAGTAAGGCAGTGAGGAGCGAGGCGTCCTGTTACCTCTTTAGCCTCTGCTGGCAGGCAGAGTCAAAGGAACAGCTGCCCTTCCTCCCAACACACACACATTCATTATTCATACATACTGATGCTAACACACTCACTCACACACACACGTTTAAATAAACAGGTGCATGCACAATTTGATTATGCACATAAATATGCATTTCCTTCACATAATCTGCATTGTAATGCTGCTCTGTCTCTGTTCATTTGATAATATGGTATTGAACTGAGTGTGAGCTCAGCCTCCCCTGTTTGTTTTCCTGCATTTAATATTTGCTTAGCATGTTTACATTTGTATTCCCAGTCATACCAGCACATTCCCACACACGGCAACAGCCAAGAAATATAGACATTTGAAACATGATTGTCCGCAGGGAGAACAAAATAGGCACCAGTCCATGAAATGAAAACAATATAAGTTAGTGCGTCTGTGCCTCCACTGAGTGTGGTTTTATTGATTCAGCTTGTATGACAGCAAGGTGACATAGCACAGCCTCCATTCCTCAAAGCATTATCTATCACTGGGAGGAAAGGGTCTACTGGGGCCACTCAGGAAGACGCTCTGCTCTGCTCTGCTCTGCTACAGCTGCTTTTCTTTAAATTATGAAAACTTTGATAATTGTTTGCAAAGAGCTTGTGCTTTTCTAAAATGTTGCAGGACCAGTCTATTCTCTGGATCAAGATCCATTCCTGGCTCATTGGAGTCTTTAAATAGTCATCAACAGACAGTGGTGGAATTTGGTGGAATAGGGCGGGTGCCGTGGGGTACACCCTGGACAGGTCCCCAGTCTATCCCAAGGCCAACATATAGAGACAAACAACACACACACATGCAGACACACACACCCACACACACGTGCACACACGCACACACGCACACACACACACACACACACACACACACACATTAAACCTCCAACAAGTGCTTATAATTAAATAGGAATTTCCTCTCCTTTGTCTCTTGGGAAGTCCTAATATAAGATATAGAGAGAATTACAATGTTCAGCTATTTGTGTATCAGTTGTCCTGGGATAAATCAGATCATAATGACTATAAGACTGGGTTACATTAACAAATGAATCCATTTATGAATTCTTTTCTTAATAACTGGTATCAAACTGCATTGTTTCCGTCAGGGACCTTCTGATTAAGTTACAGTTCAAATCACTGGTGGAAACTATGAGACCTATTAAAGAATGTGTTACTAAGAGCCCCACCTCAACCATCTGCAATGGTAATACTTATGGGAAAAGTATATGTAGCATAGCTGTCCTCAAGCTTTTAATTGTCTGTCCCCCTTCCCGGAAATTTTTAAAGCTAAACTCAAAACCACCATGTTTCTCAGGCTTTTCAACATCCCTAAGGTTTTATTGTTTACTTTTAGTCTCTGTGTTTTTTCTGTCTAACTGTTCCCTGCCTGTGGGATAGTTTAGTCTCAAATGTATGCTCCTTGCTTTACTTTCTTTTGGCTGTTCCCATGTTATTTTTTTGTATTTTATTGTACAGCCCTTTGGTCAGCTCTGGCTGCTCATATGCCCCATAGAAACTTGATTTGATTGAATTCATGCATTGGCAGCAGGGGAGATCCAGGATAGTTATAACATCGGTCAGTTACTGAAGAATCGAAACTGGACCCAAGAATACAGGCTCAGACCAGAGGAAACCAGTTCAAACTGCTCTGTAACAGACAGTCACTTAAGCCAGGGACGCAGGAGGATGGAGCAGGTAATGCGTTAGATGGTGGGACAGGATAAGAGTGAGAGTTCAGAGCAGGCGGAGGGTGGAGGCAGGAACTGATGAAGGTGGCAGACTGAGGGCAGAGGAGAGCAGGTCAAAAACAAGGCATGAGCAAACAGGAAACCAGCACACTGGGTTGAGCAACAAACTGGTGGAGAGTGGAAGCAGAGACTGGTTTGAAACATTCTGGCTTTGTGGTTGTTGATGAGGCAGATGAGAGTCAGACAGTGTGTGTGCCACAAACACACACACACACACACAGGAATGCACACCTTTATCCAAATCATTACTTTTTTCTTTCAGCACTGGTCATATTTTCCAAACTGTAAAGTGATTCTTTATACCTCAACACTTTCAGCAACTATGTGCTTGTGCAATTAAAACACTTCAGCTGGTGGATTATTTCTTAATGGCACCATTGTTTCATTAATCCCAGCAAAGACTTTTATTTCTGTGATTATAGAACTTGAACCAAAAATTGCACCACCTACAATGCCACTTTAATCATGCAAATCAGCAGAATCAGTGAATCAATCCATCAGTTCTCTGCATGATTTACACTTCTGCTTCATGATTCACTGTCTGGAGGAGTTGGGAGGAGGAGCACTTCAGGAAGAGTCCATTAAGATCAGGCATGGGCAACCTGTTCCTCAAACGGCCGGTGTGGCTGCAGGTTTTCTTTCCAACCAATCAGCAGCACACCAGACCTGACTCATCTAATCAACTGATCTCAGTCTTCAGACAGTTGATTGGTCAAACTGTGTGCTCTTGGTGGGTTGGAACAAAAACCTGCAGCCACATCAGCCCTTTGTGGAATAGGTTACCCATGCCTGATTTGGTGTGATGCTTTCAGCATTACTCGTGTGCAGGGTCTTTGGTTAAGTGGATGCTGTGATGCAGAGATGTGGCTGTTGAGGAATGTTGAAACATGGTGGGAGGCTGTTGACCTCTTTGACTGTGACAGTGTCTTTGCTCACAGCCTGACCCTGGTGAGCCTGTCTCACATGCGTGATGTTCTCAAGGAGAAAGACTAGAGGTCCTTTCACAAAAAAAGCAGTCAGAGTTGAGAAATAGCACACAGAATTTATCAATTAGCTTTTATGAGAGCTGGCTGTATTAACCAGCTCCACTTCTCCTTTAGGCTGTTGTGTAAACTAACATGTTTATTACAGACAATACTGATGAATTACACAGGCTGATGGCCTGTTCTACTTTATATTAAGCCTTTCCACTCTTTTTTTCATGTAAGGGTATTAGCAAGCTGTTAGAGCCAATTTTACACCTCTCTGATAATAAATCCAATGAAGGGTGTCAAAGAGAGAGAGGACAATGATATTAATCTGGTTACTTCTGCTTCCTCGGCTCCCTGAAATTTAACATAACAGATGTGATAACAGATGTGATGTGCAGTATATTGTCTATCTTGCTCGAATCTGAACTGTGGAAGAATAAAATACACACACACACACATGCAGAAGGATTTACTTAAGTGTTCTCCTTCAGCTCATTACTCCTATGGCCACATGTGTGCATACAAATCACATTTCTGCTACTAAGTGGATTGTGACAGTTGAATTGATTTTCCTCAGGTTGATGGTAAACACTATCTGTGGCTTCAGTTTCCGGTTTTAGTTAACACTTTAAGCAGTGTTTGATTACATCAGTGTGATAAAACGCTTGACTTCTTGGTTTAATTAAAGACCGGATTAGGTTTCACTGCATTTACCTTCTCCACTCCAGGGAAAACAAGCGTGAAATAAAAGAGAGGTCATGTCTAATAATATTAACTGTGGTTCTGCTGGATTTAGCTGTGGTGGTGGGTATGATTGTATCTGTGTGTCTCACAGTGTCCATTGTATCAGGATCAAATCTCTCTTCACACCTTGAAAGAATTCATCCACCCTGTGTAGGGCTCTCAGTTCCCACCTGGAAACTTGAAGCACCTGCACAGCATTTGTCCTCCCACACAGGCCTTTCAGATGGTTTTAATCTATTAGTTCTCTTCTCAGGTCTGTGTGGGTGTGTGCAGACTGCACCTGTGAATACCAGCTCATACCGGAAAGCAGCACAGATAAGGAAACAAGAGATTTGAAGTCTGGTGATGTATGGACCACTTGCAGGGCTATTAAGTGATGTAGCGGGTGAGCTATAGCCACTGAGGAACAGGTTAGTGCTGTTCAGAAAAAATAATGGGCTTGGGCCAGTAGGACTTCCTGAGCCACTCACACAGCCCTTATATAAGAACACACAGTAGTTAACTCCACAGAGCAGTAAATTATATGTCAGACACTTAGTTAATGAGTTAGTTATTGTAAAGTCACTTAATTACAATGGCTGTATAATTTTCCAACTCTCCACCAGAATCTCACTCCACTAGTCAGAGTTACAGGGGGAGTCAGATTTTGTTCAACATCAAGCTCAAGCCCAGTCTCCCTGCTCCTCTCACCTGCACACGTGAGCCCTGTGCTGGGATGCACAGCCAGCCCGCCCCCCCTCCAGAGCTCTGGCAACAAACAGAGCTCTGTCTAGGCTTGTGTTCGAACACTTTCTCACACTTTTTCTTCACCTCTTCTGATGCTTTGCTGTCCTTCAGCACTGGCTCCGTCAACACATACTGTGCTTCTCGTGAAGTTGGTCACATGTTTCACCTTCACGGCAGATGAGGGAGTACAGGGGAGAACTGTGTTCCTACCTGCACAGTAAAGTTACATAATGCTGTTTGCAGCCGGCACAACCCCACTCAGGCTGCAGTGGCAGCACGATTCATCCTATTAACCATATTTCTACTTGACTTTAGAGACATTATTTTAAGGTCAAGAAACTACATGTTGCTTTAATTTTCATTGTGGAATGGTCAGCAGGATGTTGTGTACATGCCGTAGATAGGACGCTGTATAGTGGATGATTTTGGTAGATGCCTCAGAATTGTGACATTCAGAGCAGAGGGTGAATGTGGTGCTCGACAAAAGTAAACAGGAAGGGATTTCAGACATAGTTGTGGTTGCAACAGCTCTCAGCATAGCCATCTTGCTAACTGACTGCCTCAACCTGAGCACAGGTCTAATCAACCAGAGTGATTGAAAACAGTCTCAGACCGTTTCCAGTGCCCTGTGTCTGGTGTTTACTGCAGGACTGTGCTAAACAAAAACCTTCCTTCACACAGAACACACTCAATCATCTTCATTGGCTGCATTTCCCAGATCTGTTAAGAAGCTCTTAGCTCTAATATCTTCTTAAAAACGTTCTTAAGAACACCGGGAAAGAAGGACATGTTTCCCAGAGTCGCTCTTAACTTAAGAAGATCTTTCACAAACAAGGAAATGTAAGATCAAGCTGACCCACTCTTAAGTGTCTTCTTAGCAACCGGCACACAGATTCAGCCGCATCTGGCAAATCAGTATTACACTAAGCAAGATATTAGAACAGTGTGCATCATGTTAACATATTAAGTTATGTGCTAAAATAAAAATAAAAATAAGAACAAGAATAGCCTAAATAGGAGGTGTTCCTACGTGTGCTTTGCACATCAGGCACACACACAAATAAAATGAATCATCATGTCTATCATCTATCATAATTTTTTCCCCACACATCCCACATCTGCATGCACATCAAAAACACTGCCACTGTGCTAAAATCAAGCCTGATCAACTTAGTGTCACTGCTGCATTGCATTTTCACGCAGTAGGGAACCTATTGGAGCGGGGCACCGCGAGCAATGCGTCAGTGTCACAAAGTGTGGCAGCTGTGACACCGATCCTCCTGCACCATGCCGACACCAAAAAGAGGCTCTTTTGGCATTTTCGACAGACGCCATACATTACACAAACACTATAGCCTAGACAGACACACACACCTACACACACACATATATAGCATTGATCATTCAATGATGATGAGAAAAGAAATTGCATTGACCACCAAAATGATTTTCTATTGGGTGGATTCAAACCTAGTCTGCAACAGTACTTCAGATTGTAGAGGGCTACTCTATCCAGGAGGTGAGCTAGGCTACTTGCTGCCCTTGTGTGGCCAAATTGTTGTGTCTTCACTCTTTTAAGAGCTGGCTGGTCGTAAACCAGCCAGCCCTGGCCCACGTTTTTTTTTTTTTTGTGGCCACATCAACACAGTCGCATCTTCATGCAGCCGCCTCAGCCGCATCATCACGCGGCTGTTGTGGCATCTATGGCCAGTCTGTCACTGCCCGTGACCAACAACACTGGGACCAATGTTAACCCCATGTTAGGCAAGTGGAAATCACGTTTTCGGTGTATTCATCACTCATCGGACTGGCTGCGCTTGTCGCTGTGTGTGAATGATGCGCTTATAAAGTGGTGGGTGACATAACAATTGATGTGCCTGGCATCGATTGATTTAGTTTCAGTACCTGCAGTGGTGGACTACAGAAGCGTTTTGCTGCCACACACACAAAAATATGGCTTAGTATCATGTAATTACGTGAAATTATCACGTTATTTCGATGAGAGATGTTTTCACGTTATAACGTGAAAATAAAATAACGTGATAATTTCATGTTATCTTTGGCGGTGGAGGGCAGTTAAGAACACATCTGGGAAACACCCGTATCTAAGCGCTTCTTCTCAGCTGAACCCCTCTTAAGAGTGTACTTAAGTCCTTCACAATGATTGAATCAGAAACGTGGCCATTGTCTTTACATCAGTGGCATGCGGTGACTTTCACAGATAGGCAAGTAAAGCTGAAGGCTGAAAACAGTACTGCATTGAGTCAATTATTCCCCGTCTGAGAGACAGTGATGACAAGGGTGTGATCAGTCCAAGGATGCGTCCAAGTGGACAGAGTGTTGATGTGTTGAGTAATGCATCTACAACAACAAAAAACACATATTCCATGTGTCCTGATTATGTTCTGTTTTTTTCATGCCATTTGAATAAAAAATACACATTTAAATTTCATTCTAAAAATTACCATCATTTTTAAAATTTTTCCCATTGAAATCACATTGTGACAACCAAACCCATGATGATTGTTTCTGATGATTGATAAATTATTGTTAGAACAAGTTAAAAGAATGAACAGGATACCCTTTCAAACCCAAGACTTTAAGCTTTTTTGTAATGTTGGAATGACTGCTCTAGGATGTTTTGATGAGGAGATATTAATGCAAGACTTAAAAAGTGTGACAACCAACCCTGTTCTCCCCTATCCACACTAAAAGACACAAATTCATGATTGTGCTGCCTTTCCTCCTGGCTCAGAGTCTCTCTCCTGCATCTTGCTGCCCTCTGCCTGGACATCTTCAGCTGTACTGCACTGAAAAACTGCATCAAAATGCTTAAGAATGATGTTAAATTGTTAACTAAACTGAATGAATTAAGTCTTAACAGACCAGGCTAAAATTACAACTTGTAAAAGCAGTCAGACAGACCAGGGTTTATGGGAGTTTATGGGAGCTAACTCAAACCTTGACCAAGAAGAGGCCGTTAAAAGCTGCTCCACAGTTCGCCTTAACTCTAGCACTCATACATGTTGACTACTGTGGCCAGTCTAAATGAGAAATGATTCATTCACAATACATCACACCAGGCTGTGGTATGTGCTCATTACCACGGAACCACTGCCTGGAGTGGTGTATTGCTTTTATAAACGGCTATTAAAAATGAAAATATGAAATAAAAATACACAATAAACCTTATGTCGTGTTTATTTGAGCGGAAACAAAATAATTGCACCGTGGGGACAACATGAAAAACACAGGGACTACTCTGTTGTTGTTGCAGTTTACGTTTCTGCGCTGGAGTCTGTTTTCTCTCCAGCCAGTGACAGACCGCAGGTCAAGTTGGGTGTGGAGCACAAGTAGGCCACGTCAGCCCCACTAGCCGCCACCGTTAGCACCCGCAAGGTCATCACCAGCACCCACTAGTGATGGCAACATAGGATGGCAACTAGCATCTGTCGTTAGCACCACTAGCTCGTTGTTAGCAACCACTAGCATTGGCTGCTAGCTTCTGCCACTAATAGCCGCTTTGGGTAGCATAGCCCTCAGGGCTCCTGTTGCTGGCGACAGCCAGCGCTCCACTCAGACTGTACTTTGCATTCCTGACAACTACTGCTGCTGTCAGGGGCAGGAGGCGTGCACAGTTCAGCCCGGGATGAGGGGCCTAGTTTGAATGTTGCATTTACCAACTGCAACGAACACACCAGCAGACTCTACATTTACGCTAGGCTAGGAGTTCAATAGGCTATAGGTACTGTAGAGACGAGCTGGCTCCGATTCAAAGAGGCAGCGGCCAGCGGGAGCAGAAAATTTTGTTGCGCTGCCACTGGGGGGGCGGGATGAGACAGCTAACGTGGATGATTTGTGATTGGTTTGGATTTGTTGCGTAATAAGTCTTTGGTAATAAGTAACCCGTATTCGTAAATCGCAGAGATAACCACGCCCAATTCAAACCCAATTTCAAAAATGTACAAACACTTAAAAGGCAAATATTTCGATTTTGTATGGAAACTGATTTCTAAGTATTTTACATGTTTAACGTTATGTACATAAGACCATAAATTACATAGTTAGAAGACTTTTGTGGATTTGGGTTTACAGAGGCTTTAAAGAGATTCGGATAGTTTAAGTTAATGACACCATGGGCTCTAGTTTCCCGGCGCAGTGCAAGGTGGCGCAGGGTGGCGAACTCTGCACAGTGCTAGTTTCGTGCAGTGCAACACAGCGTGCGGCCAGTAACTTGGGGCAGAAGTCTCACTGCTGCCACCTCACTGCTGCCATAGCAAGTCTATCTCTGGAAATAACACGAATGATAATTACGTTAAACCACCTCGAATGGGTGACCTTATTTTACAACAGTGGAGGATGTCAGGCTGGGAAATAGATATTAACTGGGAGACTGTGGCCGCTGCCACTAAATGACATTTAGAGTTAACATTCTGAACACTTCTGAACAGCAGAGATTTTTCTGGCATATTTTCAAACCTTTGTTTAAAGCTTTTATAATCAGTAGGTTTATTTTCAATGTTCCCCTGTGTCAAGTTGATTAGGTTTGATCCTTAGTTTTGTGATGTATGAAGCTTGTCTGTCTGAATATGTTTTTATGAGGTTCACTGTGGTTCACACCTTAACAAGGTTAGAAGTAACAATGGATGGCATAACTGTATGTAATGGAAAAGTCTTACTTTTAATTGGCAAAGACTAAAAGACACACAACTATTAGATTTAAATTCATGAAGTTGCCAGAGACAGATTTGTTTTAATACAAATTTAAAGTTTGATTTTATCACTGTCTCCTGTTTCTGTGTTACGCATCAGAACACTCTGCTTCCATTTAGCAAGGTTATGACAACATTTATGACAGTGATATTGTCTCAGCTTATATCTCAAAGAGCCTTGAACAAACACTCAGTCAGGCAGGCTCATGTGATTTAGATGATAGAGAAGAATAGGTCTTTTTCACACAATACATTGTGCATTTTCAGGGTCCTGCTGGACCTGCTGACTCACTGACTGTCACAGGTTGTGACAGAAGCTGGTTCTCATATTTACATGCACCCTATAACCTGCTTACTCAGTTTACATGCACTCAGCTGGGATCAGATCTCTTATATAATGGTGTTACTAGACCTCCCCACACATCTAAATGCAAACAAAAATGGACTGTGCAGAAAAGGCTGCAGACTTTCTCTTAGCAATATCCTGCCTCAAAATTACACTGATCAGCCATAACATCCTGACCAGTTGCCTAATATTGTGTTGGTCCCTTTTGCTGCCAAATAAACAACAAACTGTGATGCATGAACTTCTTCAGCAGTTTGAGCAACAGTAGCTGGTCTGTTGGATGGGACCACACGGGCCAGCTTTCTCTCCCCATGTGTATCAATGAGCCTGTGGCTGGTTCACCACTGTTCCTTCCTTGAAACCACTTTTGATAGATCCTGACCACTGTAGACCGGGAACAGCCCACAAGAGCTGCAGCTTTTCAGAAGCTCTGACCCAGTCGTCCTGGTCAAATTTTCAATTTTTCAACTTTGAGGACAAAACGTTCATTTGCTGCCTAATATATCCCACCCACTAACAGTTGGCATGATCAAGTGTTATTAAGTGTTATTCATTTCACCTGTCAGTGATCACAGTGTTGTACCTGATCGGTGTACATCATCCACTGTCGTTACCAGAGAACATCTCTATGGTAAATTGGCCTGTATTGTTTGAATGTGGTCATGTGTTTCTTTTTGTTTATGGTACCAACAGAAGAACATTATGCTAATCCAAAAAAAAGAAAAAGGAAAATGAAATCAATGAATTAAAAGTATTTGAAAAAAAGTGAAATCTGCCAACAGAGGAGGAGTATGCAATGTCCCAAGATGAGACAAAGCTTAAGAGAACGATCACACTGAATACATAAACATCTTGTCATACAAAAACACGTCATGATATTTTTATAGACTTTCCTTTTCTTGATATGCCTGCTCTTTCTCTGTCATCTTCATCACCTTCTCTTTTTTTCTCTGCTCATCTCCCAAACCTCAGATTTTTTGAGTCTTTTTATTTCCATCAATCTGTGCTATACTCAAAACCTTTTACTGAAACTGTCTCAAAAGAAAAGAATTTAGTTTCTTCCTCCAGTGATGTGGCCTGTGCTTCTTGTAGGTACTACGTGTGTGTGACCATCCTGATCTACTTCCTTCCTCTGCTGGTGATGGGCTGTGCTTATCTGGTGGTGGGTCTCACCCTGTGGGCCAGTGAGATCCCTGGAGACTCTTCTGATCGCTACAAGGAGCAGCTGACTGCCAAACGCAAGGTAACATACACTTTTTATATCGTAGTAGTCCATCCTTGTCACATACACGTTCATAAGCCACAGCTCTGAACAGGAAGAAACTCCAGTTTTCCTGTCTCATTACATTTTCCCTCAGTTGATGAAATAATCATCAAAGCAGCATGAACCTGAACCCCCCCCCCATCTTCTGGTCTCTTGGGGTTGCCTTGCCCTCTTGTTGTCTCCTCATCTTATTGTAGAATCCACCATCAGATTTCCTCCTATACCTGTTCCTTATTCCTTCAGTAATCTCTCAGGGTTCATGCTCTGTGTTTGCAGTTTCTTTGCAGAGAATCTCTAGAGAATCCTCAGCTAATGAACACACTGCAGAGACTTGCCTCTCGGATACAACAACATGATATGAGAATCCTTTGGGGCTTTACACAGACATACCCACTATGGTATCACTTCCACTGATCGCTTCAGGCCATACAGTTGAGTCTGTAAACATTTGATATATGTTTTTGTAGCTCTGACACCACTTCCTCTATTTCATTCTGTTTACTTTAGTTGTCTCTATATATATGAGATTGCACCTCACACTAAGTTTATGATGGCAACATGGGTTTGGTCCATCACTTTGGTTCCCAGTGTTTCATTACGGGCATTCTTGGTCCTCTGTGGCCTTGTTTAAACAGAGCAAAAACTGTGATATTTCATGTTTACATGAAAACGTAGCTTCAAGCCACTATAAGTGATTATAGTGGCCAAAGTGGAGATTTGGAAAAACCCGGTTTTCAAGTTTGCATGTAGACAGGGCTTCATAATGTCACAAATCACCTGTGTTTACAGTTTGTTTAGCTACTGTAGCTATGTTATAATTCAGGGGCTACATCCTTTGGAGGACACAGCCTACAAGGACTATGGAGGCAACGGCTTTGGAAGCACCTCCAACAGCCACGTCAGCCATTGATAAATGGAACGGTAAACCCTTCAAAGCATCTCCTGATTGCAGTCGAATGCAATCAGGACAACATCCGAACATCAAACTTTTGAAAGTGGCGGCTTTTTTACACTTCCATCAGCTCCTCAGCTCCTGGCATCAGGCTATACAGTCAGCAGAGCCCTGCTCAGTGGGACACCACACCTCCATGCCAGCAGCAAAGCGAAGCTACCATGGCTACAGCATAGGGCAGGGGTGTCAAACTCATTTTAGTTCAGGGGCCAGGTACAGCACAATTTGATCTCATTTTTCTTGAGAAAAATATGTGCAAGTTCAACAGTATTATGACTTTTCTATCTTCTTTGTAATTTTCACACTTGGCAAATTCATCCTGCGGGCTGGATTGGACCCTCTGGTGGGCCAGTTTTGGCCCACGGGCCACACATTTGACTCCCTGGCATAGAGCCTCTCAACATTCTGATAGCTAACGTGCTAGGTGGCTGATAATTAACAGTGTGCAAAGAATCTTGGGATATGAGAGGCCATTATCGTGTGTCCTCTTAGAACAGACAAGAGAAGGCCGCACTGGGAGCCTTCAATTTGGTACGGGCCTTGTTGTAACACTGTGATGTAATTGCCCATCAAATGCGTCCTCCAAATGATGCAGCCCAAATGATGCAGCTGTAGAGTGTGACTACTCGTGCCATCTTGGAATCTTGTATCATTCGATGTTGTTGATTTTTTTCCAGGATTCTGATTGGCTAGCATAGTTTTTTGCTTCTCGTTGCACTGCTGCCGATAGGTTTGGCATGTTAGTAGCTTTCAACAGCGTATTAATGCAGGTTAATGTAAATAAAGAGTTTTTTGAAAACAATCTGGTGTAAACGATGTTCACCGTATGTTCATGATGTGAATGCTAACTCTTTTTGAAAACATAGGGGAAATATATTATTGTTGTAAGCCTGGCCTGTGTCATGATCTGCCCTCTGCCCTTTCTTTTGTTTTGTTTTGGAACTATTTACCCTGTTGGTTCTGTTGATTAGTTTTACTTTGTGTGATTCCTGTCTTGTTAATTGCCCGTCCTGCCCTGATGAGTTTCACCTGTTCTCATTTACCATTTCCTTCCTCATGTGTAGTCTCTGTTTAGCCTTCCCTCGTTGTTTTGTCTATTCCTGCATCATTAATGTATTTTCACTGCACATGCCTGCCTCTGTGAGTGTGTGTGCATTCAGTTCCAGCTATGATACAAACTCACCCATTACCCAGCAGAGCCCAGCAGATACATATTTCAAAGATGAACTTTATGAACTGTCAAACTCTTGGTCTCCTGTGTCATGAGAGACATTTGTAAGGAATACTAACAAGCTGTTTTGAGCAGTGTGCAGGGAAATGTCAAAAAATCCACGGTTAAAGAGCTTGTTGTCTGACAGGCTTAAGGACTTTGTTAACACCCCTGATTCTCACAAGGAACCAGTTTGTTCAACTTCAGCCTGTTTCCCAGCTGTCAGGCCACCTGATTGTTTCAGTGTTTGTTAACCTGCTGTGGATTCCATCAGCTCCACCAGCCTGGCAATTCAGACAGAGTTTGTGAGCCTGTTAGCTCCCTGTCCAGAGCTTCCTGCCTCACTGTCTGCTCCTGCTGCTAAGCCAACATGTTTCCTGTCTGATTCTGAACCTGAGGACCATGAGCAACCCCCCATTCCTTGTGAGGTATTGATCCCCCAAGCTGTCCTGCTCCACACAGTGTTTGTAATCTAGAGTCACGATCGATGCTTATTCAGACCCTGAGGTGACTGTCTCCCACTGACATGGCATCAGGTCCAGGTTAACACCCAGTTTTTTTCCCATTAAGCCAATATCAAGTCTTTTCCTGATTCCAGCCGGTGGTTCCATCGACAGCCACAAACAGACAAAGAATGACAGGATGTGTTTCGGCTCTCAGCCGTCCTCAGCATGTGATCACAATTTTGGTAACAAGTGATGCAGTGAAACAATGAGGATGTGAAAACTCATCAGAAGCCTCTTGGATTCAAGAGGCTTAAACATATTGTTAGGTTGTTTTCTGAGATACATTCATGCAAATACGTATTTTTTCTATGATGAAGAATAATTTTATCAAATGAACTTTTTTTATACAATTTTGTCTTTTGTCTATATTATACCCCCCTTAACATGTTTTGTCTTAATTATAGCCTGTGTATTATTATGTTTGTGAGTGTCTTGAATGCTTGTTGTGATGTGTACATTTTGACAGTCAGTCATGTGACCTACAGATGTAAATTATGCCTCCTGAATTGTCCACCTTTTGCATCCCTCCTCCTTTGGGAGCGGCAACTTATTGCCCATTGCTCACACATGTTGATGGCTCCTCATTTTTTCCATCATTTTTTGTGACACGCTTTTTACCATGCACCCGGACCTGTTTGTTTTATACTTTTGGAGTTGTGCAGATGTTTCTCACATTTCTTTGATATCCATCCACTTGAGTGCCATCCAGACATCTCTCCTTCCACATCAGCCTTCTGCTCTGCCTCTTGGGAAAAGCCACATTCACTTTCTGAGAGTCTACCTGCCTCACCATCTGATATTCTCAGCCCCATGTCCACTGGCCATTAAAACAGCAGAGCCATGATGTTCTCATTCTTTCTAAATTCAGTCTTCATTGTTGAATTTTAAATAAATATGTCACCCTTGCAGGGCACATCCACCCTCACTCTAATGAGGCAGTGTCAGATCTGCTACATCTGTCCATGTACATTATTGTTTCCCTCATTGTCAGCAAGCAGCTTCTGTTATTGACAGCGCTAATGATGTGTCTAAGTGTATGTCTATGTCCATTTGATTTTCAAAGCTGCTTTAGCCTTTTCTGAGTGGACAGGGTTGTTGCTGTTTTTTTGGTCAACAGTGAGGCTTGTTAAAGGAAAGATGATGAATTCTGAGTCTTCAGAGGAGACTATCAGTGTAGCGCAGCATGTCTCATCAGAAAGAAGCTCAAAACTGACAGTACCATGTGATTGATAGGTTTCAGGGGCAGGGGTTCTATGTATCATGCAGTATTATGAGACAAGTCCATGTTATTCAGTCTCTCTGACAGGAGAGCCAGTAAAGAAGTGCCAGTTTGCTATTCCCTGGCCCTTCAGCCTGTCTGAATAGTAAAACACGGTGGTTCTGATATGTGTCCAACAGGTGGTGAAGATGATGATCGTGGTGGTGTGTACATTTGCCATCTGCTGGCTGCCCTACCATGTTTACTTCCTGCTGCACCAGTTCTTCCCTGAAATGTTTGAGGAGAGATTCATCCAGCAGGTCTACCTGGGCATCATGTGGCTGGCCATGAGCTCCACCATGTACAACCCCATCATCTACTGCTGCCTCAATGACAGGTGAGCACACACACACACACACACACTGGCCTAACCAGTCATATTCATATATAACATATGAAACTGCTGTAGCATCTGTTACCATTTCATGTAGTTGACCAGAGTGTACTATGCTTTCTTTTTAGAGATGGGATTAGATTAGAGACAGTCAATGTACTCTCTGATTTTTGGTTTGCTACTGCTGCTGTTTGCTGCTCATGTAAATGTCTCCCTTAAAATTTTGAACAGCAGGTTGCCGACCAGTATGAACTTCACTGTCTCAGTTCATTAAAATTAAAAGTGGAATTCACAGAGCATTACAGGGCTGTCACTTTTCATTTAAAACTCGAATGACTGTTCAGACATGGAAGAGAACAATTATTCAGTCTTTAATGATTAGTTCAAAATTCACAGTGGATGAGCATGACAGACTGTGCCTTGACAGGATATGAGTTCTGGGTTTACATCAGGGTCTCCTCCCAGCTTACCAAGAGCCTGAGGCTTCATTTTGGGCGACAACTCATCCGCAACCCAGAGGGAGGAATCCACCACAGCCACAGAACCTGAAGTGTGGATGCTCATCCTTGCTGCTTTACCACAGCATGTGTTGAGGGTGACATGTGTCGTGTCTGTGTGTGTTGACACAGACAAGAGGACACACTATTTACAACTTAATCAAGTGAATTGTTCCAATATGGATCTCAAGATGAGGTGCAAATATGTCCTTTTCTGTCTTACATGACACATCTCCAAATAAGGGAAAGATCTTTTTTTCCTGCTGAGCAACAATCATTGTCTTTCAGGACTTCAGGGCTGTAGTATATGAGACACCGACACGCACATGCACACTCATGGTTCTGCACATCAACGAAATGTCAGTGAATTTAAAGATGGTTATTTGGCAGATGGCCACCTCTGCTTATTGTCTGTAATCAATCATCCCCTATTGTCTCCCCATCGCAGCCACCTGTTAATTGTCTTCTTGCCGTCAGGGAAATGAGATTTCACACGTGGGTGTTTTCACTTCAGAAATTCATGAAGTCCTGCAAATGAAACTATGTGGGCTGGACCACCATGAGCTGATGCTCGGTCATCATTCAGCACAGGATATTGCTGGCTTTTGTTTCTATCAGTTCAGCCGATTTAAATTCAAATGTGTGACCGACTGCACCAACCGCCGCCTCCATCGCCTCCATCACCTCCTTTCTCCTGCCGTTAAACCGGCCTGCACTCCCTGCTCACGACCCTGTCTGCCATCCAGTAGTCCCATTAAGCTGGCCTTCCCTCCCTGCCCACCAGGAGTTCCAGTGTCTTCTCTTTGCATATTATATTGATAATATCACTGTCAGGTATCAGACAGTCTCCCACACCATCAAGCTGCGTGTCAAGCTGCAGCACATAGTAAACAGTCTTGTCAGATTGGGAACATTTCCAAACTGGCTGCTTGACTGCGGGAATAAGATTGTCAGCTGAAGAAACACTGCTTTGTTTTCAGATCACTATGATGTATGTGAACTGCATTTCAGGATCATCTAACAAATTAACTAATACATTGCACCAACAATAAAGCAATTCATAATATGTTATATAGAGAGGTCATCCATATTCATCTGTCATCTTCATCCTCTGCATGGTATTGACAAATAATGATTGGGTTGTCCATGAGGAGTTGTTGTATAAATGAAGAGTTCATATCATTCAGATCGGATTCAAACAGCAATGGATCTTATATAAATGACATTTCTTTTGTAATATTACTGCTTAAAGTGACAATATGAAGAATCTGACAATGCCAAAAAGACACTAGTGCTGGTGAGGCTGCAGAGAATCAAAACCTGAAACTGCTGCTCCCCTCAGTTTATCTGCTTTTTGTTGTTGTTGTTGTTTGTTTGTTTTTTACTGAAAACAGCTGCCTGCTGTAGACAGAAGCAGGTCGATGAAGACAGGGCGAGTGAACAGTGAGGTTTAGAGCTATAAAACCAAAACAATGAGCTTCAGGGGAACTGTGAGTCTGATAAATGAATCAGAGTCTGTTATTATGAACACCTTTCCCATTACTTGTGGACATTTCACAAGATAAAACATCCGATTTTCTTCAGTTCATAAGTAATAAAAACGCAGCCTTGACCAATTGCAAAATGCTGCCACAGCAGCTTTTTTTGATCTCTCTTGGTCATTGGCTTATAATAGCTAATACTAGCAAATTTTAGCAGCTTATCATAGATATTGCTGTGTATGTGACACCTTTCTTTACTTGTACTTCTGTTGTGTTATGTTTTATTCTTTACCATTGTCCAGTCATTGCTTCATGTGGCCATAATTGTCACTGCAAATATAGTGTGGCCTCAGTGTGGCAACAACTCCAATGATACTAATGAGTTTAAAAATGAATTATCAAGATTTAGTCAAATAAACCAGTGGACCTGACATGCTAATACTATTTTAACAGCAGTGCAACATGTAAAAAACCAATCACAGTGTCATCTCCCATTCCCAGGCACACTTACAACTTGGTGGATTGCTGGGATAATGGTGCAGTGTTTCAAACAAAACTTAATTTTAACTATGGTGTGCTGATTATGTATTATGACTGATCAATGAACCCAGCCCCAACACAAGCGCAGGCAGCAGCTCTGTACACTGAGCCCTTCTTTTCTGAGAGAATCAACACAGCACACAGCTCTACAGTGAAGTAACAGCACAAATCACACCATGGCAACTGTGATGTTATTTCTTACCAGGTAGTCAGGATGAACATGTCTCTGCAGAGCCTCATGTAAGAGACTTCCTTGGCAGTCCCCTGACCTGGCAATGTTGTGCAAAAGAAAATAAAGCATACAGAAGCTACGACCTTCAGATGCTGTATTTTAGTTCTTCATCTGATCCAAACATCTGAATCAAAGTTTCAGCTCACTCTGCCAGCATGTAACAGTGTTTGCATGTCGTGCACCTGTTGATGGAGGCGCATATTGATGAAATTCTACACCACTGACTTCAGATCAGGTTTTTGTCGGCCAGGCACATGATTACTTTCTGGTATGTCAAGATAGTGATGCGCCAACAATTGCCTGACCACATCTAGACCAACAGGCCAATGGGCATTCATTTAAGCATGTGCACTGGACAGGAGAGAGCCACCTGCATATGTCAGAAACCTGCCCAGACCTTTGTGTTTCATTTTGCATGAGGTGTAATATAGAGATTCAGACTGTAAAACAAGTTAATCAGAGCCTTCTTTAATGCTAGCCCCTGTAGGTTACTGATGTGTGCATGTGCCCTTAAACCAAATAAATAGGACTAATCTGTGCTTCTTTTCTTGCACAGGTTTCGTGCTGGTTTTAAACAAGCCTTCCGCTGTTGCCCCTGTGTCCCTCAAGGCTCTTATGAAGGTCTGGAGCTCAAGTCCACTCGCTACCTTCAAACCCAGACCAGTGTGTACAAGGCTAGTCGGATGGAGACCACAGTGTCTACTGTTCTCCAGGCTGGAGATGACATGGAGCAGCCCAAGGTCAAGGCAACTGCAGGGCAGGGGCCTGCTGGGGCTGGAGTCAGTGCCAGGCCACATAGCTCCTCCCTGGACCTGACCTCGAATGGATCATCATCCCGGAGCGTCTCCAAAACAGTGTCAGAGACGTCCAGTTTCTACTCAAGTAACAACCTGCAGGAATAGACCTCAAACGCGGGAGGCATTTTGCCGGATTGCAGGGAGAGAATGTGACTTGACTATTCACATGCTGCTTTTGCCTTTGTCTGTGCGAAAGTACAGCATGAATGTGTGAGTTTGTCAACAGTGGCTGCGTTTTGATGAATGCATTTCCAGCATGTTCGCTGGAACATCGTGTTAGGTAATTTGCAAGTGAGACTAAATCCCAGTCCAATGAGCACTGTCGTCACCCACCACCCCCCCTTGTACAAAGTAGTCATGCTTCTCACAGTTGATGATAGACCCGCAATAGGAAGGTTTGCTCCGTGCCAAAAAGCGATGAGCACAATGGTGACATGAGCACATTCCAGATCAAATGCTAACCTGAAGCAGGCAAGAACAGCTTCTGCTTGTCACACAGCCTGCTCGCAGTGCAGAGAGAAGGTTCACACATCCTCAATCACACAAGCTGTGTGACTTCACAGTCTATTTAGAGAGGAGCTATAACATGAGACTAGCATGCTGTGAAACACAGCAGCTCCTCATTTTCACTAAGGTGTTCTCTGCTGAAGAGAGAGAGCACTGAGACCTCGGCTTTTCAGAGACTTCTTCTCACCCTTAGCGGAGAAAAACGTCTTCACAAAGGACACATGTTGAAAACACAGGCAGGTTTCAGTTGAAAGGTTCCCCCAAAAGAGCTGATGGAGACAGAAAAAAAAGTAGAAATCCTAAACTTTGTGTGCGTGAGTGTGTGAAAGCTGTGTGTGATGTGCAACATGTGAGTGTCTGGCTGACGGGGCGCTCTGAGGATCCCCTGCGGCCATCGCTGAAAATATCTGGCAATCACCTGAAACGCCAGCAGCATCTGGCTCAGCTGCACATTGGACATCAACTTCAACACCTGGGAGCATCATATCTGAAATGGGGAGCTGCTTGTGAATACTGAAGAGGCAACATGGCAAACACAAGCTTATCTGCTCTTTTTGAAACCCAGATCCAGTCCTCCATGACACCCAGTATCTGGCTCTCAGCTTGATCTGTTAAAAGGCAGTCAGTCTGACCTGTTCCACCTGACAGGATGTGATCTGAATGTAAGGCACCTCTTTCAAAATGTGAAATATTGATGTGACTCTCATCAGCTGCTCTGACCTTCCACCTGGCACTAACATGCACAGCGTCTTAAATATGATTCAGCTGGATTATATTTGCACCTCACATTTTATTTGTGTGAATTTTTTTGGTAATATCACTGCGGTCAGGTGACCTCTGCCCTTCTCTGTGGGTGGTTTCAGTCGTCAGTCTTTCAGTCCTCTCAGACATACACATTTGATATGCTGTCACTCCATCAAAATGTAATCCAGCTATAAAACACGCATGTTAATGTCAGGCCTAAAGGGCTTTGTAGCTGTTGCAGCCTGGACTTTGCACAGGCAGCCTGTTAGAGTGCAGCTTTTTAATGTGCAGTGATGTGCCTTGCTGTTTAGCATAATGTCTGTAGAGGGGTGAGGGGGAGCAGAGACGGAGCCCACTCTGCTGGGGTCCACGAAAAGACTGGTGTAGATAAGTAGGGCTATTGAAGCCCGCTGGGATAAATGTCACTGTCTCAGTTCTGTGGCAAACATTTTAATAGTTTCACCAAATTTGGTGAGTTGTTTTAACACACTGGAGTTAGTGCCACACGTTTAAAGCACAGGTTTTTAAGTTTCATAAAGGAAGTAGAGGTAATTATCAGAAGGATATTTTTCTACAAAAACCCCGCAGTGAGCTTAATAAGTAAATCCACAAGATCTGCATATTTTACTGTGTACAAAACAAACACAGGCTCATCTACTCTAAACAGCAAGGCTCTTATTCATCAAACAGATGCATGAAAGAGAACAAATCCATTCCAGTCTTATTGAAGTATTTAAGTCTCAAACTTGTGTTTCTCCTAAAGGAAGAGAAACAAGTTTGGACAGTTGCACTTGTTTTGCACTGGGAATAAATTCCACAGCCTCACGTCACCATCAGGCGTGATAACGTTTTGTGAGACATATTGCAGCCTCACTCTATTAGATATTAAACCATATTTCAAGATGGATATTCTTTGCAGTGCACATTGCACAACACATGCAGGGATCTATCACCTGACACCTATCAGTCCCCCTCTCTCTCTCTCACACACACACACACACACCACGCTGCTGACGCCTGGTCTATTCTCAGTGCACAAAGCCTGTTGTTATAAATTCCACTGTCAGCTGACATGAAACTGAAGAGCAGATGTGAAGCTGCATGGCTTTATTGGAATTACAGTGATGATCAGCATCGTATCACTTTATTCACCAAGTACCAGGCATGCAGGGCTCAGAAAAAGAAAGAGAGAAAATGAAGGACAGATATGAAACATCGTAGTTTATCAATTTCAACATCGTAGCTCACATTCCACTTTTTCATCAAGGCTTAGACATAAAAGTGAAACATCCTGCGGAGCTTTTAGGAGATCAACGTCTTGGCCAAGTCAATTGATTGATGGGAGCATCAAGATCATGAGCTCAGATTTAAACGCTCATTTCCACATGTCCACATGCATTTCTGACAGTTTAACAGCAGGTCACTAAACACCAGGCATGGTTCAAATGGGTTGTACTAGTCTATTAATGATTGGAGGGTGAGTTTTGGGGGTGACATGTAAAGAACCAATCAGAGTGTCACGTCCCTTTCCCTTTAAGAGCAGGTGCACTTGCATGGATTTGCTACTATAATGGCAAGTATGCAAAAAAAGACAGAAGGCTTCCCTGCAGAGGAACTGATCTCTGTTGGAGCAGGGCAAGCAGACAAACAGCTGTTTATGGCACAGCTCACTCTCTCTGTGTCTCTCAGTGACTGCCTCATTCCCCCTATTCCCTCTGTTGCCTGGAGAAAAAGGAATATTATATGAAAGTTTTAACAACCGTGAAAAGTAAAGAGGCAAAGAAACTGACACATTCTCTTGATCTATGATCTCGTACACTACATTTGAGGATCAGCAGGGCACCTACACATAACAAACAGCACGGTCTGACTTGTGTTGTTCAGTGTGTGTCTATGTGTGTGTATACACATGCAGTTTGGTTATTAACCTGGCTGCACCATCAACATAATGATAAAATAGAGTGCCATTGACTTCAGACCAGGTTTTTGTCGGTCACCAGCACCGACAAAACTGTGCCAACAAAGCACCTGACCTGGCCACACCTCATTTCAGGACGAGCACACTCATTGGTGCTATGATTGGTTATTACGCGTAAATGCTTCACCTACTCACTGATGGTGCTGACAGAACCACCACATGCTGAGAAATGTTCAAGCTCTACAAAATATATCAGCTAATCACAGCATCAGGCATCAAAACAGTTTTTCTCTGATTGGCTGGTAAACCTTTAGAGATATGGGAAAATCACTTGAGCCTACTTTACTGCAGTTTTGCCACCCATGGACTTTATATTAAAAGACTAAAAGCAAACAAACAAAACAAATTGTGGTAGCACCACAGCGTGGCCTGTTCCAACACTATGTTGCATGCCTGCATCAATAATTTAACAGTGGAATCATTTTCTCTGGGTGTCACATACAGGTAACAGCAGCAGGTGAAGCTTTCACAAACGTGTTCTCAAGGAACTGCAAATACTCTTCTTGTATTTCAATCACAGAGGCCCAGAGAGAGCGAGCGAGCCTGAAGAGAGGGAGAGCACCGTGGTTGATGTTATTAGACCGTTCTCATCTGTTTACACTGTAAACGAGATCTGCAGTGGTGATGCCTCCTGTTCTGATGGGATGATTTGGAGTCAGTGAGCTGGATAGGAAAATATTCTGTGCCTGTATAATGCTGTAAGTAAATTAGCTCATTCAGTAAGTATACAAGAGAGCAAATGAGTTTGTGTTTGTGTTTCTTTGTGAGGACCAACACTCTATTCTGTGCAGCACTCAGTGATATGAATATCAGTAAACACTGGTCACTGGTCAATATGTTATTTAAACATCAGTACCTCTTGATTACAGTGATAATATTTTTGTCAAAAGGCTATAGAGCCAAATTGGAGAAGTGAATATCTTACCATGTCTGTTTTTATATGTCTGTATCACTGTAGGTGGAATCTTAGTTGTTGCTGTGACTGATGCTGACTGGGTTTTCTAACTTTACTAAATCTAAGATGCATAAGTGACATTGACTAAGACAGCTGTAAACCCAATCTCTCCCAGCAGGAAGCGAGCTAAGCACTTGCATTAGATATGACAGATGTTACAGGAGTTTGGGAACAGATTCACCAAATGTCTGTCTAATATGTGTATTTACTGCAGGTAGATACTGTAGAGGGTCACCGAGTCCTGAGAGGGTATAAGAAAGACAGAAGGTCTTGGCGACAGGAGGGGTGATAAAGTAGAGCTTTATAAATTGATAGCTAGTAGTGATGGTCTCGTCTGAAAAAAGGGAGGACCAGACCACCTTCTGGTACAAGACAAATGACACACACACTGACACCATGACAGGTGCCATATGGATCATTGGTGATTAATCAAAGAGTTCAGTGTTGTATCCAGATGTCCAAGGTTTCTAAATGGGAGCATGTAAATAATGCCTCTACAAAGCAGTAGAGAGAGAAAGTTTAATTGCTTCCATGATTCTTTTCCTACTCATTAGGAGACAAACCTGTTCTGAGGTCCACCTCTAATTGGCGAGTTCAGTTGTCTTTCAAAAGTACGTTTATCATCAGTCCTGATGCCTCTGCATCTAAAATGAGGAACTTTCTTGTTGTCATCTAATATGTAGATTTGAATACTAAAAAGAAAAATCTAAACTTTTATGTCATTAATGCAGATAGTAAATAATATAAGACCTAAAATGTCACTGCCTGTCCCAGCTGACATAGGGTGAGGGTGTACACCATGGACAGGTTGTCAGCCTATCACAGTGCTGACACATCAAGAAGAGAGAACATGCAAATTCAGACTGAATGGAGATTAAACCCAGGACTGAGAGGGGACAGTGCTACTACCTGCCTTTTTAATAATCATGGTCAGATTCTACACTGTTAAAAAGCAAGGGTTAGAGAAGAAACCAAAATAATTTTGTTTTTCCTTATTTTCTGTCATTGAAACTAGCTGATGATGATTACTCTATAGAGACTTGAAGGGGCTGATTTAACCTGTTACTGTCACTAGTTCCCAAAGTATTTGCTCTTTTCTCACAGGGGTAGCCTTCAACACATATATTAGTTAGAATTCGGTCCAGGCCTGTGTTTTGCCTCCAGGGCTGTATTTGATAGAAAGTCTCTACATGGAGAGCAATAAAGCTGTGTCTTTACTGTAAGTGTAAAGCAGTTGTTTTAACCTATGGAGGACATGATTCCAAAGAGGAATAAATGTCGATGTTAGTTTTTAATAATATGACAACCAGAGAGAGGAATGTAGGAGTGGAGGGAGCACTATCAACCTACTCCTCAAATACCCATCCCATTATCTTATTATCTTTTCATCTTTTCATTGATTTATTTTTAATTTGACTGTGGTACGGTAATGATACAGCGGGACGGGAACGATCCTCGCTGTGTGTCCTGAATGCAGAACATATTTCCCGCATCCGGCCATCACTTGGACAGGTCAAGTAGAGCAGATGAATGAGAGTCTGGGGCTTTAATGAATGTGTAATCAACTTTGTTCAACCAGTTTTCCTTAAATGAAGGTACAGCAGGCTCTATTACACACACACACTAACACACACACAGCCGTCACTGATGAGAGCTCTAGCGATTGGAGACAAAAGATGCCAGCTTGTTGCTGAGAAGAGGCGCCAGGCAGGCGACACAGTGGGGTGAATAGCCTCATCAGCACCATCTCTTCCTGTGTTTCTACCCATCCCTCGCTCTCCAATCATGCTAATTACAACGCAGAGGAGGAGAGGGCAATGAGCCAAACACATACATGAGCACCTCACACACACACGCACACACACACACACACACACACACACACACGTATATTCTTGCATCTCTCATTAATAATGGGGTGAAAATACAAAGTTTGTCACATCAGCAACACGTGTGCATGTTCAATTGTGTGTGTGTGTGTGTGTGTGTGTGTGTGTGTGTGTGTGTGTGTGTGTGTGTGTGTGTGTGTGTGTGAAAAAATCGTGGTTCTTATCTGCTGCGGTGACCTAAGTATTTTTGAGAGTCATCCAAGTCATTCATTGTCCCCACATTCACAGATGTGTCATTCACCACATGAAAAACCTGTGATTAAAAAGACAGCATATAGATGATGCCTGGTCCACAGTAGATAGCTACATCATGTGAGCGTGTGTTTGAACACCCTGCAAACCTAACTGCAGTGAAGAACAGTCTCTTTAATATCAGATCAATGTAAAAAAAGATGTGTGCTGTAGTCAGTCTCAGTATTGTTGCTTTGTGATAATACTCTGCAGTTGTTCCTCATCTTGTACAAATGCCAAACTGGTCTCTTTTGTGAACCTAATTCTGAATGTGACATTTTGAGCTGAAAAGAGAACTCACCTTGAATTGTGATATGGAAATGTGAGTATTTGTGTTGTGCTGTAAATGTCATGAATCTATGTGAAGGTGTACAGTACATTATTGCAGCTGAAGATATTTTGGACTGTGTGTCCCTCGAGGAAAAGTTGCCAACTCTGTGCCATTAAGATACATGTTCTTACAGTCTGAGTGCCTGTTAAAATACAAATACTCATATACCTCTCTGGTGCCCTGCTGCAGGATGTCTGAAAACTATATCCCACTGCTTTTGTTGTACCTGCCACAGTGGTGAGGGTGAGCCCCCAGTTGTTAGTTTATTCATATCCACATGCAGTAGCCTTACATTAGCCTTGGGCTGGCATTCAATAGCTGTGCTGGGTTTGCCATATGACAACTTTATTGATATTTATTTGTCCTAAATTTAAGTCAGTGTTTCCATGTGATTTGAAGTAGTTTAGTTTTGACTCTGTAGTCCTGATCATTAGAAATGAGAATTTCAGTAAATGGATGAGGCTCATAAAAAAACAAAACAAAAAAAAATTCCTGTTTGAGTAAGGCTGGATAGCACAGTCCAGTTGTTTAAGCAGGTTACTGAGCCTTTTGAAAGAGAGGTTAAAAAAAATATTGACAGTCGTAGAAACTGCTGTTAAACTCCCAGGTCTGCAGCTGAGTGAGATGCACAGATTAGGGAAATTCTTGAAGGATTAATAAATAGCTGTAATTGGGGATTTGTTGGCCATAAAAGATACACCACAGCCTCATCCTTTAAAATGCTGACTCTCGGCTTTAATGGGAGGGTGGTTTCTGTTACATTCAAATACCCACAACCATGTACTCCTGTGAATCCACACCCCTCATGGGTTGAGAGCTGCAATTCCAAAGTCCTTTAAATGCCATTGGAGCTGAAAGGTCGGCAGTCAGGGTTTCAGTGAAAATCCAATGTGCTGGAATGAAGAGTGCACTGATACTGTGCAGTATGTGTAAAAATACATTTCAGATCATAAATGTGACTGAACATTCATACTGTATGGGTGGACAAAATATCTTACACAGACTTCAGACGTATGTGAGCTCTACCTTGTATTGGTGTTTTGCTTGCTTCTATCATGCTTATTTATTCCAGAAAGAGCATTGAAGTATTTCTCATGAATCATGCTTTTACCATTTGAAAAGAAAACATTGGTTAATCTTGTGTATTTTTGGATGTAATTCCTGCTCTGAGGTGACTGTGTATCTGTTTCTGCCTCACTTGTTACCTGTGGTGTCACATTTACTGTACAGTGAGTGTTTTTATCTGTGCAAAACCTGGGGTATCAATTTTAATGTCTTCTATTAAAGCAAGTCATTGCAGTATTGATTTACAATTCACCACGTGTTCATATGGTGATTTCAAGTAACACAAGGTGTGTAAGGTAAGGTTTGTTTGTTTTTTCTCCAGATCAAACAACAGTTGTGACAAAGGGATTGAAACAGGCCTCTGGCACAGGAAGAGCTGTTCAGCATCAGTAATGTTCATGGAGAGTATACACCAAAAAACTATCTACTTTGTAGATGTGACCTGCAGTATGAGTGCCCAGAGATGAGAGAGAGGAGGGCGAGGAAGATGAAGCAGCAAAGGACAGGAGGCTGAGTGCAGGCGTGTGTGTGTGTGTGTGTGTGTGTGTGTGTGTGTGTGTGTGTGGGGGGGGGGGGGGGGGGGGGGGGGGGGTTGGTTAAACAGGCAAAAAACAACAGAGGGCCAGTGTGGTCCTGGTTGTCAGATAAAAACATGTTGTGTGCTGCACTGGACCTTCAGCTAGGACACACCGCCTGCATAATAAACCACAGCTGTGCTGCCTTTGTGAGGCTGAACCCTCTGTCTCACTGAGAGGTTCCCTGTCATCAAGGTGCAGCAGCAAGACTCACATTGAACTTGATTTGTTGTTTCTTGAAGTTTTAACTTGTTCTTGCTCTTTGTTAAGTAACGGTAACTTGAAAAATGTAGATTACATCAGAGCCAGTGCCGATGCTGGGAGGTGATATTAACAGTTCATTCATTCATTCATTCATTCATTCTTTGCCTGTTCTCTCTATGTTGCTGACTATGATGTCATTTTAGACTCTGCCAAACCCTGCAGTACCTTCAACCATTCAGCCACCTGTCTCCACCCACCCACTCACCTGGTTCCTGATTTCCTCAACAGATCTCATTCATTCCCTCTCACTGTAGCTATGTTCACAAGTCGCACTTCCGCCTGTGCTGTAAACAAACCAACAAACCTTCTTATTCTGAGCTCTCTTAAAGTTTCCAGTAAGAAAGCTGTATCGGCAACAGACCAGTTGTGCTTCGACCCCGCCATGTTCATGTCTTGCCACTAAACAATGCAAAGGCGAAAATGTCTCATGTTGACATAGTACACACATGCGCAGTCAGGTCAGTTTTGCCCCAAAAAGAAAGTCACATTCGGAAAAAGTGTGTACAAGGGTGCATTTCGAAATAAGGATCGGCATAAACCACCTCATTGATCGGAACACAGTTTTTTCCAATTGAGTCGAATCAGATCAGAATCTTCCAATTGGCGTGTTTACATGACACATTTTTATTCTGATCAGCCCTTTATTCCAAATATTTGTGTCCATGTAAACAGAGCTACTGCCTGTCACTCTTTTTCTGTTCCACCTGCCTTTTTAAATCTACCTGCCCATTCTTGGATTTTGCCTTTGCCTGCTTCTTCCACCTGGTTAATCTGCCTGTGTTACCCTCCACTGCCCACCCCCCAACATCCCCCACTGTTTGTCCTTGCCTGCTTCTGCATGCTCAGCTTGAATAAATATGAACTGTTTTCAGTGTTTAACTGAGTCCACCCAAACCTGAGTGTCTCTCATGTAACCAAATCACATCTCAGTGAGAAACACCTGTGACTACATGTGCACCAGCAAAATTAATCAGTGTTTTTGAACTTGGATACTTGAACTTTCAGCTGAGATAAGCTAACAGCTGATGACATGAGCTACATGTTAACACTACAGAAATGAGAATAGTATTGATCTCCTCATTTAACTCTAAGCAAGTAAGCAGATGAAAGAAAGAAAGAAAGAAAGAAATGAGATCCTTAATTGCAGCTTTAAGAGCACATTGATTTGAAAAGTCATCACAGGGCTGCTCATTACAAGGAAGATAAGATTTTTAAGTTTTATAAAAACTACTGACTTCAAGTTAACCTGTTTACGACCCACAGTGTGATCATATACTCCTCAGAGGCAACTTTTCTAGGCAACACAGAAAGATGGATTAAAGTCTAAATCACATTGAGTCTAATTTTTGAGATACATGACAAACACCAGCTTTCAGGAAAGACAGAAAAACCAAAGTGTCGTTTTCCAAAATGTAAAATTATGTGATTTGTGTTAAATTATCAACAACAATAGACAACTACAGTCATCTGAGCTCTTTCACCCACAGTTATTATGTGTTAAGTTTGTTTTGTTTTGTTTTGTTTTGGAATAGTGTTACTCTGTAAACTGAGCTCAGACCACCTTGAGACAGCACGTGTCCTCCTGGTGAGGGACCAAGGACTGGAATAATTGTCAGAAACATGATACAGGAACAATGTCCCCTGACTGCTGGCTGTGTTCAAGCACGAACTCCAACCACGTCAGAGATGGACCACAGCAAATGTATGGTTTTCAATAAAAGGTCATAATAATCTTGTCTGCTGTCAGCCTCTGGGAAGCTCAGCACTGGTGCATCTGGTTCCTGTCATTTTCCAAACCAGTGGAGAATGATGCAGCAAGCAAACATCTAAAGTCTGTCAGAGGAACTCCAACCTCCGTGTAGCACCATCTGTGCTTCTTTTCATGTCTCCTAATCTTTTCTCTTTCCCCATATTAAGCACTTAACTGAGAAAGTGGAAACAAAAGGTGAAGTCTTACCCATTTGTTAAAAATAACTCACTGTTTTTGACAATCTTGAGAAACAACACAGTGAGATTCCTCTAATCAGATCAATGGTGTAGGATCAATACTCTGTAATAAGAGTCACTGTATGTAAATATTCTTTAATAACATTATTGAACGTTTTAATGAGAGGATTCATTACTGAGAGTGAAATAGATAAATAAAGTCTATTTTGACTGGGCTCAGTAAACAGCAGCAGCACAGCAGGGAGTGACCATCTTAACTTCCTTTTGAACACCGACATTAGACAGCTCTTTCACAGATTTAATTTTACACTTTGACTGAAGATGAATATTTCAAAAGAAAAGAAAGAAAGAAAGAAAATCAAAACAGCAGAACCAGAGAGATTGTCTCCGTGAATTCCACTTTCTTGTCAAAACCTGGAGCCTTTTATTTCCCACCAGGCACAGATTCAGGGGTGTTACAGTGTGCTGGATGATCAAGTATGCTCCACTCGTGAATACAAACTCAAAATGTGAGACGGATTGTGCGGCCTGAAGTGAAACTTTACACATTAAATATTCACATTTGATGCTATGATTTCACCTGTGATCAAAGGTAGGATCTAATGCAAACTTTTAAATGGGGGGAAATCAGCAGCTCTTATGTGAACTGATCTCTCAGATCGATAACACTGAACCTCTGATCACGAGCACAGATGAGCAGTGGGCAACAAAAGTCTTCATAACACCACACACACACCCAGCTTGTTGTCAGTTTATCAGTTCAATATGTGTTGATGCGTTAAATTAAATGCAGAAGTTGAGAAAATTCAGAAAAGGCAGATGATACATAAACATCACTTTATCTTGTCTCACTCACCTGCTTCAAGGTTTCAATAAAACTATATTGATCCCAGTGAGGTCAATTCATTTGCAGCATACCTCATGTCCTATACCTAACTCATACCACATACAAACACATACTGTGTGACAGTGCAGACAGTCAGGGGTCAGAAGGACGACCTGCTGATATTGGCTCAGTCTCACACATGCAGACGCATAACAAGCTTGACTTTATGTTTAAATGAATGTAACCTTTGTACCACTGAATCAGCAATTTTGTCTAATGAAACGCCAACCTTTTCATAAATTATGAAATCAGTCTGACAAAACCAGAGAGGCTAAATCTCTCAGTTGTAATTTGTATAAACAGAGCCATTTATACAATTGAAAGTTCAGCTGTTAATTCAGACCTTTAATCAGCTTTTAGACAGTAATTACATGCGTGTGCCTGGCTATTCGTCAAGGCTGTATAAAAATGCACTGTGGGATGATTAAATAGACAAGATGTAAAATAGAGGGAAGAACAGCAGAATGACATGATGGCAGGGACATAACAGGAGATCCAAACTGCTGATGATGGCATGTGTACAGGAGACTGAAGGGCTGAGAGGAGACACTGGTTAGAATACAAGAGTGGGAGATACATCAGATAGAAGAGAAGAGAGTCTGGAGACAGACTGACAGGGAGAGGTGCTGGGAAAAGATGGACATGGGTAGAAAATGAGTTTTCACCAAGGCTGATTATCACATCTCACGTGCTCCATCAGCTCCATCAGTAACACCTGCAGCACCACAGCTCATGATAATACCTCCTGAGTCTCTTCAACTCTTCACATTTCATGACGGCTGTAAGAGCAGGAGCAGATCTGGCAGACACCGGCAAAAGGCTGGCTGCCTCACTGTTACATGAGTGTGGCCATGAATGGCCATGAATGTGTGTTATTTATATGAGGGACATGGGAAAAATCCTCCACAGTGACATTTTTCTCATGTGCTCAATCTTGTCAGTGGTTCATGGGGAGATATGATACAACTCTATGACCTCTATGATCACCCATGGACTGCTAAATCTAACCCATTGTGGTACACGGTTCGTGGGAATGTGCTTCTAAGAAAATTTCAATCATTTCATAAATAAAAGACTCACATGATATAATGTTTGGTGAGGATATATTCCAAGGCTGGGTTTTTCATTATTTCTATTATTACCATTATAATTGGATTTTGAATGGGGTTTTTTGTGACATAGAACAGAGCCCAAAGTCACACGAACTGAGTTTGGTTCCACTTTTATACAGATCATATATCATTTCGGTCAATTAAAAAGATACCGAAGGGAAGGAAATGTTCTCAGAGCCATAACAACATTACTGCTGTGACTTAACAGCTGAGAGTGTGATTTAAAAAGTTAGATTTGAATATGAGCCGTGTCTTGTAAAAGTCTGTAAACTAAAATGTATGTGAGCCGTGCAACACAGCAACAGTATACGCTAACAGCTTTCTCCATTTTTTCCAGCTCTTGGTTATATCAAAGACTAAAACAAGTTACTGAAGTCTGCTGCTGGTTAGTTCATCAAAGCTTTGCGTGAAGATTTTCATGTGCTATTTGTTTCCAGCAAGCTTACCCACGGATCACAGTCTGACCCACAGTCAGAAACTACTATCACAAATATGCATATACAATTTCATGAAGTGTGTGTGTGTGTGTGTGTGTGTGCAGGTGTTGAAGAGCTGAGCAGAGTCATGGATCCCAGAGTGTGTGTCTCCTGAGTTTATCAGTCAAATCTGTTTATTAACCCTCGACCTAATGTGTCATAGAACTCATTTGAAAGCCTTACTCTCAGCTTCTCTCACCCAGACTGGGAAGCAGAGAAACCACTCTTACTTGCTGTGGTCTATCGTCCTCCTGCACCTTACTCTGAGTTCTTAGAAGAATTCCCTGACTTTCTGTCAAATTTAGCAATGAACTCAGACAAAGTCATTATAGTGGGTGACTTCAGTGTTCACGTGGACGTCAAAGATGACTGTCTGGCCTCAGCATTCAAGTCGCTCTTAGATTCAGTTGGCTTCTCCCAGAGGGTACATGAACCCACCCACTCTTTTAGTCATATCCTTGATCTGGTTCTTACTTATGGAATAGAAGTGGATCACATCACAGTTTTCCCTCAGAACCCGGTCTTGTCTGACCATTCTCTAATAACCTTTGAATTGAATTGAATACTTTTATTTATCCCACAGTGGGGAAATTCACTTGTTGCAGCAGCATAAAAGACAACAAAAATATACAGTATATCCTCATATATACACTAGAATACACAAATTTACAACAATATACAGTATGCCACAACAATGTACAGTATGCCCCTATGGTGCCTATTGAATTTACTTTACAAATTACACTTTACCTGGGAAAAAATCCCACTACAGTAGATGTTTATCTGACACTGCTGTTTCTAGATTTAAAGAGCTCATTCCAGCAGAGCTTGCTGCCACACCTTATAGTAATATGATGGGCAGCTATGCTGATTTTACTCCCTCACAGGTAGATTACCTTGTAGACAGCACTGCAGCAACACTCCTTGGAGCACTTGATGCTGTAGCCCCTCTGAGAAAGACAGTCATCAACCAGCAGAGAATAGCTCCCTGGTACAATTCAAACCTGTGCATCTTGAAGCAGAAGACCAGACAGCTGGAAAGGAAAACACATTCCAGCCAATGAGAGGAAGACCGTCGAGCCTGGAAAGATAGTTTATTAATTTATAAAACTTCACAGCACCAGGAGTACATACTTTTCATCTTTAATCGAAGAGAATAAAAACAATCCCAGGTTCCTTTTTAACACTGTGGCCAGGCTGACGAAGAACCACAGTGCTGTTGAGCCATGCATCCCTCCGACTCTCAGCAGCAACGATTTCCTAACTTTCTTTACTGAAAAGATTGTAAATATCAGAATGAGGATCAGCAGTAGTGGACCACAGATTACAGTCCCTATGGAAGCACCTCCCAGACTTGGTGCATACTTGAACAGTTTCTCCCCCCATCAATCTGTCAGACTTAACTTCTGCAATCACCTCCTCCAAATCAGCTACATGTCTGCTTGACCCAATCCCAACAAGACTGCTCAAAGGATGTCTTCCCCTTAGTTAACGCTGCCATACTGAACCAGATCAACCTTTCCTTGGTCACAGGGTATGTGCCACAGGCCTTTAAGGTGGCTGTCATTAATCCTCTACTTAAAAAACCCTCTCTTGATCCAGATGTACTAGCCGACTATAGGCCTATATCCAACCTTCCCTGCGTCTCTAAGATCCTTGAGAAGGTTGTCCTAGTGCAGCTACATGAACATCTGCACAGTAACCAGCTTTTTGAAGCTTTCCAATCTGGATTTAGAGAACACCATAGCACTGAAACAGCACTGGTCAAAGTCTCCTACGACCTTCTTATAGCTTCCGACAGAGGTCTTGTCTCTGTACTTGTACTTCTGGACCTCAGTACCGCATTCGATACCATTGATCACAGCATCTTGCTACAGAGACTAGAACATCAAATTGGGATTAAAGGATCTGCTCTAAAATGGTTTGACTCATACCTATCTGACAGGTTTCAATTCAATAATGTTAATAATGACCATTCGGAGTACAGCAGAGTTACGTATGGTTTTAGGGCCAGTTCTCTTCCATTAGGCGATATAATCTGGAAGCACTCCATCAATTTCCATTGTTATGCTGATGATACTCAGCTCTACTTATCGATAGAGCCAGATGATAGAAGCCGCCTCATCAATCTACAAGATTGTTTGAAAGACATCAAATCCTGGATGTCTTCTAACTTCCTACTACTGAACTCTGACAGAGGTTATTGTGATTGGACCTAAGCATCTCAGGGACACATTCTCCAGAGATCAGATACTCTGGATGGCATCACCCTGAAGGAGGTGGAGGAGGTAGAGCCTTCAGTTACCAGGCTCCTCTATTATGGAACCAGCTCTCTCCATGGGTAAGCGAGGCAGACACTCTTTCTACATTTACATCCAGGCTTAAGACCTTCCTCTATGACAGAGCTTTTAGTTAGGGCTGGCTCAGGTAGTCCTGATCCATTTTATAGCTACGCTGCTATAGGCTTAAACTGCTGGGGGACACATCAGGCTACATGGAGCCCTCTCCTCTCCTCTCCTCTCCTCTCCTCTCCTCTCCTCTCCTCTCCTCTCCTCTCCCCTCACACATTTTGAACTGCCATTATTTGTTACACTTTGTAGTCTGGCCTTGGTGTCTCGCACTCTCTCTGTATTTCCACAGATCTCTTCAGAGCTCCATTCCCCTGCACCAACCAACCAACTGCCGCCTCCATCACCTCCTTTCTCCTGCTGTTAAACCGCTCTACACTCCCTGCTCACGACCCTGTCTGCTGTCCAGTAGTCCCATCAAGCTGGCCTTCCCTTCCTGCCCACCAGGAGCTGCCTTCATCATTCTTCATTAACTGACTGATTCCATTTCCATGTTCTCCATATTCCATTGTTGTTTTCTTGTCTGTAACAACATCTATTGCACGTCTGCCTGTCCTGGGTGAGGGATCCCTCCTCTGTTGCTCACCCTGAGGTTTCTCCATTTTTTCCCTGTTAAAGAGTTTTCTTGGGAGGTTTTCCTCAGTTGATGTGAGGGTCTAAGGGCAGAGGATGTTGTCATAATGCTGTGTTAAGCCCTTTGAGACAAACTGTTTGTAAAATCGGGCTATACAAATAAAATTGCCTTGCTTTGCCATAGTGGGAAAATCTCAAAATGCCACCCCAGTGTTTTCGTGTAGACACCAAGACAGATCTTTTGTGAAATGATGATGTCATATTCCCCACTATTCTAACCTCTAAGCAGTCTATTGACATAACGTAACAACAACAAGGCCGACTATGATGATGTTTGGAGTTTGAATAAAGTGAGCAAGCTTTCTGTCTTCTTCTCTGTTTTTGGTGTTTATGTGTGGCAGGGTTACAGCACCACACAAGTTTTCAGGGGATTCGTGTGTACATAGAGAGCTCGATGAAACGATGCTGTGTTTACGGAAAACTTTTTCCACACAAAAAAAAAAAACACCACTTACCATTCTTACATTTCAAAGTACATCTTACACCCAACCAAGAACGTAACTTTAGATTTTCTTATTTTCCAACCCACTATCGCTTAAATTGGATCCATAGTCACTGCAATCTCACACACAATCATTACTGTCAGTTGATGGCTCACACACAGTCTGTGGAGTGATGCAGCACTCCGGTGTCCTGCTACATCTGTCCTGACCTATGACCCCGAGGTCTTTCAGGCTAAAATAACAGATAGGCAGCAGGTATAATATCCTGGTCCAGTGATCACAATGCAGCTCAAGTCACCATTCACCAATTTACACGCCACCCTTTTTCCCTTTAGATCCATATAACAAAAGGCCCCACTGTCTTTTCATGCACTGAAGGGCAAATGGCATACTGCTACTGTTCAAAGAATGAGAAAAATAATTTTCTGCTTGGCAGCAACTGAAAACTTTAGTGGTCACAGTTTGGTACTGTTTACATAGTGGTGACAAATTACACAGGGAATTACCACTCTGCCACACTGTAAGAGTTACACGTCAGGAAGACAAACTACCTCATGCTCAGTGATACTGCTGATTAAGATAGTAGTACTGAAAACAGTGAAACCTCAAATATCATGGGTTGGGGGGCAAAAATGCATTTTTTGAGCCAAATCAGATCAAATCAGTCTTTATTTATAAAGCACTTTTCATCCATGGGAATGCAGCACAAAGTGCTGTACATGTTTAAAAAGCAATCCATCGATTCATCTAAATACACATACACAGTAACACAGACCTATGACGGTGATGATCAGTGATGACAGTGTCGATCTCCTGATTTACCTCTCAGGAAGAGAGCGAATTAAGTGTATTTTCCAACAGAGCTATATTTAAATTCAGATCTTGGCTCTTCTAGCAAGTCCCATCTTACTAAGTGTACTGCTTGATGATCTTTTGTCTATTGCACAAGAATCCCATTAAATGCCTCATTGTGGAAACAATTGTATATGTTAAATCTTCCCTGATACAGGCTGGTTAAAAAAAAAAAAAAAAAAATATGGCAAACAGCAGCTGTCCCCTTGATACAATTCTAAATTCATAAAAGTGCAGTGACTGGAGCCTAGCCAATTACATTAATCAAAAGCTTTTAGTGGATTTATGGAAGCGCATTGTGTCCGCTGACAGCTACCACTGTGACTAATGCAACACAGCACTCACTGCAGAGCCTGCCTGAGAGCAGACCATCTCTGGCTGCTGTCAGGTAAAGCCCACGGCTCTCATAATGTGGTTCTTTTGTTCATTTGCATTGCAATTCCACGCTATGCCTGATGGGATGAGAGGCAGGCAAGGACATGGGTTTATGAAGCAAGTTGCTGAAATTAAGTGCTCAGCAGAAGCACCTCTTGAAGAGTTAGACTGCGTGGTCTTATTGGCTTTTTCACATGGATGTAATGCTTTTAACATTTCCGAGCACTTGGGTGAATTTGTAAATGCAGCGACCAGCAGGATGGTAAAGGTCAAATATGATCTGCATCAACTGGGAGAGGGAAATAGGAAAGGTGACTTAGCAACTTTCTGAACGTAGAGTGTCAACGCACGAATTAAACATTTAATTATTTTCAGTGGCGAAAGCAGTACAGAGATGTATTGCTCAAGTAAGTATCAGGACAGCAATGTATAAATGCTCAATTCAAAGTAAAGGTCATTAAATTAGAATCAACAACAACAAGATATACTTTTTTGTCCATTCATGGAAGGTAGCCAGCTACAGTGCGAACATAAAAACATGCACACATTGTATAGAAACACACATTTGCAGTGCAGCCCAGTGCAGAACCTTACATATTCACCTTAAATATTGCACATATGTGGCACATTTGAGTAATTTAGTATGTTACATTGCACATAAAAAGGCTACACAAAGGGTCATTCCTCCTGCTGTATAAGCCTGATGACTGTTTGCAACAGTTCATTCAGTACAGGGCCCTGGATCTTACTGTAAAGGGTAAAAACTAGAACTCATGGTGTGTGTAATGGGTCAAATCATTTTCTGAGCCTGTCTGATAACAGACTGCTCATACAGCACATAGAGGGGCGATGGTTTTCAACTGATGTAACATTCATGTCAGTATGCATGAAATGAGAAATCAGTGCTGCATTCACTATTAAAATGCAACATTTCATTCATCTTTTTGTGGCTGCATGCTTTTGAAAGTCAGCTACCACACATGCATAAGCCTGGGGTTGTCAAGGTGCTTGGGATGTAAAAGTACATCTGCCTCTCCTCCGAGACATGACAATGGATGTCGGAGCCATTATTCACCTTGGGATACATTTTTTGGGGAAGACCTGGTAATTACAACTTTGATGTCTTGCACCCTCAGGAGCAAGAACCAGGGAAACGGGACTGGAGACAGTGATAGGGCAGAGAGCAATAACAACATGTTAAAAAAAAAAACTTGGAACAAGTACAACTGAGAAAACACATGCTTGAAAAGAAAAGCAAAGAAGTTCAATGAAGTACAACAACTGCACAGAGTGGAAGGAGAGACCCGTCATACGCTGCAGGTGGTGGAGTGGCAATCAGGGCATATGAGCTGCAGGTATGTAAGGAGAGCTGGGATGATCAGGAACAGCTGCGCCCAGCCTGCAGGTACACATATAAGAATGTTACAAACTGTCTTACAGGAAGAAATAAAACAAAGTAACGAGGTACAGAACAGAGAAATAAAACCAGACATTGCAAATAGAATAAAAGATGAGTACAAGACATAGAAGAAGTGAAAACAAAAAATGAGTATAATCAAATGTATTTCCAAATGCTTTCACAAAGCATTTGGAAGGAGGAATATGAAGGGACTTAATGAGTGAGAGGAGTTTCATTAGGATCCTGGTCAGCCTTTGTCACCAGCTGTGACTGGGCACCAACCAGGTCAATAAATCACAGAGGTATTTAGGACCAAAGCCATTCAGTGCCTGAAAGGTGATCAGTAAATTCTTAAAAATCAGTTCCAGATCCAACGGGATGACCAGTGCAGGGATGATGAGATCATGCACCTTTTCCCACTAGTAAATCAAGCAGCAGCATTATGACCTGAGTAAAGTCCAACAATTGATTAAAAAGAGGGCCTCAATATTAGAAATGGATTCAAAATTTAGATCGAAAAACTTTTTTTTCTTTTCTTTTTCTTCTTTTTTTTTTTTTTAGATATTTTTTGGGCATTTTTGCCTTTAATCGACAGGATAGTGGAGAGAGACAGAAGAGAGAGACTGGGGGAATGACATGCAGTACACATCAGCACAGTCGGGAATCAATCCAGTGATAACTGCATTGAGCATTGCCAACATGGGATGTGTGCTTAACAATCGACCACCAAGCATTCTTAGACTAGCAACATTTCTGACTTGTCCTTAAACAAAGAATAGTGACAAAGATTGACCCAAGATTTCTTGTAGGCTTCTTAAAGAGGAGCTATGCAAGATTTTACCTTCATTAAACAGCTTTGGAGTAACTGTGATGGTTAAATGACTTGTTACAGGGAGAATGGAGGCTCTCTGCCTTCCACCTAGCATCTCTTGGTTGAAAACCATCCTTGCAAGATCAGCACCTCCGCCCTGGTGTCTCAGTTCTCATCATTATGAGACAAGCGTGCCCCATAACCCGTAATCTCTTGTGTGTGACAGATAAGACTCTACAAATATATGTATGTATGTATACGATATATAACGTTAACCACCGCTCCATGGATTGCTTTCTCATCAGATTTGTTGAAAACAAATGCACATGTCCTGAAAGACATGTGCATGTGCATTTGTGGCTGGGTTAGTGAAACAGACTTTCATACGTCCCCTTAATATCATCATTTGACAGACCAGCTTATACACAGCTTGTTGTTTAGGAGCAAAGGAGGTAACTTAATTACCTCACACTTAATGTTGTTTAATTTAAGGAATTGATGGGACATCCAGAATGTAGCATCAAAGAGGAAAGCTAAGATAATTAATTAGACATACATTCAGCAGTATTTTGCTATAGTTCGGTCTTTGCTGAAGTTGCTAAAATTAAAGAAGTTTGCGGTCGGCAAAATTGATCTCTTAAGGGGGTGTTCTGCTCAGTTAGACCATAAGTTAGACCGTAAGCCTATTTGTTCCAATACTTTTGCTCACCTAAAAACATTGGGGGCTTGATAGAGGGTTTTGAGGGTCTAAAGTGACACCACATCTCTACTGATCCACTGACTAAGTGCAGATTCCCAATGGAAGTTTTCCATTTTTTTAAGTAGGATCACAGGGGCTGACATGTAGGAAATTATAGGTCAGGTCAAATGACATAAAATGCATCTTAATCTTAGGAGTAGGTTCGTTACCTTTATTTGTCACTGCCAGCTGTTTTGAGATCGGCGGGGAGAGATGCGAGCCCTTAACTTGCTAGTCATGTGAACTTACTTTTGCTAGTGAAGTCAGCTAAACACAACTGAGTTGACTTTATTTGCAAAAGTAAACTGACATCACCTGCAAAAGTAGTTGACTTTATTAGCAAAATTAATGTTGTACATACAAAGTCTACTCTTGTTTGATCTACAGGTTAAATGATGCAAAAACTTGCCTTACTTTTTTTAAGTAGATCAAGCACCATATTTTTCTCGGTGTAAACCATGAGTTAACTTTAACGTCACCATGTGAAACATCATCTTCTCTGAAACACTGCATGACATGCATGTGAGTGTTTGTTTATTTACAAACTGCAGTGAACAAATCAGTGACCTCATTTACACCAGGTGCCAAAATGCAGTCTGTATACAGAGAGGTCATCCATATAAGAAACCATCCCATCATTATTTTTGACGCATGCTCATTATCCACATTGAGATCAGATCTCTGCACTGAACCTGGGTGTAATGCTGCAACTCAGCTGGAGGCTGCCAACATGGTGGGTGTAAGGTCACCAGAAATATTAATACTGTATGGCCAATTTCGACTTTTTCTCTGCCAAGGAAGGATCATTCATGGTGTTTTTCTGTCAGGAGCAAAGAAGAAGACTAACTACATTTACAGCTATTTCATTTGTGCATGTCACAACAGTGAACTCATCTCTGTTACTGAAAGAACATTGTAATGAGTGGTGGCATACAGATGGTGAGTACAGATTGCTTTCACACCCTCTTCAGATCTGGACAGAGTAAGAACTACGGCTACCTCCAGATGTGGCCTGCCAGATCCAATCACATTCTGATCACGTGTTTACACCTTGCATGTGGTTTTCCTTACCTGGATAAGTCTAAGTCATCCAGATAATGATCACATTTTAACACCAGGTGTAAATGTGGTCAGTGTGTTCTTATACACCTGCAATATCAGATGAGTTGGTGGCCAGGGCATTCATACTGCATCTACAGTATGCCACGTATTCACACCTTCTACCTGTGATCAAATCACCCAAGATGCCAGATACAAACACGGCCTGTTATTATTTGATATATTGTGTTCATGCCTTGCACCCATCCCCTGTCTCCATGCACTGTGTCTGTGTGCTCTGTCCATGCATGGTGTCCATGCCGTCAGTTCATACCTTGTGTCCATGCCCTGCGTCCATGTCCTGCATTTTGGGTCCTTCTGCAAACCCACATCCTAACATTGGTACTGTGAACATGATGAGTGACAGTTCCTATCCGCCACCCATGTCTGACCCTCAAGCCAGTCGTGATGGACTGTTCTCTGCGACAGCTCTGACAGACATCTGGATTACAGATGGTACCTGCTGTTGGAGTTTTCCTAATGAGAGAGGAGACTGACACAGTGAGTCACTGTGTCAAAAATCAGACAGTCCACAGCTAAAACAAGGTGGTGCTGATACACTGACGCCCATTTTCAGAATGATTGAAGACAGTCGAGGGATTGATATTTGAGCAACACCCAGCCTGTCAGCAAGCACACTCATAAATAAATTAACCAGAGGCAAAATCACTCCAATCCCATCTCCTCCCACTAAACCACCAAAGGCCGAGACACTGCAGGTCAATGCAGAGAGAGGGTTCAGCAGCACAAGTGTTGCAGACTGAGGAGTAGATCACAGAGGAGATGATGACAAAGATGGGGGTCAAGTGATCAGTCAGTTGGGATGTAGAGGATGTGAAAGCCCTGATCTCCATTATATGATGCACGCTGGAAAGTAGCTCGTAGCAGAGCAGCTATGATCCTTCAGACCGCAGCATTTTCTGTGATGATTTTCACTGAGTTCGTCATCAGACAGCAGCTTATGCTCACTTTATGAGGCCCAGAGGCAGATAATGCTCAGTGCTCTTGCTTTGCTTTTCTTTTATGGTCATGGTGAGGCTGCAGGCTTTCTTCTTTGTCTAAGAGGTGCAAGATTTCTCCTATTCACTGATTGACCGATGACTGCTGCTGGGCACTAGCAGGAAATCTTTACCACGATTGGCTGTTAGCTCTCTCCTCAAAGTGCTTATATGTTGGCCAGAGAAGACTGAGGGAAAGGTTGTATATTTCCCTATTGCACTAAAGCAGAAGATCTGACAATGACCAGCATGCAGCGTGGATTTATGGGAACTCTCCACTGGGCTTTCACTGCTGGTGGTGTGTTTACAGGAGATAGGTGAGGAATTAGGTTCAGAGGTTATCTGCCATTTTAGTAGAAAGGTTGGTATTGACCAGCATTGTATCTCTTACAAAAACTTTTCTTCATTTACAAGTTTTTTTTTACTAGTCATGGAGCAGAGATCACAATAAAACATGGTGTGTTGAAATGAGTTGTAGTGCTTGTTGCAAATTAAAAGTGCCGCTGCTTGAAGCCAGAGTAAAACTCAAACTTTATATATGTGACAGAACCAGGACCTTTCTGTGCAGAACCATGACAGCTGAGTGTCCTGTGCAGCAGATAGTTTCTTCTGTGCTGTTCAGTGCAGGCTCCTGTGATCTGTTGCAAGGTGCAAGGTATAATAAAACAATAAATGATATGACTGAGTTGTAGAATTACTGAAGTTTACCAAATCTGTATTCACAGGGGTTCCTAATATTTTGTACAGTGTGAGGATAGGCTAATGTAATACAGTTCAACAACAGCACCACAAATTAAATCCTCGAAAAAATATTCAACACATGTCTAGAACAATTTAAAAAAAACAAACTGAACTTCATGTCCCTAATGGATGAGGATTTATAGCAGTACTGTTGTATTAGACTAATTAATTTTAACAAGGGTTACCTAATGACTTACCACATCAAAAGAGGAGAATGGGGAATACTGTTGCAAAAAGACACACATGCACAGGCACACCTTCACAAAATACCACACTAGCAGATCCAGATGAGATCAGATGTACAAAAGAAACCCAACATGAGCAAAATAACCACCAAGAGAAATGAAACAACAGCAGTGACACACAGAGAGATGCAAAGTGAATACAAAAACATACCATAAATGATGCATTGCTGTCATTTGTGATCTTTCAGTGCCTCTTCCAGCCTCTCTGTTAGTGTGTCTTATTGCTGTGTAGGAGGGGTTGGGCCAGATGCTCTTTGTTACATGATTTGTCTATAGCTACAGGTTAATAAGAGTTATAAAATACAACACAACCAAACACAGAAACATGTTGAGATAGCCTTGTAAAAATATAATCTTAGGTTGCCAGTGAAATGGTCAGGACCTGCAGAAGCTAGAGCTGCTAGAAAAACCAGCATACACCAACATCATTTCCATTTCCACTGCCATGCTGGCAATCAGCATGGTGTGTGCTCTGTGCGGTCATACCAGCAATGCAGCATATGTTGTATATTGAATCATGGTCCAGCATCTCATGCTGGTTATGTTGTGTTTTGATGCTGGGCACCTGCTAGCAACCAGCATCAAAACACAACATAACCAGTATGCAATGCTGGTCACCAGCATCTCATGCTGTTCATGGATGGACACTTAAAGCTTGTAGGTTCACGAGAGACGTGATATGTCCTTCAGTTTCATAACAGTTGTATTGAAATGTGATTTGGCAAACATCTGTGTCTCATCCGACGTCCGTGTGGTTATAAAGCTGTCAAGTAGATTGAGGTTCTGGGGCTTGGCCTCCAGGAGGAGAAGGAGTAGCTTGGGGTGTTGTAAAGAATATATGCTTAAATGTGAGATGGTAAGAATAGGGAAAGATAGTCCATTGCTAAATTCCTGCAATAAGGTACAATCAAAAGACAAGAAGTAGTTTTATCCTCATTCCCTGTAATTGAGTCTGTGGTCTATAGGTTAGGGGGTGTGCCTGTGAGTCCTGAGAAGAGACCTCTACTAGGAGCAGGTAATACCTGTTTCCTAGGAAAAGAGTTCAGATTCTTTGCCAGGGTTCTGTGTCTAGGAGTGGCAGCTAAACTTAGAACAGGAAGTGCACTTCAGCTTAACACAGACACGGGCAGAAGTGAGAGTGAGGTCTGCAAGACATTGGTTACACTAGTGGGTTGGGACACAACAATCCCCATCTTGGACCTACTAGGGTTACTAAGGGTTAAAGTAAAATTTGAAAACGATCAGGGGAGTTACCCCTTCACACCGAGAAGCTGTCCATGACAGTAAAAAGCTAAGCATTGGTGTGCACAACATTCTTAAGGTCTTAAAGGTTAATCTAGTTTTGTGTCCACTTAAGAGAGATTTAAACAGGTCCTGGGGTTATTTTCCAAAGCCTTAAATTTAACCTAGCCAATAACAAGAGCCCAGATCATAAGAGGAAAGCTGCCATTAACGGCCGTGTCAGGTGACTGTTCCTGGGTGGCAGGGCTGCTCTGCCAGGAGTAGTGGCTTGTGGAGGCAGGATAGACGTCCAGATGAAGGCAGTGAGAAGCTAGGCGAGTTTCCTCGTCACCAGCTTAAACACTTTAGAATTTCTGCTCAGGTCAGAACCTGTTAGAGCTAGAGAATATACCCTTTAAACGGAGAGCTGGTCCAGTAATAAGCCTTGGTGAGGGGCTAATTATCAGGGATGTAACAGGGTTTTTTTTTTTTTTTTTTTTGGTCAAACCCTGTTGTTGTTAATGCACGATTATGTCATTAAAATGTCCAGCCCTTGTGTCCTTCGCATGACGCACGGTTCAACTGTCTGCAGCACATGCCCTCATAAGAAAATGGTGGCATTATATAGTTGTGAGTCTGATGTCATTTACAGTATTTATCATAAACAAGTGAGTTCACAGTTCATGGGCTCACAACATGAGTCATGTGCTACTTTTACTCACTATGGATACACAGCTGTGAGTCTGACATGTGCCCTCTGTGCTGCTGCAGCCTGCTAGCTGCTGCTGTCCTCATGCTTTCATATCTATAGTCTTATAGCACAATAACATATTTCACTGCATACTGTGCTATGTATATTTGTGACAAATAGGATTATTGAATTTCCTGAATGAGATTATTGATCTGATGTGAGCTATTTATGAGAAACTTGTCTATGTGAAAACTAGTTAAAAGTATGCAGCTGCGTAACAAACACGTTTCTTTGAGGTCCCCATGATTAGTCTGTGGTGCATCTGCTGCAGCTACCACCAATCCACACTCATCAAAGATCATCACTGAGATCTCTCCATGTGCTGTTCCAGAACCTTTATCAATGTATGCTTTTACAAATGTGACATTTTCACACACACAAACACACACACACACACACACACACACAAACACACAAACACACACACCACCCCCAGCTGGCTTTTCTCCCATGTCCTACACCCCAGCAGTTGGCATCACCACCATCACCACCACTCGTCAGGATGGAGGGCTACCAGCCAGGTGACACTGATATATATCGATATGTTTGTTCCTGTTTCTCCTCCTATGTTCCTCTTGCTGCTCCTTCTGTTTTCTATGCTGCTCCACTTGCTTTCTCTGCTGCTCTTCCTGCTGCTCCACTTGCTTTCTATGCTGCTCTTCTTGCTGTTCCTTCTGCTTTCTATGCTGCTCCTCCTCCTGAAACAAGTGAAGTTAAAATAAGACAGATGGGATAAAAACAGAGGAAAGTCTAAAAAGACTAAAAAGCTGCCTAGAATTAATATGCACGTAAATAAATAAGTAAAAAGAGCCACTATACATAAAAAATATTGTGCAACAGATTACATCCTACTGATGTACTGTGATCATGTGGATTGTGCAAAAAACAGACAAGCAGGTGTCACTGCAGCTGTGGTCTCCACTGATCTTGAGAAAAAATCCAGAATCCAGCTTGACCAAGACCAAGACAAGATCGAGCAAAAGTGTAGTCGATTCTAAGAAGAGACCAAAACCTTGAAAATGTGGTCTGACTGGTCTCAAGTACCACAACCATAACACAAAGATACACTCACACATACACTGCACTCACGTGCAGAAAACAAAGGTTTTGTGTTTTGGAACTGAGACACATTAGTCCAGATATTATACAGCCAACTTCACTTCCTGTCCATGTTTGATAAACTCCTGTTCAGATGACAGACTGACTTAGATTTCTATCTAGGCATCCTCCACATGCTGCTCCTATTTAGACATCTCAGGACATCTTATCCTGCACATTATACACAGAAAGGAAACAGTGGCAGTGTGGGATGGTGTGGAGCCTAGCCAAGGCTTCATAATTCATTTACAATGTGTCGCACATAAAAACATTTCCTTCATTGTTGGTGAATCACGCAGATGTCACACAGCCTGAACAGGTGATTTATCAGACAGGCTGTAATGTCAAACAAACAGAATACAAAATACTACTGATAATCTCCTCTTATAAATATTTTTACGTTGGCCTCAGATGAACCAGTTGGCCATGCTGCAAAAAACTGTGCTAAAGTGAGCAGTGAATAATCCTGCGGTAAATATCCAGGTCTTCGTACTAAACTAGCTGCTGCACGTGTAAGACTCCAGCTAAGGTCACAAGCCACCTGCATGAACAGGTGAGCCAAACATGAGGACTATACTGTCATTTTATGTCACTGTCACTGTTAACCCCATCGCTGACCTGTGAAACAGTGAGCACGGGGTCTGACAAGACCTGCACTGCAATTTCAAGAAAATAGCAGGTTTGTCCATTTTTATTTTTCAACAAGCGTTTTCATCAAGCATTAAATTCACTGCATGTTCATCTGCTTTAATACTGACTGATGATGTTAGCATGCCTCGCTAAGTGAGTACAGTGGTAGACTTTTTTTTTTTACCAAAAGGGAAGGGGCCTATCACTGGGTAACAAGCCACTATACATTATCTGGGGGGAATACATTAACATCGGAAAAATATACTTGATAAAGCAGGGACGTCTACATTCCAGCACCTCTCTAACTCACCAAGCTCATGTTACATTCACCAAAGCCATCAGTTATTCCTCATCATCCCTTGTAAAAGTGAAGCAATGTGTTTAAAAGGACAAACTTACCTGCTTCCACTGTGCACCTTGCAGTGCACAATCAATGCAGGTGATTGTGCATGTGAGTCATTGCAGACAACAAGTTCATAGGCCCAGTCACCACTGCATGTTGAAATACAGAGACAGGTAGCAACTGAAAAGACCTTCATTTTTTCAATGATGCCACTTCAAGAAATTTGCCTTTTTCTTTTTCTTTTCTTTTCTTTTTTTTGACACATCTTTCTACAGAGCACGATGCTGTTTTACATCCGGCGTAGACTGAAAGTTCAGAGACATCATGCCATGAGTCAATGAGCTCTCTTGTTGCTGAAAGATAAGGTCAACAGCCTCAGTCATTTATAACATGTGTAGTCACACTGTGCAGCTTCAGTTCACAGTAACAGGTTTCTGTCACAGGCTGCTCTTCCCTGCTGCTGTGAAGGTTCCTCCTGCTCCGCCTCCATCCTCCACCTGCCACACCTCCTCATCAGCATCATCTTTTCCATGTGTTGAACCTCATCTCTTATCAAACTGGCAAATGACCAGTTCCAGTCCACACACAGATAATCCCAGCACCTATCCCAAACCCTCCAGCACTCTCTTTCAGACTGATCACTTCGTTTTGGCTCGGCTTGTCTCTGACCACCTCTGCTTATCTCTGCTCTGGCAATGCATTTGTGTCCATAAACCCTTCCCCATTACAGAATCTTTCATAACAAGTCAGCTATAAACACTGAAGAGACAGAGGTTTCAACTAATTCACATGCATGAGTATCAGGTACCACCAGCAAATCCAGTGGTCACCAGACATGAGAAGTCTGCTTTTGTTTACTTACATTAAAACCACTCAAGAATTTTGAGAAATTGTCCACTCTTCCACTGTGCCCTGCAAACACAGACAGACACCCCCCTCCTCTGACTGATCATTTCTCCTTTTTAAAGTTCTTCTCAGCTAAAAGAGTTGAATGTATTCATGCAGCCATATGCTTTGGTTGCCAGTCTTTTTCAAAAGCACTACAGTCTAGGGTTTGTTGTTGTCTCTGCGCTGAAGGGTGAGGCGCGAAGGCAAGGAGTCACCTTTTAAAAAATGAAAATGAAAAAAGGAAAAGACAGAGAGTTGGAGTGAACATTCACATCATACATTTTGTTGGCATCTCCCCACATCCCTCCATCCTCCTACAGGCTCAAATTAAAATGCAGCGATGGCGTCAGCCTGTCTGCAGAGTTTGGCACCACATGCTTTCTTTCTTTCTTTCTTTCTTTCTTTCTTTCTTTCTTTCCCACTTCATCAGCCTATTGTCAGAGGTAGCTGCTCTGGTATTCTGGGCTCAGTTTTTACACGTCTCCGTATTTTCAGAATTCAAATAGCGTCTGTCAGAAACATTGGTCTCTTTGCTGCAAAATGAGTCAAAGCTCTTTATCAAAACACAATTCCTATTGTCTGTTATCACTGTTGTTTCCTTTGTTCCAGTTAACTTTTTTTGCCATCAGATGAGCAGCTTGCTCCACATGTCACATCTTGTGCAAAGAATTTGTAGGGAATCATCCAGAGTCCCTCCATAGATGGTGCAGGCAGAGAGTGAGGTCATGTTATTCCTGTACACAAACAAAAACAATTGATTCATTATTCTTTTCCAAATTAATGCAGTGGTTTATAATCTATGTATCATTTACACTACATTAATTATTCATATACATGTAGCAGTGGCACACTGGAGCAGTGGGGGCTGTTTCTGAAATGACTGCAAAAGTCTGTTATTCTGTTTGACTAATTACTGCTCTGTCCAACATGTGTAGAGCAGTGAGGTCCACAGTGTTTCAGTGCATCACACAAAAGACACACAAAATGAATCCTGTGAGTGCAGAAGAATCTGTGAGGAGATGTTTGCTGTTTCCCATTATTTGATTAGAACTACAGTGGTAGCTGACTCAGAGCTCGGCTCCATCCACTTATCTCCTGCTCAACCTGCCAACTCATTACAGTGTTGCGTTTGTGCATTTTTATCCCAATACAAGGAACATGTAGGTTTAATAACTTCTTGAGCAGTTAGCACTGTATAATTAGTGCTGCCCCCGTGTACTTTAATTTTAACCTCTATGAACAAATCATGACACATGTGAGTTGAGATCACTCTGAGACACAATATCACAGTTTATCACAGTGAGAAGTCAGAGCTCACCTTGAGGCATTACTTACAAACTGTGGGTATCCTGAAATTCAAACTAGCGTTTTAGTATGGGCATCATGTTTTACCCAACACCTACCTGGCAATGGGACAAGAGATGGAAATTAGCCATATGGCTGCAATCTCACACATATTTACATTCTGAATGTTTGTTAATATCTACTGCCCATTTTAAAAATAAATCATAAACCTGAATCGTGATGCCATGAAAATTATATCAAATTTCTTCATAGGGAAAGTTTCCAAACAGCACACAGCTGCCTGACAGCTGACAACAGATAGAAAAACACAATCAACACAGAGAGTCCAAAACATCAGCAGACGACATTAAGCCAGCAGACCAACTGAGGGAGACGGATCAATTTGGCTCAGACGTTAATGAGTATAAATCTGTTTTGAGCAGAGGTTTGAAGGAGTGGATGGATGGGGAAGATAATATTGATGTGGGCAGGTTATTCCAACGGTCATGACTGAGGAAGTGTGGTCACGTCCGTGTTTAGGGGCAGTGAGGAGGCCCATGTCCAATGATCTGGGGGTTTACAAGGTTTGTGATGTAGAGGGGTGGGCTTGTTATGAATAAATTATTATTTGATGCTATATTTAAGCTATGATTTGATACTATATGCATTATTTAGTAATGTTTCAATTGACTGTGATTTGACATCATGTATGCACTGTTCTGTTACAAACAGATGATCTGACACTGTGTGCTCTGTCCTGTGCTTGAACGCACATAACCTGATGAATGTCCCTACGACACCAGATAGCGGTGACTCTCACCTGATAAGAAAGTACAAGATGTAACTGTAGTGTCTTCTCTCTCTGTCAGCTAGGTCTGTTGCAATAGATACACGCCTGACTCACAGCAGATTCACACACATACTTAACACATATTCTGCACACACATCATAAACCAAGAGTGGACAGCATCATCTGACTCATCATACTCTATCATAAAGTCCAACCTCTGCATTGGGCAGGACCGGCCCAAGAAGATACTGTGAATTATAAATGTGAATTGTTTTCTCAAACCCGTAGATACTTTTAACAACAAACACACACTTTATTCTAAAAAAAAAAAAAATACTGGGAGCCAGAGGAGAGAGGCCTTGAGTAATGTGATCCTTCCACAAGGAGCCACAGCGTTCTGGACCATTTGCAGGCAAGACAAGGATGTGTGACTGGCTCCAGGGTAGAGGGAGTTAGAGTTGTGGAGCCTGAAAAATATAAGAGCATGGATAATCACTGCATGGTCACTAAATGAGAGGAAAGCTTTTATTTGGTGATGGTATTAAGCTGAAAGGAATCCTGTGTGCACTGTGCTCCCCTTACAACAGATATGATCACAATGTCTGGTCAGGTCAAAACACTCCCAGATCATTGCTCTCTGCTGACTTTGAGGGGTGAACCAATAAATACAGTAGCACTAAGCCTAAAGATGAATTCATTATTCAGACATGTTGTTCTAACAGTTTGACATTGTGCAAATTAAACAGTGCTACACTGCCACACTACAGAGCTCCGTGCTGTCTCAAACTCTGCACAGTTTGTGATCACTCTCTTCAGTATCTATTCGTTACCCTCAGTTTCTCTGGAGGATTGTTGTGACCATACTGGAACAGATGCAAACACAGATTATATGACATTAGCCACACAGTCCTGAGAACACATCCAGTCAAGCAGGTGAATTTTAAAATGTGAGTCACAGTGAGTGGACCAGCTGACAGAAACCCACAAGTTGATCCATTCTAAAAGGTCAAATAAGGAAAATGTACTTCGGTAACACGTTTTCTCTTTCTGATTTGACTCGATAGACTTTATCATCCAGATCTGTGGAAGTCTGTCAACAGGTGAAAATACATAGACTACAATCTGCATGACACAACACACCATTAAAACATACATGTATGACATTCATTAGTGTAAATGTGCAGTTAAATAAACACCAGACAGAAACAGCAACAACTCTAGTTGGCGTGTTGTACCTGTACCAGTCACTTTTGCTCCTCGCACTCAGTTTCCATACCAGATGTTACATTGAATATTAAGATGCCAAATCTGGTTATCTTTTTGTTGAAATGATTAAGTCTGGGTCTGATCATTGATTTTTTCACTTCTTCTACTGACTGCTTGTTACAAATGATCGGGTGAGTGACACTGGTTCCTCTTGGTGTTTGATCACATTCATTTCCATTTCATTTCTCCTGACACTGGAAAACACTGTCCTGCTTCTATAATTAATGTCTTTCCCTGTTAACAAGTGAGGTGCAACAAAAAGATAACACCTAGTTATACAAATCAAAACTGAGAACATCTGTTCATCTATCTCTACTTACTTACTTTTCCCCAATCCACCAAAAAATCACTGTATAGCCTGGTCATGATAAGTAATGCATTGTGTTATTTACTGCATAATTGCATTCATGATTGTACTTTCCACAAACTACACTGCCAGCAGAGTGAGGCTTTAGCTGATCGCTTTGTTAAAAGAATTTGGTTCAAGCTGCCTAAAATCAACATGAATGATCTGGTTGCTAACAGAGTGATTCTTCTCTTTGTATTGCATCTGGAGATGGATGTTCTTTCCATGAAGGAGTTTTCCCAAGTCATTGACAGTTTTTAATCAAAACTTGAAAGGGTGTTGTTTTAGCAGATGAGAAACACACAAAATATATTCAGTGTTATGATTTGTGTTAATTTATGGATTTAACCAGCCGCGCTGCTCTCCTCAACCTGCAAAATCAAATGAGCGTTAATGGTCTCAGAGTCATTGAAATGCCTTTTGTCTGTTTGCCCATTATTAGCATTTTATCATACGCATATTAAGTGCTGATTTGCCTCAGCACTCACATGTCATCCAATCAGGAAGAGAGCTCTGGGTTTTGTGCGTCTTGTAACCCTGAAATGCATGAGTGGATGGATTAAATGAAAGGGCTGGGATTAATTACATTGATTAAGCATCATAGAAAGGGAGAGGTCCTTCCCAGGCTGTCGATGTTAATTTTGCACAGATTAGATATAAACTGAGATAATTCATTGTATTTTGCACTTATCGATCACTGAACTCACAATAGGAAAACACCTATGGTATGAGTCACTGAGTGGTACATAGACTGCCTTGTTTCTCCTTTACACTTTAGATTTACTCCCAAGATATGTATTCAAATGAGTTGAGAAAGGCAATTACTTGTATTTCAGTGGCTGTCCAGATGCAGTTCATTAAGATGGTAAAAGCTTTCTCTGCACAGGTATCTCTCTACAAAACAATGCAGTTCAACAGGTGCTATACTCACTCACTGTTCCTCACTTGTCGTAAACATATGCATTAAGTTATATAAAAGTATCATCCAAACATGTGATTATGTGGCTTTATATGTATGTGTCTGTCCATTTGATTTGAGTTGCTGTTTCTCTGCAGTTGTCATTCTCACACTGAGCATGCAAACTACCATCAAAGCCAAGGAGCTCCGTCTCCTGCTCCCTCCTCATGCCATCTTAACTGAACACCAAGTAGCAAATGTTGCAGTAGTATCCAATCGATTAGCGAGTGTCACTTCAGTCATGTGAGTGAGACCAATCTGCTCTCTATGCCAGGAGGCTACTGTAGATCTTTAAAAAAAGGAATGAATTTGGAGGAAAACAAAGGTTGTTTTTTGCTTTCAGATGTCTGTGAGTTAGTTTAAAAGTACGAATTCCCAGTAGATTTTCAATATGACAAAAGGAATATTTAAATATCTCAATTCAAAGTAAGTAATTTGTGTTTGTTTTGCTTATCCTCACAACTCTACATTCAGCAGCCTACCGATAGTCAGTGACAGTGCAGTAAGTGTTGTTCTGACTGTTACACTCTTTCCCTAACCTTATGAGGTATATCTATCTTAAGCATAGCTGTCATCTTTCACATTCATAGTCACCATGTGCAGTCATTGGAAAAACCCTGTCCAAAATGCTATTTTAGTTCATTGTCATGGTTTGCCTTTTGTGTTTCCAGTTTATGTCCAGTTTGTCTTGTCTTCCTGTGCTCTCCCTACATCTGTGTGTGATTGCTCCTCCCGTGTCTCTTTCTCCTTGTGTATTTTACCTCAGTGTTTTCCCATTGTTCTCTGTGGGTTTGTCCTGCACCATGTTAGTTTTCTAGGTTAGTTCCTTATGTTCCTGCTGCGTTTTGATTTCCCTTGTTGGGGTACTCCAGGGTTCACCAACTGTTTTTACTAGTTTTTCATTTGTTAACATGATAGTTACCATTTGTTTATTCCATCCCACTGTGCCCAAGTCCTGCCCTCCTGCCTCTTCCCAGATAATAACCAGATAAGTTGATAACTGCTAATTAGCAAATATTAGCTACACTAACATTAACAACATCAAATACGAACGATATCAGCTTGTTGTCACTGTGAGCAAATCAGCATTTAGCTCACACGGCTAGGATGGCTGGAGACCTACTTATTACCAGATCAAATCCTTGATAATCTTTTATTTTCTTAAAGCCCCTACAAGGAACTTTTAACTGGATATGCAAAAGTCTCTGGTTTCTGCTGATGTCTCTGTGACCTACAACAGCAAATGAGGCCATCAGTGGGAAGATAAGCTATTTCTAAATAGTCCATCTCTTTACATTCAGGAGGCAGTGGACGGGTCGGTCCACCAGATGAAACATACAGCACTCAGACCGGAGGAGACGGCACATTTGACGAGGCTATAAATTAGCATTGAGTTGTTGCTATGCTAGCGAGTAAAAACCGAGCTCAACTTCATCACTATATTTTCATCATGGCTGATATTGGGACGGATCCTCAAAGAGAAACCTACCACTTTTGTCCACAGGGGGCGCCAAAATCAACACAAAATGAAAGATCTTTGTAAGGGCTTTAAGTTTTTATCATAATTATATATAACATAAATATGATAAATGTATTGTGTTTATGTGTTTGATATTATCATTAGCACCAACTGGATCAGAATCATAGATAATAATTGCAATGTCATGATTATGAGAAACTTAGTCATAGTAACTTTTACTGTTTCAAATAAGTGGCAAGAAAAACTCAGAAATGTATGAAGACATTAGACTGGACCATCTGTTTACACTGGCTAAAGGAATTTGAGTTGGTCCATTGATTCAGTCTGCACACACAGTCAGTCTGATAGTCATTTTTCTGGCTGCAGTGATACATAGACAATTACAAGGGAGGCTTCCCTCACCTTCCACTCTGAGACTGAAAGCTTGAAAGCAGCAGTGGTGTCATTAGTTAGAGATCAACAAACTCAAAAGTACATGAGCAGCGCTGGAATCCAAATGCTATTTTAATGAAGGAAAATATTTAGCAAGGCTGCAATGAACAATCTTTTGATAAAAAATGGAAATTACTGACATTGAAAATAGTTAAAATTGCTCATCTCATTAAGATAATATACAGCACACCACATCCTTCTAATGAAACAGATGCTAGGGTCCTCAGGCTGATCAGTCAACAACAAATTCAAGCTCCACATTAATGGCCACACTGTCCTTTTTTCTTTGGACCAGCAAACTTTTAATTTCTGTTCATAAGTTTCCAAGAGTTCTCTTTTCTGTAGCTGAGGAATTTATTTTCACTTTTTGTGAACAACTCATTAAGAAGAATCAGCCTAATGCAGTCTGCCCCGTCCACCATGCTCCTGCTTTACCTGCATTAATCGCCTGCTGCTCTTTGTCATCAATCTTACCACTGCATACTGTGTGAGCCCATAACAGGTGAAATATTCAGCCAACCAATAATGTCTTCTCTCATCCCAGAACTCATTGATCCACTCTTTAGTAGGCTGTATGTTTTCATGGAGCAGAGAGGTGTTACAGCTGACATCAGGCCCAAAACTCTAACCTGCAGAGCACATCGCAGGGAGAAACTCTGGGCCTGGTATTGTGTGTACCTCACTAATGAGTGAGTAATGCTGCACCAGGCTTTGAGTGAAAACCCTGCTGAGCCTTACATCAAGGTTTAAATCAATTAGACTAATTAATCGATTAATGTAAACCATTAAAAGCTTATTTTTTCCTAATCCACTGAGCAGATGATAGAAGTCGCCAGCAGCTGAGATCAGTGTCAAACACTCAATACTCCCAAAATAACCCTTGATACTGTAATTGAATTAGTAGTCAGGTGGTGAAGCAGAGTGAGTCATAATTAACGCTGAAATATTGTTAGTTACAAAGTTGTAGAGAAAACCCTTTGTTTGGAGTTTGTGGAGCGGTGAGCACTCCTCTTTCATCTCCGCTCCCAACAACTGCTACAGAAAACATTTCAATCAATAGGCTGCCATAAGTTGTTCATTACTTAACTCTATCAAAAACCACTTCAAAGTTTTACTATAGAGCTCATGTTTCATGTACTTGTTTGCTTCACTTTCAATGCTTCTCAGACTTTGAAACCAAGAGCCATTTAATCACATTAACTGTTGGCCACAGACCAGCTGCACTGGATGAGCCAGGGGAGGTTGAGCACCGAACTCAAGGACACATTCACATTTTAGTGACCTGGTTGTCCACTATATTTGCAGGATGGGTTCCACTGACTGCAACCAAAAGCACTGAAAAGTGACAATTAAAAAAAAGTCTCACTACTTGATTTAAATGACTGTTATAGGATTTAAGAGCATGTAATAGCATAAATGGAGTATAATCATAATTATGTGTTAATTCAAGTATAATCACCTGAACCTGATAATCATCTGTTTGCTTGCTTGGCTGTTTTTCCATAGACACTCAAAGCACATGAACAAATGCTGTCATTTCACTCTATTAATACATTGTTTCTTTTGTATTCATTGAAATGAGATGAGACTTATATTCACAAGGAACACAACAGCTCGCAAGAATACTTTTTCAGCCATTTTTGTTTAAGTGTGGACATGGTCTAAGTCACAGTCCAACCTCTGACCCATTGATATCATGAGTTTTCAAACAGGAAACTCCTGCATGGGTGAATAGGTAACTGCTACTAAAGGCACTCAGAACTAAGTATCTCTGACGCTGTGGATGAACTGACACAGACTGACAGGTGGTGGAGAGCACACCCTGTAAACACGCCTGAAGCATCTGACTTTAAATGCAGCGATGCTTTCTGGGTAACAATGAAAAGTACAACAGTCTGACCTGGAGGCTTTCTTTGTCAGTCGAGCAGAGACCATTAGATTGGATGATATCTTGAACTGCTGTTGGCAATTTACAAGATCAAAAGCTGAAATACTTTAAAGTTAATGTTGTTCTAACTGAACTTGTGCAATGCCCGACAGCCTGCATTTAATCCAGAGGTCAGGCAGGGCAGTAAGAGCCTGTCTGATCACAATGTGTCAAAACAATTATGCAATGAGGAAATAAAAGGAGGAAAAGAAAGTGTGTTTGATGTGCTGTTTAATATGCAAATAGACACCAGTTCAATGAGACTGCAGGTTATCTCTCCTAACCCTGGTGTTCAGGTGGGTGTTGACTGGGTTTCTGCTTTTCCTGTCTATTTTAATGGTTTTATTTGAATATAATTAATCACTTTCCAATTCCACACCTGAATCACTGTTGTTGAACATTTACATTTGATGACGAAAGAGCCCAAACACCTCCAACACCTTCACAGCGCACACAACACTCATCCATGCACTGCATTCATGATGGAATTTGCAGACTTCCACACCTCATTGTGAATTTGCATTCTGTCAGAATAAATTGTAATATTGTCATCTCATCAGTCCTGTCTGGATGCTTCTTGGATGCATTTAGACCCGAGAGGCATTAAGTAAGAAGTGTTTACAATTATTTACATATGATCAGCACTATACAACGTGAAACCTTTCAAAAGAGAATTTAGATTCCACTCCATGTTTCATTCACTCTTTTTTCTTCTCTCGTCCAGGCAAATTTTATTTTCGTGTCTTGTCTCTTTCTATTAACGGTGTCTCTAAAATCTACTTTGCATTGGATTTTACACACCTTCAGATTTTGCCTGACACCTGACATTTGTCTCCTGTCAGACTTCATTAGTTTCTGCCAGTATCTGGACATAGAAAGTCAACAGTGCTTAGTCAGTATGTCAGTGTCCCTTTTCTTTCAAAATGATGGCTATGCCTTCAGAAAATATACATATGATATCTTACCCTTGTATAAACACTACAACATTGTTCAATATAGAACCAAACATCTGCAGCCAGATTAAAACAGTCTGCTATTAGCATCCTATAATCAGCCCCATGGTTTAATGTTCTACCCTATAGTTATTTCTGTTTGTAGCCACTATTTATAATCAGAAACTACAGTCAATTATCCACCCACACATTCATCTCTGTCACTAGGTTGGCATCCAACCAGAATGTATTAGTACTGAGTCCTGTGTTTTATAGTCATTTCCCTCAATATGAATCATGTTTTTCTTAAATTAAATACTGTGGGGCAGCCAGCTTCAACTGGCTCAACTGGCCCCACACTAACACTTCAAGACCACTTACATTATGAATTACAGCCATGAGATAAACAACACACTAACTGTAAAAGGGAGTCTCAGAAGTACTTGCTGTACATGTGAATGCGTGTGTGTGTGTGTGTGTGTGTGTGTGTGTGTAGCCATAGCTCTAATCCATAACATAACAAGATCTTTATTTGACTGCGGTATGTGCTCAGTAAACCTGAGGCCATAGATCAGTATTACTCCAAAAGACTGAAAATGAAGATGAACATCAGGTATGTATGAGCTCAGATCTGATTGATACACCAAAAATTGGCAATGACACCAAAACGAAAAAAGAAAAGAGATTCCACATAATCCTCCCCCCTTATCTGGCTCTCATCCCACCCTATCTTCAAACATTTCATACTGCATGTGTGTGGTCCATTCTCCAACAGGAAGACAACCCAGGTGCCATGATATCATCATTAGTGACATTCTTGCATTGTTAGCCAAAAATACCAGAGGATTGTTGTATGCGAATGGGATGGCTGCAATGTCTCATTGATTTATGGTGAGTGGACATGGTGCCAACCTTATTTCCTGGCAGTAGTGGCCAACAGCTGCACTCTGATGATGAAATTCATGTAAATTTACCACAGAGAATTTCAATGGCAGACTCATGTTCAACGCAAACACATGTGGGGGAGAAGCAGCTGGGTTGGGGATATGGGTCAATCAAACTTGGACTGACCTTGGAAAAAAATGAATGAATGTGCTAAAAGTAAATACAATTATTTTAATATATTACTTAAACTGGGGTTTAGTGTTTGCATGTGCTGCTCAATAGTTTTAACCCTTTAAGCACATATGGATGTGGTTTTCCTCCCATTACCTGCACACACATTAAAGAACCATAACAGTTGTTTCATTAAATACCTCCAAAACACAAGGAAAAGGTCAGGTGACCTTATGTGTAATAAGCAACAAAGCCTCCTGTGCGAGTAAACAAAACACCAAACTCTAGAGAGGGAGCAGCTCATTATCTTTTTCTGACATAACACTGTTGTTTTGGTTCAGGTATAAACATGTCTGTTGTGAAACCCAAAAACCACCTCGACCCAAAAGTGAGCCTTTCTTAACTTCAGTTTAAAGCTGGGGTTGGTAATCCTGTTCAGAAACATGTCTTGTTATACTGGGTGAAATGGTCCTTCTACCTTCTGAGTAATCAATACATTATGTATCAGAAAAAGGAACGAAAATCATCAGTCCTCTGTGGCAGCTGCAGGACTGACAAAACTCCGACCAATCCACGTTCTTCGCACTGAAGAGCAAAAACCAATCAGATGCCTTCATATCTAGTTCTGTATCCGCCCCCCTCGATCCCTGTCTCTGACGTGTGTGCACAATCTTCACGTGTCGCTGTTGCTAGAAGAAATCAGCATACAGAGTTACAGCAGAACGGATTTCATGCTCATTTATGAGCAGTGGCTGAGAAAATGCAGCCCCATTCAAGATTTGACCAACTTTATTTATCCTCATAGGGTAATTCAGTTTGCAATCAGCTAGTCAAAAGCACAGAGGAAAACAGAACAATTACAATCAGTCACTTCAGTCAACCTGTCAGTAAAGCCAATCTGCATCTTACAGCATACAGGTCCCCATGCATGGGCCCAGCAGGGAACATGGTTCAAGAGGGAAATAAATAAGTCACAAATATCCTCATGATCCACATCACTAAAGCACCGACAGATCTTCCACACACACAATTGTAAGATAATGAAAGAAAGCAGTTTAAAACACACAAAAACAAGGACAAGGACTGGGAGACTGCCGGGTCACACACTCATTGTGTTTACATGGACACCTTTTCCTCTTTCCGATTGAATTCATTCCGAATGAGTCTTTCGGGTTAACTGTTTACATGTGACATGATCTAATCAGATCGGGTGTTTACATGAGCCAGAGCATTTATTCAGAATCAACTGAATAAACTGTGATGTTTGCAGTCAACTTTTGGCAGTCAAATTTGTTGAAATTTCTGGTTTTCCTACCGTCAATGTGATTGATGATGTTTAATTTGTTCAGTATTTTAATGAGGAACTATGCAAGTCCAGTTGATTTCCTCTTTCCTCTTTGCTAACACTCTGGGCCATGTGCATTTGTTTTTAACGAAGCCGGCAAAAAAAGCAATCCATGGAGCTCTGGATAATGTTACAGTGATCCGACGTTTATATCTGTGTAGTCTTAACTGTCATAAACAAAGGATTTCAGATTACGGAGCACGTTTGTGCACACAGATGAGAGCTGGGACACCGGGGCGGAGGCCAAGTGCTGCACTGATGTTGCAAGGTTTTTGCTTAGCAGCCACCACTTTGCAGTGATTACATCATCACAGAGCATGCACAGTAACGGCACAGCCACACAACAAACCGATCAACCATTTACATGACACAATTTTCATTTTTTTCGGTTTAAGAAAAGGTTTATTCCACCTCTCTGAAGCCGAATGAAATTTCATTCAGTTTGGGCATGCTCCTTCTGATTAAGGTGTTTGTATGGAATAGTTTTTTTTCGGTTTGGGCTTTTAAACCGAATAAAACTGGAATATTTGTGTCCATGTAAACGCACCAACAGCCCACATCACATCAACATTTAGACCATCATCTATTCATAATCCTAATGAAGTTGTTTGTGCTTGTGCTAGTTGTTGTGCCTAAACCTGTACAAACTTAGAAAAAAGAGGAGGGCCACAATCTTTTCTCACAGGACATTATTTTATATTGTGAACATGAACATATTAATCATACCTGTGGACGTTGCTCACACAGTTTCAATCACTTTTCCATGGGTGTCCTGGCTCTTGTGTTTTGGGGGCCATAGATCATGTACATTAGTGTCCCTCTCCAGTCAGATGAGAACTTCCAACACTTCTGTCAGCCAAACTGGCTGACTTCCTGGTAGCTCACTGTACACATTAATGGGACAAAATCATTTAATCATATAGCTTCTCTGGACTTTCTAAATGTTGTTGGGCTGGCTTGCTCACATTCTGATAATGAAGTTAGATATTTCAGAGTTGGTGGCACAAGAAAAAATGTAATCACCGTTTTACACCCAGTCCTTTTCCAATGATTGTGCAGCCTATGTGAAAATGCCTTTAGGGCCATCACATCAAGCTGCAGTAAACCAATTTGGCCACTACACCAAAATTGCTTTATAGCCCAGCTCAGTTCATGTGGGCTTGGCACAATGAGGATACTTGGCCGCCAATCTGCTGCAGCAGCCACTTGGTCTACTGCATCAAAAATCTCTTGTGACCAAAAATCATCTTAAAGTCCATCATTACAAACTGCAAAGGCTGCAAACAATATCATCACTGTCTGCATCATAAATTTTCAAACCACATTGGTTGGAGGTGTGAAAGACTTCACAACTTTGTTCATGTGGCCTCATCTCCATGTAAAGACTCAGATGTACTTTTCATGTCCGAAAAGTCTGCAGCTGCATACATGGTTTCATTCATGTGGTGACATGGTATTTACTGACTGCTACAAAAATAAAGAACAAGAGCAATTTAAGAGATAAAATATATTGTGTAAAAACATTATGATCAAAACATCTGGTGAAAATTTAATTTCAATAGCCACATTATAATTATGTTTACTGAGAATGAAATGTTGATGCATTTAATACTTATCTTCCCCACTGTACAACTTGGTGTTATTGGTGTAGAAAAAACCTGATTCATTTAATCAGGCAGCATGAAAACTGATAAGAGAAGGCAGCTGAGGACAGAGCCATGAGGAACACCCCATCTTACCTCCAACTAAAGCCACTGAAGAAAATAAGATATCCAGGGTTACAGAAGCTCTGTTTGAGCAGCAGCAGTGTAATAGTCCAAGGATACATGGGTCATGCCCACATGTTTCTAGTCAGTGTATGATATGATAGTTTGTGTCAAATATGGCAGTTAAATCTATAAGAACTACAAGAGAGCAGTGGCAATTGTCAGCAGTCAAAAAAAATACAATTTGGAAAAAAGTCTGTGATTATTTAATGATAGATGGTCCAGGTTTGGCTTCATGAGTAACAGATGAACAACAGCACATTTAAAACAAAGTGGAAATGAAACTGCTGGAGTAACAGGGCTAAAATGGAAGGCAGTGTGGTGGTGATGGTCTTTCACAAGCAGGAGGGGATCATAAGAACAACCATAACGCCTCAGTCTGGAAGTGAGATGGACTAACACTGAGTAAAAGAGGAAAAATGGAAAGACTGCAGAGGTCCAGCTACATTTGTTGATTGATGGTAATGTTGACCTTATCTACAAAATGATGAAGGCAGTTTTATGAGTGCCCAACAACACGTCTGAGCTGCACCAGTTACACAATTAATTAACCTGAGCAGAACCTGGAACTGTTGTTGTTACTGGAAATCAATGAAAATGAGTAGATCAATCTTTGACAGGAATTCTGATTATATTTGTATGTGTTGGTGTTGGTGTCATGTAATACAGACCTTCAACAACATTACATTTTATCTGCAGTGTCTTTTACATGGCTCTGGTGTCACTGTTCAACCAAGTTTATTTTTGTTTCTAGTTTTAAAAGAAGCATTTAAAAGACAGAAAGTTATACGATTTTAGATTTACTCAACTTTTTACAGAATCAGTGGTAAGGATGTGGGAGTGTGTTTTAGGTATGCATGCTTAAACCTTAAACCAACAGCTTTATGATCGATTACAGACAAATCTACCAGGTTAGGACATTCTAAAGGGATACCAGATGATAGCACCAGATCTAAAGCATGGCCTTTAGAGTGTCTGGCACCTGTGAGATCAAAGAAAGGAGTGTGGAGGGAAGGGCAGCATGGGTGATTCTTAAAATCCCCAAACACAAGCACCAATAGTCATATGATAAAAAAAAAAAATGTGACACTTGAAAGGAATTCCTACAAATAAAAAAACAACACCTAAAGTCAGATGCATAAAGAGAGACTTCTGGTGACCCCCTGAGCAGGAATAATAAAATATGTGGACTTCAATCAAGGCAGCAGCTTGCCTGGGGGCAAACTGTAAACTTTCCTTCCATGTTTTCAGTTTTGTTGCCACCAATTTTTGATAAGCAGCTTGGATGAGAGGCTCTGTGACTAATAATAGTCTGTGTTGAGAATAAATCTGGATGGGATGGTAATAACAGTGGATGCTGATGGGTATGGTCAACAGGGGGGCAGTTAGCTGAGATGGAGTGATAGATGATTAAATGATTTTTAAATCATTCTTGGTTAGCTCAGAGTGTTGAGTTGTGTTGTTTGGCTCCAAAAGTAAAACTTCTAGTTTCACAGAGGACAGTGAATGCACTGCAGTGCTGAGGAGGAGGAAACAAGCACAGTAGTTTACAAGCAAGATGACTGATGACTAAGATTCTTCATCAAACGATCCCATGCATATAGATATATCTTTGTGTAAATGTCCAGTTGGATGCATAAGTCGGCCAAAGCAAACCAAGACGGCCCAACTTTTTTTTGGCTCATACTGGGGATAAGTAACTTTGATTTCAATGATACTGATCATCTTGGAATCCGCTGTCCAGATCTCATAATACATGCATGGCTATGAACGACTTTTGTCATGTGGCAGTGACATGGAAACATGGGTTTTGTTACTGAGAACCATGTGAGATGTTTTATTATCCTCCTGATTTATTCATCTCCAGTTACCGAGTTTCAGCTTTTCAGAAAAACAAATGAAAAAGCTGCAATAGTGCATTGTCCCACTGGATCTAAGGTTGTCTGGCGCAAGTGTATGCAACTGTTACAAGAGATGTTGCACATTTTGTAGTGTATCTTACCAACTCCTGTTCTGACATATGCTTAGCAGGTGAGTAATGACGTAACTCTGTGAATGAAATGTGAATCTCTGTGTCCACTGTGTAATGACTATAACTGAAGGTGCACCAGGCTTGCTTGAACTCAGCCTAATACAGGTCCAGAACCATTGTTCCCTTTATTTCTCATTAGTGCTGACTGGGAAGCACTGTTGTGACACACCACATGACTATGACTATCATGTTTGGGTTTACTCTTGATGGTATTGACTGCACCACTCAATCTCCCTATGAGGGGTTTTACAAAGAGCATTTCACAGTGAGCACCTCCGCACACACAGCACCCCCAACCCTCACCCCCTCCTGACTCGTGATGACACCAAAGCACTGCCAGTCATTATCATCAGCAATCTTGAGTTAATTGACACAGCCCTGCAGGCCTGTGCTTAAAGAGAGGAGGTTCCCCAGGCCCATGTGGAGCATCAGGTCAGCTGACCAGGTGGAGGTATTGCCCATTAAACACTAATGGAGGAGGCAGGGTGGAGGTTCATGCATTTTTAACAGACACGCTGTAAAGGTGTCAGGGCATGGCTGTGATGTGTGTTGCATGTGTGGGGGGAGAGGTGCAACACGAGCTGCACAGAGGGAAACAGTCCATGCAGATCCCACAGAAGCAGCTAATTCAAAAATCTATGTTTCTGAATTAGCTGGGTCTCTTGAGATTTACAGGTAGATTCCAGGTTTTCACAACCTGAGGCATCTCTCCCATCAGTTATGATCACATGACATGATTACCACACAATTCAAAGACCTCTGGGAACAAGACAAAGTTGTTAACAAAGTCCCTGTCTCCCCATATTATATTAACACATCAGAAACCAGATGTGGGCACATGCACTTTTTATACCCATGTAGTGAACGTATGGAGCCTATGATGGAGTCTGTCTGGATGTTTACAAAATCATTTTCTTTTTCCATTGATTTTCTGTCTAGATTGAAATTCCTTCTAGTCTCTGGGAGTTTAAGCTGAATCTCCACTCAGATTACATACATACATGTTTTTTCTTACATGAGAAATTCTTTCAGAAACAGAACAGACGGAGGAGAGAAATGTGTCAACCACTTCAGTTCAGACTACAATATGTCAACTACTGGTTGGTTTGCCATAAATCAGACATCCATGTCCCCCTCAGGAAAAAATGTAATAATTTCGTGATCTATTAACTTGACATACCTGCTAAACAGCACACAGTGTGGCTCACCCCTGCTCCTATTCTTATCTGATGTGGTTTCTACAGTTTTTAAATAATATTTTAGATATCTACATCTAGTGTTCATGAAAAGATAAAAAGAGAGAAAACAAGATTTCAACTTCCAAATGGCCAAATAGCTGTCAAAAGCCAGACAGTGAAGCATTTCCAGCCAGCCTTGCCCTCCCTCCAGATGTCCTCTGTCTGTCAGAGAAACACTGATTGTCTGTGTGAAACTTGAAACTGGGTTTGACGTTTTTTGGGGTGTTTTGTCAGGTCTGTTTCGTTTTAAAAAGAGACAATGTCTGTTGATCAGTTAAAAAAAAGAAAGTGTGTGTGTGTGTGTGTGTGTGTGTGTGTGTGTGGTGAGGGGAGGCAGAAGGATCTGATGCTAAATCATGTCCTTCATTCTCTCAACTTCATTCAGCATTTTGATAAGATTTCATTTATAGATATTTTAAAGTTTTTTTTTTAGAAATAGGTGGGAGTGAACTTACAGAATTCCTTGTGTATTGTGTATAATTTATTTTGTTTGTCTACAATATAGCAGACCCTATGAAACTTTAAAAGAAAAAGACCCACAGAGCTCTGCTGCACCATCCCTCTCACTGCAGGTATTAATAAATGAATTCTATTCTATTACATAGAAGCATTCATGAGCAACTTTACTTTAAATAAAATAAAATAATGAAAATAACAATGAAATAAATATAAAGTGAAAACAACATAATAGATACATTGCACCCATCCCCTTAAACCACAGCTCACAGGTCCCCAGCTGGCTATTTTCACCAAGCTGGACATGGAAAACACTTTCAGCCTTTTTAAGAACAGAGGAGAAATAAAACAGATGAGAGAAGGTAGAAAACATATCTCATGATTATCTGAATGAGTTTAGTATAACAATTTGATGCTTTGAAGACCACATTTAACAAAACTTAATTCAATCTGATAACAGGACACAGGTGAAACACATTAGGACGGGTCATGTAATCACACAGGCAGGAAACTTGACAGGAAGACAGGGGTAAGATGCAAACTTAAAAAATAAAACAGGAAGTGACAAGACAAAGACAGAAAACTGAACTAAAACCTGACAACAGAGAACATTACTGACTGGTCCTGGCAGAGAGTAAGCGTGAATGTGTGAGTGTGTGAGGTTTGTCTGTACATGTCAGCCCTTTGGTAGACTTGCAAACTGTTAATGTGAACCTGCCCTCACCCTATGTTTACTTGGACTGGCTCCAACCCTCCTGTGACCCTGAAGGAATAACCAGTATAACTGGGGGAAGGATGGAAAAAGCTGTATCCTATAGGACCTATGGGACACTACATGTCCCATAGGTCTTGTCATGAGCAAGGACAGCCAAGACCTTAGAGTGTGTGTGCTGTTTTCTCATAATAATAATTGTTGTCCATGGCAACCTTAATATGGTTAAGGGTCAGGTAGGTAAAACTGACTGCCTGAATGCTGTGCCTGGCAATACGCCTTTTCTCTTTCTCCTGCACCTTTCTGGTTAATTTCTTGGGTTTATAACTAAATAAAAAAAATCCTTACAAGTACAAAGCTTACAGATATCTAAGCTTTTAATGTGAGTTGTCATATATCTCTCTGAAAACAGACGGTTGTCAAGTTGTGCAAATCCTTGCTGTGCACTTCTCAAGAGAAGGCCACATGAACCATGAAATGAGGTGCTCCGTTAATTACATCTGCACTCACCCAAGGCAGTGCTGAAGCACACAGAGCTCAGGAAATGTCAATGCAATTGACTCGAGGTCTGGGGGGGGGGGGTAACGTGACAGTCGGAGCCACAGCTTATCCAAATCCAGACCCCACAGAAATGCAGCAGAACAAAGCTTAAAAACACTTTGCCTAGGCAAGACTAGAGATGGCCTTGGTAGTTGAGTCTGTGGGTGGACACACAATATTATCCAGCTCTGCAAGTAATTTAGTGTAGTTCAAAGGGAAATGGGAACATGAGTGTTTCAGCTGGGTGTCTGTGTGTGGAGTGTTTTTTGGTGTGATGGTATTCGTACAGTTAGTTCTTTTTTAAGCAGAAGTTATAGGAAGAAGAAAGGTCTTGTAGGGCTTAATCACACATTTCAAGCTACAACAGAGAGGCAATAATCTGCAACAGAAAAAGAAAAAAAATGTCTTTCTTTGTCTTCGTCATACAGAGCTAAAATAAACCAGACTGTTGGTTGTGTACATTCCATGATGCGGCTGAAAGATGGAGTCGATCTGCTCCTGCGTTTGACTTGCTACAAGGATTAAGTGAGAGTGGGAGAGCATGGTGGTTAAGACTCACCACTCAGACTCTAGGACATACATGCAGACAGGTTAGGTTGACTGGCGACTCTGACTATATGTCAGCCCTGTGACAGACTGGCAGACTGTCCAGTGTGAAGCCCGCCCTCACACCATGTCAGCTGGGATTGGTTCCAGTCCCCCCACAACCATGCACCGAAAAGCAGTATAGACAGTGGATGAATGAATGGATGGATGGATGGATGGATGGATGCCACTGAGCTAGACTGACTCAAGGACCACAGTCTATGACTGACTGATTCACTGCAGTGAGGAGCACAACCCTTTACTGCTGTCTGGGACAGATTTACTACAGTTCAATTAAAGTGCATGTCCAGCTCGCTGTTGAACCTTCAGCATGTATATAACCAGAGACCTGGAGGTGAACACCTAAATGGAATGGAGCCATCATTAGTCCCTATTTGTTCAGTTAGAATGTAACAACATGCTGAAAACACAATACTGATCCTATTTAACCTCATAAAGCTGATGTAGCGAGAACAACCGTGCTGTATTTCCATTTGCCATTAATCCAGGTTTATAGGTTTATATTTGCTATATATGCGTAAGATGAAATGACCAAGCTCTGTAGGAAAGGCTGACTGCCTCTTCAACATGACAGCTAGTCATTACCATACTGACAGGCTCAGTCACAGAGAGCCTGCAGCAGCTTAGCCAGTGGCACTTGCCTGTGATTCACAGCCTCCAGCTATGGATCAACAGCTTCAACAGCTTTGACAATGAGATGTTAATGGACTGACAGACCTACAGACCAGTCAGAGTTGAAATTGGACACACTGTCCATTGTTTGTTTTTTGTACTTCTTAACATTAGATATCATGCTTCTGATAAACCAACCAATGTAAATCCAATGTGTTTCTCTCTTTTCTAGTCCTGCTTTAGTACAGTTTCCTGAGACACACACATTTATATATATCCAGTTCTTAAACTGCTAAATGCTCCACTAAATTCACCAGTTAACTGCTACTGTTGTCTTTGGCAGGCAGGTGTAGCAGGTACAGTGCTACAGTTTATCATAGTTTCATCAAAAACCCTGCCTGCTGTAAGATGCTGCACTGAAACCAAACGAGGCTGCTCAAAGACAGTCAGGTGATAATCTGCATAGTCATAATACAAGACAAGCACTCTCATATTATGCAGTTGTTTTCATCATTGTCAATATGAAAATCCAGTTTTGAAATGAATTTACTAAAATGCTTTCTCTGATAACCACACAGTCAATATGTCAGACCTTTTAGAGAATAATAGATAATGTGTAATGACTTGCAGAGATGAAGTTACAGAATGTGACTATGTCGATCTTTTGACTGTGACATCACCTATAAAGCTCTGGTCTTCAGTTAATCTCACTGACTGGGCTGAGAAGAGGAGTGAGGTGATAATTGGACTGGAAGCCTGGAGATGAGTTTTGTCAGATTGGACTGACAGCCAGCCTTAAAATCTATCTTTATTAGCTTCGCCTGCATCCTCTGCTTAATGCTCGTCCATCTCATCAGAGCTGAGATTGATTTCTTTGACATTCAGATCGCCAAAGTCAGTAAGGATACAGAGGAAATAGACAAACACATAAAGTGGGTTGACTTAATGTGAGTGGTTTTTGGAGCAAGTTTGTGTCAAAATATAAGAGACAGATTTTGTTATTTGAGTGAGTGATAATTAAACTTCAAACAATGAAATGATTAGCTCTTTGGGTTCGTTTGAAGAACAATTCAGCCTGATTCTCAGTTTGATTGATTCAATACTATCAGTTACATCACCTGTTGGTTTGGATAAGAATGAGAAAGAGAGATAATGGCTGCATCTCTTACCTGGTGCATTACTGGTGCCAACTTGGCAGTGTCTGACTCCCAACTTCAGGCTAATCCAAAAACAGGCAAAAAGGTAGGCCGTGTGTGTAGCCAAGATTTAGGTGCATATTGGTTTGTGGTAAGCATAGGCTCCCCTACCTGTCACTCAAAGTGGTCATGCCCTCAATTATGCAGAACTTTCAACTTGTGTAAAAGTTTAAATAATAGTTATATTAAATCTTCAGTTGTCATGAGCCAGGAAACTTAACTATGGAGAACAAAACATGTTCATTTCGGAGCTAAAGTTCAACATTCTAACATGAGAGTATAAGGGCAGTTTTGTGCTGGCTTAGTTTTTCAACACCAGAGATTACAATTTGAGCTTCACAGACTGACAGAAGACTGGAAAAGTCCTAAATTAAGATATTGGACTGAGGATTTTATGAATCAATATCAGATTATTCACATGAAACTTGCACAATTCATTTTTTCAACCTAGCCAGATAAAAATTCGTTCGGGATCATCAATGAACAAGTGTAGAGATGCTCCATTGTGCCAGAAAAGGGAGGTCAAACTCTCACCTATAACTCAGTCAGATAATGTGTTTGGACTGTTTGAATGAAGACAATAAAAACTTTTACCAGAGTTAAAGGTGGGATGGTGACAAGGAAGTGAAGTTGATGGATAATGATTCAGCTTTCACAAAGTCTGCTTAAATGTCACAGGGGAGGGGCACAATACTTCCCAATTAATAACAGGAGCGCAATGCACATCCACAAAACACTGTGATAAATGAATAGTAGAGGCAGCGAGAAGCACTTACACACAAGGAGGATTAGTTGAAGAAAAAGGTCATCAGAACATCACAGTTCGAGCTTTTCAGGCTGATCAAGTGGAAATTTATGGTAATAACGTTATCAGAATAATAAAGTCATCAAAGCATTGCTGGGGGGAGCAGAGGGTTACACCTGGAGCTTCCCAGAGAAGCTGCACTGGAACAAAAGGATTGGGCTTCAGTTATTCCTGTGTTTCACTCTCAGCCTGCAGGGTCTCACTCCCACTGCTCTGGAACCAATCAACTGAAGTGTGTACAAACATTCAGCACTCAGCCTGTACACTCCAATTTCCCAAAAACCATAGCATGTCATCTGATATGGCCTCATATATAATACTTTCACTGCCTGTATTGTAAAATCTGGAATAGTCACACGACATATTCATTATTCATAACTAATTTGTTATTTTTAGTCCTTTTCTTCCCTTTGAGAAAATTGCCTTGAAAATGTAATAGATTAGTTCATGTGCATTCCACATCCCCAAAATCCCAAAGCAGCTGATTCCTAACACTTGTCTAACCTGAACATCAGCTGTTGTGTCACTTATAGACAATCTTATTGACTAAAGTTTCTGGAATATGGGCTGGATCTGGTCCATTTTAACCCCTTGTGTGCTTGTATGACATGTGGGAAAGGAGGAGACCTGAATTCTTTTACTGACATATTAAGAAATAAAAGCTGAACAAACTCTTCCTCAGACTCCAGACTGTCTGATTGTCTCTGCTCCCTCCAGCTCTGGGTTCAGCTCTGTTCACACCGTCTCCTCTGCTTAATGACATCATTATGTTAATATTTCCAGCACTTCATTTCTTCTCTGTGAAGATTTCATCAAATTGACTTTGCCTATACTTGGCTTTGAGTGAAAAATGATCATATGTTCATTTTCCTTTTCACTGGCTGGAAAAATACGGCATAGAGTTTATTTACAGTAGAAGGAGAGAGGCAACACATTAACTCATCTGAAACCAGTAGCAAAAGATGAATCATTAATGTTTCACTGTTAATGTGTAAGACAGGAACTGATGTAGTTTGCTTGGAATACAGGTATAGGGTGGACTGATCACCTGGACTGATCACCTCAGCGTTAGTGATCTCTCTCTCTCTCTCTCTCTCTCTCTCTCCCTCCCTCCCTCCCTCTCTCTCTCTTTTCTCTCTCTAGACTGACAGTTGGCCAATCACAGCTTGATGTGTGTGTGTGTGTGTGTGTGTGTGTGTATGTGCGTGCGTGCATGTGTGTATGCGTGTGCGTGTGCGTGTGCGTGTGCGTGTGTATGTCACATTGAGAGTTTTAGTTACATAAATTGTTGGAAGCAGCCTCCAACTCCGTGTCAGAGAGGTGTGAGGAGGGGAATTTCTCAAACTATTCAACCATCTGTCAAACACTGACAACCTTAATAGAGCCTCTGGCACTTTCCCTAAATCCTTACCTGTGTAAAATATCTCAGACCATCATTTAAAAACCTTTCTTCCATTAGAGTGCTGACATAAATCTTTAAGCTCTCTATCTCACTACCATCAAACTGATGAGCACTGATAGACTGAGCCTCCCTGAGGCTTAAATTAAAGTCAAGCTGGGAATAATGATTTCTGGATGCAAGTGCAGACAAAAACTGTGCTTACCGAGTTAAATGAAAGTTAGTTTACTTAATTAGATGAATTAGGAAAAAAAAAAAAAAGCGAGAAGTCTCACAAAAGGATGAAACACAACCAGTATAATGGTCAGGAATCCAAAGTCCTGAAAACACAACCCAAATGTCAGAAACTAACAAGGGAGCTCAAGGAGATAATGGAGAATGAAAACCGGAACAGAGCACAAAGACTAAATATATACAGAACAGGTAACAAGACAAATTCAACAAAAACCCACATAAAGTCCATGAGGAAGAGTCTGAGGGCAGACCATGACCACTTTAGCCTTTCACCTCAGTCTTGCAGATATTCCAACCAAAGTGACAGAGAGTAAATCCGCTACATTTGCCCTCAGCCCCTTGGTGACCCACTGACAAACATGGTACAAAGAGTTACGCCCTGATATAGAAATACTTGAGGAAGGTCATGCAATTGTGCATCCACTCAACTGAAGCTGTAATCGGCCCACTTGTCTCAACACCAGTATCACTCCTGATCTTTTCATGGCAGCCGCTGCCTTCTGAGAGCCTGTTCACCCGCTGACTGGCCTGAGATTGTGAATGCCAGCTTTGACAGGCACACAATTATTGTTCACACTTGATTTGCAACATCGTTCCCCCCTGCAAGTATGTATTGCTCCCTCTGGGAGCAGCATTGGCAATTGTACCTTGAGCAAACACTGGACAGGTAAGTGAGTGCAGCAACATGGTGAAGACATCAGCTGCAAGAGGGGGAGGTTAATATTTCAGTGTTCTGCAAACTGTCTTCATGCTGGGCCTCACAATCAATGAGGAATGAGTGATTGACACAAATCACACCCTGGTTCTACCATAGAGAATGAGAGATGCATAATATTTTTTTCCCTCTTGCTGTCCATACCCCAAACACCTCAATTAATCCTGCATGTAGCAGAGCGTAATTATCAACATTTGAGCAATTTATACACAGAGCACATTCAACATAGGACACGTGGGCTGTGTTTTTCATGAAGGGAGATAAGCAAGCCATTCATCAGAGGATAGAAATAAACAAAAAAGCAATGGGAATAATTAGGCAAAGCAGGATGACACATTACACATACAAATGTCTGACCTCTGACTCCATATTTATTTCAGCCTGAGCCAATAAAAAGTTTAGATAATGATTGTAGTGGTTCAGAGTCACAAAGACCAGCATCACACTGGAATACTGGATGTAGGCAGCATATATTCTATTTTATATATTCTACCTGTGGTGTGTAGACGTGATCATAGCGGTTCACATAAACCCTTGTTAACAATGACTTCTCTCTCTCTATCTCCCTCTCTACACAGTCTTTTCTTTTTTCCTTCTTCTTTGTATAGAACTAATGATACATATAACTAAGATTAATTTAGCCTACTTGCCATAATGGAGACAAGGCTCAGTTTACTGGAAGCACTTAATAATAATAATAATAATAATAATAATAATAATAATAATAATAATAATGATGTGTAGTGGGACTGAGTTCCAGAGGTGCTGAGCAGCTGAAAGCCTGAGCACCCATTGTACTGAGTTTAAATGGAGGTGTGGTAAAAAGAGGAGCAGCAGGTCTCAGGTTGTCATTGCATGAGAAGTGGTTCTTAACTGACTTACTTGGTTAAAGACAAGGAGCAGAGTGAACAGGACGGGGTATATGGGTGAAACATATTAGAGAGATACGGGGGAGCCAGGTGATGGAAAGCTTTGAATGTTAAAGGGACTTGGGGCAGGATTTGTGACAAATTAAACATGTATTTTAAGTTTCTTTAATGCTAATGGATGATGAAACGTTCAAAACCAAAAAGAATGCCTCCATTGTCTTGAACAGGCTGTGTGCTGCATAATGCCCTGCAATTCTGGGTCCGAATTTCCTGCGCAGTTCTGCGGTCATGACGTCAGATGACACTGAATGCATGTTTTCGGTGGCTTTCAACTTGGATACAGGAAGAAGACAAGTGTGGTAGTAATGGACTCTGCTACGGTAAACAAACGTCCCACCACCACACAAAGTCCACTGAAAAGTCCCACAAAGAAGAAAATGAAAGTTTTATCCATCAGTGATGGACTCCAGTCAGTTTACCAGTCAGTCAGCCAATCAGTCAGTCAGTGACATTCAAGATTATAGGGCTGGCCTGACTGTAGCAGTTCAGCCAAAAACGCAAAAGAGCAACAATCAGGGAACGATCATTTCACAAGCCCAGCACCTGCTACCCAGAAACCCCATGGCCATAAACCCAAAAGAAAACTGAAAATTATGGTATTTTCCTCCAATGTGTACAATGATCTCTGCAGCTGAGAACAGGTGACACATAAAGTGGACCGTACGCTTTCATATGAAATGATCAAAGTATATTTTAAAAATGTACAAATGAAAAATGTTATTGTATACATTGTGTGAGCAAACACATACATGAAAACGTGGCAGTAAATTAGATTTTGTCTTTGGCATAATAATGTAATCAAGCTGTGGAAATCTGCTCTGTTTTCAGGAGAAATCCATTTCCCAACCAACAGCATACGTGATGGTTTCCAGTGACGAGCTACCAAGCTTTTAGCAGCTGTGAGTCCAGATCACAAGAGAGCCCCATCATTAAGTGTCATTAAATAAGAGCAAACACTGCCAGTGAGGAGTGGCTCCCCCAGTCAGACTGCACATAATACATGAGACAACATATCAAACGTGCACAACCACATGAAGACAAGTGAACTGTCTTCTTCCAGTAACTATCCAGAGAAGCTAGAGGCATCAATAAACTGACACAACTGATAAGAAGCAATACAGTCATCTTAATGACAGAAGTGTAGACTGAAAGGTCTGTGTGTGTGGGGGTGTGTGTGTGTGTGTATGTGTGTGTGTGTGTGTGTGGGGGGGTCTTGCATCTAGATTGTATAGGACTTCATTATAGTTGTTTGGGCTAAGATGTGAAGCGAAGGTTGGATAAAGACAGTTTAAATGGCAAACAGAAGGCTGTCACAGTTTTTTAGTAACTGGTCCAAAATGCAGACTCACAAAAAACAGATACAACGGAGCAAAAAATATTATTTAACTTTCGAAAAAGGATCAGAGAAACAGAGAGAAATCACTGGAAGGCAGGGTGTAGACAGAGAGCATACAGCACAGGAGCATGGGCATGAAAGACCAACGACAAAGCACCATGTGAGTTAAATATACGTGAGGAAACGACACACGGGTGGTACAATCAATGAGGTAATCACAAGGTAGAACTCAGGAGACAAAACATGGACATGAACTCGAGAGGGGGGAGGGGTTCTGGAGGAAGGACACTAAGACTAGACACCACAAGGACAACAAGAAAAAAGGAGTCACCAGCGGTGTCATTCTCCAGCCTGGCCTCCAGAGTCCCTGTGCCCGTCTGTCTGGCCTCCTCGCTGGTCTCCACAGTCTCCATCACAATCTTTTTCTTCTTTTCCGTCTTGTCCATGCCCTGTGTTCCTGACTTTTTCCTCATGCTCCTGGTACCTTAGTGAGTGTAATGTATCTTCTTTGTTTCACCTTACTGTTTTTTGTTTTGTGCTCTGCATTTTGGGTCAAAATCTGACAGAAACTAAAAGCAGCTGTCAGCCAGCTTAGATGGAATTACAATGGAATTCATGGTTTTCTCCAGAGATGTTACAAAAAAGGGAGATGTGAGGATGATCTACAATGATATTTTATATATAGACTTCTTGCTTTGTAATAAGTCATGTTTTGGAATTAGGTATGTACATTTGCAGTGAGAGCTTGTTTTATTCTTGCTGCCTTCTTGGAAGCAGTGAAAGTACAAACACCACATCCCATCATGAATTGCAACACATTGCCATAGGCTTTTTTATCAATCCAACTTCGAAGTCTTCAAGCATGTGGAAATAAACTCTATCGTTTCCCTCGCTGACGTCAAGCATGACTAACAAGGACGCTGCTTGAGATTTTTCACACTGACTGGAACTCCAGTGTAACCATAAAGGTGACCTTCACTGCAGACTGTGGCCAAATGGCTTCGAACCACAAACACCCAATGTTATCTTGAACATATTACCCTCTCATGGTGTTAACAAGCACACAACAAGCATTGACTGCTCCTGAGTGGCATCTTTGCTTGGCTGAACATTTTCATTTAATCTATTTCAGTTTTTTCCACCATGGCTGCTGCCACAATGTTCCTTCCCCCACTTCGTTTCATCTGTTCCCTCTCCCCACAGTCACATTTGCCATGAAATGCCAACTCCTGCTCCCCACCGAGGCCAGACAATTAGCCCGCCACATGCATGTGAGAGGGCCTGCTGGAAGACGTAGTCACATCTGTGCAAATATGTTTGTGTTAATCAGAAGATGGAACAGGTCTGTTCTCATCCTTTAACTGAAATGACTGCTCTCAGAGCTGCTTCATTCCTCCGAGAGACAACTCATACAGCAGGAGATGAATAACATAAAGGTCCTAAGCAGCTTCCTGTGGTGAGAGGCTGCACACAAACCTGTTGCCCTCTCTGCCTCTCACTCTCTTTCTCTGCATCATTACTTCCAACATTATAGCAGCTATAGGGTTCTTCTTCCTGACATAACTTGCTAAGATGCTCGATTACTAGCCTATCCCACTTGCTCAAGAAAATGGCAATGGAATTTATTTATCTGGCTCTGTTACTGGGTACTGAATACACACACACACACATATATACACACATATGCACCAGGACAGCATCAATCCATCCATCTTCCTCTGCTTCATCCAGGGCTGGGTCTTGGAAGCAGCAGTCTAAGCAGAGATGCCCAGACTTCCCTCTCCCTGGACACTTCCTCCAGCTCTTCAGGGGGGATCCCAAGCCGTTCCCCGGCCAGCCAAGCAACATATTCCCTCTATCGTGTCCTGGGCCTTCCCTGGGGCCTCCTCCTGGTGGGACATGCCTGGAACAGTTTGCAAAACAGATGCCCAGGCCACCTCAGCTGGCTCCTTCCAACGCATCAACCACATCTTAACAGCTTGATCATTTCAGCTTTCTTTTTTTACATCATTTTTGCACCTCATTTTGTATGTTATTCTGTTTGGTGTGTTAGGCCACAGCTTTGTTGGCCCTAAGGGGAATAACAACAGACCACCAACAACCCCCAAAACACCCACACAAAGACACTAATAAAAATAGGAAAAGGATTAATAAGTGTGACATAATCAAGACAGGACATTAACTGAAACAAACAAACCCCAAGCTGAGGGGGGGGGGGGGGTCCTGCAGTCTCCATGCACACCACCTCCTGAAACAGGTGTATGTTGAACTGTGTTTTCCATTCGTCTATTGTTTGAGATGTTTTTTGAAGTAGAACTTATGCTACTCTGTTACAGCCTGGATTGAATGAGGACCTCTGCAGGACATTGAATTTACATTTATATTTAATGCTTGAGGCAATTTTCCATATCTCTGCTTCAGAGAGTCCATAAGTAACAGTGACAATGAAACAAGCCTGGTAAAGACCAGTGAACATTTCCCAAGCACCAGCCAGGATGGAGATGCTTCTAAAATGTTTAGAATGGCATGTGCTCTTGGCCAGATATCTCAGATGAAAAGTCGAATGACACAACATTCACAGATGCTGGATGTCATTAAAAAGAATCGACCATGCAGACGGTCAGATTTTATGTGATCTGCTGTGGCTGGCCTGAAGCACAGACAGTAAATAAGCTCACGTCAAACTTGCTAATCCCAAATTTTCCCTCTAATCAGCAGATGAAGAAATCAAATCAATGTTTCGACTGTGGCCACCTGCTTTCCTGATATGAACCATCAGTATTCATGGAATCACTTGAGGGTTATTCAGACGTAGGAGATGGGACTACACTGTGCCATCACAGAGCGCGCTTGATCCAACTTCAACTTCCCCTCAATATACAGCTAAATATTTGAAAGAATTTCATGAATTTGGGAGAAGTCATTTAATTTTTATGGATCAAGTAAACAGTGTATAAATACTAAAGTGAAAATATTCTGCACATCCTGTGTAAATGTATCTGCTCGCATCTGAGCCCTCGAGTGTATATGTCCACGTGTCACTGCACATCTGTGGATCTCTGAATGTATGTGTACTTCTGTAAGTGTGTGAGAGAAAGATGCATGGAGGCAGAGAGACAGACATGTGGTGTCAAAAAAAATACATTTTTGCTGCTACATGGTTCATCTCTCCAGATCTACCAGCCTCCTTCAGCTGGCTGTTGACAGCCCTGGGCCGCAGCTGTTTCAGATCAGATGCTGACAAAATGTTAAAGAGAAACACAGCGGAGGCCAGAATCCAGCAGAGATCCAGCAGCTCTCCCAGATCTCCACTGTAGTCTGTGCTGTTTTCATGTAATCACACATAGTTATGTCTGTGCCCTCATAGAGGAAATGCTGCATGCACAACATAAGGTCACTGTGAAATAGTTTATGTTATTTGATGCATTATCAACCTCAACTAGCAACAAACCAGTGTTTCAACATAAGTGAAAGTTCCACTCCAGACATGTTTTAAACTAAAAATACAGATTAATTTTTTTTTCTATAAAAAAAGGGAAAGGTTAAACTGGGAAAGCACCTGATGTCTTCTTCATTGAGGAATCTGGATTAGGCCTTGCCATCACTGCTGCCTTTTTGCCGCTAAGTACTGCAAAATAAGTGACATATTTGCCAGGAGGGCATCAATCAAAAACACTCTTTTCTCTCCCTATTCCTCTAATTCATCTCTTCTTTTTTCTGACCTTCCATTTCTTGTGACTTGCTCATAAACACAGGGCTGCAGGTTTAAGATTGCTGTGCATCAGCAATAGGCGTGATCATGTTGGTGGCCAGATTAGTGGATTTGATTGGTCCGTGCTGGCTACATCCTGGTGAAGGTGACTGATCAAGGCCGACCAGAACAACAAGAATCAGGGCCCTGGGGAATGTACCAGTGCTGCTGAGGTGCAGTTTGCTGATGGGCACAACTCAGAGAAGTCACCAATCAGTCACAGGGCAGACAGATAAAAACAGACAATGTTCGCATTCACTCACTTGCATTGAAGTCACTATATGCTATCTTTCAATTTCTTGGCCTGCAATGACAGCATGGCACAGTAACTTCATTACAAACATGATCACATGTTTCAGGGCAACTAGGCCAGTGCAATGCTGTGAATTCCTGGTTACACACATACTGATTAGACTTTTATATCATTTTTGCTCAGACATCAAGCTGTCCGTTTAGGGGTGCTTGAGGCTGCAACTGTGACAAAGCCAAGGACGTTTGACACAGCTACCTGGGGGAGGGGTGTTTTGGCTGTAAAATGTCAATATATTTTGAATTTCCATTTGACTTTTATTATCGTATTTATTCCGACACACCTCCTTCCTGCCTGCGGCCCATCTGGCAAAACAAATGGCCAACACTCTACTGTCTTTCTTCTTTCTGCATCAGTCTGGTTGCGTCATAACAACCCTGTCTGCCCATTCACAGCACTCCTCTGCTTTGTAATTTCATTAAAAGCGTTGGACCAGTGCAGAATATAGCCTACACTATATCTCTTTCATTGACTTGTCTTGCTTTCTTTGCCAAGCTTACTTAAGTTGAGAAAACAATCTAGTCTTTTCTTTGCACCGCAAACACATTAAAGTGGCAAAAGTTTAGAACCCTGTTAACCCCGAGCTAACCAGAGCATATAGAGTCAGCGACTATGCCCTTAGCTAGTGTGCATGCATGTGAAACAGATAAGACAAGCCCCGACTGAGGTGCATATCAAAAAAGAACACCAAGAAATGTTTGCTGTTTGACAACAACTCAATAAAATGAGCTGAGATTACTGTGAAGCACAGAGGGCAGAGAAAAATGGAGTTATGTGATAAACCACATCATCTCCCATCAACAAGCAGACAGGCAAAATCAATCAAATGGCCTTGGCTAGTTAAACCAAGCTAAAGCTTCTGCAGGAGAGATAAATGCCTTTCATTTGTTAGGGACTGCTGCATGTTTACATGAGTGAGTGTGTGTGTGTGTGTGTGTGTGTGTGTGTGTGCGTGCGTGTGTGTGTGCGTGCGTGTGTGCGTGTGTGACTGTGTCATTATGTATATGTGGTTTAAAAATAGTTCATTCATTTCAATGTTAATGCCATAACCATATATCACACTGAAGTGCTTCTCTGCAGAGGTAGAGCAGATTTCACAGCATACACAAACACATGTACACTTGTCTCTGATACTTGAACCTGAGGTTATAGCATTTTTCCACTTAGTGTTTCTTTTTTTGTGTTTTTTTTTTCAATCTCATGTTAACTACTTGAGTGACACATGTTTCTGTTTCTGCTCGTGCCCGCCAGGATATATACAGAGAATAGTTTACACAAGTGTGAGAGGACAGATGATGTTTGGGGTTTTTCATACACGTTTACACGAGTCTCACACTAGAGTGGAGTGAAAGTGCTCACATGAATATCTTACACTGTGGCATGCTGCATACTGTGAGAGGTTAGAGTGAAATAAAAAAATGATAATTATACTTTGGCTTGTATTTGACCTAGACATAATTTCCACTCTGGATGGAAGCAGAAAGCACTTTTCACTGTTATATTTTTGCCTCTGTCACTTTTGCAGTTTCTGTTGTGTGTATCTCCGCTCTCACTCTCCAGCTGTTGAAATCCAGAGTTTCACCTGTCAGGCTACATGTTCTGGTCTGATCCTCTGATGGGCAGCAGCTGTTGCCTATAAGGAAGACACACTTAAGGAAAAAAAAAAAAAGAAAAAGGTAATAGTATTTCTAGGAACTTTTGTTGATGATGCAAACATAATGTGGTCTCTATCAACAAAAACAAAATGTGATGACAAGAATAAAGAAATAGCTGGAAATGAAATTTAGTTGTTTTGTTTTGTTTTTTTACTTTAAACTTGAATAAATTACTTAATGCAAAATTAAGAATAGTTCTATGGGTTCTGAAAACTTGTGCATCAAGGAGGATCACTGGGTGACACACTGGTCATCCTAAAAAAGCAGGACAACAATATACCCAAAAAGTTCTATGGCATCTCCTTTGAAAAGTTTGTAGTTATTTTTGAAAACACATGGTGAAAAGAATATAATCAAGAGTTTGGCAAGCTGCAGCTGGGTTTATTGACTGAATCCTATGGTCTCTGCTCTGCCTCATCTGAAACAAAGGTGATCACAACTCAGAGACAGTAATAAACCACACAGCCAGGAGGCAAAATCAAACGAAGGGCCCAAAGTCGAGGTAATATTTCAATTTCAAAAAAAATAAAAATAAAAACATAGAGCATCAGACTGACAGACAGACAGACAGAGAGACAGACTGACTGACTGACTGACAGACAGACAGACAGACAGAGAGGCAGACTGACTGACTGACTGACTGACAGACAGACAGACAGACAGAGAGACAGACAGACTGACTGACTGACTGACTGACAGACAGAGAGACAGACTGACTGACTGACTGACAGACAGACAGAGAGAGAGACAGACTGACTGACAGACAGACAGAGAGAGAGAGACAGACAGACTGACTGACTGACTGACAGAGAGACTGACTGACAGACAGACTGACAGAGAGAGAGACAGACAGATAGACAGACTGACTGACTGACTGACAGACAGAGAGACAGACAGACAGACTGACTGACTGACTGACTGACAGACAGACAGACAGACAGACTGACTGACTGACAGACAGAGAGACTGACTGACTGACTGACTGACAGAGAGACAGACAGACAGACAGACAGACTGACTGACAGAGAGACAGACAGACAGACAGCAGTGGAGCCTTGTTTTTTACTGCCATCTGCTGAGCAACTGTTGGTTTTTACTGTGGTCAGCTCCCTTCTTCTTACAACTGGAGTTCCCTCTGTAAAACAGAACAAACAGGAGCAGTCAGACACATTCAGTCACAGATCCCCATTTAATCATATTCCATCCCTAATTAGCAAGACAGATGAGGCTGTCACACTGTCTTACAGAACTGAAGAAATGCTTTTATCTAAACCTTGTGTAATAGGCCTTAAAGAGACATCATCATGAGCTCATTGATGAATAACTGATCTGCAGGTTTTCATTGGTGATACTGAATTCATTTTGTTAGAAAGATAAAACACAGGGCAGATGGGTGCATAGGATAATTCCAGTCATACCATCATTAGGTTTGTCTGACAGGTAAGAAAAAAACAGTGGCAGATACAGAACGTGACGAAAATTCTGGATGGGCCTGATGTATTTATTCAACCGTCTTTTGACAGCGAATACGCATTATGCGACGTAGAACTGGGGTTGTTCTCTCTCTCTCTTACTCTCTCTCTCACACACACACACACACACCTGCCTCTTCCCTGTCTTTCTGATCTCAAGTAGTGGGCTGCCTCTCTGTTCCTTTGAGCTCCCAGATGTCCATGGATCTGTATGGGCTTATATTTGAGTTCTCAACGGCCATTCAAGGATATTCAAGGACATTCCAGGATATTCAAGGGTATTCAAGGATATTCCGGTCTGACCAACCCAATCGGACGCGCGGATTCGGGCCGAGAATGAAGCCGGGCCGCGTCAGGTCTGGGCTCACAGGTGATCACAGATGATCACAGGTGATCATATTCTGCAGCTCAGGTGGAAACTGAACTAAATTGAAACCTTCATATTTCCCACATGTATCACATGTACAGAGTGAAACATCTCCACCCTGTTTGTGTTTTAATGTCGGTGATTAGATCTCATGAGTGAAGGCTGCAGAGAAACCCTGTCTGTACCTGACCATCTGTCCCTGTCGGTAAAGTTGAGTTGTAACTGAGCCTGAACAACATGATGTACCTCCCTGTTTCATGGTTACAACACCTGGTGTTTGTTGAGCTGCTGTGTCACATCAGGTCCTGTTCATCCTCTAATAACGTCTGTCCAGGATATTCCAGTCGGGGGCCACGTCGGGTCCGGGCTTCAGCACCAGTGTGTCGTTTCCAGTCAATACGGGGATAACCATGGCACACGAGCTTAACCATGGACGAGTGGCTTCTCTAAGGGTCAACAGGTAGATCACAGATCAACTCGGCTGTCAGGTAGCCTATTAAAAAACGACGACCGCGTGGTCGTCCTGGACTGCCGGCCGCCTGTGACTCTCCAGACCACACAGGTGAGCAGTCCGCCTCTGGAGGCAGTCATGGAAGAGAGAAGGATTTTAAAATGTGTTTTATACCCTTAAATATATAATATATGAAAAACCTAGCATGAAATAACGAAAGTGGGGAAAGACATTAAGACAAGAATATTAGGCAATTCTGTCCTGAATCTGATAGGGTGTGCAAGCTGTCAATCAGGGTGGGCCTACGCCCATCCAGGCCCACCCGTAGATCCGCCACAGTGCTGAATGCTGGTAAATGTAGATGTAAAAGGAGTGTTGTAGCTGCAGCATGTCATTGTTGTGCAATTCTGACATATTCAGACTCACATAAAGCCTTATCTGTGTGTCTTGACTTGTTGGGGTAAATTTGATGAAACAAGGGGGAAGGATGCACGTATGTATACAGACCTATGTTCTGTTGTACACTGACGTGAAGTACATCACACTTGTTTTGTCTTCAAAGTCACAGATGAGATCCCTCCAACCTCAGGCTTGTGCCTTATCTGGTGGGATTACAAAGACACTGTTTCAACATGTGCACATAATGAAAAAACAAGTCTCTACCCTCTTTGTTGCCTCGAGTTATTGTCCTAGTAATTGTTTTGTAATTGTTGTTATGTTTTGCAACTATTAATGATGACAACAATAGCCTAGGGTTGCAATTAATATGATAACAAAAAGTAGTAGTAAACAGGTTTCTACTGTATATCCCTCTGGTGCCATGCTGCCCCCAGGCCACAAACACTATTTTAAATACAATGAGGCACCTGTTTAATTGGCCCGTACTATTTGAGGGGAGGGGAGCTCAAATACTAACCAAGAAAATACAAAAATGTGGTCACATGACCCAAAGGGATTGCTTCCTCATTCCACATGTCATGTCCACATGTCACACAGCTTCATATTTTCTCTAATGAAAAGGGCATTTTTCACATTTCACACAGTGTAAAAAAACTGACTTAGGTTGGAAACTTGAAACAGACCTGCTCCACCATAAGCAGCCTGCCTAGGATGGTGGAGCAGGTCTGTTCCAAGTTTCACTTAGTTATAGGTCACATACCAGGCACACCTACACTCAGGTACAGTATAGTACAGTATAGATGTCCTCACTGTCATTTTATTGTGTCAGGTGATAGCAAGTGATGGACATGATGGCTGTCTGTCACAAGACACGTTTCAATATTCAACTTATAATTATAAAATAATAATCAGCAACATTTACTACACTAGCATCACCCTTCAAGCTGCAGCAGTGCACATGTCAAGGTTTTGCTGGTGGGAATTTTGTGTAACATAATAACAATAGATAGATAGACAGACAGACAGACAGAGAGACAGATAGATAGATAGATAGATAGATAGATAGATAGATAGATAGATAGATAGATAGATAGATAGATGAAAAGCTGCCAACATTTGCTGACATTATGGTACATAAGATTATGTCTGTCGATCTGTTTAAAACACCTGTGTGTCAGTCGTCCTGCCATCAGAAACTAAGTTTGGCAAAGAAGGAAAGCAAAGAGAAGTAACACTACATGGACCAGACATCACAGGCATGAGAGCTGACCTCAACAGAGGGGAAACACAGATACACTGTTAGAGAAGAATTTCACTTCTCCATATAGTTTGTGTAGTTAAAGGTCAATCCCTCTTTGTTTATAGGTGAAAGCTGAGAATTAGATGTTTTCTTTTTAGATACATTGCTAGAGACAGTTTATCTGCCCTGCACTCTCTCCTATAGGGACATGTCAAGGCCATGTTCATTCCCCTGGCACTAGATGGTGTGAGTCTTTATCTTAATGTTTATGTCCAATAGCCAATGGAATGTTAACACATCTCCCTTTGTCGGCTCGGTCCACCATCCTAGTATATGAATCTGAACTTTGCAGCTTGGCCCTCAGAATTGGGGTGGCATCATGCACTGATGTTGTGTCGGTGACTCTTCTGTTCTCCTTGATCAAGTCTATTAAACTTCACACATCCAAGACTCCGGTGCTTCTTCTTCCTGCATCACCTCAGAATTTCTCCCTAACATACACAAGGGAGTAATGAGACACAAGTGGGAGATCACACAGGTGAAACAATAAACGCAAAAAAAAAATAAAATAAAATAAGGCAACTCAATATTCAAACACAGAAAAAGACAAACTATGACATTATATGGGTGTTCCACAATGGCTCAATGTTGCCTGAGAACATCCACTGGACATTAAATGTTGCTTTTTATTAAATATTAAATGTGTAATAGGGTAGATATTAGATAGCCTGAAGCTGTTTGTACAATTATTTTTCCAATACAAATATCTTTTTTGTTGTGGTTGTTGGTATGAAAATATCAAATGTATTCATTTGCCATTTTACTGTAGTATTAATTTAATTTAATTTAATTTAATTTAATTTAATTTAATTTAATTTCTGATTGATATTGTTATCGTGAGTAGGAAAAAAAACGTCCCTTTTTTCCTCATAGACGTAACATTGACTCGATGCAAAACATGTAGGCCTGTTTTTGGCTCGAATCTTATAGTGGGCGCGGTTTGACGTCATGACGTACGGCCACGTAAACCGCTCGGCGCAAAAATTCAAACACTGAACAGGAAGGTAAACGACGGCCTGCTCCGATCTCTCAATATCGCTAAAAAAGCAACATCGGATAGCAGACTTTTAGAGGTACGTTTAGACGCGTGGTGAACAAACAGGTCGTGAGGTAATGCCCTTGTGTTTCGGTAAGATAACCAACACTGTTTGTGTGAATACGTTAATAATCGCTAATGTTAGCACAGGCTATGTTAGCCTATTACTATGCTTAGCTGTAAACGCAGTGTAGAAAACGTTAGCTGCTCATTGTGCTTGTGCATCTGTTCTGGTTGTTTATTCTGGTTTAACTTTAAATCAACGAATTAAATTAACTGAATAAGTAGACTTCGTTAAGGTACTTTGTTGACCCGTGAGCCTTCCATGGACTTTTTAGCTACCCTCGGTGTTTTCTCAATCGTAGTCCTATTGTTTATACATCACGTTTAGCCGAAGTCAAGGCTAACTTAAAATGAAAATACCCCTCAAGCCACAGTGACGGAGCCGTTAGATGTTTGTCATCTACAGCCTCGTTCGTGCCAGATAGTGTCTGTGTAAAGTTAGATCACAGTGCTAGCGTTACGATGGATAGTTTTACTAAAGTGTTAATGCTGACTTGTTGGCATGAGCAAGTGATCAGGCAGTTGTTTCTGTAATTCTGCGAGGCTATCTTGCAATTTTCACCTTAATAGGTTTTTTTCATGAGACCAAATACTGTAAATCTTCTCATTGTCCAAGAGCAGAAACTCTTCGAAACATGCTATAAACAGTCAAAACACTGCACGTTGCTCCAGGAGCATCCTTTCTCTCCATGTCTCATGAACTATCTCACAAGTGTGAATTGAGGAATCATCAGGAATAAAGTTCCTCAGTATCATTCAGTGTAATTAATGAAATACAGCCATTTCTCTTTAAGGTGAAATTTCATTTCTGTCTCTAGTCAAGATGAGTGCAGCCTCCACACCCCTGTCAAGGGTACATCCAGGATGGCCATCCCCCTCCATCAAGAACAGGGGTCTGTCCCCTGCATCCACCAGTTCCCCACTGCTGGCTGCCTTTCCTGGCAACGATGATGAACAGGAACGTCGTCAGCGGCGAAGGTCCAAAATCATTGGCCTTCAAACTGCCACTGACTCTCCCTTCAGTGACTCTGCAACTCACAGGTAAGCTATCGAGATCAAGGTTGAGCTAACTGCACTTGTGACTGAGTTTTCAGCAGTGTAACTTGACAGTGAAAGTCATGTAATGGTTATTGTATAAATCTGAGCTGGCCACAATTGAACAGTTCAAATCATGGCTTCAACAGCCAATGTCTGTCTAATATTCATCTTGAGATCTTAAGAATAATCTCATACTTGTATGCAGTGCCACAGGTACTCCTGCTGCCATGCCCAAGATGTCAAATGCTCAGATCTCGGAGCACTACTCTACCTGCATAAAGCTCTCCACTGAGAATGTAAGTATGTGTGTGCTGTGTGCCCTCTCTGATTCTGTGTTTCAAAGTGTGCATTTGACGTGCTACAATGATTATTCTGAAAATGAATTTGTTTTCCTCTCGTCTTTAACATGTTTAAGATAAATAACTCGGGGGTAATGAAGGTTAAAAGCCACAAGCAAAGTTTCAAGCTTCTTTTTTCCTTTGCAGAAAATCACCACCAAAAATGCCTTTGGTTTGCATCTGATCGATTACATGGCTGATATTCTCAAACAGAAGGACTCTGAGCTGACAAACTTCAAGGTACAAGTTTTTCCACTTTTTCTGATAATTCCCCTCATTAAACATAAACTTTGGGATCTCATAACTTTTCCTGAGAACACACATTTCTAATAATTCATTTAAAAAATGAAATGTATTTTTCTATAAATCAGAGAGGTGATAAGAGACATAACTGTTTATACACAGTGATCAACATGTCCACAATTACGTGGCAGGATAGGGGGAAACAGTGAAGTAGAGCAAGTCTTAAATTCAGAGGCACAGAGGTGTATCTGATGAAAAGGTGGTCACTCACTCTTGTAACTTAAGACTGAGTAACCTTGTGAAAATTGCAAAATGCATGGTTGCATGGTTTACCTGGATTGTTATAATTATCTAAGTGCGTGTCCGTGTTTGTGTCCTTCATAAGGTTGCAGCAGGGACTTTGGATGCCAGTACAAAAATCTACGCCGTGAGGGTGGATGCTGTACATGCTGATGCCTACAGGGTGCTGGGTGGCCTGGGGGCTGAGACCAAACCTGGAGAGGGTGAGAGCCTGTTCACTGTGTTATCGGCAGGGTGGACAACAATAATAAGTAACAAGTAAATTTACTGTACTTGTGAGTGTATTTGTCCACTTTGTATACTTTACTTGAGTGTTGTAATGAATACTGTACCTTTTAACTGTGCTACATCTCATCAGGTCATCTTACCTTGACGCACAGCTGTCAGCCAGTAAATAATTTTCTTAGTTTGAAATATGTGAGAGAAAACCAGTCACAGCCAACTTATATTTTGTTACGTTTGATACGTTTGAATAGTTGGATACACTTGTTTTTTTTATGGTTATGTCTGTCAACTCTGTAGAATATACAGCAACCACTGCACTAACAACTATATCAGTTAATTTCATAGATTGATTCAGTCATTACATTCTGTAAATTTGAACAATGCAACAATGTTTTTGACATAAACAAATGTACATTGAAATACTTTGTTACTACATTATTTTCATTTCTCGTTAATGTTGAGTTTAATGTGTATAAAACAGACCATGGTCAAAAAGAGGAGGAGGGCAGAGATGATGAAGGAGTAGAAGGAGAAGTGACTGTAAAGCCGAAGAAAAAGAGACCTCCTAAGAAGACGGTTGAGCAGAACCTGAGCAACATCAACAGCACCGAGTCTGAGAGGAAGTGTCTGGTAAGGAAATATAACAGAGCTTGAAAGCTGTTCCGTCCACATACTGTACTTCTCTTAATAGAGCAGGCTCTTAATATGATACATTATAATTACCAAGGCATTTGAACTGAAAGAGCAATTCCAGATGACCAAGAACCCTGTGAGGAGCAAGGAAATGAATCTTGTCTTTTAATGAAGAGAATAAAAGGGAGCGATAACTGATGAGAGACCGAGTGCACAGTGAGAAAGGAGAGATCATTTCGAATTTATGGGACAAATAAAACTTTATATGATAGTGTCATTATTATGTTTTTAAAACTGTAAAACCATCAGACACAGCCTCCATATGACTACTGTGGAGACTGACACTGTAGAGATTTCCTTTTTTCATTTATTCAACCCACCTCCGCAGAGAGTCCCAGCACAACAGAGCATAAACAAACAAGAAGTATTTTAAAAATCAATCTTTCAAAGCAGTGTTTACCACGGCGGGGGGGTGGGAGTAATTTGAACACTGTACAAAAACATAATTTTTTTTTCCTGTGAGAGATCATTGCAGGCCCAAATGAGACAGTGGTGGACCGCCATAGACACATTAATTAATGGGAAACACTCAAAGACAACCAGCCAATGGACTGATGACATCATCAGCCTTATTTCGCTTATCTTCACATTTCTTCTACCATTGATTGCAAATTCATAATCGGCTTATGTCCAGTCTGACTGATGACTGATAAATTCATCTATTAGGATTAAGAAGTCATTAGATGTGGGTCACTAACCTGTCATCTTTTCTGCAGATGTTTGTCATGACAGTATCAGCCTTCAATACCCAACCTGAGCTGAACATTAATGAAAACAATGAAAGAAAAACTTTTATTTAAGAGAACATTTTATACAGGAGAATGTAGCTCAAAGTGCTTTACAGTAAAAAAAAAAAAAAAAAAAATGAAGGTACATTAAATAAGGGTGGATTGAGATACAGCAAAAAGACAGTGGATGATAAAATGTGTGAATGGAAAGTAAAAATAGAAGACTATAAGAATATATAATATATTAGCAAAATGATTAGAATTCCTAATCTTTTAAATGCAATAATTTCATCAATTCAAAATAAAAGCAGCAATATGTGTTTCTCCATCATGTGGTAGGAACTGCTCTATTCTGGTACATTTTCAGTGATAAAAATCTGTTTTGGACACCTTTCATGTGTGCAGGAAAATTTAAACTAGTGGAGGATATTTTCATGTACTGTATAAATTATTTCTGTTTTGTTTTATTTTTCTTAATGCGGCTGATCACCTGTCCCTCCCTCACGTCTGGCCCAGATTGACCCTATGTTTCAGAGGATGGCCTCATCCTTCGACGAGAGCAGCACAGCTGGCGTCTTCCTGCCAGTCCTCTTCAGTGAGAACAGCCGCTGCGAGCTCCTCTTCCCCTCTCATATGACCCTCCTACAGTCCAGACCCTCCTATTCCCCTCCACCTCCACAGAGAGTCCCCGCCTCCCCATTCATGGGTAAAATCATTTCCCAAGTCACAATGATGTGTTTTAGCCATGAAGCACTGCCCCCTTAACCTTTGTACTCCCATTTTTTGAGCTGTTCCTAAGTAAAAATGCTGAACTCATATTTCTGTGTTGTGTCTGTGCCAGCCGGACTTCAGCGTGCCCAGGAGAAAAGCGCCATCTGCCCCTCGCTGCAGGACTTCTCCTTCACAAGCTGGAATCCTGAGCAGGTGAGAGAATCATCTGAACATAGATACTAATAGTATACATTATTGGGATGAAACCCTTTCACATCTTACAAATCAACTGGCAGTAGCAGCACCAATTGATCTTCACCTCCTCTGGAGTGACATATGATGAAGGCACATACTACATAATGGCAACACTGATCATTCTGCTGTAGCCGGGGGGACACTTGATGCATGTCATACCCACCTCTCTCTCTCTGTCTGTTTTTCCTGTCTGTATCAGCACTATTCCTTTCAAATAAAGCTGAACAAAAATCTAAGCTTGTCATCCTAGTGCTTCTATTACAGTCTGTGCTGATATGAGGTTATATTGTGATAAATGTCACTCACACATTCTGATGTGGTGATAGAGCCTCCAAACAAGCCAACATCGTGTCTTATCTCACACCGCTGTTCAGGAATCACTACTTTACGCACATCTGATCCTGAATCAGCAGAGACTGTCAGAGCCCAGTGTGTCATCAGCCTGTCTGGTTGTGCATCCTCTTTCAGACCATGAATCAGCTCCTGGAGAAGATGAAGGAGGGTGAGCACGTGTTTGATGTAAATGCTGAGCCCGAGCCTGAGGAAGACGACGGCCCTGACTTTGACGCCGACTATGAGGAGGGAGTGGGCAACTCTGAGGAGGGAGTGGATGAACACAAAGAGGGTTGTGAGGCCTCTGGTTCAGGCAAAGGAAGGTGAGATCATGGACCGCAGGACGTTTTCATTTCTTCAGTCTCAGGGTAAATGGGCAAAAGTTTCTGGTGATGGCTCTTTGCTATTTTATGCACTTTCTCATTTCAATCTTGTTTTGGATGAAAGAATGGCCTCCATTAAGGTCTTAACAGAAAAAGAGCCTCTTCTTCTTGATGCCTATTTAAACTTGCAAGTTTAAAATACATTACTAATTCATGGGAGGAAACTAATTGCATTGCCCATTATCATCAGGAGTGTGGCAGTTTAATTCATTACAACACAATGAATAGGACAAAATCTAACACAGTCATCCTCTGTTTATTGAAAGTGTGTTTCTGTCTGTGCAGTGGTTTGAAGTTTTTCTTGTGATGTTCATGCAGGGATGTCATTTCCATCGGGGAGGGAGACATAGCCACAATGTGTCTGCACCTGTCCTCTCAGCCCAGGGAGTATTCATACTTCAGCCCCAGGACCATGGCCACATGGGCTGGACCAGGTTACTGGCAGTTCAAGCCCAAGCACAAGTGTGAGTGAAATTCATGGATTGAGACATAATTAATCTAAACGGTGTAGACGAGATGAGCCACCACAGATTAAGCTCCGTGTATTTAGTAGGGGTGTGTATGGGCAAGAACTGGCGATACGATACGTATCACAATACAGGGGCAACGATACGATATATTGCAATACTATAAGCAAGGCAATATATTGCGCCCCCCCCCCCCCTTTTTTTTTTTTTTTTTTTTTTGACTGTGCCAAGTTAGCTAATGTTAGCTAATGACCACGACCGTACTCTAATGAGATCTCATTGTCCTGTTCAAGGAGTCAGTGAATGACTGAATGACTGCTGCTGGAGTTTGAAACGCAACATAAAAATGAACCATCGCCTTGAATGTAAATTGTTGATAAAAAATCAACACAGTGCTTTTGAATATCAATATGATATTGCGAGATGAAATACCACGATATTTGAGTGTAATTGATATTTTCTTACACCCCTAGTATTTAGTTCAATGTTACCTTACATAGCATAATCTTGTGTTTCGAGGGATGTGGAGATAACTTGGACCTTCTTATTTGCAACATCTGAGATACAAACATTAATTAGTCATTACTCCAAATAAAGGGTCATATGATTTCCTAATGGTTATCCTCCCTACTGAATATATATTATACATTCATTAATAATTATCTGTGTTTTTTTTTCATCTGTCTTTTCATCTACTTAATCTCCTACAGTGGATCATTTGCCTGACAAGGAGACACGTAAAAGGAAACCAAAGAAAACCTTTGAAATAGATTTCGACAATGATATCGACTTTGACAACCACTTCCGCACCACAAGGGTAAATAAAACCCTTGCTCCTTCATCCTATATGCATCATATACAATGAGGAAGAGTGCAAATGTATAAATTACATCAGTGTTAATATTAAAATCATCACCTGCCAACATTTCTGTTTCAGCTTGGGGGAAGAAGAGAAATTAATAGAATAGTTTTTTTCTGTTTCATATTGTAAAAGCTGAATCTTCAGTGATGAAGGAAAAAATGACTCTTTAGCACTGAAAGAGACATCGATAGAAGAAGCTTTACAAATGGCCTCAGGACATTCAAAACTATCTGAGATGAGATGAGGTTAGTCTTACAAGATTCAAAGCCATTACACCATTCCTCCCTCTAATTATGAATGACAATGTTGATTTCCTATACTTTCCATACCATCATCATCTGGATAATGGGGGAGTGATAATGGAGTGGAACTCTAGTATCATTTATGTGGACGGCTCTTATGTTCAGCAGTCCAGAGCTCAGCGGAGTCAGAGGTGGTGTGTCTCAATGCATTTCAGCCATCGAAATGTGAAGGCATTAAGGCTGAAACATGGGCATTTTTTGTTGAAGTAGTCATAGCAACAGCGCATTCAGCACTTTGGGATTATTTTTAATGCAGCTGGTGTCACAGTGATCAGCTCCGGGAGCCTTTCATGTCTCAGCTCTGCAGCTGGAGGTTGACTAGCATGGATATCAAGTAAAGTTCAGCTCAATTAGACATTATTAATACCACCTAATTTAAAGCAATAAATGCATCTGTGTGTCTTATTAATTGGGGTTTGACCTTGTTCAGACAGATGTAGACACAGAAGCACAGTGGTAGATAAAGCTCATAGACCAGTTACCATTCAGTTGAGTCCTGGTATTGATATCCATCTTAAGTGACCACTTGTGGTCCAGTCACTCTTCCCTGCTCTATTTGCAAATAATAATTACACCATTATCTTTAAAACCAATCTAACGTCATGAGCTTCTTAGTTGAAAATAAACTTTGTGAACCTGACGTTGTCTTCCTTCCCCCACAGGCTGCCACCACCAACAGCAAGTCTGCCCTCAGCAGCACTGCAAAGACCACTCTACCTGCGGACTTCCAGTTTCCCCCAGAGACGCTGTCCCAGCTCAGCCTCAAACCCTCCAGCTCGGTGAGTCCTCATTACTCATGACTATTACTCTCTTGCCCCATGAGATGGTTGCTGATGTCCAATCCATGCAAACATGAGAAAAATATATAGATATAATAGATATAACTCCCATGGTACAGAATGTGGCTTTTCACTAATGGAGACAAGCTATCACCATATAATCTACCCTGAGCATTCATGTCACTATCAATCATTATCATTTGTGTTCTAATAAGAATGATATATGTGGCTGTGTTTAATCCAGTTGACACAAGAGGGCCAGAGGAGGCTATCTGGAGAGCTTGGAGAAGACATTGGAGACTACAACTACGCCAATGCAAACGACACAGCCAACTTCTGTCCAGGTCTTCAGGTCTGAAACCTGCTTTTTAATATGATTTGGGATTTATCATCCTGTTCGGACGTTCCAGTATTTTGATACACCTCTATCATCTATCCATAAAGGATGGGTGGGTGCTAAGGCCTGAAATTTACCTTGTATAGTGTTACCTTGATAGTGTTCTCAAAGTGACACTGTGTACACAGTACACTATTTCCTTCTTACTGTGTGAAACATGGTAGATTCACTGAATGTTTTGGAGGAGCAACCTGGGAAGAGCTGTGGCTCTGCTGCCTTTTTTCAAAGTAACTTAACTGTTTTGTGACCAGTGTAACTGGCTAACATCTTTTGTCTGCATTTGTAAAGGGGACAGTTGGTATTGTGGTCAAGTGGCTGCAGTGGATTGGGATTTTGGCTCCAGTCAGCAGCACTGACGTAAATATAAGGTCTGGGTGTATACACTTTCACCTGCCCAGCACATACACTGCACTAGAGGCTGCAATAGAGAGCTTCAGCTACAGTGTACTGTAGTCACTATGTAATGTACCCTCTCATTTTAGAGGGGCAAACTCATCAGGGAGTGAAAAAGCATCCAGTCACCTTTTTTTTTAATCACAATTGTCTGCATCTAAACCTCTGGGTATAATTAGCGTCATCAGTTGGATGTTAGTCCATCTGACCTATATCAGCAAAAAACTAACTTAACATTATACACCATATGAGACCAGATGTGTGTGGATGGTGATGGTGATTATCAATCTACTCAGTCATGCTTTTTCTAACATGTTACTCTCTGAGTGTCATTAATTGAGCACAACTCAGAGAGAAACTCTGGAGGCTTATTTGTTACCTGACAGTGCAGCGTGCTCCTTTGATTAATTACTGCGGAGCAAGCAAAGTGATCGATCAGTCATTGCCGCCTCAGCGGAATCAGATCCTTTTATCACTTACAAGATGATATATGTGACATTTGTTGAATGAAGTAGCACCACTTGCTCTCTTTCTATAAAGCATGTCTGTCTGCTGTACAGTCATGACGTAAATACAATAAACCACAATGTGTTGCCGTATATGATATTTAATAGTGATCAGCCGTGTGATCATTAGCACCTGTCCTCTCAACAATACTGGACTGTAGGATCTGCCGAATATGAGGACATCACCAGGGGAATGAGACATGTCCCACAGCAAAACAGGAGATCCTTAGTAATCTCTTTGTCTCTCCTCCTCCTCTTCAGGGAGGTGACAGTGACGACGATGCTGAAGCGTTTGCTGGTTCAGATGATATACAGGCTTCAGGTATACCTCTGCCCTCTCAAGATTTAGAGGGCATTTCCACTTACGGGGAAGAGGATCTGGTACCGGAACCACACAGGGTGAGTAACCTAAGAGTTCAGTGCAGGGTGTAGTCTATGTGGATCTCTATAGGTCGCAGCACTTTGCTCAAAAGACAATAATATGAAACACATGAGACAGCTTCACACAGTAGCTTGAACTTAAGCTTGAACCTATGGTTAATTACAGTCAGTAACTCAACATAACAACAATTAAGCCCTATTTAACCCAAAGCCTACAGTAGTTTTATACCCATGTTACTGTTTGTTCCTCTAGGTCAACAAGATTGAGATCAACTATGCTAAGACCGCAAAGAAAATGGACATGAAGAGGCTCAAGACCAACATGTGGACAGTCCTCTCTGAGAGCCCAGAAAAACCCACAGAGGTGAATAACACTGACTCAGTGGCCATGTGTTGCTTTCTTTGTAGGTGTATAAGATGGTATGTAAGGAATTCAACAGCATCAGGGTCTGAGACTCTGTTGTTTCTTTTGCTTTGCATTGATTCTGTCTGTACAGGTCTGTTTTATTAGTTATGCCTTCACATTCCCTGCAGGCGGTGGAAACTGTGGAACAAACAAAAGTGTGCGGGGAGAAACTCTTCAGTGAAACCACAAAGACGCTGCTTCAAAGGTACCAACAGACCACCTACTATGCCTGCTGCAGCACAGCAGTAATGAGCAATAATAATTACTGAGGAATGCTCACTAAGAGAGCAGTGCATGTTGGTGTACTATGTTGTACTGTCTGTTTTTTTCCCACTGTTGCTGGAGTCAAGAATGGGACATGGAGGCATTCAACAGTGGCTTCTTAGACATTAATATCATGCAGCCACAATGAGCTAACTCATTCATGTTTTACACTGGCCTCAGCCTTCAAACACCGGTTTGGGAGGGGAGACATTTGTTACTTTGAGCTGTGCAAGAAACTCTGCAGTCTGTAGCCAGTGAAACAACACTTGTGTGTGGGTGGACGTGTTTTGTATGTGTTAGCGTAGCAGATCATCATTTGAACCCTGCTGTGAACAGCTGGCAGCCGAAGTTAAAGACTACAATTTCCTTGTAGTCCCTAGGTATAAAACAGCATGATTGGACCAATGTAAAAACTGATTCTGTCTTTGTGTTGGTCCAGGTTGCCAAACACAATGGCACAGAACCTGTCGGTGCCGCTGGCTTTTGCTGCTCTGCTTCATCTTGCCAATGAAAAGGTGAGTGTTGTTTATTTTCAAGTGAGAAGAAAAATACTTACTACTCAAATTTACTGTATATTTGGGTAACTGAAACGATTTTCTATTCAAATTCCTGGAAAAGTGGAGAAAAATTTTGAAGCAATAGTTCCAGTCATATTTACTATATTTCTCTTAGAATTAGACTTAGAGAAGACCGATGCCACTTTTATAACTGATCAGGTTAACACTAGTTAATTTTTGTTTACTTTCTTCTTCTCAGGATTTGAAGTTGGAGGAGGTTGACGACATGTCAGATATCATCATTAAACAAGGCCAAGGGAATGAATGAGTGATGCTGTCCTGACAAAATATTATGTTTTTATCCATTTTCTACAAAATATGGAATAAGGAATTGTGCAGACGATACATCTACCTTTATTCCTTGAATAGTGGTTTCAACATTTGTCTTTCCTTTTATTCTGTACTATTCCTTCCTTCCTGTCTTCCTTCCTCTCTGTGTAGATAATATACCTGCTCAGCCACTGCACAAAAAATTGTATATTGTCAAAAGAAATAAAAGCATTCTAAAATGCATAGTAGAGGTTTATTGCAAAACATTATGACTTTTTTTTCCTACAATCCATGTTTCCAGGAATGTGTTGACCAGGATTTTTAGCACAGTTATTAATGCCCAACAGGCAAAATGTTTTTTCAAATGGAGATAATGGGCCACAGTATTTTTAGCTGCACCCTGCAGCAGTTGACAGGAAGGCATGTAATCAGTATTTAAGCCACACCACCACCTCCCAAGGTAGAGGTGAAACCGGTTGGTCAGGGCTGGTGCTGCTGGTTGGGTGGGACTCAGTGTGACATCATTACGTCAAGGAGCTGTGGGACACGGTGTGATCACTCAGATGAGAAACACTAATGTCCCAGGATTCATGTAGCCTTCATCAGAGGCAGCAGTTTAATTTTATTTAATTTATTTCTTTATTAATGACAGACAAGTCTTAGGAATGACTGATAGTAATCCTACAGTTTCTCATGGATCCATGCACTGAAACATCTTCATCTCTCTATCTAATCACATTAAATCTATGACATAGGACATGCTGCTGATTTAAAGATACACAGCTATTGTGTTGAGGAATGAGCTGCAGAGGACTGATGAGGGCTAGGTTTCATATTGCTCTGCTGCCAACAGCACTACACCACACTGGAGAGTGATTAATATGGAAATTACAGAGTAATTAGTGTTATTTTCCTGAAATGAAAGTCTTTAGCCTAGGAGTGTATGATTAACCAAGTGGAAGAAGTCAATGCCCCTCAAAAATTGAAAAATTTTATAAAATCATCATCATCCACAAAATGATGTCCTTACCATATGATTTCTGACAATTTGGCCAGATATTGTAACAATGTAACAAGATCAAGAAGTGAAGAAAAGGTTATTATTACATGGTATGTCTGTCTTTAAAGCAGGCCATATCATGCCACGCTGTAATGTCATCAGAGAGATGGATGTGGGACATTCCTACAGGTTTATCTAGGCACACTGTGCCAACCATAAATCAACAGAAGGTTTTGGTTGAGGATGTTTTTCCATAAACTGCATTTACACTGTGTTTATAGACCATACCAAACACGAGGAGGGTAGGTGGCTATTACTTTCCAGTGTTTAAACATTTTCAATGGGATAAAGAGCTGTATTTTTTTTTTTTTTTTAATCTGAATATTATGATGTCATCACCTCTGACTTTTCTTCTCCTCGTAAATTTTGACCATAAACACAAAAGATGACATAAGAGTGAGTTTAGTCAAGAAGCATACAACACATTATGAAACAGTTTGGTAGCTTTATCTCAATGATTCAGTCAGTCAGCGCACAGCCAGCATACAGTATTATGAGAGCACCTTGCCATGACACCATCCCCAGGACGCAATGTAAAGCCACATGAAGTTGTTGCATTTAACTCTAACAACGGAAGTAAAGTCGAAATAAAATTCGTGAATTTCTCAAGGTCCGCACATTTATAGATATATATTATTTAAAGGGAATCAAATGGCAACATAACAATATACGACCGAATGTTTAACACTAAGTTTTGGGTGCTTTTGAATAATTGTGCTTGCCTTGTATGTTCGTCAAAAAAAAAAAAAAAATACTATGACGCTTTATTTTGAAAATATAATCGGGAAACGGTGGTTGCTCCAGTCAACTTGACGCATATACCGACGGAATCCAGTTCGAAGAAAAAAAATCAACCAGGAAGTTAAACAGAGGAGGAAACATTTGCTTCGGCGGAGCATCAAACTTTCAAGTCGTTACAAGACTTTTTAAAAAGTTTTAAACAATTGCATCAACTTTAAAGTAACTTTATCCACTGGGTTCCGGTCCGAGTTCATTGTTTCCAACAAGATGGACATTGATCCGGTAGGTGATAATGGTTGAAGCTGGTGTTTTTGTTGTTTAGGAAGCCTCTCCGTCGTCACCATGTTTAACACCAGACACGACATGCAACAGGTGTTTTTCCTCATTAAATACGTTACTTTTGACATAAAACGGTTGAAACAGGCGTGAACATCACTAAAATTAGCGAACTGCCTTTTTTTTCTTAGTTGAGAAAGGAAGTGCTAGAACGAGTCTGAAAAAATGGCCTAATGAACACCTACTGCTGCGGCCAAACAGTCCATGTTCAAGCTACTGTCACATTCACTTTTTGACTAAAACACTCAGCTCAAAGCCACATCTGATAATATACATCTACACGTTTTTATTCCATTTACTAAGTGATAAAACACCTGTTTCTAGCATGTATCTCAGGTGTGCGACTCCCTGCTTCAGTGTCGGTTGAGCCTGGAGCCAAACTCCACTTTAAAATGTGTTGATTTGATGCAAACTGAACCGGCCTGCTGAGGAGGTAACACCCAGCACAGAGTGCCTCATCACATCTCCTCACTGCTTTATGTGTCTGTGAAAAGCCCTTCCTGTGATAAAACCGCCTGTACAACACTTAAAAAAGTAAAACACCAGCCTTCACAGCCAGAGCCCACGGCGGCTGAGGCGCCTGTTGTATCAGCCCCAGATAGTCTTGCTCAAGCCTCACTGTTGATACAAGAGACAGCAGTTGTTGTGTCATCAAATGAAGTATGATCTAAAAAATACCTAGAAACATATTTGACTCATTTTCACTTGTCAGGACTTAAGATCCTTGAAAGTCTTCTAGGTAAATATAATTAAGTTACTGCTGTTAGTTTAACACAGGCTTTCTTTCTGTGTTTGCTCTCTACTCTCTCTACAAACGGCTATGTGTTCAGACTATCTGGCCCAGATCTCCTCAGACAGTCATCAGTAACAAAGGCTTGTCCACTGTGGAGTCTAATGAGTATCTGTCGGAGGCTATCAGCATGAAACCGTTGCTTCCTGTGCTGAACATTACACACAGTGACTTTCGTGGTTTTGAAACTTCGTGTTTCTTTTCTCTGAAAGTCTAGGCAAACCTTTCAACTCTAGCTGTATTGTACCACGAAAGTTAAACCAACAAACAGTGTTTTCCTGTCGTCTGCAGCATCTATCAGAGTAACTGGCCGCCCAGTGTCTACATGTTGGCGATTGAAACCTCAGTGTGTACTTTCACAGCCTAGGTAAATTTCACATTTGAATAGATATGGATGCAAGCAGTTAGGATTTCTACTAAATCTTTTTTTGTTTTGCATACAGAATGGCAGCCAGACATTTCCACAAGAGAGATTTGATTTAACACACTCCTGTTTTGGAGAACACTTCCTTGTGTATTGTGTGTATTATCCTTTCTCTTCATGCATCAGCTACATATTTGCGTTGTGCCTCATCTGTCAGCCTTTTGTTTGAGTTGTCAAGTTTTTACTCGTGGACAGTGAATGCTTATGGCTGGAAGAATTCCTCCTCAAGTCTTAACAACAGCTGAAGTAGTTGGAAAAGTTACTTTATGTAGCCATCAGTGTATGAATGTCTTGTATTGCTCAGGTTTGTGTCTTTGAATGGTGATACCTGATAGCTCTCTGCCATTCATGGGGCCTCACTGAAACTGGACTAGCAAAAGAGACAGGAAGCAGAGGAAAGCCTGGCTTATATGCCTGGTGATTTAAGCTGGTTTTAAACAAGATATACACTCAGGCATCTGGAAGTGACACTGAAATGTCTGTAATGACACGAATTGCTGATGACCATAGATGCAAAGTCTGTAAAGTTCTTTTGAGAGGTGAAGTAGATGACACTGGACGACGACTTTAAAGGGAAATAAAAAAAAGAGCTTTAAAGAACAAAAAATGAAGGAAAAGAGATAAACAAGCAAAAAAAAGACAGAAACATTGGAAAGAAGGCAGGAAGGAAAAGAAAGAAGGCAGGGAGGCTAAAAGGAGATGACGCAGCAAAACCTGCTCCGTTTCCTGAGACAGTTTTGTTTACGGTCTGCTGCTGGCTTGAGGAACTGTGGAGTGGCTGTATGTGTGCTGCTGACTAACACACACTCCCACTGTGTACAATATTTCTGCTCCAACATTACACCTGTGGCTGCGTGAGATCACAGCTTATCTTCACGTTGAATGCAGACAAGCTGGAGCAGGCGTTCCCACAAATATAAAAACAATGACGTGATAGGTAGCAGGCCGTGGTGTCACATGCTCCAGCCTCAGGGACTTAAGGGACTCACAAGGCCACCACCAGCTGTCTGAAAACCCTGGTGTGAGACAGAAGAACCCATCAACAGATACACAAGAAACAGGAACGGAAAAAGACTGACAGAGGAAGACAAGTAACAGACGATACTCCTGATAATACGGCCATCTTGAATTCCTCACCAGTCGTCTCAAGGTGCCTTGACAGCAGCAATATTTTCACCTCTGCTCACATTCATCATCAAGTTTAAATTCAGACACACAATGTTGAACCTGGAGGGGATTTTCCAGTGATTAAGTACTGCACCTCCATGATGTTAGAGGACTCTCAAGAGGCAGATGTTTTTTTATTTTTAATGGACAAAGTTTTGGTCTCATAAAACTTTTAGTGTGCATCTGTGATGAGTAAGCTGAACCAAACCGAGCTGCTTCAACAAAGCTTACAAGGTCCTGTGTTTGGTCCCTAATGAATCTTAATGCCACCACATGCTGAACAAACTGGAACCTTAAAGTGATTCAGCCTAATACAGCAATCCTGCAATCAGTCCTTCATGTCCTGTTTGTGTTGCCGTCGACCTGTACTTCATTATACTGACAGGTGTTCCTATTATTTTGTTCACACCATTTATATCAGTGAAACCAGACTGAACCTATAACAAAAAAATGATGATTATTTTGTCAGCTAAAAACCACAGTGACCATCTATGATCTCATGTTAAGGTTAGGTTTTGACATTTTGTCATATATTTTGTTCCTTAACTCATTTTCTTGACTTGTCTGTCCAAGGAGCGGGGTGAAGCGGCAGCAGCACCAGAGTCCAAGGACAAGGTGCAGGCCTTGAGGGACCAGGTGGATGGAGTGAAAAGTATCATGACACAGAATGTGGACCGGATCCTGGCCCGAGGAGAGAGACTGGACGACCTCATGGGCAAATCAGAGGACCTGCAAGCAGGGGTCAGTCTAACCACTGGAGCTTATTCTTTCTCTCTGAGCTGTTTAAAATGCTTTCCCTGTTGTAACATGTCAAACTGTCTTTCATGGATAATGGACTGTTATCTGAGTCTGAGTATCTGTTGTCAGTGCGCCACACATTGCTGTGGCTGTATCCGAAATCACTCACTACTTGTGGACTGTATGCTGACTGTATGGTGACTACACATAGTAATGCAACGTGAAATGTAGTGTACAACCAGTGGTCATACTAACCAATCAATTTATACAATAATGCATTGCCGTCACAGTCATGATCGTGGTCGACATTGATCTGGACATTGATCTGGATGTCCCTATACAGTGAGGACGGAGTGGTGAATGAGCGAGTGATTTCGGACACAGCCTGTGTCATTCCTCATACTAAACCCCCCCCTTACTCTCTGCCCTGTCTCAGGCTCAGCACTTCAAACAGACGTCTCAGAAAGTGGCTCGCTCCTATTGGTGGAAGAACGTCAAGCTGGTCGTGGTCATCGTGGTGGTCGTCCTCATCATCGTCCTTATCATCATCCTGCTGGCCACCGGAGTCATCCCCGTCAGTGCTCCTGTACCTCCTATAGTCAATCCCACCTCGAAGCCATAAAGACACATGCACACACATGTACATACATAAAGAATGAAATCATAAACAAACACACCCCTATTGCACAATAAACAAAGTAATATATATAGACTTGAGTAAATCACTGCTGTCTGGTGAAACCTCACTACTTACTGCTAACTTTCCTGCTGATAGTGGAATTGAAACCGTTTGTTCCTTGGTTTAAGGAACTTTAATGACACATAAAGCCTCACTGAAGAGAGTTGTCTGTAAGGGCTGAGGTCTTCACCGGACAGCACAGCAAACACTTGTCACTGTCAAAGGATGCTCCATAACGCCACCGTCAGCACTTTGTCCAACTGGTTCATCACCAACCGTTCTTTCATCCTGGGAAAGAGGAAGTCACTTTAATATGTGTAGATGGAAAGTTTGAATAATGTGGATTCCTCCTGTCTCTGTCTAGATATCCTGAATGTTGCATATGTGCACTACAGAGGACGGTGGGTCTAGTTTAAAAGTTGGGAAAAAAATGGAGTGAAATTGTTGACAATGGAGAAGTCCACTAAGCACAAATCTGTAACATTTTTAGGTCATGATATATTTAAAAGTCTGAGCTGTAGGGCATGAGTATATGTGTTACCATTTGGGGACTCTTCCATTTTAAAGTGCTTCCAGCTACTTTGTATTCACGCAGCTAGAAAAAGATAGTTTATTGAATGTATACAAGCGCACTGCATTAGTTCTTCAGCACCGTATCTCATGTTTGAGACGTTCCTATTCTGTCCTTAGTCCACTGTCGAAGTTACAGAACAGTTCTTATGCACGAAGGCAAAAATCATTCAACTGTGAAACATTTAGAAATGTGTTAGGATACAGAATCCAGGGGCTTATCTCTAACTGTATGTTGAAGTTTCATTGGAACGTGAAGACGAGCAGTGCAGTGTGCTCCTCTCAAGGGGAAGAAACTGTAGATTTGTACATTAGTGCTGTGCAGTATCATCAGCCTTTATTAACTGGTCAGGTCAGTTCTTTTCCTCTCTGCGTCGTGACTCTAGAGATACTGCAGTTAAAAGTGCTGCTGAAGAGAAAGCTCCAGGGTGAGCTGGTGATGGCCTGCTCTAATGTTGGAGGATCAGGCTCCTCCAGCCGGCCAGCTGAGAGAGACAATTTACAGCCCCTCCATGGCCCCCCCTGCTGGGCTCATCTCACAACTGCCCACAATCTGATCTAACAAAGAAAAAAACCATGAAAACATTTTTCACATCCTAACTCTCATGCGTCACACCTCTCCTCTGGTTCTATTGTTACAGTACCAATGAAGATTCAAAGGGGTCAAAATGTCCCATTATCACCTGTATATAGTCGCCATCTTCTCACCTCTGTATATTAGCAGCAGCCTTTACCCAGTGTGTTAATGAAAGTGTCTGTCTGTCTTTAGAGGCTATTTATTTGATGCTTTATGTTACTCACTCTTTTTTTTAATCAAAAATGGGCCTACCTGATTTCTGTATAAACAAAGACTCTTGACTAATTATTAATCATAATGTAACTGATGTAATACAGTTCCAATGCTGTGCTTGTCAGTCATTTTCTAGAGGTAGGTGTAAACCAGAGGCTGTGTAGGAACAAGTTCTTCCATGTTGTTTTTCTGTGCTTCAGGACACCCCCTCTCACTGACACTGGCCTGATAGATGCTGTGTGAGAGCACAATCATGTCTCTCCTCGTAGAGACTCTAGCTGCAGCAGCTCTCTCACCACTCAAGGCTTTTTCCAGTGTCATTAACTGAGGGTCTTGTACTGATGACATGCCGCATTTAAAGGTGTTAGTGTTCTGATATGAAATAAATAAAGAGTATTTACTCTGGCTCTTGTGTCATGGTTTCTCCTCTACTGCTGTTTGATGAGTTGCCACAAGGTGGAGCAGACGGTCTGACTCTTGTTCACAGGCGTTTGAAGTACACACACACACACACACACACACAGCTGAGCATTGGCAAAACTACTTCTGATTCTGAAAATGCCTGAAAGTTAATAGGTGTAGTTCAAAAAGTCACAAGTTGATCAGAACCTTTTGAGCCACATACAGAGAAGAATCCATCTTGTGTAAACATACTACTACTACAGCTTCACCGCAAATACAACACAGTTTAAAGACACTACACACGTTTCTCTCCAGGCCTGCTCATGCCTCTTCAGAGGGATGCTCAGCGCTCAAGCAGGGGTGTGTCTATGGGTGGACAGTTGACCACCCAAAAATAAGTCTTGCCCGCCCAGAGGAGCAGAGGCCAAATTATCCTGTTTTCAATTCCTAGTATGGCCCAATACCCAAAAACAGTGCATCCTAGACTAGACCAGTAATCTTTAATTAAAGCAGACCTGCCTGTTTAAAGCCCATAGCTGTCAAAGCTATACATGCAAGGATCAGCATCAGTCAGGATAGTCATGGATTTTCAGTTTGACTTCATTTCAGGTAACTCACTCATTATTCCCCTGCTTCCCAGGAAGTACACTGGTATTCATATATATAAAATAAACAATATGACAATAAAACATGAAAAATGAGGTGCAAAGATTGTCTGCAGACAAAGAGCCACACTGATGTCATATGAGTAAAAGGAAACTGAGTGGGAAAACACCCATTTTGTTTCCTACCTGTTATTCAGAGTCAGATGTTTCAGGAATTTTGGGCGCTGACCAAATCTCCCAGCCACACTGAATAAACACTAATACGACTGGTGCTCTAGCTTGTTTCACTACTTACTTATAGGAAACACACAGGAAGCTCATTTAGGTCGTGCATGTGGAGTGACTACAAGGTTAGGACTGCGGCTAACCCCAGTGGGGTAATAGACACAGACGAACATGAACACTCCCATCATGAAGATTGTTTTTTTCCGCTCTTCATGAGAACAGGTTCATAAGGTGCATAGATTTTCCTGCTTTTCTGAAGTTGACGTTGGCCAAATTCCTGTTGAAACAGGTCAGTCGATCTTCAGTCCAACAGACTGTCAGTTCTGGAGAGAAAGGCAGCTGATTGGACTGTTAGGAAATATAATCTGCTGACAAACCAAGTTAGTTTCACCTACTAATACAGAATTACATCACCAGTAACGATGCTTCTGTTGTTCCAGTAACTCCAGTTTAAACACAAGAGGGTCATCAGGAGACATGATAGACATGGTAAGTGGATGTCAACCTCACTTTTATAATGATAAATGGTTTACTATAGAAGCTGGAGGGATGAATATTTGCTTTGTTTTTTAAATATACTGTGATCCAAGCTGTAATAGTGTGAAAACAGGAAGCTGTAGCTGCTGCCAACTGCTAAGTCTGTTTTATTATAACACAATCCAGAAGACAAACAAAAGATGGATGGTCAGTGAATGTATTTACTTAAGATTGGGTCAAGTAATACTGAAGCTTGGGAGTGGCAGACATTTTCAGAAACAACACAGACCTGATGAATGAGTCATTTAGTCTAATTCAGGCACTTTAACCAGACTCAGAACTAAACCTGGGTGGCACTGGAAGTAGAAGAAGAGAAGATAATTATGATAAAAATCACGGTGCTAAACAGATATGAAGAAATGTCTCTATTGTGAGGTGATGTCTGATTTTAAAGTAAGAACCTGTGACCGCTCAGCTATGACTGAACCAAGTCAAGATGCTCAGTGCTTCTTTTGCTCCATCAGCCTGTTTCCTGTTCTTGAGATGCTGGCTTCCTCTCATGGCTCACAGGGCAAAGGTCAAGTGAGAAACCTGTCAGGATATGAATTATTCTGAGGTCACTCTAGATGTCCTGCTCCAGGGTTGTTACCAGTCTGTGGTAACACACGCTGTTTATTTACTATGCTGACTCTTTTCCCTCAGAGAAAACAGACGTTCCTGAATGTCACACTGTTTATTTCTTATGTCCCTCTCTCATTTTGACTTCATCTTAGCCTTATACAGTACAACTTCCATTCAGTCCCATTATGAGTTAAAAAAAATAACCAGCTCAGTCAATTAACAAATACATTTATCCTAACACCAAAAAATACATAGATTTTTTTTTTTTTTTTGTCAACGTCTAGGTAAGAAAACAGACTGGTTACCTGGATGCAAGATTAATAAGGGACAACTATGTTAAAGTTTGTCTTTTCCATATCCAGAGGCATGTGGCTGTCACAGATACAGTTCAGGCTTTGTATGTACCAGCCCAGTATTTATAAAGAAGCATGCTCAAGCTTAAAGTTGATGAGTGATGAATTTCTATAACAGTAACAATCAAACATTACTTAACACAGCACGTGTTTTTATTCAAAAATGTAATTACACACATGTTTTTTGGTATATATTTTAGCAGGGTTTTCAATGTTTAGACAGGTCAACAGGTAGCAAACAGTACAACAAGAGAAAAATAAAAAATCTAACAAAGGTTCTCAACATAATTACACATCAGTGTTTAAAAGTGTTTGGCTCTTTATGAGTGAAATGTCTCACTGCTCAGTGGCTTTCATCAACTGATACTGTATGTCAGGCTGACTTTTCAGCTCTCTTCACCTCTTTTCAACTCTTTGACAGGTACCTCTATCACCTGTGGTGTTTACATACAAACTGACAGTTCATCTGCCTGCAGGGCAGACCTAAGCTTTCAACTTGAAACATCTTCAGTGCTTCAGCCTCACATTACATTAAGTGAATTAGTGCCTCAATGCAAACTGATCAAGAAAACATCCTCAACACCTCAGGACATTTACTCATGACAGCTGTTGTAATGTAGGAGACTGAAAATAAGAAGTGACACAAAATGTAAATACTGCAGTATGATAAAGGCATAAGCTACATGCGCTTACAGCTAACATATACATATACTGTTACCAGGAGCAGGGAGGAGAGGCAGCAGAGCCAGCACCACAGAGCAGGACAGAGGCCTTGAAGGATCATATAGATGAAGTCACAGATGTGATGAAGGTGAATATTGAAAAAATACTTGAACGTGAAGACAAGATGGACAACCTCTCTGCCAAGGCACAGGAAATAAGAAATAAGGTAAGTCCCCAGCAGTTTAATGCTTTTACTGTGGTTTTTCAAAAAGTGGGCTGTTGGACATATGACTGTTGGCTGTATTGTGCAGTTTCACTGAGAAACTCCAGTGTTCATGTTCCTCAAGTAAAGATCAGTAGAGGCAGAGCGGCACATAGAAGAATCTGCACCTCCTTAGGTGAACCAAATCATTACAACCTTTTGTGTGAGGTTCACATTGTTCACTCCTCGGTGTCAGTTACCTCTCCCTGACATGCACTACCTGTTATTCTTGTTTATTCATTCCAGGAAATGTTTCTCTCTCAGTAAATCCACATCATTTCCGACAACACCTCAGTGTAGAGAGCAGCTCACAATTCACGGGTTGTCAGGAACATACAAAGTGTTGTTTCAGTGTATTGTCTCATCCCTCTCCCTGCTCAGGCTCGAAACTTCAAACACACGTCTCAGAATGTGACTCGGACCTACTGGTGGACAAACATCAAACTGATTGTGGTCGTCGTGGTGATCATCCTCATCATCATCCTCCTCATTATCCTGCTGGCCACTGGAGTCATTCCTACTAAAGCCACTGAGAGTCCCAAGCCATAACCTGACAAAAAACACGCACACTGTGGGTTAATACACACAAAACTTTATGCACACAGTCCAATACTTGGACAAATACAGTGTGTGAATACAAGGGCAGAGGACAAGAGGAAATGAAGGGGTATTAACTTAATCATGACTTGAGAGCAATTTTTAGTTCATCTTAAATGTGATATTTATAGTTATAAAGTAAAAAGACAGGACTTTCTAGGGGAAAAAAGCAACAAACTTGACAGTGTGTGTGATGTCATCTGAAAAGAGCCACAGAGCCAAATAGATACACTTTGACCATACAGCTTAGATAAAATTTAACAAACAATGGAGATGGAAGTAAAATGGCAACCAAGCAAAAGATTATGCAAAGGTGTCTCAGTATTTTAAACCTGGCCTAAGACAGAGACAAACCAAACATGGCACCTGCAAACATCTGATATCACAAGTCTGTGTTGGACTTGGTGTTAAATTAACTGCAAATATCAAGAGATACATCACAAAATCATGAGCCAATGAGTAATATAGCAGAGCGCTGATTTTTAAACCATCTGTACAGAGCAGTCAGCATCCATTGAAATGTATTTTTATATCTATCAAATGGTTTATTAGATGCTAAATCTTCACATTGCTTGTTTTTTAATACGGTAATTAGCTCTCAGTGTTGTGATGGAATGTTCACACTGTCACATTCCCTTTATATACAAATGTAAATAAAACAATCACTATGATTTGGGACTGTAGAAATAAAGCTGTTGTTGACTTTTACAGAGACAGTGCTCCTGCTAATGTGAAACTGGATTTCACTGAGGAGCTGACTGACTGACAGAAATCTGGAACAGCTGTTAGGGGCGCAAGAGCCATCATGTCCAGGGTCAGAGTGAAGCGCTGTGAAGAGTTTGTTCCCACACTTCTAGTGTCTGAGGATCAGGCTGCTGCAGCCGACCAGCTGAGAGGTATCAGTTACAGCCCCCATGGTTCACCCTGCTGGGCCCATGTTAACCAATAGGTTTCCACATACACAGCTTATAACTTGAGTAAATATTGTGTTAATCATGTTGTTTCTTTTCAATCAAAAATGCTCAGATGAAAGCTGCATGTGATTTCTGCACATTTTTCCACATGCGATTTGGGAACCAGTGTAACACCAGCCTCACTGCCCATATACACTCTGAGCTGGTCCATGAAGCCACAGCTGCAGTAGCTGCATCAGGTCTGTGCAGCCACAGTGTAAAACAAAAAAACTCTACAGTTTATTAATTGTTCCATTAGCAGTATTCACAGGTGCCTTATTCTTCAGTCTTATAGTTCTGATAGTTAGAAATGGCATGAGGTGAGATTAACTGGTGTGCAAAGTGTGTAGACATTTACCCGAGAAGACTCAAAACTGTAACTGCTGTGAAAAGAGCTTCTACGGGTACTCAGTTATGGGTCTGAATACTTCTTTAAAAAGAAAGCTTCAGTTGTTGATTTATATCAATTTGCAAAGTTAACTTTACTTTCTCACTATTGGTAACTGAGTGTGGATCAGTGGGTTACACATCGTATTTGTATCCATTTTAAATCAAATCTATGAAAAAAATATATGGTACAATTATGAAATAAATTGATAGTATTTTTTTATGCATTTGCTGTTTGTTCAGTTGCCACAAGATGGCGACAGAGAGTCTGACTGATTTGTGAAATGGGTAAATACATAAGTAAGAGGGAATTCCCCAAAGCTTCCACACTCATTCACATTGGTGACTTTGATAAAGAGCTTCATTTCACAAGGTCTCAGACTATTACTTTCTGTTTGTCTTTTCACCACAGCCAAGCAATAGCAGAGGAAAAAAAAAAAGCTAAAGTAACATACTGGAAAATTTGAAATACTGCAATCACCTCAGACGAACACATTTAACTTTGCACACATCACAACAAAAGTGGGTCACAGTAGTTTGAATACTGTGGAGATTGTAGTAAGACAGACAGAATCAACAACAAATCAAAGGCAGCTGGTGGGGCCAGCAGCCAGCATCGCTTCACTTCAGAAAGATCAAAATGAAGGCAGGCTATCCCCTTCATGTGTTTTCTCAGCAGCTTTCACAAATCAAAACTAACTTTGAATATGTCGACCAAACCTCTCACACTGAAACTCAAACTGAATTCCGACCAAACAACATGCAGAAGAGAGGACATACTAAACAAAACGAGGCATTCAGAGACTGTTGAACAGGTCACAACAGGCTCACCTCCACTGTTGACTCAACTACAGCCAATCTCTATCTAGTCAGTGTAAATGTGCTGTTTTGTCAACCAGTGGCGACTTAACTATCAAGGTTTTTTCCCCCATGACAAAAGCCCCCCACACACACACACACACACACACACACACACAAAAATAAATAAATAATCCACTGAAAGCCCATTTGTTACTGATGGAATGATGGACACTGTTGTAGTCATGCGGATGTGAGTCTGCTGTCCGTAGACTGCTAGACAATGATCCAAAGGGACGCTGGTCAGAATACTGAATATGGCCTTTGTGACTGTGAAGCTTTTTCCCAGAAGACGGCCTTTGTTGACCAGGACTGTGACCTCAGCAGCTCTGACCTGACAAAATGTTGTGCTGCCTCGGTACAATAATGATGATGTAATATTGTCACAAGGCTTATAGGTGCATGATGGAAGTGTAAAGTAAGTTTTGAGAGATGGAGCTACAGAAATCTGAATAAAGAGAGAGACAGAGAATGAATAACCTTTTTACAATGATGCCAATGGCTTTTTTTTTCTATGCTGTAACATATTATCCTATACTACAGTATTTTATAGTATACTACAATAAAATGAAATTTATTCAAATAAAATTCAACACCATACTGTTACAATGAATGTACAACAGTAAACACATTCTGTACAATGTATGTTATATTATTATATCCTGTACTGTCATATTAAGCTATACTCATATTACTCAGTGTCCTGTTGATTTGCCATAAAATACTAACATCATTCCAAACATGCTGTAAATCACAAGTTGTATCACAATACAATGTCATCTGATATTGTGGGCAATAATTCAGTGTTTGTCAATATCATAAAGTCTGTCACAATACGATTTCGATTTGATTCTATTGAGGGATCAGATCATCAACCAGACATCAACAGTCTTATTTCTCGCCCTCCTTTTCACTTTTAAATGCCACATTGTGGTTTATTGAGCTGTACGATTCACACATTCTATAAACAGTCATGAAGAAAATACATTAATTATCTATGGAAGGCAAGATTTTAGAGCAGTAGTACATGTAGTATCTCAAAACAAATAGTTTTAGATATGAGTAATTAGCTACACATATGTCCTTACAAATGGAAAATGTGAAATTGCAGCAGAACTAATCGCTCGAGGTATAAATGATGATATGTATCAATATCTGATCATGTTTTTATTTTGGATTGATGTTATTGACTCATTGATCATTGAATAAATATCTATGTAGATGAATGTATTGTTACAGACTTACTCTGAACCACTGAACTCACATCTTTAGTTTGCATCTGGTAGTAAAGTGTAAAGAGTCAGTCACAGGAGCAGGCTGACACAGTGGATAATCATTTAAAGGCTATGGTTGTATGTATTCATGGTTTGAGTGATGGAGTGAATGTGTGTTTACATAAGGTCAGACTCTGGTTCACTTTCTCAACAGTTTTTATTTATGAGTAATTTCACCACTATTTCCACATGTTGCAATGTCATAATGGATGTGAATGGTTGCAAAGAGCATCTGAATCCTCTCAGCAAAGAATAGATCCATAAAGATGCACGGCCACAAAACGAGATTATTTTTCCTGAGATTTTCCAGGGTTTTGTATCAATTAAAGACTTCCAGCTAAAGGCTATGGGAAATTCATCAGAAATTCTCTCTACTGCTGCATTTACAAGTAACCTGTTCTGCTTTTCATTTCTCCATTGGCTCTAATCTCACTCTTCTTGCTGCTCAGTTCCCGTTGCCTCAGACGGGAATACACTGTCTGTAAAATCTACAGTATGGGTGCAGCATCTTTCAAAGGAAACTGTGAATAAATTTAGTCTATGAACATGTGATGTGATGCCATACGATACGATACAAATTACTTTACAAATATGAATTATACAGATCATCTATATTTCCGTCCACCACCGCTGTTATTTGGGGCTGTTTGGTGTTATGAAGTGGATGATCTGAGTTGTTCAGAATGGCCTCTACTGTCATCTTCAGTGCGCATCTCTTTAGCACATCCCCCCAGTGAGTCTGTCAGCTGAATATGATTGAAGTCTCCTGACATCATTAAAAGTGCCTCAGGATGTTTAGTCTGTATCCTAGTAACAGCTTCATGAAGAACTTCACATGGACCTTAAGCAGTAGCCATTGGTGGGATGTACACAAGTATTGTTTTGATTTGAAAAAATGTCTACTTCCTGAGTCTTCACCAGTATCTCCAATCATCAATCTTGTTGGACAGAGAGTTGACATTTCCCATGATGACTGACGGCAGAAAGGACCTACAGTACATCTCCACTTCCAAGCCTCCACTTTATTTGCACCCCCAGCACAGCAACCACGAAAGCAGCTCCTCATCCAGCTGGAACAGGGTGGCATCCTCCAGACCTGCTCCATTTTCAGTGAAAGAAGCTCCTGTCCTGAAGAATCTCCTCTCCCCACAGAAGTGTCCATCAGTAATTGACAAAATACGACAAAAACATACAAAAATAAAGCAAAGTATGAATAAAAACACAGAGCTACCAGACTTTGCTGCCACCAGTTGAAGCACATGCTCAGGCTTTTGAGAATTTAATACTATTTAAACTAATGGGCCTCAACAATAGGAAATTGTACACCGATGTTTTCACTCAGCTAAGCAAATGAAGCTGGGTAAATTTAGAATTTTCACAAAACTCACATGAGCGTGCTGGTTGAGGATGTAACACATGAATTACCCTACTTCTGCTTTTTGATATGTCTTCACTTTCAAACCTTTAATGACCTCTTGTAGCTTCAGATCCTTCTTTTGTTTACATCCTCTTTTTGCAGCCTTTGATGGGGAAAACCTGTTATGTCTCGGTCTCTCAATTATGTTTGGACCTTTTCCATGAATGGTGGTGGTGATGAGGTCTGTCTGAAGCTGTTTTGTTTGGCATATTAATTCACAGTGACTGAACTGAAGATGGCTGGAAAGAATTTTAATTGCTCATTTGAGTGACGCAGTTCAGTTACAATAGAGTTGTGTTGTCTGCCTGTCAGCTTCTTATGAAAAGCGTAGAGGGAACAACACACAGCAGCTCTTCTATTAAAGAGTGTGTGGAGTCTTCAATACAGAGCATTTGGTTTTAGCAGCTTACGACCAGCCGTCCACCTACAGAAACTCACAGAAAGGCTTTGGTCACCATGTGACCCAACGCACGTCACAACTGTGACTTATTGTATGTGTAACTATCCCAAAGGACTGCAGGACAAGAGTCCCACTGTTTTGTTCTCAGTGAAAAATAACTATAGTTACAACAAAGGATATCATACAATTATAAAAACTGTATCTCAAAAAATGTATGACAGGAAATAGGAAATTGCCATAAAAGGTAGAAAGGTCAATATGATTTTGTTATTGAGTACAGACACAGGCACACTGGGTGCTTTTGGGGAAATTATATGACTATTACACATATTTCTCACAAGGGTGGACCAGCTGTCACCTTTTTAAAATGGTGCACAACCCATTTAGTTCACAAAACAGTCAACACCCTTCGGTGGCCGCACAGCACGCAATGTTCTACACAGAGTGGTGACAGACATATCATGAAGCATACAGAGAGGAGGGGTTGGCTACTGCTGCTGGACTCTCACTCAACAGTCAATGGGCAGAGTCAGGACATGAGTGTCTATCTGCTGAACATGTTACAGTTGGCTGGTTGCATGACAGAGATAAGGAAAACACAGCACGGACTCAGAGCGTTGCATTCAGGTGCCGCTGGTAATTTCCAAATAATTTCAGTCAGTAAAGTTTTTTTTTTTTTTTAAAAGGGAATTGGGTATAAGGTAACAGCATATAATAATTAAGAACAGTTGCTGTCAGAGTTCATGCTTCCCAGGTGACACCATGCACCATGAGAAATGGTCTCATAGTGCTTTAAAAGCTAATTAATTATATATCTTATAGCAAGCATCACAGTGACTTGTTCAATAGTTAATCTACCCTGTCACAACATCCATTGTCCATGATGTTACACTTCTAACTTCACATGTGCCATAATTATGATGGAGATGTTAAGAAGAAGAGTTTACAACCAGATCCAGAATGCAGCAAAAACAATTCTAGAAACTTTTACTACCAGATCTTCTGGGTCTACAGCAAAATCCACAAATCAGGCTACAAAAACATGTAGGGCATGACACTGGATGAGCACACAGTCACAATAAACACATCATAGATGAACAACCATCCCTGTGTGTAAATCTAAATACTTCACCTTTTGCTTTGTTGAGATATTTCATTGATAGGACTTAAATCAGAAAACACTTGAACTCTTGATCTCTCAGGTGACTCATCAACACCTCTCCAACACACCTTCAACCAAAGACAGAGCTGGTATTTGTTACAGGCTGTATTGGCCTGGGGAGAAGGAGTTAAAAGATTGAAAAGTTTTAGTTGTGTTTCGATTTTTTGCCCTCTGTTGTCTTACTATGATGTCATTTACCGTATTATATGATAAATAAACCCTTTGTTAACTGAGAAGCGTCTTGTGAGTCTGATGTGGGTCATTGGAGTGTTATGAGCCCCTTAGGACCACTCCAGGGTGGGCAACAATACACTGCATTAGGTTTAGCTAAAGGTAAACAGCTAGTGAGTCAGTTCATGTCACAACCAAGAAAACTCTGACTTTCTCCTTTGTTTATCTCGTAGCCCAGCCTACATTTCTGTTAAGTCTGTTCAGACTTGTTCAGTTACAGTGTTTTACACGGCCAAAGTCAAATCCTGCATTCACTACTTTACTTTTACTCTATAGTATCACTGTGTTTCATATCTGTGTCATACACAAGTAAGACGAAAACATATTAGTATCATGGTGGGACCTGGGGAGTCCGGACCTTATCCATTCAGCAGCATTAGTCCGCACGAACTTAACATTAGTCACGTTATGATCTCTCGTAATCGTACATTTTTCGGGAATTCCATGAACGCGCTTTGTATAAACCAGAGAGACGTGGATGAAGCGATAGTGAAACAGACGAATTGTCAGAGAGAGAGAGAGAGAGAGAGAGAGAGAGAGAGAGAGAGAGAGAGAGAGCTGCTCGGGCTTGTGGTGAACTGTAAAAGCAGCAGAGCTGGTATGCTGCGCTTCCTGTTTCTAAAGTTGACTGGAGTCGCACTTTAAATGCTCTGGATCCGGTGACAGCTTCGACACAAACACAGCAACAGCCACGGCCGACATGGTGAGTCTGCTTCTTCTGGTCTCCTACGAGCTGAACAAGTTGTGTACGGTGCAGAGTTTGTGGGAAGAGACAGAAAAGGAGAGTGGTGTTGAGACGGAGGAGTAATGACTTTTGTCTGAGGGCAAAGTCCTGTAAGGTAACAGTGTGCAGACAAACAGGGCACGAGCTGCGGTCAACTGGTAGCGTCGTCTGTTCTGAATGCAAATGAAGTGAAAGTGTTCAAGTGTGAGACACGGATTATGTGTTTAATACCTGACAGGACGAAATGACGAGAAATCTGTTGTGTTTATGATCATTAGTTTTGTTTGGTAAAGGTTGGTCTAATCCCATGAGATCTGACTGCAGGAGGAGGACTGGCTGTGAAGTGATGGGTGGCACTGATGGGAATGAAACTGAGAACATTTTCAGGCCTGGATCCTCTCGTGTGTCACAGCTTCTCACAGTGATGCCACTTTGTTAGTTGAGAGTTAAGACTGAGTGCACCCCAGCAGCCTCTGTGCATGCTCGCTTTGGTTTGAATGAACCCTGCTGCTGGATTATTACCAGGTAACAAACAGCACGTGTTTTCGATGTTGAGATCTGATGGAGTACCTCACTCCACTGTACTGGACGTGCAAAGTAGGTGTGGTTTCCCTGAATAATGCCAGGTACATTAATGCAAGCAGGATGGAGGGAGTGAGGGAAGGAAGGAAGGAAGGAGGGGATCTGGTAGGGGCAGCGGTGTTAAGACATTGCCAGTTGAATTTTAAACACAGACTATTGTTCAGCTACTATTTGGTATGCCCAGAATGAGATAACCGGGCTTCCAGGGTATCCACAGAGCAGTTTTGACCAGTCATCCATTTACTCCTTTAAGCCTGCTTCATGATCCCACTGTGAAGTCCTACAGGATGTTGGTTATGAAAGTCTTTACAGGAAATGACAGTGAATTATAAACCATATCAAGATGCTGTGCTAAGTTTTATTCAGTGTGCCTGTCTCCTGTCCCTGATAACTTCTGAGATGCGGGCTTTCTGCTGTCTCTCAGAGGGCAAAAAGAAAAGGAGAAACCTGCCAAGATGTTAATTATGCTGAGGTCAAAGTACACTATAAATGTCCTCCATTATGGTTCTTATTAGTGTGTAGTCACAGTGTTGTTGTTCTGGTCCTTGTGTGTGCTGCTTTGTCCTCACAGCACACATAGACTTCATTGTTAACAGCTGCAAGAACGTTAAATTCATGATGTGGGAAAACCTGTCTGACTTCATTGTACCGTCATGGTGTCATGTTTCATTACTATTTTGTTGTTCCATCATATCACTTACCTTTATTAAATGATGCAGCATGGCAGCAGTGTGACTTGACAAATTCACCACAAGACCCTGCAAGTTTGACCCATAACAGACGTAACTGAATGATTTCAGTTTTGCTGACTATTTTAAAAACATCTTGTGAAGAAAAACATATGGGAAATGAGAGATACAATGATATAATTTCAAAAGGCTCTAATAACTTACAGTACTATGCAGCAACTATAAAACTGAACAGACAAATAACACAAAAAAGCACTTAAACCTTCAGCACTGCTACTCACTTGATCTCTATGGGAAATTGCCCGCCTGATATATAGACGTTGTTCCCTAATATTGAGTAAACTCAAAAAACACTGAATCCTATATTACCCATAATGCAACCAATAGCCTTTTTTAATAAAACTGTCACAGATTAAATGTCCCTGGCTGCTTTAAATTGCACAATCCCAGTTTGCAATTGAAACCTGCTGTTGAAAGTGTCTCACTACCAATAGCAAGCAGAGATAACCTAATTACATCATCAGGGGTTGTTTTCTCACGCAAAACTCCCTCCAGAGACACAGAAGAATAAACAGCTACTCCACTGGCTGAGGGGTGCTCCCTCATGATGAGTAAACACACAGCTCTACACTAAATTTGGTCAAATTCATATTTAAGCAACAAATCATAGCTTTGCATTGAAACTTCTTAACCTGTCAAGTCTTTTTGTTACTTTCATTAACCCTCTGCTGTTTTTAATGACCTTAGAGCTTTTTGTGGAGACGGACCTCTGCTCTCTGCATTTCAGACCTTAGTGTGGGATTGTCATCGTGATTTAAACAGCTTAAGTTTGATGTATGTAAAGACAGGACACAACACTTGAAATATGACAGATTGAAATGTATTGAATAAATAGTACATTCAAAATCTATAGGAATAAGAGCTTTTAGATGGAGGTGTATCCCTGAGACCTGAGAACCTGCATGGGGTATCTGACCATATATTTACTTACTGACTAAAGTCTTGTATTTTTTGCACCAATTCGTTTTAACATTGTCTCAGTTTTAAGTGATGAATATGGTGAATATTTGTGTATTTCTGGACTGAACTCTCAGTCTTCATCTTTCATGGTGGCAGTGACTGGCCAATGCTAACTGTCCTTGTTAACTAACTTCCTCTGTTTATCCCATAACATGAAATGCATCATGTCCTGTGTGCCTGGGATTTTCTCTCCAGAAACACACTGTCTGTCATTAAAGTATGGTCCACACAATGAGAAGACATAAAGTTAGATAAGAGAAGCCTACATTAATCTCACTCTACATTACCATGTTTATTTCACAGGATAACGGGAATAGCCGCCTGCAGCAGACCCAGGAGGAGGTGGAGGAGGTGAAGATCATCATGCTGGACAACCTGAACAAGGCTGAAGAAAGATCTGGCAAACTGGGAGAGCTGGAGGATAGGGCTGACAAACTGCTGGATAAGGTATGCAGGGAGAGTCCAGGGAATTGGAAAGTCTCTGGTGGAACTCTCTGTGTTGCATGGATAAGGTTGCTGGAGCAAATGGCACAAAAGCTCCATTTCCACAGGCGTCTAGGGATTGAAACTAGGAAATGTCATATTGATGTCTATAAATACACATTAGGTGGAGCTGGAGAGGAAAACAAATGTACAATTTACATCCTGATTGTGTTTTATGGTGCTATTTTTAGAAAGGTATTTCCTATTGTTTCCTAAGATGAATGAAGTGAGCTGGTCTCCCTGGGTATGACAGAGTGAGTCCAGGACATGCCACGAGACAAATGTCCGTCCAGGGGTCGAAAACCGGGTCACATTATTCCCACATTGCCCCGCTGGCCTGTGTTACATCACCCTGTGGAGCAGTTCTCCAAAACAACACATTTAAGTTCAAGAGAGGCTTGGATAGACTTTCACATAACTTGGGTCAGCAACAGGCAAACAAGGCGCTCTCACTGAGAGGTTTTAATGGATTAGACAGTAGAAACATGGGCCATGATGGCACTAAAAGCTGTACCAATCAGACATATGATTTCATTAACAATTCATCAGATAATAACATAGGCTGTGGAAGAGTTTGCTTATGTTAACAAATCCACAGAGAATTATTGACAGACCCTGCAGCATCTTTCAGTTCATGGTTTTCCACCAGCAGATGGTTACATCATGATACACACCTTATCTGCTACCTGCTCAGCACCATATGTCAGACAGGCAAACTTATGTTGGCCAGGTAACCAGAGTCATGACTGTATGCCTGACTCACTGTGTGTGCTGGCTGCTTATTGTATCCACAACTCTCTGCGAGCAGTAGTGTACAGTGGGTTTTTAGATGTACCTGCTGCAGGAGAAACTGAACCGGAAACCAAGGCTGTGAAGTCTGCTGTGAACAAAGCAACTGCAGAACTGGGCTGTAATTCTCTCTGGATATCAGCCCATTTAACATCATGTCATTTAATCTATTGCTGACGTAAAACTCTCTATCGGTGCAACTTCCACGTTAACCACAGTGTCAAATTTTCTCCAACCTCTTTGTGCACAAGACACCGATTTCACAACTGTTTCTGTGTCCTGAAGTGGTTATGTAACAGAAATAGTCATACAGCTCTTTCCTCTTTTACATTCTCAGATAAAAAGTCAAACAAGAGCCAAAGGCTCAGTGTGAAAATGATCTGACATACTTGTTGACCAGAGTTGTTATGTTTGTCAGTTGTTATTAAAAAATATATATTGACTGTAATTGTTCAGAGGTAAAAAAAAAAAAAAAAAAGAAAAGAAAAAAAAAGAAAAATGGAAGCTGATATGGATGTAGAGAGAGACGTGTTTTGGCTGTCAGACCTGTAAAAGATGGTTATTTATGCAACAGTGTAATATAACATCTTCATGTCCTCTTCTTTCTGCAGAGTAAACATTTTGAAAAGACCTCCCACCAGGTGAAGCAGAAGAAAAGATGGGAGAACAAGAAGATGAAATTTGTGTTTATTGGCGTGGGAGTGGTTGCAACACTCATCATTGTTGGATTTATAATCTATGCCAGCGTTGGATCATAAAAGGACACTAGCTCCTTTGCTGATGAAAAGAATATAAGATATTGGGACTGAGAAATATGTATTGGACACAGATAAAATGTCTAGGAAAAGAGGAGTCCAAACTCTGGGACTCTGGGATCTTGACTGGACTGCTCATTCTGTGATATTTATGGGAGAATGCATTAGTGTCTTCAATCGATATGGTACCGTTGATTGCTCAGCTGCTTCGCTTAATAACTTTTTAAGCCATGTCTCTGTCTGGTCCACATTGGAAGGACACACTAGTTCACACATGGAGTGAAAGCCTTCAAGGTCCACTGAAGGGAGTAGAACCAGTTCCACTACCCTCACTGTAAAAAGTCACTATCATTAAGGTTTGTTCAAATTAGGTCTAAGTAAGAGTGCTCTGGCATCTGCCACCTCTTTACACTAGCACAACTATGAATTACTAATATTTTAACCAGGCATCATTAGGCTGCCTTTGTTGTAATAGTTTCTTGTACATACTGGTTCACATTCTGGGAAGAGACTTGCAGAACCAAAGACAGACTCTATGTCACCTACGAGTCAGTCAGTGATGTGGGGATCGAGAGGTGTCAGTGCAAGAAAAAGAAAAATGTACAAACTTAAATGGAAAGGAATAAAGTGATGAATTGTAACATAAAAATTCTGCTGTTAAAAATGAAATGTTCTCAGAATTGCCTATGTCATTAAAATATTTTCTTGATCTTTGAGTGGCTGACTTCTCTGAGATTGGTTGCTGTTTTTTCATACAATTTCATGATGTTTCTGTTTATATTATTCTTAAAAACACAGATAATGGGCTCTACTGATCTATAAGATTCAAACACAGTGAATGGAAAACAGGTTGATGTATTTCACTGCTCTAATGACCAGTCTAAGATGAAATCCAACACACCGTGCACAAACTTTAGGTCATTTTAAACAAATACTCAAACCATCATTAACATGCAGGGAAGAAATCATTAGAAGAATATATTTGACCTTTACCTGTAAGTAAATTCCAGTACTCTGACTCACTTTCTCAGAGGGCCACCTGGTGGTCAATGTGTAAACTTCAGATGAATAAGCAAAATGATCCATCTATCAGCAATGTGGTGTATGGAGTTTGAATAGCTTTCATATTCAGCCATTTAGCTGGCTGGAGCAATGTTATCATGTTATTTAACCACAGACAAATTATGTTTACTACAAGACTTTGAAAATTAACTTAAATTCATGTACTGGAGAATGAGGTGTATACAGTAGCCAGTGTTTCTTTAACCAGAACTCTCAGTCTCAGCTATTGGTAGATCTAATTGTTAGATGGACCACAATTACGGCTGGATTGCACAGCAAAGAATGGACAAAGACAGGTTCCCAGTGGCAAAAGATGAAGACATTTATTCATACCTGGCAACAGCAGAGAGTCAACCACCCAGCCCCACACATGATGTAAAATGGCACCTTAAATAGAGTGTCACAGCTGATTGGTCTGGAAGCTCCCATCTACTAAGATCCAATGCTCACCAACATGAATAACTCATCATTTTTAAATCCTTTCATCTATACAACCCAAACAAAAACCTATTTACACCAGTGTACATTAACTATTAGTGAAACAACCGTTCACACCACCTCTAATATTACCTACCACACACATATCCATTCCCACCCCTCACACCAATATACACTTGGTTGCACCCGGGACTATAAAACTGGTGCCAGTTTCCTGGGGAAGTCTTTTGCTTGCACCCCCTGCTGAAGACACAGAGACCGGTGAGTACAGATTACAACTTTTGTTCCCTCCATGCACCCACTAAGCAACACCACACACATCAAACAATACATCATTGCAATTTGGTAGTTTAGCTCATAATTCAAACAATTAATACATAATTCCACTTGCACATTTAAGTCTGTGTGCTTTTCCCTCTAGGTGAAACTGCGCGGCCTACACAGCTCCTCCCCAAACCCAAATCTGCAGAAGGACCCTAACATATGGTGATAAATATTCAATAAGTTACTTATCCATATAAAATGTGCAAACGGCAATGTTTTAAAATGTATTGCGCAAATATTCAATAAAGTGCTGTTGTTTCTCTTAAAGTGCCTGTGCAATTATCAAAGTGCATATGTACTCACTCCGTCTAAAGTGCATGTGCTATGTGCAAGCCAAGTGACGATACTCTTCGTCACACTAATCATTTGAATTCCTTCAGGTAATTCAATCTAATTTAAAACACAGCAGTCAACATGTAGGCAGGGACATTTCATGAAGCAGTTTTTGTAAACGTGGAACCATTCAGGTGTGGTAATGTGTCACTTTCACAACATACTCAAAAACAAATGTACTGAATGCATTCACTTGTCTATGTGTGAGCCTTAAAATGTTTAGTATGACATTAATACAAGTTGCAGAATTTCAAGAAGACAGTTCTGATGTAAATAGAAACACACTCAACATTTACTGGGTGTAAAATTAATGATTGATGGTAAAGGTCTATATAAGTTTCTCAGGACACATGTGGAACAATAGTCTAGATAGAGACTTGAGGCATCATATAGCCTCTCATAAATAAAGGTATGTTAAAGAAATAACTTATACTAGTCAAGAGCCTTCTCATTTCAGCTGTTGTAGTCTGGCAACATGTCGATCCAAGGTTGGTCTGTAGAGGGAGACAGATGCTGTTTGACTGTTTTCACAAAAGTGTTGTTAGTTAGGATATAGCTGATTGACTGGAGCTGAGTGAGACATGTTGTTTGACACTGGGACATTCACTGGCATATTTCTGCACAGCTACAATCATATGGTGCAGGGGATTTACATGTTAATTAATTAAAAGTTTGTAGACAGTGGCAAGAAAAAGCTTGTACAATACTGTTAGTTTTTCATCTTTTATTGCTCTTCAAAAGGGGGAACACACCATGTACTAATACTACAATAACACATCAAATCATCACTCAAATACTCAACCCAGTATAGGTTGGAAAAAGGATGCTAACAAGTCAAGAAGGAAATCATGAACTTATGAACAACACTGAAATATTGTGAGTGTGAGAATTGTCTGAGCAGATGACATTTGTTTTCATTTCCATGGGACAGTAATGAAGTGATCTCAAAGATCTTTAGCCCAGTGTGTTGAGTAGGCACCCCCACATGCAGAGGCTATAGTCCTTGCTGCAGCCGACCCTGGTTCGAATCCAGCATGGCCCTTTACTGCATGTCATTCCCCCTTTCTCTGTCTCCCCATTTCCTGTCTCTCTCAACTAACCTGTCAATTAAAGCCAAAAAGCCCAAAAATATATTTAAAAAGAAAAGAGAGTTTTCATCAGTCTCTTTTTCTGTGACCATAGTGCCCAGGTGTGAACATCCCTAAACATCCCCTCTAATACTAATAAGACAAAACACTGAAAGATCAGAGGTATAAAATAGAGTAAGAGCTAAAGGTCAAGGCTTCAATGTTTGATTGATGCGGGTACATATGAATATGAATACGAATACGAATATGAATTACTTTATTGATCCCCAAAGGGAAATTCATTTGTCTGTCAGCTCTTCAACCATTTGCAGAAGAATGAAGAAGCCTGATGGCTGAAGGTACAAAGGATCTTCTATATTTCTCCGTCCTGCAGTGAAGAGAGAGGAGCCGTCCACCACCACTCTTTTCTTGGTCCATCAAGGTGTTATGAAGAGGATGATCTGAGTTGTTCAGAATGGCCTCCACCAGCGTGTATCTCTCCACTACATCCTCAGTGAGTCCATCAGGGAGACATGACTGAAGTCAAGTGCTTCAGGATGTTTAGTCTGTATCCTAGCAACGACTTCATGGAGAACTTCACATGGAACTTCAGCAGTAGCAGTTGGTGGGATGTACACAAGTATTGTTTTGATTTGAAAAAAAAGTCTATTTCCTGAGTCTTCATCTATATCTCCAGCTCCTCATCACTCTTGCTGGGCAGAGAGTTGACACCCCACACGACCGATGGCAGAAAGGACCCACAGCACATCTCCACCTCCAAGACTCCCACCCCTGTGCCACCAGCACAGCAACCACGAAAGCACCTCCCCACCCCACCCCAGCCAGAACAGGGGGGCACCCCCCAGACCTGCCCCACCCCCGATGACAGAAGCCCCTCCCCTGAAGAATCCCCCCACACACACACACAGAAGCACCCACCAGCAGCCGACAAAACACGACAAAAACACAACAAAATGAAGAAAGAAAAACTCAGAGCTACCAGACTTTGCTGCTCCCAGTTGAAGCGCATGTTCTGGAATCAATGGAGCATGGTGTCCATGGCAGGTAAACATGAAGGAACTGCTGCACACAGAAAAAGGAAACATAACATCGTGTGTTTGCGAAAGACTTCCCAGCAGATTTCTACAGTCAATAGACCTACTGAGAAAACTTGTGTGGAGACTGTGTATCAACATGAAAACATCATTTTGTCAGTGACATACAGAGGAATGACCATAGGACACACTTAGCAGCAGACAAGACATAAGACTATGTCTGAGTTTCAGCACTTCTGAATCTTTCAAAACTGAATCCTGAATGATATGCAGGTCTGATAAGCAGCGACTGTAAGTATTTGTCTGAGGTTAATGTTGCAACTAGTTGTGTGTGTGTGTTGGAATCCTCATTATGACATGTTCTAAGTTGTTATCATTATGAAACAATCATTTTTAGAATCCGACAATGCCCATCTCAGATTTCTTCCTCACAATTTGAGTTTTTTCTTAACTTTCTGACACCCACGGCTACAGGAGTAATGGAGAGTCTTCATACAGCTTTTGGTGACTGGTTTAAGAAGATCAGATTGGTAAAATCTTGCAGCAGGTAGGTGTGGTAGCTGTTTGACTCAGGCAAGTGTCATTAGATCACAGAAAAATGTTCTGACAAGTGAAGACACCACAAAAAAACAGGACTGACTTCTAAAAAGGTAAGGATTGACATGCTGATAATGAGATTTCATTTGAACTGTTACTACATAAATGGGCAATATTGCTGACTGCAATGTTACAGTTTTTTATGATCATTATGACCCATTTCTCAATATTCTTCACATTTTTCAAAACTCTTCACACGTTAGCACAACATCAGCCTGTGTGGGCTACACAATTAACACATTTCTTGTTCTTTTGACACAAAAAACATACATTTAACACATTTAAAATGTTAAACTTCTTAAACTTCTTTTACACACAAGCTCAACTAAGACCAAAACAGCAGATGTTAATTGCTACATTTTCAATTGCTTTCACAGTGTTTGTCAAAAACAGAAAACGTTCTAAACCAAACTTAAAGGCTAAAGTTAGAGTGAACAGCAGTTCACTTTGTAGACTGAAACAAATTTATGACCTGTATTTTGTTTCATTGCTTTTGAAAAACAGCTGATTGAGCTAATGCAAATACATCAATCACAGCTGATTCCCATCTCTATAGAACATCTAGGACACCCACTCAGGAGTTGAGGTTCTTTGACTCAGTTGTTTTTTTGTTTGTTTGTTTTTTGATATTGCACTGTGACTAAATGTTTCTGTTGGAAGACAACATGTGTTAGTGTTTTGGCAGATTTGGTGAATAGTTCACACTGTGTGATTCTGAGCATGAAATTACAGTTTTTGCCAATTTCTTGCACCCAAAAAGCAAATGTTTAGACCAAAGCTTCAAAACCAAAACTTCTTGTAACGATAGCTGAAACACACTGCGACCATACATTAAACACGTTTTCTGCTTTGCACTTTGTTTGCAATTCTTCAGAACAGTTGTTGCAGAACATTACACAAAGTTTCCTACATTAGACAATTCACTCAAAAATGAAATACCTTGTAATCATTAGGAAAACACTTTAATTTATGATGTAATACACATCTGGTAATTGGAAACACTAATACACACACCTGAAAACACTAACACAAAACTCAGCACCAATCAGTCTGACCTTTAGCACTACAAATAGAGCACAGGTAAGCTATTTTTTCAACTGGCTCCATGTTTTCTGACAAATGGCAGAGAGACCCAAAAGAAGAGGTAGTTGTGGAAGAACTATATCATGTAGTTGTACAGGACGGACCTGAGCACCCGAGGTTTGTTGTCATCTGGGATAATATTACTGTAGTTTCCATCGGGCTGCTCAGGTCCACGACTGGTTCACAAACCATGACAATTTGTGTGCGTTCTAAGATCGTCTTTCTTCAGGATGTCTTCGCAAGGAGGTTCCTCTTGTAAGTTTTAAGACATCATTTTCATTTTCACTGATTTTACCCTGAGGACACCTTCATGTTGCAGAAGAGGACTGCACCTCTCCAATGTCTTCCCAAGAACTTCCATGTTTTATTCTCAAAATATTATGTTTTGTGGAATTTATGCTGGAGAAGATGTGGAAAAACAGGAGACTCAGACCATACACATATTTTCTGGTCATTCAAGAGGAGTGTGAAAGAAGGAACTGACGACACTGAGAAGTGAATGTCCCATCAGACCCACTGATATTCCTGCTGGGAGCTAAACCTAAGGAAGCTGATAGCTGTGAGCAGGAAGGATACAAATCCACCGACCATAACTCAGTGGGTGCAGAGACTGTTAAGGGTCTACACAATGCACACAATGCAACTGAAAATGGAAACTTTCAAACAGAGGTGGAACTGTGTTACTCTGTATTTGGGTTGGCTCCCGGCTGATGACTCTGCAGCCAAGCAGGTAGCTCCACCTACCTGTGCTACACTATTGCAAATCTGGCTTGCCAATGACAGCTGAGAATAGAGCAGTTGGCGTCCAGGAATGACTGATGGGCAGCCAGGGAAGACTGGCTGGTGGCAGGAAAGACTGCAACAGGGGTGGAAGGGTTAGACACCCTACACTAACTACGAGCAGATCAAGGAAAAAACAGCCTGAAGGTCCTCCGAGAGGCGGGATGAAAGATAGACCAATCAGGACGGATTTTATGGTAACGACCAACACAGCAACGACAAATGACCAACGGATGTCTAGAGAATGCAGCTGTGGGTGGTCCAAGGTGACAACTTATCTTGGCCTGAGCATCCATCAGGGAAAGTCCATGCGGCCTGTGCATCCATCAGGGAAAGGCCAAATGTGGAGGAAGCAAGATTGTAATGCTAGCTAGGTCAGACATGGAGGAATCTCAGCCAGGTTGAGCACCACAGTGCTAGAGAGTCCATCGTTGCATCTGGTAAGGGAGCAGAATGGCAGCCTTCGCAGCAGGACATTCAACAAGATCTGCACAGCCCCCAGCAGCATTCTGGTGAAAAGCTAGCAGCATACCCACAAGAGAGCCAGCAGAGAAACATGTCTGCAAAGCTAAAGTCAGGTGGCCCATAGCCAAGGACAAGGACATGTGGAGGAGCTTTGAGTCAGGCCTTCTCAGCACCCGGCGAAACTCATTAAGGAGCAGCATAGCCACCGAATTAAACTTGTTTGAGCAGAGAAGCCCAAGAAGAGGATCAGGCCAAACCAGCACGGAAGACGGGAGCGATAAATCCTGCAGGTGATAAAGGAGCAACGCCTACTTCGCAAGTCCTGAAGGAAAGCCAGAGAGCAGGAAAAGGAGGGGCTGAAAGCTTGTGGAAGTAGGTCAGGTTAAGACTTGCTCACCTTAGGCAAGCTGAAAGAATCAGGAAGCGCAGAGGCTAAAAAGAGAAAGCCAGGGCGAGCTTCCTCAAGGACCCCTTCAAATTTGCGCGCAGCCTCCTGGAGTAGAACAAATCTGGAACACTGAAGACCTTGGAGCAGGAGTTGGAGGATCTCATTAAGAGCCAGTTAAGTGACAGCCAAAGGGAAGTCCCTCTTGGATCACCAGGGTATGTACCCTGCCCCCCAAACCATCCACTCCATTTGACACCTCGTCCCCCAGATGGTCCGAAGTCAGGCAAGCAGTAGAAAGGGAAAGAGCTGCATCAGCACCTGGTCCTCACCTTACAGGGTATACAAGAGCTTCCCAGGGTTGCTAAAGCTACTGTGGGGACTGATTAGCGCTGCTTGGAAAGCTAAAGCCATTCCATCAGAATGGAACAGAGCTGACGCCACTTTTATTCCGAAGGAGAAGGATTCCCACATCAGTCAATTCAGAGGCATTACATTGCTGAACGTGGAAGGGAAAACCTTCTTTTCAGTGATGGCCAAATGCATGCCCAGTTACCTCCTGGAAAACAACTACAATACCAGTTGCCAGAAGGCAGGAATTCCAGGATTCTCTGGCTGTGTAAAACATTTGGCCATGATTTGGGAGCAAATTCAATCAGCCAAGCAAACCAGATCAGATCTCCACGTGGTGTGGCTCAACCTTGCCAATGCAGCTGATAATTTACGCACTTCTTCCACATTCCATCGCAGATCCAGAGCTTGTTAGGGGGCAGGCAGATGGCATACAGAATTAAGACACAGTTGGGGCAGCAACTCCAAGCCCTACGAGACTATATGGATGACATCCCCACCCTCCTCCAGACAGCTGCATGCACCTCCAGACTCCTGAAAAGGCTTGAACAACTTTTTACCTGGGCCTGACTGAAAGTCAAGCCAGCCAACTCTCGCAGCCTCTCAATCTGCAAGGGTGGCAAACAACTTCATTCGAAAATGACTTGGTCCCCCTCTGTGCCTTTCCAATGCAGCACTGTTTGGCAAAAACGCAGTCACACTACCACTCAAGTCTATCTGCCTGGGCCACAAACAGGAGAAGGTCAGACTGATGTTCCAGCTGAGGGACTCACCGGATCCAACTGTCCAAAACAGCAAGGCCCAGGTCCGAACTGGATGCAAGTGGAAAGTGGAGCAAACGGTCAAACAAGCCATTAGCCGCTTGAAACATCAGGAGATTGTGGGACTCCAACAACCAGGCAGAACCAGTCTCAGGTGGGGGCCCGTACCCAAGATGTGATCTCTGAGGTGGTAAGGACAGAGGAGTCATATAAAATGAAAGCAGCTGGTCAGCAACATCAAGGGAGGTGGACAATCGAGGCGGTGATAGGCAGGACAATCACCTGGGCCGATATGTGGAGGATACCCTAAGCTCAGCTAAGCTTTCTGATCAGGGCTATTTATGACACTCTTCCACACTCTACTTAAACTTTATTTTATGAATATTTTCTATGTCAGTGAATGTTTTGTTCTGTTCTGTGGAAAAATGAAAAGAGCTAAATAAAAAATGTCAGTGTGTTTCTCCTTTGTGTGGTCATCCTGAGTTCCTGGCAGAGGCAGAGGATGTTGTTGTGACTATACAAATAAACTAGCCTTGCCTTTTGGTGTTCCCTGTTATGTTTGCTACTTTGGTTGGAGACCCGATTTATTTCTCTTTGTGCAACGTCCGTGATTTCAGAGCCGTGATCTTTAGTTGTATTTTTTCTGTTGGTTTGTGGAGACCCCTTTTATGTTTTTACCTTTTTCTAATAAATACCCATATTACCCATTACCTGCGTTTTTGGAGTCTGTATTTGGAGTTTCCCTCAACACAACACACATTCAATTAGTTTTCATTCTCTCCTTGTTCATGTCACTATCATTTTCCTTTTATTAGATATCTGGTGTTGACTAAATGAGATGGACTAAACAAAGGCATGTTAGCATTAGGTGACTGACTTCAACAACAAGCACAAAGCAAAATCTAAAGCTCGAGAATGACAATAAAGTTGAATCAATAAAATTGTCTGTATATTGCAAGATTGTTACAAAGCTGCAGGACTGCAATTACCAAAACTGGCAACCCTCTGTATTTTGATGAAATCTGTTTTATGATGAGTTCTTCTGTAGAAGCTTATATGGTGAATATGGATCAGATGTGCATTTACATAAGTAAAAATTAAATTGTTCATTTGAGACTTCCAAAGTGGGGAATGTAAGTAAAACTGGGGACCACACATGGAAAGCAGCATGGTCCCCAGTGCCACTTTAACTGGAGCCCTCTCGGGCTTGGACCACTAAAAACATATCAACATAAGCCCATCTCTGACTGTTTCTGTTGTCTCCTCCCCCTTCTCTGAGCGTATGTGTGTGAATGTATGTGTATTTTTTTGTGTGTGTCCTTAATTCTCAGTAGGGTTGTGGCACAGTGCTGGCTACCTGGTTCACCTTTGTCATTGCTCATCAAGTTAAAAACCCCGGCTCTCCATTCACTTGTCGCCAGATGTCGGCGTTCTACGTGGTAACAGCCATGGCCACTACAAATCACTTATGTGGTATTGATTGATTGTTTCCCACTGTCTTGAGAGGATTCTTCATTCTTCAGTGTCTCTCTACTCCAGTTCCTGCTAGCTCCAGTGCTATAGCGGCTCCAACTGAGACAGTTCACCTGCTCCACACCAGCCCTCCCCCTCCACGCTCCCCCTGCGACAATCCAGACTCTTCACCTCTTGACATTCCCCCAGGACTCTCTCCCTCACTCACTGCACAGCTGTCATTACAAATCCTTTCATACTACAACACTGGTTGTTCTCTGTCTGAAATCTGTTTGTATTGACATTTCCATTTAGAGTGGATGTTGAATAAAAAATTCAGAAGAACATTAATGAAGTTATGTATCACCAGTTTTCATTAAAATTGTATTGGGACATCTTAATGAAGTTTTTAAGCAATTAAAATATTTACATTTTTGATAGACTGCATCTTTTAATTCTAGCTATCACATGTTAAGTCTGGAAAAAATATCACAGCCCATCCTCCACTGGTGATGAGTAAAGCAGTTTCTTCAGTATCGTCAATCACTTGAAGCAATTTATCAAAAAGATTTATTCACCATTCACTGAACTAACACTCTGAAAGGATCTGAGCCACTGACTGTTTTCCTCTGATCAGAGCTGCAGCAGTACTTATGTGTCTTATATACCATCCAAATATTTCAAGGCAATTGATTATCTTGTGCTACAAAAAAAAAAAAAAAAAAAAAAACTCCATATGAGTGTAGGAGCTGTGGAAACACTGAGTGAACATGTCCCTGCACATTTGCTCACAACTGACTTCTGAGCTCAAGTAAGAAATTAATAAATAATTTCAGTAATTGATTCCATAAGGTGTGTTAACTAATTTTTGTGGAGAATTTGATTGTGACACTGACTTCGACAGCAGTAGTTGTTCCTGTTTTGAGTCAGTGTAATGTCTTTTTTTATTTTATTCAAAGAGATTACCTGTCAGTGGCTATTTTTGTGTTGGATATTTTTGATAAACGAGGTAGCTACATTTGCTCACACATATGTGGCTAATGTTATAGTGACGATTATGCTGCTGTTGTTTAAGTAAAAACCAAACCAAAAAAAAAAAAAGAAAAGAAAAGAAAAGCAGTTTACGTAGCTGTTTTGACCTGGAAGTGACGCCAAGAAGTCCTTCCTGCATCAAGACCGGCAAGATGGCAGCGGACACGCAGGTTTGTGTGGCTTTTTTTTAATAGTACACTATCCGCTTACTGAATGATAATTAAGTACTTGGGAAACCAAATTCGATGTATCATGGGTGTCGCTTTAAAAACACCCTGGTGTGTTTTGGTGTTCAGCGAAAACTCGGGCAAACTTTAGCAGCAGCTAGCTAGCAGGCTGTTAGCTTAGTGCTACGTAGCCTCAGTGTGACTTGATGAGACTGAGCTGCTGCTTCAGCCAACGACAACCAGCTCAGTCTGCCGGGGAGCGCTGTGTGAGCGGAGGTAGGCTGAAGCTGAGGATGGAGCCGCTTTGGAAACTCAGCCGTCAGGGGCTCAACTCACTGTCATTAACTTCACTGGGTATGAATTACCCATGTTAACACAGACAGGCATGTTATGTATTGACGATGAGTTAACTAAGCTACACCCTCTACGATGAGCCGGACGCCTGATGAGTGTTACACAGGCAGTAGCTACGTAACGCAGCTTGGTAGATGCCGACACGGGGACTGTACTGCCTGTGCAGTAAACTACTTTGCCGACCACCAGTTGATATAAGAGGGCCTTTCTTGTGTACTGCCACGTACTTGTATTTGCAATGCCTTAGTGTTGATAGGCAGTTAGGTGCGCTAAGAGCTCTCTCGAAAAGAAACATTTCTCTTTTTTTTTTATTTTCATCCCTTATGATTTATGTCTTCATCTTACACCAACACATTATGATTTTAGTCCTTGTCTAGCGACTTGTTGAGTGAGGAAAGTCCTCCACTTCAACAAACTACCAGCATGCTGAGAGCTTGTATTTAGTCCTAGATGGGAACAGAAACTGAGCTGAGCATGCGGATGTATTGTCTGACGATAATAGTAACACATTAGTTGATGTAGTAGAATAATGAATGGACCAGTCTTATCATCTGCATTTGAGGAGATCTACATGACTTTCTTATTTCCCTGTTTTGGTATCAGTATTGGAGTGCAAACAAACACCAGGATGATACTGTCAGTGTGGTACTAAATTCTCTGTAACATGATTTACCTTATTTACTAAAAACTGAATGTCTTGCAGCATAAATGTTGTTTTTATTTCTGGGAATGAAAATGTATTTAAGCCTTATTCATATATATTAGTCACAAAAAGTTAGGGATATTCAGAATGCACCTAAAATGCACTCTAACCTTTACAGGTGAAATTACTTTGACCTTCTCTAAACTTTTGAATGCACATGTCCAACTGTTCAGTGTGTCGCTACTTATAACATAACATGTTGTTCTCTAACAAGGTAATTAACAGCAAAAATCACAAGTATGTGATCCATGAATCCACCACTAAATGTTCTGGTTGAGTGACAGTTAGTATTGAAACAGTTCTCTTCATCCTGCTGTTCACATTCTGTCAACATGAGACCAAGACCACACCTAACTGTCCATCAACAGCACCTGGACATGTGGAGACTTCAGATGGGATGGTGTCAGAGGGAAGTGTCCACTGAGCTTAGGGTGTCACAGAGTGTCATCAGCAGGTTGAACAGAGAGACTGGAAGAGTCACAGAAAGGCAGAGAAGTGGACGTCCTTTGGTCACATGACAAGTTATTGACACATTGACATGTTTTGTTGTGTATACTCACCACTGTTGTTAGCTTTTGTTTCAATAAAGTGTTTGAGATGAAGAAATGACCACGCCATACTTCTACTTACATGCCCTACTTCCATGATATAATATCACTGTAGCATGAACTTTTACATTTTCCATAAATTTCACCTGAAAGTCGAATATCCCTAACTTTTTGTGAGTAGTGTATTTGTATATCATAGATTGGAGTTTATTTCCCTGGGAGGTCATTAATCAGATTTAAAGATTTCACATAAATATGATAAACTTACTAAATTATAGTTATGCAATATGTTCTCACAGGACCTCCTCTAGGTATATATAATATCACTTGAAAGTAGCAAAGCTATCTGTGGAGCATGCTGTAGTGTTATTTTTACGAAGTTGATAAATAAAGGCCCACATCTTAATATCAAGGTCCCAGAAATGAATGGATAAAGATTAGGTGATCTCTCACTTTTTAGATGGAGTCTGTTCAGACAGTGTGTTATGTTGCTTTTAATAGATCATCTAAGTTATTTCTTAAGAAAAAGTGCCAAATATTGTCTTGCTCAGACTCAAACTTTTGATCCTGGACTGAAGATGTCACTGTTGCCTTTCACTTCATTTAAACCATTAGAGCAGCTCTCACACTTACTGTACCTACTCCTTCAGGTTTCAGACACGCTGAGGAAGTTTGCTGTTAGAGTGACCACAGCCAGTGTGAAGGAGCGCAAGGAGATCTTTGGAGAGCTGAAACAGTGCATAAAGGGCAAAGGTGAGCAGTTTTGTCTGTATCAATTGTCTACACAAAGATGATGCTGATTAAAGGTGCTCTTATCACAACTAATGGTCATTCTGAACACCTTTTTTTCAGAGTTACCAGAGCCTGCCATCAAAGGACTATGCAAGCTCTTCTGTCTCACACCACACAGATATCGGTAGGTTTGTCACATTCCCCCACAAGAAAACTACACTCAGCAGCAAAGATTTCAGTTCCAGTGTTTAGAGTCATTTTCTATTTTATTAGATATGTGCTGATACAGTCCCACACAACAATCATGCAGTTCATCTGCAGTTTGCAGCAACATTATTATAGTTTTAAAATTTCCATTACTTTTTTATTTAATTTAGTTTTTCAGTTTGCTTTTTGTATTTCAGTTTAGTTTTAGGTAGTTCAACAAGTGATTTAGCAGTTTTAGTTTAGTTTTTATTTTTAGGAATTGACTCTTTTTACTAGTCTTAGTTTTTGTTTTTCAGTTATCAGGAGGAAAGTCTTGATTTGTCAAAGCTTCTGTGTGAGAGCTCCCAAGATGAACTTTCAAATTTGTGGGAAGTTTTCCATTTCACACAAATGTTTCTATCAGCCCTCATCACCATACATTTATTTTTATCTACCTGGGCGTCGTACTCGAAATAGTCCCATGTAGAACTGTGGCGTTTTCTTCCTGCAACTTCAGCCATTTAAAAAAAAACAAAAAAAACAAAAAACAAAACTAAGCAAAGTAGTGCCACAGGGCAAACGTACCGAGGCACTGACCTCTGCAGCTATGAAGCAGCTGCAGAGGTTTTTATTTAGTTTTTGTCATTTTTATTTTGTTTCAGTTTAATAAATTATTTTTTTCACTGCTAGTTTTAGTTTTAGTTAACTATAATAACTCTGGTTTGCATTGCCTGTGTTGCATTAGTGCTTTATGCTTTTTAGCCTCATTGATATAAATGGAGTGAACCAAAAAACAAAGTGTGTACTTTTCAGGGATGCTGCATCACGCAGAGAGCTGCTCTCTGTCATTGCCCAGCTGGCTGAAAGTCAGCCCACCATCCTGGTGGCCAGCCTCCTTCACTGCCTGCTCAACAGTGGCATCATCAGCAAAAATGGAGAGCCCAGGTAATTTTCTGAACCACTGCAGATTTGATTTCTTAATCAGTTCCTACTTTCACAGATTTCTAGCTTAGGCGTCGTCATAACAAAGTCACCATTAGACCAGTTTCCCTCTCTGTGTTGACTGCAAGCAGGAATTAGACAGCGCAGTGTTTATACTGTAATGATGTGAACACAGTTAGTATAAACACAACTTTAATACTACATAAGAAGTTTGCACAATTGAATAAGTAACTGGATTATAAATATTTATTAAACAAAATATGTGAATTTGTCAAGGAACCACTCTTTTATCATTTTAACCAGAGTTTTTCTTCCCTCCCTTGTGATTTCTTTGTAATATTTTCAGTAAAAGCACCGGCTCTGCTGCCTTCATCGGCTTGTCTTGGACCTTCCTTTTAGTCCCTACTGTGTTTTCTACCCCAGAGAAAAGAGAGGGATCTGTCTGGAAGAAAATGGTCAGCAGAAGTTTCAGATTTTTTTAAAAACAGAAATGACCTCATATATATTATTAATGTCTTTTTAAAAATGTTGTTTATATACAGTCACATCTTTCCCACTGAAATGTCACTGGCAGAATCTACCCACATCTGACCTGGTTCAATGTGTTTATCTTTGGTGTTGGTGTCTCTCCATCAGGTGGAGGTTCAGAGCCTTCTTGTGGCTGAAGTGGTGGGTGGAGCCAAGACCATTGCTCAGAAATCAAGTGTGAAGAATCTCAATCACCTCTGGGAGCAAGTGAGTGTACACACACAGGTAGTGAATGACCTACCTGTCAGGGCGAGGATCCAGTATGATAGTCATCAGTCTCAGTTGCCATTTCATAAGTCATTCACTCTATTTGAATCACTAAATAAAGATGTGAAGGAACCCAGCAAGGGTGGATCTTCAGCCTAGTAATAATCAAAGGACCAGTTACTTATGGCTTTTTATCAAAGTAGTGAAGTTTTTGTAGTTTAAGGCCATTCTGAAGAGACGCCTGTACAAGTGTCTCTCACTTCTGTTCAAAGAGTCACTTAAGTTTCATCAGCTTCTTGCACAATGTGACAACTGAAGAATAAGTTAAGTTAAGGGAAACTTCTTAAAACCAGGAAGTTCATCAAACAGTGTGTTCGTGTGTCATGTTGGGAATGTTTCTACCTTTTCTGGGTGAACTACCTGAAATGATGTTGTATGTAGAAAACTAGGTTTATTTAACACTTGTAAGTTCTTCTCCTTTTCTCAAAGGTAGCTTGGTCCATGCACAGAAAAAGACCTTGAAGTAGATTAAAACTGTCTGTGTTGAAAATTAAACTACAGCTGGTAATAACTGGTGAAAACTCCTAAGTATAATGAAATAACACTAAGCCAAATGACAGCTTCATCATTTTTTTGACATCAGATCTATCCCCTGTAATTTGTGGGCAAAATGTTATTTGCAGCAACTCTTATAGGAGGGGGGATTTGTATTACCATTATCCTGGAATATGAATCCTGTCTGAGTGGGACTTTAAACCTAGGCAGGATCAGAGACCACCACTGCCTGTAAAATTTAATGTTATTATTAAATATATCTCAACAACAGTCATGGCTAAAATGTTTGTTGTCTTAAACAGCACCCAGGACTGGTCGACCAGTACATCAGCACACTGTTGAGTCTGGATCAGAGCCCTACAACCTTGGCCATGCTGGGGGTGTGTTTAGACTTCTGTACTGCTCAGAAAGACAAAGCTACCATAGAGAAGCATAAGGTGAGTTTTGAATCACTTCTGATGCGTAATTTTATATTTTAAGTAGTATGTTCTATAAATAGCAGCAACATTTGAACCCATGTTTTTCAGAGTGCCCTGCTGGACCTGTACATAAAATCAGTCCTCATGAGCAAGACCAAACCACAACAGCACATTCTGGACAAAAGTGGCTCCTTACTGCGTCATGTGTCCCACTCTGAGTTCAAGGAGCTACTGCTCCCCACCCTTCAGAAGACAATGCTCCGCAGTCCAGAGAACGCCATGCAGAGTGAGGCTCCTCAAGTTTTTGATAAAATATGAATGAATATGTTGCTGTTAAATGCTGGGACAGTTCTCATATAGTGGATTAAAATATTGGTCTTGTCTCTTTCCAGCTGTTTCCTTCATGCTGTCCTCTGTGACCCTTGACCTCAGTCAGTATGCCATGGATATTGGAAAGGCCATTGCAAGTACGTCCTTAATGGATGCTGGGCTAATCTAATCTAATTTTGTGTTTCCTTTGTTAAACAGGTTATAAAATTTTGAAGCACAATTAGCAAGGTTATTTCTGTCTGTGTTTCAGGTCAGCTGAAAGCCAACAATGCCCAGCTAATGGAGGAGGCAGTCCAGGCCATGCAGAACCTGGCGCAGCAGTGCAGTGACCCCACTGCAGTGCAGGACATTGTCACACACCTCTTCAAGATCCTTGGAGGTGAATGAGTTGATGCCTCTTTGAATGAAATACTGTCCTAATCTTGTTTTGCTTTTGATCACTTTAAGTGTAATTCCTCTGTCTGCAGGGTCTGAGGGAAAGCTGACAGTTGTTGCACAAAAAATGAGTGTGTTGTCAGGTAAGGGTACAGACTTAATTATGACCTATCCATGAGACAGACATGCCAATAGATAACCTGAGAGTTTTCTTCTGGTTGCAGGCATTGCCAGCTGCAGTCATCATGCCGTGTCAGGAACCTCCAGTCAAACTCTCAGCTCTGCAGTGACTGTGATGTTCATCCCTTATTTACAGCAAGAAGGTATAGTATCACTTCCCTTTCTGCCAGCATCCCATTCACATTAAAATACTCAAGAGTGATAAGACAATAAGAGCCCACAATGAGATTTTATGCATTGAGCTTGGAAAGTCTTAGCAATGTCACACTGTGAAGTTCTAACTTTTCTTTCTTTTATTTAGTACATGAGGGGACGTTGGTGCACGCAGTGTCTGTGCTCTCCCAGTGGAGTAACCGCCTCACAGTAGAGGTTCCCAAAGCCCTCTTGGATTGGTTGAAGAAAGCTTTCACCCTTAAGACCTCCACCTCTTTGGTTCGACACGCCTACCTTCAGGCCATGCTGGGAGCCTTCAAAGGTCAGTAAGACAGTATATTACATGTCAAATGTCCAGGTCTATTAACTGAACTCAAACTGACATATCTTTCTGTTCCCTGGTGTTCAGGCGACACTCTAGCCCAGGCCTCAGACCTCATGCCTTTGCTCCTCCAAACGGTGGAGAAAGCTGTGGCACAAAACTCCCAGCATGCTTTGCTTGCAGAGGGTGTGGCAGCATCAGTTCTTTTGAGTCGACTGGCTCTGCTGGAGACGCAGACAGGTGAGGTTCTCTCTTCAGCAGTTCTTTTTTCTCATTTATCCAGACTGTTGGGGAGATTATAGCTCAGACAGATGGGGTATAATGTGGATTTTTGTCTTTTTTTTGTCCGTACAGAAGCTAAATTCACCACTTTCTGGAACGTGATCTTGGATGAGAAGAAGCCACTATTCACCACAGAGAAGTTCCTCTCCCAGGCCAGTGAGGAAAGTAAGGAAGCTGTTTCTGACTCTCATCACAGCAGAGGCTCATGACTACTTTTTAGAATGTTAAGAAAGCACATGGTTAATCTCTGTCTGCACTTTATCTAGCTCTGCTCACAGAACTTCTGCTCTGTGAAAGGCTCTTCCTGGACCACGCTCACAGGCTGAACACCAGCAAATCACAGTGAGTTTGTCCTCTAACCAACCTGTGGACAATTTTTGCCCCAAAAAGCAACCTCTTATTTAATGTCAAGTTAACAAAATGTTGACGCTGACATTTATTAATAGACATGTTTGTGTCAATAGAGAAGGCAGCACCATCACCATTGTAAATTCATCTTCAGGCTTTCTGCTGTTGCCTCTTCTGATTTTGCTAAGCTTAATATATATATTGTATACTTACTAATAACCTGCTTAGTCAAACGTGTTCTGTGTCATGTGGATGCATATGCTTATTCATTTTATGAACTTCACATATTGCAGTTTTGAATATGTCTGTCAAAATTTCATGTTATAGAGCTAATGTGAGTTTTGATTAATATATATCTTTACTCTTTGCAAGTTCTGTCCAGAGAGAGATCTCATTTATATTTTGTGCTTGAAAATGCTGCATATGGATATTCCTGTCTCTCTCAACTGTCCTATGAATTAAAGGCAAAAATCCCAAAATATACTGCATATACATTTATCGCATATTTGTCTAATTAACCATAATCCGTAAGTGCTTCTATTATTCTTTGATTTTTTTTGTATGTATGTTTGTCCTGCAGGATGTACCATCATGCCACGGTTGCGGTTTTGCTGTCTCGGAGCTGGCGTGTGAGGAAGAGGGCACAACAAACAATCAAGAAGTTGCTCTCCTCACTGGGTGGATCTAGTCTTGCCCATGGCCTTCTGAAAGAGCTCTGTGTGGTCACCAACAAACACAAAGTACAGAATGATCATTGAAAAATATATATATTAACAGTACATTTACCAAAGCAACATGTCAAATTTTATTTACACACAGAGATTACATATCCAGCCTTCAGAGACAGCAGCAAGTTTAGTTCAATCTGTTTTGTGAATATATACGATCACTATATTTTTAAAAAGGAAGAATGAGTTCTCCCTTTGCCAGATTGTGACTGACTGCATGTTGTAAACTTCCAGGTTTTACCCCAGGACGTCCTGGTGTCAGAGTCAGGAGAGCTGACTGAGCTGGGCCGCAGCTACGTTCCCCCTCGCGTCCTGCTGGACGCATTGTGTATCGTTTGCTCATCAGCCAGTCAGTGGAATGACCCTGCTGAAGCAGAGAATTTGGCCATGGAGATCCTCATAGTTACTCATCATCCATCCATAGGTGAGAGAATGAGTTGCTCTGCTGCCTGCTTGTTTACCACAGCCATATCAAGTCCATTCATCTTGATGACAGGTCTTTGGAATTTAATAATGCTGGGATAGTAGATATTGGTTCTCTGAACCACTCTTAAAATCTCATCTACTCCATGTGTATCTCTACTAGTTGAAGCTCGCCGCGGCCTCTGGCCTGTTCTGCTCTCCTCCATGAACATTAAGACAGAAGAATTTATCGAGAAGAATCTGGAGGCAATTCTGCCACATCTCCTGGAGGTCAATGCAAATAACCAGGTCTGACACTCATCTCCTTATACAACATATGCATAAGAGTTATAACATGGGAACACTAAAATTATCTCTGTAAACACAACAAGTGGATTGAAGGATTAACAGTGACACAGCTTTTTACAATCTGCTCACAGGATGTAAAAATATGATGCTAGCTAATATATGTTACATGATACCAGGATTATTAATGATCATGTTTTCTGCCCAGGCGGTGAAAAATGCTGTTGGTGCCCTCTCTGGCCTCTCCCCCAACAAGCTGTTGCCACGGGTAATCAGTCATGTCACAGAGGGGCTTTCCCAGCCCGCTCTACTTCAGGTCACAAGGGAGGAGTATGCCATCATGCTGACACCTGAGGGGGAACTGTATGACAACAGCATCATCCAGAGGTAACAGAGAGTCTCTCCTGCTCCAGCTGACCAGACCTCAACAACAATCTCCAGACTTCTCTGTCATGTCATTTATTCACTCCTGTCTTCCATCTCTACACCTGCTGCAGTGCCCAGAAGGAAAGTACCAAGAAAGTCAACATGAAAAGAGAGAACAAGGCATACTCCTATAAGGAACAGATCATTGAACTGGAGTTACAGGAGGTAAAGCACTCTTTGTCACCAAGAGTTTTCTTTGCAGGTGTCAAAGCCTGGAACACCTACTGATTTCTTTTTGATCTCACAGGAGCTAAAGAAGAAAAAGGGCATCAAAGAAGAGGTGCAGCTCACGAGCAAGCAGAAAGAAATGATTCAAATCCAGCTTGATAAAGAGGCCTCTATTCGCAAGAGACTTCAAGGGGTATGGAACATACTGTAAAGTCTATGTTACAAATGATTTCTGTAATGCCTGCCTGACTTCTTGTTGCTTGTGTCTTACCTTCCTGTCACCAGCTGGATGCAGAGTTGCAGAGTGTGGTGGGTCTGCTGGAGGCTACTTTGATAGAAAGACCAGCTCAGATCACCAGAGAGCTCCCTTCTGTCCTCCACGTCCTCCTACCCCTGCTACAGTCGCCTCTGGCTGCTCCACGCATTCAGCAGGTCTTCTTGGACATTGGAGTGTGCCTTATGCCCAAGCACCTTCACAGTCTAGGTAGATGGCCTGTCTTGCTACTACAGTATATTGATAAAGCTTTGTCTCAGCATCTCAAGTCAGTATCTCTCTGTCCTTTTCCCTCCAGCTGTGCTTGTGGGTCATGTGACTTTGCGAATGCTGAAGCCAGAGTGTGATCTGGATCCGGCTTGGGAACTGGAGGACCTCGACACAGCAGCACAGCGTACTGTAATACTGCTGCACAACCACACTGTCCCACAGCGAGAGAGCAAAGCTGGCGGTGAGCACAGTCACAGACACTTCAAACTTAAACCTCTGCAGCAACCACATTGTTTTAACATAATAGACCAACACTTTTTCTCTGTCTTTCTTCGTACTCATAATGATGTTTGAACATTTCTGTACAAAACTGTCTGAACAGTGGATGCAGTAGGTTAATAGATTTTCATTAGGCGTCAATATGAGAGCGTGAAACAAAATGTCTTTACATTATGCTACAGGAAGAGGCTATAAAAACCAATCAAACACCTGAGACAATAACAACATTTATAATGTAAACATTTGTAGAATGAGACAAATGCCAATAATCAAAACCCACAAAATACAAGTGAAAATAGCAGAAAACCTCTCATTAAGGAAAATGGAAAAGTCAATAATCTAATATTACAGAGGCATTGTGTCTGTCTTGTTAGAAATGGAAAATTTAAATAAGGGACAATATGAGAAAGATAATGTTTTTTTTATCCAAAAGAAACCCTATCCAATGAATTGTTTCTTAAATTGTGATCTCATGATGTAGTGCTTGGACACTTACTGCTGTCTTGTTTCTTTGTGTTATCTTTTTTCCTAAGACGTGGCTCCACTGTCTGCACCAGCTTTCTCCTTCTGCTTCCCTCTCCTCAACGCCATGCTCAGGGAGTCTTCAGGCAGCACCGAGGAGACAGAGAACATGATGACCAGAGCCTTGCAGGTCGTCAACGAACACTCCCAGCTTCGGGCCAGCACAGACAATGATGACATTGTAATAGATGAGGTAAAAGACAAATGTCTCTTTTTTTATTCTCGTGCTGTGTATCTGCACATGAGGGTGGCGGGGACGTACATTATTTATGTGGAAAAAGAAGACATTAGTTCAGATGACTAGAAATTACTCAGTAACATGAGAGAAATGGTTTTCATTTCTTTACTCACCAGACATTTAACTTGCTCTCTCTTGTGTTTGCTTTCCTTGTTCAGAATTATCAGGCAAATACAGATATTAAAAAATACAAGACAACTTGATTAAGTTTCATGTGAAACTAGAACCATTATTTTGTGGTTTAATGGACTGATGCACTAACTGTGTGTTTTTCTTGTCTCAGAACGGCCCTGAGTTGCTTCCACGTGTCAACATATTGTTGCTTCTGACCAGAATCATTTCCACAGCCACCCCAAGACTTCAGGTAAACTAAAGAGACAGAGTCTTTACAGAGCTCATTGTAATTATGTTTTAATTTCAAACATTTACTCCACATTGTTGTACATTGCACCATGGCAATATCTCTTAATCGTAAGGTATCGGTCTATTGTTTGTTGTTCTTGCACATGTCTCATTTGCTTTGTCTCATGGACAACAGAATTACTGCTTGACCCTAAAATGTGAGATTTTGCACATGCTGTGTTTCAGGTGTTGGCGTCTCAGTGCCTGACAGCTCTGTGTGCCAGTGCTGGAGGAGGAGAGGGCTGCACTGTAGCAGAGCAGCCAGAAATAGACGTCCTTCTCAACGCCCTGCTGTCACCTTGCTTCTCTGTCCGTGATGCTGCCCTCAGGGTGAGCCTTTGATCAGTTCATTTTTATGCCTCTATGCTGGCGTCAGCTATTGGTGCAGCCGTTATATTTTGGGCTCGTCTGTCCAACTGTCCTCCATCCCATTTTCAGGCAGGCCTTGGGGGAATTTCTTCAAATTTGGCAGTTCACTTGGACTTAGATTTAAATCTTGGTGGTCAAAGGTCAGGCTCACTGTGACCTCACAGACCAGGTTTTGACCACAACTTGATCATTCATCATGGCAGACTATACTTTACCTTGATTACATTTGTTAACTCCTTCAGAGTCTTCACCACATATGACTCATCACAGACCTGGATGTAAACTTGAATGGATGTCAGAAACATACCACAAGGCAGTAATTCCTTTTTTGTTGAAAATGACCTTTCCCATTAAAGACATTACAGACAAGGGAAGGTGCTGGGTTTCAGTTTAAGCTTGGTCTGTTCTACACACTCTGCTTACTTCTGGGCACAAACATTAACACTTCATGTATTCACATGCAGGGTTTGTTGGAAATGGAGTTTGCACTGCCCACTGACAGCACAGAGGCCAGTGGGCTGAGTTTGCTGCGCAGGCTTTGGGTTGCCAGGTTCGATGTTGAAGAGGAGGGACGAGCACTGGCTGAAAAGTATGTATTATGGGATTCCTCACTCTTTTTTTGTATTGACATGAGTAAGTTAAGTTCAGCAGTTGAACTAATGTCTTGGTATGTCTTTGCTCCTCAGACTCTGGGAGTCTCTGGGTCTGGAGCTGGTCCCCGAGCTGTGCTCCCTGCTGATTGGGGATGTCACCCACCATGAGGAAGCTGTCCGCACTGCTGCAGCTGAATCTCTGTCAAGCGCCGTGTCTGAGTACAGAGACCAGTCTCCTGCAGTGCTCAGCCAGCTGACTGAGCTCTACCACCAGAAACTCTATGTGAGACCCTGACCCATGGCTAAATCACACCATCACTCTGACAGCTACTGGTGGATGGGACCCCAGAAACCAAGTTTGATCTTTGTGTATTTTTAATTTTCAGAGACCACCTCCTGTACTGGATGCTCTGGGCAGAGTCATCTCTGAAGCTCCACCCGACCAGTGGGAGGCCAGGTAAATCTTATTTTTTGCACAGATAAAATATATATGGGTTTTTAAAGCATGTTGATCTTGGAAGTCTCTGTTTCTGGGACATGGGAATGCATAATTAATCACAATAATATGATTATTAGCCTCTTTTTAGTAATGGCAGAAACAAAGAATTAATTCACCAGGGAGAAATGGGACACAAAACCAGTGACTGTGACAACAGGAAATGGCCTGGACTGGCCTCAGTGCTGGCAGTTTACTTATTAACGTACACTTTTAGCAGTTATATATCAGATGTTATTGTAAATGCCATTCCCATTCTGAAAGAGTATTAGAAGCCATAAATCTGATGTTCCCCCTCTTCTGCCAAACACGTTTCTCTGTCAGGTGTGGCATCGCTCTGGCTCTGAACAAGCTTTCCCAGTATCTGGATGAGTCTCAGGTCACCCCTCTATTCCTCTTCTTTGTTCCTGACGCTCTGAATGACCGCCACACTGAGGTGCGGCGCTGCATGCTGGACGCTGCTCTCTCAGCACTCAACACACATGGAAAGGTATGGTTCACTTTTTTTCTCAATTTTAAACACAGATGTGTTTCAAACATGCACTTTGATATGGCCATTTATGGCTTGTGCTGTACTTAATGTCTATGCTTTGTCTCACAGGACAATGTGAGCTCACTGCTGCCGGTGTTTGAGGAGTTTCTGAAGAACGCTCCCCAGGATGCCAGCTATGACTCTGTCCGTCAGAGTGTAGTCATTCTCATGGGCTCCTTGGCCAAACATCTGGACAAAAATGACCCCAAGGTCAAACCTATTGTGGCCAAGCTCATCACTGCACTCTCTACACCTTCACAGCAGGTACGTTTGCAGTGAATTATTTTATATAGCTCTCACTTTCCTCCTTTCCTACTGCCCTTTCATTCTTTTCACCAGGATAGAAATATAAAATTCAACACATTTTCTCATATGGCTTGTTATCCCCCATCAGGTCCAGGAGTCTGTTGCTAGTTGTTTACCTCCTTTAGTCCCTGCCATCAAGGAGGATGCTGCAGGGATTGTAAGGAACCTGCTGCAGCTGCTGCTGGAGAGCGACAAGTACGCAGAGAGAAAGGGAGCGGCGTACGGACTGGCAGGCCTTGTCAAAGGTCTCGGGATCTTGGCACTCAAACAGCAAGACATCATGACCACGCTGACTGATGCCATCCAGGACAAGAAGAACTTCAGACGGAGGGAAGGTCAGTGATGAGTGTCGAACCACTGTTTGGTTTTGGATTCATTTACACCTGCAAAGACAGCGGCCACCATACGGACACTGAGAATGTCAGCAATTTAATATTTCTAGACCAATTAATAAGAAATCACTGACCAACTGTGTGGATTCTGCAGGAGCACTCTTTGCCTTTGAGATGCTTTGTAACATGTTGGGGAAGCTGTTTGAACCATATGTGGTCCATGTGCTGCCACACCTCCTGCTCTGCTTTGGGGATGGAAACCAGTACGTCAGAGAGGTGAGAGGGCAGATCTTATCCTGAGTACACTGTCTCGTCCGCATTAATATCTCACTTTATGCTCTAACAGTCTTCATAGGGTGATCCCTGACAAATGTTTTTACCCTTCTCCCTCAGGCTGCAGATGACTGTGCTAAAGCTGTGATGAGGAACCTGAGTGCCCACGGAGTGAAGCTTGTTCTCCCCTCCTTGCTGGTGGCCCTAGAAGAAGAGTCCTGGAGAACTAAAGCAGGTGAGGAGCCCCTCTGTGCAGAGTTTCAAGACAGGCCTGGAATGTAATGATGATTAAGAATGCAAAAGTATTTCATCATCTCAAGGCTTTTTGGTGTATCTGGGTTTTTCTTAGACAGCTGAGGAAAATGATGGCCAACCATAAATACTACATACATTAACAGTGTTGTGTTTGCACTAACCTACCAACTGTTAGCAACAGATTAGTTGTTGAATGTCAGTAATAACATCTGTGTTGTAGCATGTAAGCTTTATTTTTTTTGATACAGCGACAGTCACATTCAAGCTTCTAGGCAGTAACTTCTTGTGATCTTGTACCTTCTATTCACTCTGCAGGCTCAGTGGAGTTGCTGGGTGCCATGGCTTTCTGTGCCCCCAAGCAGCTGTCCTCCTGTCTGCCCAGCATTGTGCCTAAACTGACCGAAGTGCTGACTGACTCACATGTGAAGGTGCAGAAGGCGGGCCAACAGGCACTCCGACAGATCGGCTCTGTAATCCGAAACCCTGAAATCCTGGGTAAGGGGCTCAGCAGCATGGGACTGAGCTGCATATGCACATGACTTGTGTCTTGGAACTGTTCTGAATCATGGACCCAGAGGGGCTTTTTAAAAACACAAAAACTGTCGATTTTTTTTTCATGTGACTTTTTCATTTTTTCATTATTAAGATAAGATGAGACAAACTTTATTATAAATCTCATAGATGGTCATTTCCAGGTTAAGCATGCAATAGTAATACAACAGCCCGCAACACTTGATATCTTTATCTAGTGAAGCACCAGCATATTCAGCCTGACAAAGGCTTGCTTTCCTGTCCGTCTAAATGACAAAGAACACAGGCTACACAAACTGAAACAGTCAGATTAATGGAAGACAGTACAAATGTTTAGCGTAATGCACAGCCCTGTGAAACCAGCACTGGTTCTTTTTTAATGGGAAAATATCAAATAGGTGTAATAAGGGCATCATTTCATTACAACATAGTGCAGTCCAGTAGAGTAACACAATATGATTTAGAGATAATTATTTCAGCTGTGTGCAATAAATCACATAATGCACATTTTACAGCAGGAGGCTTACAGTCAAAGAATAATTCGAGGATGTTATTTTTGTTTACTACTGATGTCAAGTTAAGTTAAATATTTAATAGTGACTTGTTGTTGCTCTCCCAGCCATCACCCCCATCCTGCTGGACGCCCTCACTGATCCATCCAGGAAGACCCAGACCTGCCTGCAGACTCTGCTGGACACCAAGTTTGTGCACTTCATCGACGCTGCCTCACTTGCTCTCATCATGCCCATCGTTCAGAGAGCCTTCCAGGACCGCTCCACTGACACTCGCAAGATGGCCGCTCAGATCATTGGCAACATGTACTCCCTCACTGATCAGAAGGTACACTGCACTGAAGAAATATTACACTGAGCTATAAACAAAATTGAAATATTACTAATCACTAAAACCAGTGTGTTAGAAAGACTTGCATTTTGTTTATGGTGGGATGTGTGTTATTCTTTACAGGATCTCTCACCCTACCTGCCCAGTGTTATCCCTGGATTGAAGACATCTCTTTTGGACCCAGTACCAGAGGTGCGTTTGATGCCAGCCTTTAAACTAAACTGACCAACCTGATGAGGATGTGTGAAGGGTTTGCTGCAAGATGAAACCAAACAAAATGCTCATTTGCTCAGCATCTTATTTTGTATATTAGATATCATGTGGTTTTACAAGTAGTCAACGTAAATATAAAATTAGTGCGGTAACTGAACACTATCTGCAGCCTACATTCACTCACTTTCAAACACATTTAGTTTAGCTTTTAAAAGTCTTCTCGGCTACACTACAATCATCACTCACAAATATTCACCATATAATTTCCAATCATAATTGCTATAATATGAAACTATGGCAGGAATGTTCATCTGTGTGAGAAATCACAAGATGTGAGAAGTGTTATCTAGATGGATAGTGTGTTCTTAGCTGAGGGAGACCACAGACTGTACTATTTGATTGTTAAGACAGAGATTGCCATGTCTGTCTTTACATTAAGACTAATCGTAAAAGTGGTAATGTTAGTAAATTTGGCCCTGGGGTAATAACCCAAAATGGACTTGGAGATCTTGATTATCTTCTTTTTTTTTTTAACTTTTTTAACTTTAATTGATGCTTCGAAATCAGCTGAATCTCATGGTTTCCATTAACTTAGTGTTCACAATCCCCAGAGTTTTCATTTTACCTGCTTTCCACAGTACAACTAAGTCATATGTGCTCTGATGTATTAAGATGAAGTTATAGCTGCACTTCTTATCCTCTCCAGGTACGCACAGTCTCTGCTAAGGCCTTGGGTGCCATGGTGAAAGGGATGGGTGAGTCCTGCTTTGACGACTTGCTGCCGTGGCTCATGGAAACGCTGGCATCTGAACAGAGCTCTGTAGATCGCTCTGGAGCTGCACAAGGTTGGTCCTTGTCTGTGTTCCTGTGATTTTTGTTTTGTGCTTAATATTCAACAGCTGAATGACTGGTGTGTTGTGGCCATCAGGTCTGGCTGAGGTGATGGCTGGACTGGGAGTGGAGAAGCTGGACAAGCTGATGCCAGATGTGGTGCAGACAGCCAGCAAGATTGACATCGCCTCCCATGTCAGAGATGGATACATCATGATGTTCATCTACCTGCCTCTCACCTTTGGGGACAAGTTCACTCCCTACGTTGGGCCCATCATCCCCTGCATTCTCAAGGTTGTGTCTACTCATTTGTTGGCGTAAATGATATTGTCATTGTTTTTCCTGTAAAGCCCTGAGTGACCTGTGCAACAGAATTTGTGTTGCACAAATCATGTAGTGTCACTTGGGAGAGCTCGCACCACATGACATACTGTTGATTCCTAGAATGTAAAAGGTAATTTCAGTAATTATCCAAATGCAGCTTTCAGTCATTCTGTTTCTCTGCGTTCTGCCTTGAGGTTGGCCTCTCTGTCTCTCACCAGGAGTGTATATATAAATTAGTATATTGCATGATGGTTACCATGGTGACTCAGTACATTTTTATGGGGAAACTGACTTGTCAGACTTGGCAGTTTAATGACTGTGTACCATTGTGCAGCCCTTACTTAACTATGTCCTGTCTGTGCCGACCACCAGGCTTTGGCTGATGAGAATGAATATGTGAGGGACACAGCGCTGAGAGCTGGACAGAGAATCATCAGCATGTATGCTGAGACTGCCATCGCACTGCTGCTGCCTGAGCTGGAACAGGGCCTGTTTGATGATCTCTGGAGAATCAGGTCAGATTGAATACATAGTGACACATTTGTGGACAAATGAACATCTACAGCGACTAACTGTTGATCCATGCTGTTTTTTTGGTTTACAGGTTCAGCTCTGTGCAGCTGCTTGGAGATCTGTTGTTCCATATCTCTGGAGTAACAGGAAAGATGACCACAGAAACTGCATCTGAGGATGACAACTTCGGAACAGCTGCGTCCAATAAAGTATGACTAGGTTTCTCTTCAAAAAGTATCCTCTACACGTTTATCCAGTTAATACATAATATCAAAGCAGTGTTGTTGGTTTCATTTTCAAGCATAGAACATGGATTTGTCAATGACGATTTGACCATCTTCCTCACAGGCTATCATTGGTGCTCTTGGTGCTGAGCGGCGTAACCGCGTACTCTCTGGTCTTTACATGGGCCGTTCAGACACCCAGCTGGTGGTCCGACAGGCCTCCCTTCACGTGTGGAAGATTGTGGTGTCCAACACCCCCAGAACTCTTCGAGAGATCCTTCCAACACTCTTTACTCTCCTGCTGGGTTTCCTGGCCTCCACCTGCCCTGACAAGAGAACGGTAGAAATCATTCACAAGTTTAAAACCCACTGTTTTTGTGTTCCCTAGGATGGGACTGTCATTTTTTGTCTCCTCTTGTCACTGTGAAAGTACCCACACCAGGTTTGTTTACTGATGCTTTGTGTCCATGTTGTTTTAGATTGCAGCTCGAACACTGGGCGACCTGGTGAGGAAACTTGGAGAGAAGATTCTCCCTGAAATTATTCCCATCCTGGAGGAGGGGCTGCGCTCTGACAAGAGTGATGAGAGACAGGGCGTCTGCATTGGCCTGAGTGAGATCATGAAGTCCACCAGCAAAGATGCGGTGAGTCATGCAGATGCTGTTAGACACACATTTTTCATCCATTATGCAAGCATCATAGCTGGTGGGTTTGAAGGAGGTTTTATTGTTGCGCACAGTGGCAGTGACTCACAAATGCTGTTGGAATTATAAATGGCAGAGGGTAGCAGGTGTTGTTTTCACCTTGTGAATCTGCGTGTATCATCATGGTACAATGTCTTTTGGAGAAGGATCTACCACAGAGATGGATTTGTCTAGCTTGGCAGGTGCTTTATATATATATATATATATATATATGCCCCCTAACCCTAACCCTATATATATATATATATATATATATATATATATATATATATTGTCACAGCAATGACTTCATGACAGATCTAAATATAGGTAAAGTTGGAAGGTGGCACGACAAGTCAACATAGTATACAAAGTGGGGCAAAGCACAAGGTTAATTTATCAGTCCTTCTACATTACACTTTGCTCATTTTACTGTCTACATCTGGTCATCATTTGAAAGTCACTCTTAGTTCATAATCTAAATTCCAAAAATAAACCACTAAAAATATTTGAAAAAAGAAGCTTAGATCAGCAATCTGAGAACTATAATAGACATGAATGATTATTATTAACCTGGTGGTGTTTGCTCTGCAGGTGCTTGTCTTCTCTGAATCACTGGTCCCTACAGTCAGGAAGGCTCTCTGTGATCCACTGGAGGAGGTTCGAGAGGCTGCTGCCAAAACCTTCGAGCAGCTCCACGCAACCATTGGTCACCAGGCACTGGACGACATTCTGCCTACGCTGCTCAAACAGCTGGTGAGGCAGCAAGGACTCAGTCTAAAATCCAGCTAACATTAAAAATATTTTAACCTGTTATTTAAGATACTGAATATCTTTTCCTAGGACGATGAAGAGACAGCTGAGTTTGCTTTGGATGGTCTGAAGCAAGTCATGGCAGTCAAGAGTCGCTCTGTGCTGCCTTACTTGGTTCCAAAGGTAATGTTTACACTCAGGTTTTCCTTTGTTTGTCCACACTGTTGTATATGACAGGCTTAAATCTAATATCCCCCTCACTGTACCAGCTGACTGCTCCTCCTGTGAACACCCGTGTGCTGGCCTTCCTGTCTGCTGTGGCTGGAGATGCTCTGACACGCCACCTCGGGGTTATCCTGCCTGCTCTGCTCTCCTCCCTCAAAGGAAAATTGGGAACAGAAGATGAAGCACAGGTAACACCAGCACTCGCAAATGATAATATTCAATAATACTGATGTGCCTCTGCCTTTCATTACTAATTTTAACCTTTGTGAATGACCCCTTCCTCAGGAGTTGTGCAGTTGCCAAACAGTGATCCTCTCAGTGGAAGATGAAGTGGGACAGCGCATCATCATAGAGGACCTGCTGGAGGCCACACGTGGTGCTGACCCCGGCCTCAGACAGGCTGCAGTCACCATCCTCAATGCCTACTTTGCTCGTACACGCCTGGACTACAGTACCCATACACGCACCTTACTGTCAGGCCTCATCCGCCTTCTTAATGACTCCAACCCAGAGGTCCTGTCTCAGAGCTGGGATACCATCAACTCCATCACCAAGGTGTGTTGATGTGAAAATGAAAGTAGCTGCGTACTTGTTGTCTTTGGAGGTAGTATAGATTTACTGTTTAGGTTTACACAACATAATGGAAACAGAGAAGAGCACTGTACTTAATCTAATGTGAAGTACTACTTATTGTTCTGCAGAAACTGGATGCGAGCAGCCAGCTGGCTCTAATTGATGACCTGCATCGAGACATTAGATCAGCAGCAGCAGACGTGAAGGGTCAGCACCTGCCCGGTTTCTGTCTGCCCAAGAAGGTAAGATGGCTCCTCCTGACACAATGACATCATCCCAGCTATGTGACGTTATTCTTGCCTTTCTACTTTATACCACATCTCTTTGTCTTCCTGAGCTCCTGTGTGGGCAAATGACTGCAACTTTGCCTTGACATGACTGTGGACAAGAGTCTGGTTCCCATATGTCACATAACTGTATCCCATATCCCATCCCATATCCCATAACTGTATCTGACTGTAGTTGTGTTCACACTTAAAGAAACCAAGTAAACAGTTATTTCATTTCTCTGTTCAAACTGCATAATCGATTTTACCAGACACATTACCACAGTGAGAATTCCCCGCTTAAACATTTTTGACGATGGATGTTTAATAAACGTTTCAAACAGACTGGTTCCATCTTCACAAATATGAGCAAACATTATTCAAGTACTTTAAATATTTTATCTTGGACTCTGGGAAGCTATAACAGTTCATTTTTCAAGCAAATTACTAACATTATGGACTAAGTATTTATCAATTTCTAAACATTAAAGATAAATCCATCAAAATAAAAGTTTGTTACAGTGTGATTCAAAATCATATTTTGTGTTCTACATCTTCTTTGTGTCCACAGGGTGTGACATGTATCCTGCCTGTCCTCAGAGAAGGTGTCCTCACTGGCAGCCCTGAGCAGAAAGAAGAGGCAGCTAAAGCATTAGGAGGGGTCATTAAACTGACGTCTCCTGAGGCTCTGCGACCGTCTGTTGTCAACATCACTGGACCTCTTATCCGTATCTTGGGAGACCGCTTTGCTTGGACAGTGAAGACGGCTCTGCTGGAGACTCTCACCCTGCTGCTGGCAAAGGTCTGTAACTGCATCTCCATATGGGACACAAATAGGGATAAATATTATCACATTCATCATTATCACATTTTTGTCATTTTGGAGTGTAAAGTCACCATTCTGCCTCTAACCTCTGGACTCCACACCTCCCCCAGGTGGGCATTGCTCTGAAGCCCTTCCTTCCTCAGCTGCAGACCACCTTCCTTAAGGCCCTGCAAGACTCGAGCCGTGCAGTGAGACTAAGAGCTGCTGAGGCTCTGGGCCAGCTGGTGTCCATCCACACAAAAGTGGACCCACTGTTCACTGAGCAGCTCTCTGCCATCCGCAATGCTGAGGACTCTGGAGTCAGGTGAGTGCTCTTACAGAAGACGGATACTGGAAATATCAGTGGCAAGAGACTCTCACAGACTGTGCACATCAAATCACATTTTGGATTCCTGTATAGGATAGTGGTGGTTGTTGATTTAATACTGAATTGTAATTTAATATTGTATAACTGAATCATACATAAGACCATGACAGTTCATGCTGTCATTCCTGCTTGTTTACCTCTTTTAACCTCCATAAATCCCTCAACTTTGATGCCATTTGATGGCACATGGCTTTAGCTTAAGAAGTCACAGGCAGAATTGATCACTGGGAACCTGTGATCACTGCATTGAAACTCACTGCATGTGTCTGAACTAAGCCTATGTGTCCATTCATTGGGGAAAAAAAGTTGCACACGTAGTGAAATGTAAATGTAAAAGTAGGCACATCACACAGCCTGTGAATAATTTACATGATAATGAACACGAACATCACTAATACATTTACAAATCAGTAATGTCTGTACAGAAACAACTCGTTTGTTTTTATTTTTTAAAAAGTGTCTGCATTACGTAATTTGTCCACCAGAGAGCGATAAAACTCAGTTTCTTTTTTTTTTTTTCTTTCATTTATTTTATCTGCCCACAGTTTGGCTAAAAAATAAATATAAAGGATTATATTTGCTTTATGTAAAAAAAAAAATAATAATCTTCCAGCACATCTATGTATTTTTCTGAAGGTTGAAATTCAGCCTCAAAGTTGTGTTACTGGTAGGGCTCTATTCTTATCACATACAGTCATTCTTATATGTGTGCTGTGCTCTTTGTCCTGTCACAGGGAGACAATGCTCCAAGCCCTAAGGTTTGTCATACAGGGAGCCGGGTCAAAGGTGGACCCAACCATCCGCAAGAACATCACCACCACATTACTAGGCATGCTGGGACATGATGAGGTATGACAGGAGGAGCAGATGCCTTGCAGCAACAAGTAAAGCTGAGGAGAGTTTTTTTATATCTGTTGCAACGTGCCTGTTTTTTTTTTTTTTACACCCCAGGGAGTGTAAATGCTACTGAATACATGAAGTAATTGCTGATGAACTTGAGTGTAAATGTTTAAACTCTGTGAAAGGAAAGTTCACAGAGAGCTGTTCAGCAGTGTAGTTTTTTTGTCTCATCACAGTAGAAAAAACGGAAGTCAGGCAGAGAGGATGTGGTTTTCTGAAAAGGTGGTTTTGAACCTACATGTCAGCTTGAGAATAAATGACGCTCAACCTGTCTCTGTCTGTCTGACTGCGTATGTGTGTTTGTGTGTAGGATGCAACTCGAATGGCCTCAGCAGGCTGTGTTGGTGAGCTGTGTGCCTTCCTGTCGGAGGAGGAGCTGAAGAGTGTGCTACTTCAGCACGTCTTAGGTTGGTATTTACATGTAGAATTATCATCATGTTTAGTTCTATTGAGTTGGTTTGACAGTTTTAATGTCCGACTCCTCAGTGGCCCCAGCTGTTGTTTATTACAACATAACCTGAAGTATATTTCTGCATAGTTTCAGCTCTAACTGCAGATTTCACTTGCTTTTTATGAATGTATTTATAATATACAGTATTTGTCCAGTAGAACTAAACAAGGTATTTTGTATTTGTTTGTTCTTTTATTTTTTGTCTGTAGCGGACGTGTCTGGCGTGGACTGGATGGTGCGTCATGGTCGTAGTTTGGCCCTGGCCATCGCTGTCAAGTCTGCTCCTGAGAAGCTGTGTGGGAAGGAATATTATGATACTGTGACAGAAACGGTTCTGACCAATGCCACTGCAGACAGGGTGAGGAGAAAGTTTATGTCTGGCTCTATGTTCTTTGATAAAAACATTTCTCACATCTCTGATGAACTGAAAGACTTGGCTGCGATACTATCATGTTTGAGTCACCTTTAATGAAGTCATTTTATATTTTGGTAAATATGGTTATGCATGAGTTGTAGTTAATTGGGTGGAGCCTCCAGAGAGTCACTTCATCTGGCCATAACATATTCCAACCCATAACCCAACATTTAACTACAACATGTTGTTTTTAATGAGATGCAACATGTTCATTAGTGAGATTCAAAGGAGGTGGTGGGCTGATTTTTTGACCTTTGGACAGAGCCTTGCTATCTGTTTGTCCTGTTTCCAGACTTGATGCAAAGCTAAGCTAACCAACTCCTATCTGGTGTCAGCCTTCTGCTGAAAAAGAAAATTCCCAGTGCTGTAGATTCTTCTCAAGTGAAGATTCAACAGATAATTGAAAAATGAAGTAATCAGTATTTGCACAATTCTTCTTTTATAAACTACACACACCAACTGTGTAACTACACAGCTGTAGTTTTGTAACATAATCATCAGGCTTCATGTGTCATTCTATCCTCAGCTCCGTCAGTACATAATGTTTTCTCCCTCCTCTTCCAGATCCCCATTGCCACCAGTGGCATCAGAGCGATGGGATACCTGATGAGACATAATCTCAGAACAGAGGGAGGCGGCAGTATTTCCCAGCGCATCATCACACAGTTAGTCAAGGTAAAGTTGAATGATTCAGCTGGTAATCACAATGTTAGGCAGAAATGCAGTAAACCCCTCAGTAGTGAAACTTATTTATTGATGTAGTGCAGCAGCAGCATCCACACAAGTTCCATCGATCTGAGCATTTTTGAAGGTCAAATACAGAGGGTCTCTTTGCTGAAGAAATAAAACCAGTGATCAGTATGTGATGCCACACAGCCGCAGAAGCACTTCCACATGACTGTGACATCATGCACCAAGCCCTGAGCTGATGAGTACAACGGGGCAGTAAAACTGTAACCAACAAACACACTTGTTTCTATATATTCATACTGTGTGTGCAACTCATTGACATGATGCATTCCTCAGCCCTTTACCCTTACACCGACTCATGTTGGTTCAGTGTTTTTTGTTGTTTTTTTTTAAAAAAAAAAGGTAGTTTAACTTGAAACTACTTTTTCTGTGTTGATGTAGCTTAGCATGTTACCTTTCTCTGGGGGTACATCCAGTGAAAGGAAGCTTCATTTATTGTAGTGTAACTTATAACTTGGCTCACTACACTTTCCAAGTTGCTTGTCCAACACCAATATCACAAGCTTTTAACTTCCCTTTTCTCCTTTATATATGGGAGGAAGTGAGAAAGATATGACTCCATATAAATCATAATGCTGTTCCATGTTTGTTGAATGTATAATTGTGCAGCTGTTTGCTAATTTGTGTGTGTGTGTGTATCACATTTTATTTGGACTTGACAGGATTAGGGTTTGTGGTTTGGCATTTGTTACTTGATGATGTACAACTTAATGTACTGTTCGTTGTGTAGTCCAGTATATTCCCCTGTTTTATTTCTATTACTAGGTTAGCATTGCACATCCTGAATGTTAGAAATATGAAGTGATGTCATTGAGCAGTCCAAGAGAAACTTGATGAGAGCAGAATACATACGATGATGATATTCAACACCAGCTGACAAAATACAGTCCACTCAAGTCCAACTGAAATGAAATATCAGCCATCAATCCTTAATTTCCCAAAGTGTTCAGTTGTGGGCTAAAATCTAATGATGAGATCTAATACCAGATTGATAGGCATTACATATCGAGTAGATGTAAATAAGGATGTGAGGCAGCAAAAAGCATCGGTGAATACTGTTGTGTCTGCTGTTAGTCTGTTAACAGATGGAGGTTTTGTGTAGTGACTGTAGCTGCCTGTGTGTGTGACCCCACAGTGTCTTCAGAATCAATCCAGTGACATCAGACTGGTGTCAGAGCGGGTCCTGTGGTGGGTGTTCAAAGACCCGGCCACACCCTTAATGGAGGCCAGTCTCATCAAGCCCGTGTTGAAGAGTCTGCTGGACAACACCAAGGACAAGAACACCAGCGTCAGGGCCCAAAGCGAGCACACCATTGTTAACCTGCTCCGACTCCGTGAGGGAGAGGAAACCATGCAGGTGAGACTACAGACCGTCTCCAGTATGATGCACAGGTGGATATGATGCTGATAAAAGAAAACTGTTTTTTCTAATTTCTACTTTTCTCTCCCGCTGCAACTCAGAGTTTTACTGCAATTCTGGACTCTGCCAGTAACGACCTGCTGTCAGAGTGTCACCGCCGGTCTTTGAAGAAAATCGCCAGCCTGCCAGACTCTAATGAAGAGATAGATGACACCATCCTAACGTGATGAAGCAGGACTGAGCACTGAAATAAAATCTGCATCAGAATTAGAAATCAACAGAAGCTCGACTGACATATAAAACAAGTCTCCACTGTATGAGAACCCCAGACACACTCGCCACACACGCCCATGTTGCAGATCATGGACCAAGGCTGAGATGTTACAACTGGTTTCCTTCATATTCCCACAACAAAACTCTTCTTTTTTTTCCTTTCTCGCTTTGCGTAATTGTTTTATAGGCCTTTAAGCCCAATTTATAACTTTCTTCTTTTATCTCACAATGTGCAGCTAATCCTGCTGTACTGAATTGAATTAGGTAGACACAAGGCCAAAACTTTTTTGATGTTTCAGTGTTTTGCTACTTATTTTACCAAAATTATTCCAAATGTTTAAAAAATCACTGTAATGAAGCGACACCCCGATCTTTGACTTTTATTTGAACTTTTGTGTGTGAGAGTTGTCCATGGGGGGAAAGCAGCAAATCATTCTTATGTCAGTGATACAGTTGTAAAAAGACAATACGAAATAAAAAAAGATCTTGATTTCATAATGTGGTGTGTGTTTAATATTGGAAATATATTGGAAAAGGCAAACAGTCAGACTGGAACACGTTCATTTGAGGAGGGGTTATTAACTCATTATTCATTTTAAGTAAACCTAAATGTCTGAGGGTAAAGGTGTATTTTTTTTTTCGTGTTTAACTATATTTACCTCTGTAAATCAGATGTGTGTTAATGGAGCGGATGTACCATACTCCAGGACTGGAAGTTGAATAGTAGCTGTGTGTTTATGGTGTAATTAATATCGCTACAGATTCTTATGAAAGAAATTTGAAGAAACCTGCTGTTTCATAAAGCTGCTTGCAGAAGTTGTGAATCAATGGGACGCTATGGGTCCACTGCCCTCCAAGCAGCCTGAGTTTAGTGCTCATCAATGGGATGGGACGGCGGAGCTGTAGCAGGAGCTTGCGCAGTGAGGCCGGGTCGGAGTTGGGTGCAGCACCACCAGAGGAGGAAGCGGAGTTTCCGGCTGTTTGCAGCGGAGGGAGAGGATTGCTGACGCCGCGAAACCCCGAGAAAAACGCCGCCGGCTCGGGGGCTAAGAGTTTCTAGCATCTGTAGTGGTCGTTTTCTTTCATACAGGGGGATCTGGGGCAGGTGATATCTTACGGGCCCAGGGGGTCGGACAGAGAACCGAGCAGAAGAAGCGGCACAAGGCGGGGGTGAGCCACCAGCTACCGGCATGGCCAGGGACTACGATTACCTCTTCAAGCTGCTCATCATCGGTGACAGCGGTAAGCCGAAGCCGGGGATGCGGGACGGGAAGTGGGCCTTGTCGTGTTTTTTTCACAGGGAGGGAAGCTGAAGTGCAGCTGTAGGTCCGACGTGAACTTGTCTGGCGCGTTAACTACTTGCATTTTTTTTATATTGTGCATCGATTCTTTTTGTGATATGTACACATCCGCCATATTTCTGTGGCGGTGACAGGGCGGAGGTTGTGTGTCCGGGCTGGGCATGTCAGCCGATCAGGCCGGATATCGCCTCCTGATCATCAGGGTTTGTCTCGAAAATTTTCTCGTCCTGCGCACATATCGACTGAGACATTAGTTTCAGCCCCACAACAAAACACACTCTGTAAGGCAAATAAGTGCTCGAGCCCCTCGTACTTATTTGATATGGCCTCTTGTTTGTATCCCACATTAGCTGCACTAGCTAGCCTGAACTTAGGCTAACATTACACTGTGGTTATGCAGCTAACTGGAACTAACGCTAGCTGGGCTGAGGAGCTGCTGCTGCTGGGAGACGCTGAGGTGTTTCTACTCATGCTAAAGGTGGTTTTTCGTGTATTTACTGCGCAGTGTTAGGCTAGCTAAGTTAGGCTAACTTAGTGGGGTGCATTTTGTTATTTAGCTGGCTAGCATTACTGTGCTAGCTGCTTTATAGTGGAGGAATTCTGCACTGCAGCCTCTGGTTTGTATCTGTGCACACAGCTGGTCAGACTAAAGTGAAGTGAGACTAACACAGTGGTCATCGCACAGTGAAGTGCATCTGTCTGCCAGGCTGCTCAGGCTCACACCTCACCGGCTCTGTGGGTGTCTTAGCTGTGCTTAGTTTCTTTTTCATGCTAAAAGCCTATATCACCGTCCTGGGTGTGTGCATAAATCAACCTGATAACACCTGGTGAGAAGAGCTTTTCTTGTATCTCAGGTCAAGTCAAACCTGGCTTTTAGTGTGGCTCCACCCTCAGGAGGAGAGCAGCCTCATCCTGCAGGACCTCTTTGTGGCCAATGATCTTTGCATTCATTGACAGCCCCGATCCTGGCACTACCCCATCAGCTGGCTGCTCACAGTAGAGGGCAAAGCAGCACAGCAAGCCCTTCACTGCCATCCACACACAGAGGCCAGTGTCCCCTCAGCTGCAGCGTGGACATCCAGCTGTCTGTGGTGCTGCACCGGGGATCTGTAGGAAAGATGCTGTGACCTCCTGGCCCTTCCTCAGCTGCATGTGGACAGATCTGCGGCTCAGAGTCAAGACATTCCACATACTGACTCCTCACGCCAAAGTAACGCTGACTTTATCCTTCAGCTTGACTTGTTTAGCCCCCGGTCCGTCACAGCAGGACATGTGCATGACATATCTGTTCATAGTGAGTGATTTGACACTAGCTCTGTTATGTAACATGGAATTCTGTCAAGCACTTCATTGTACACATAAGATTACAAGACCTATGGAATATCTTGATCCCACACGTTCCAGACTGCAAAGGTTGGAAATGAGAGATCTCCTTAAAGGTTTAGTCTCTGACAAACTGGCTGTTTGATTTTCTAGAGTGCTTTTGGCAGGATAGACAGGAAGACGTGCCATATGAAAGCTTCACCAGGACAAAAAGATTATCTCTCTCCTGCTTTGAAGCTTTGCTTATTGTTTGTTTAAACAAAACTCTGTAGCGTGGAGACCACAGGAACCTGAGAGCTTTTTATGTTGGGACCAATCAAACATGAGATGACAATAACACAATAGGTAGGCTGCAGTGACAGGGCTGCAGGCTGAGTCCCACCCTCGGCTGGGTAGCAGAGTCACTTCTTAACTTCCATTTGTTACCTGACAACTGATCTGTTAAAGCTCAGCACAGATCCCTCTCATCTGTCTTTTCTGTCCCGCCCCCCTCTCCCTCTGATCTCTCCTCTCCTTGTGTCACCTGTTATTTCTTCCCAAAAACTATTTACCATGCAGGATAAATGTATAAACCCAGTGACTGCTGTTCCATTTGTTGTCTTGCTTCTGTTGGCTTTGACACCCACCTGTCTCTTCTGCTGTTGCACTGAAGAGCTTATGTTAGTGCAGACATCATAAAGATGCTTTACATGAACACAAAGGTGCAGTCTTTGATCACTTTAATTCCCTCACACAGAACACTGTGCAACAAGTAAAATGTTGCCCAATACCACAAAGCACTAAATCTGTAGGCACACAGGGATTACAGCACATGTTGGGATTGATGTCTTGTTTTTGGTTTGCAGTGACCATGTGCTGTTATTGCTGGTAACCATCTAAAAACTCGATCAAGCCTCAGACAGTTGTAATACTTAGATTGAGAGCTGAAATCAAATGCTAATGTCACTTTTTTTTTTCGCTCTGCTGTAAACCTGTCGCAGTCTAAACCTCATCCTGTGCTTGTGTTTCCTCCTCAGGAGTGGGGAAGAGCAGTCTCCTCCTGCGATTTGCAGACAACACATTTTCAGGTCTGTGGTTCTGCTTCAGCCCCTGTAGCATTATTTTAAGACTTGGTTTAATATGGTTGTAGGTCATCAACTTGATTTTGTGTGCGTGTGTTTGCAGGTAGCTATATCACCACAATTGGGGTGGACTTTAAGATCCGAACGGTGGAGATCAACGGGGAGAAGGTGAAGCTACAGATCTGGGATACAGCAGGGCAGGAGCGCTTCCGCACCATCACCTCCACGTAAGTCGACTCACACGCAGACATTTGCACGGGCCCCTTAGACTGTGTCTGTGTGTTTTCATTTCAACAATTGAATCTGAAACCAAGAAAAGGTTTCTCTGCGGTCCTCAGATCAGGTATTATTTGAGGAAGCAGTTTGCAGACATTTAGAATAAGTGGGTGCTGTTCTGTGAAACAGGGTGGAATTCCCCACAGATCCTAATTACAGATGTGAGAGAGGGAGGCTCCTGGTCTCTGGTGCTGTAGTGCAGAGTGATGATGACGAGGCCCGGGCGGCTTCACCCTCATAGCATGCGTCACGCTTTTGTCCAGCGTTGTGTCTGTGTGTCCATGTGGCTGTGGCTTCATGCTGGTTTAGAGCAGAGGGCTCTTCTTTATAGAGGTAATGCTAACCTTATTTTAAAATGTATACCGTCAGTGATTCACCTAAATAGACTATAACCTTAAAGTACCAGCTGTCTGTGTAGCTCGTGTGTCTGGGCTGTACTGCCAGAAAACATTAATAGCTCATCAGGTTTTCTGGCACGGAGGTGGAATCAGTATCAGGATGTGCAGACGATCCTCACTCAGAGGACAGACTTGTTTGTTTTGGTGTCTACAGTTGAACTGTCGATGATGATGACAAAAAGTGATCTCAGACTTGTTAGATCTTCTCATGCTGGAATCATGCTGCAACAGAACACCAAGGATTCACACTCATTGAAACACAGATGTCTGTCAGACAAGTGGTCAACACCTGACATGTGAACTTAAACTTACCGCCACCTGATGCTGCTTATGATTCGCTCTCTGTTTAGTTCGGCTGCAGCTGAGTCATTATGCAAATTACACAAACACTCAGACTCTCACCTCAACTTGAATGGAAACTTTTTCACAGTCAGTCCGTCTTTCAAAACACGCTGCATCGTTTGTCTGGACTCCCGCAGCCAGAAGCATATCGCTAATGAAGAAAAGTGGATTACATCACATTTGTGGAAGGTTTTAATTGGAGGAGGCAGCAGATTTTAGCCTCCAGGAGCTAAGGTCATAGAATGAATGAATGATGAAGTGTTTTTTATAGGGGAGAATCAATGTCATTAACTTGTCTATAACTTGCATCTTTTCCTTGTTGTGCTGACCCCAACCAGTCTCACATAGATGCAATAGTCATGTGCAACTGAGAGTAGGCCTGTCACAGTCATGACATTTTAGTTCAAATAACTGCTATTAACCATTTAATTGTCTTTTCCTGACCAATATTACTGTATAAGCCTAAACATAGTTTAATAATCCACATACACCTGATGGAGAAGAAGAAGAAGAAGAAGAAGAAGCCATTTATTGGCCGAAATCCATGATGCTAATGTCAATAGATTGTTGAAATAAGGTTGTCCAATATAAGAAATGAAGCACCTCGAGAGAAACAGTTTGTGGCTCCACTCGTGTCATTAAGCCATAAAAGAAGAAGGGGGGCACAAACTGATGATGTCATTAAAAGAGGACCAGTCAAACATCAACGATGGAAAACAATGAGGAAATAGTGATAAAATCTGACACTTCTGTCAGTTTCATCCATCTGGTTTTATACAGATGAATGGAAACTGTTTGAATCACTTTGTAAAATGATTGTGATCAGGCGATTATGTAGTAATTGTGACAGGTCTAGAGTGAATCAGAACTCATCCACAGAGATACTGACGCTGATTTGAGCGATTGTGCATTTGTTGCTACAGGCAACCACGCTCACATTACACGTCATCATTTAATCCATTCTTACTATGAAAGTATTGATGTTAGCAGCTTTAACACACAACTACACCCCAGTGACTGAACACTACAGGACTGTGTTGATTGACACAGCAGATGTAGCATCAACAAGGCAAAGCATCCAAAATATTCCAAGTAAACAAGAATGAGTGGTGGTGTCACAGCCGTGTTGGTGTCATCATTTAGTCTGTTTAGTTTAGTCTTTTAGTTTGAAAACCCAGATTGTTGAGGCCGAGGTTGATCCTGTTTGTGTCAGCTGTCCTCCTCCCCACACTGTCCCTCCGTGTCTGACAATCAATTACTTGTACGTTCATACGTCTTGCACCACTGCCAGCTGTCAAAACCAATAATGTCTCTCCTCCAGCTGTAATGTGGACCGTGCAGTTTACAAGGACTGATGAGACATAACAGAGAAGAACTGACGCTCTGTGTGTGTAATAAATAAGAGTGAGGCATTAAAGTGCTGTCACTCTCACTGTATGAGGAGGCAGCGTCTGAGCAACACAAACAGAACCAACGCTGATGTGTCATCCTACCTACTCAGCCCTGACTGTGACTGGAGCCAGGCTGCACCTCACAGAAGATAAACCATCACTGTCCGAGCCTCGGGGGGTTTTGTCATGAACAAGACCAAGAGAGCAGGATTGCAGGTTTTTATGGTGGACCAGCTCTGGTGCAGTGACAGTGGTCAGAGCACTGGAGTCATCCTGAGCCCTTGTAATTCTCTGCAGTGCTGACGCTCCAGCCCCTGAGGAGTCTGACCGGCCTAGTTTGGAAGCACGGCTGCCAGTTGTTCTGTAGGAATCCCTCCACCGAGCAGGCGGCCTATTTAGGCTGATTGTTCACTTTGCTGAAGTAGAGTGGTGTGGTGCCTCATTAAGTCCTAAATGAATTTCACTGTGGGGATGGATCCTGGGCACAGACCTGCTCCATCCACTCGGGCGGCCGTGGTGATGACCATAAGAGAGAGTCAGTGGCTGAGCATCAGCTGGCATCTGCAGTCACACTACAGCATCATTATAATGACAGGTCTACACCTTTATTTTAGTGCTCTGTCTTTCAGGAGATTCGTGCTTTTATTCTGACAGGATTTTGTCGTTTCATCAAGAATATGCTTTTGAACTTTGGTATCCTTCCTCGTCTTGATGCCAGCCTGATACTCTCTTCACTTCCAAGTGCTTACTAAGTATAAAATGTTTTTGCAAATTTAAAAAAGAAAAATAGTGAGTTTTTATTTTGTCCTTCATACGTGGAGCAACAGGGGCAGCTGCTAGTGTTGAGTCAAGTCTGGTTTATTAACACTTTATTACCCTGTTTGTGCAGATTTTACTGGAGAAAAGGTGGCTGCAAGCTGAGGCCCACACTCCTGCTGTGTGTGGTTATGGCTCTCTATTCATGTGCACTGAGCACACACTCACACACACACACACACACACACACAACCATCCACCCCTGCTGTCTGGTGGCCCATTACTGCTGGACATTTGGGACAACACCATATCCCCACACTGTCACGCCAGGCAGCAACACTGACACACACACACACACACACAGTAGGCCTGACAAAAGGGTCTTTGTGTTTGTTGGGTGCAGTGCAGCTACACTGGTGATGCTCTCTTTCTGGGGCCTGGCAACTTTTCGAAGCTTGTTGCAGGTTTACAGTTGAGCTATGTGACAGATGGAAGTGTCAGCTCTGTGGACTTCCCTCCTTTATTCAGACACACACACACTCAGCTCAGGCTACACAGTTAGTCCTCGTTGTAACTCATTCAGTCAGTCTGCACTGTTAGATGTGATGTCACTGATAAAGTCTCTCCTCGGCCATCTTACTGTGTCATCAGTTCAGTTTCTGTCTACATTGTGGCAATGTGGTAAAGCTGTGCCTCTGCCTAAATGAGATCTGTCTCCCCCTGCTGGACTTCATCATTAGTCACCTCAGTGTTTCCCAGAGTCTTCATCAGCTCACATAGACCAGTTTGTGCACCCCCAGCACCTCCCCCTTCATTCAGACCACGTCTTCCTCCAAATGTGAATTTATCAACTGATAATATGAATATGAACACAAAGTGGAAAATACAACAAATCTCTTCATTTATTATCAATGGTGAAGTGGGCTTTTACCACACAGAGTGATGAGAGCTGGACATTTCAACTATGTTTATATTACATGTTTATATGACATGCAGCGATTCATCAGTCATCATTTTATCCATGACCTTTAGTCAACCGTCTCACCATGAGTCAGCGTTTCATGCGTCTCTTACATTCCCCATAGATTCCCTTCCATTCATCCATTTGAACTGTTTCGACTATGATTCTTAACAACTTAAACTGGTTTCCTCTACATTTATCAATAGCCAATCAATAATTGGTGTCATAGTTGAAGCTATTTCAGGTGTTTATCTGTTACATGTAGCTTGTGCATCTTGTCAGTCACTTTAAAACAACAACCTCAGCCTTATGTCCACAAGTTGTCATGGTTCTCTGCTGGTTTTCATTCACCTGTGTTGTAAGAGTTCAGTTCTTGAAGCCTCAGCACTCAAGCCTGACTATGTGTCCCCCCCCCCACGTGTGCAGATACTACAGAGGAACACATGGGGTCATAGTGGTATACGACGTCACGAGTGCCGAGTCCTTCGTCAACGTCAAACGATGGTTACATGAAATCAACCAGAACTGTGACGACGTGTGCCGAATATTAGGTGAGTGGGAATACAGGCGGCACGCTCCACTCTCAGTCCACACCTTGTTTTTTCTTCACAGACAATAATAAATATTTGCTGCTTTTCAGTGGGAAACAAGAACGACGACCCCAACTCCAAGGTGGTCGAGACGACTGACGCGCAGAAGTTTGCTGAGCAGATGGGAATCAACCTGTTTGAGACAAGTGCAAAAGAGAACATCAATGTTGAAGAGGTAACAGTGTTGTCTCAGGCCTCAGGCTGTTTACAGACTGACGTGTGCACATGTGTGTGTGCTGTACTTTGTGTGATGTAGCTGATATTGAAAGCAGCTCAGCTGATGCCTTGAATCAGAAGTGTCTGAGTTCTCAGCAGCAGTCACTCACCTCAGTATCTGAATGTGAACTAAGTTGAGGTAAGATAAGAGACAAAGAGGGCTCAACCAATATGGATTTTTTGAGGCTGATGCTGGCATCGATATTAGGGAATAAAAAATTCCAATAACTGATGTATTGGCTGACATTTAAAAATTTTCTGAAAAATAAAACAAATAGCTGCTTTTGTTTCTTTAAATATGGTTCACACACTTGTCACAAAGATATAAACTGAAGATTTTACAATTTTCAAATACTTTAATTGTCAAATGTTGTTGTGTGTGGCAAGCAGCATATGAACACTTCTAACACGTAGGTAGGTGGATAAGCAACGTCCTAAACGTCAGTGGTAAAACATGATCTGACGTCCTCTAAATGTTCGTTCACATTTTCCTTCCTCCATCATTCAGAACCATGAAGTCATTATGAATCAGACCAGAAATGCTGTTTCCTGCTCAATGCTAAATGCTAAAAAACCCAGTCAGTGCTCTGCTGTACATACAGCTGTACTGTGCTCAGTCATGAGGTTGTCAATATATGGCAAAGTGACATTAATGTTAATCAGAGTGGCACAGTGGTTTTTGCAGAGGAGTGAAGGATGGAGCAGTAAAGTCTATAATATCTAAAATATTCCCCCCAAAAATAATAATGGTGCGATGATGCAAGAACACTGTACAAACTATTTAGGATGCAACTAACAATTCTTGTCATCATCAGATAGTCTGGAAATTATTTTCCCAATTAACGAACAAATCATCTGGTCATGATAAATCATGTAGAATTCTCTAAACCCCAACACCTGCTGTGACCAGTCTGTGTGCTAAGCTAGCTGTGAGAACGTTTGAACCTTCTCACCTGTCAATAGTCAGATGTATCCATGGTGTGAATGATGTGCTGTGGGAACACCTGGATGTGGATGATACTGTATAACAAACAGGGTGCAGCCACAGGTGGCTTTTCAGAATCTGATCAGTCTCTTTGTACAACATAAAAATAACAAGCACTGAGCTGAGCAACATGGACAAAATTTCATGTCAATATCTATGCCAGATATCTCGATATTGATTTGATATGAGTATGGTTTCAGGGAAAACTGAGCATTCTTCAAAAAAAATAAAGCGGCATTATGATACCAAAGGATGTGGAAGGTGCAGTTTTATTGAACAGAACAGATCATTCACTGTCAATGATTGGACTGCTGCAGCTCTGCTTTGACTGAGAGATGTATTTAATCGGAGATTCCACTGAGCCTTTCAGTGACGGAGAGCTATCTGACGTACAGTGACAGTCACCTGTTGCTGGTACCATACGAGCTAAGGTGTCCTTTTTTGTTGATGATTTTCTCTCCCTCACTACACGCTGTTCTGGCCAAGCAGGGAAACGCTATATCGGCAATATCGTTGCCTTTGCGATATTAATATCTTGCATGTTCATATCTAGATATAGATACGATAGCGATATATCGCTCAGCCTTAGCGAACGCTGATGTGAGAGAGTGTTTGATGTGGCTCATCTGACTGATCTGATTTGCAGCTCTTTTTTTGTGCTCTTGTTTGCAGATGTTCAACTGCATCACAGAGTTAGTGCTAAGAGCCAAAAAGGAGGTGCTTGCCAAGCAGCAGCAGCAGCAACAGAACGACGTGGTCAAACTCACCCGGAACAGTAAACGAAAGAAAAAGTGCTGCTAGCAAACTCCAAGCTCTCACACGAGGCCCGGCGGCGTCTTCTCTTCACACACACACACACACACACAATGGGACTCAGAGCATCTAAATTAAAGAGCAGATAAAGATTTAATAAATATACAGTGAAAGATAAAAAAAAATAAATAAATGAAAAAAGTGTCCCCTTTGGACAAACTAATCATGAAGACTTTAAAAAATGTACAGATTTTATCAGACGTCAGATCAAGTTTTATTTGGAATTCAGCAGATGGGCACCATTGACCTGAGGTCCTGCTTTCTTAAAGGATCTGCGAGCTGACAACTGACTGCCATAAATCTCCGATTTATATCCACGTAATTCCCGTATCCATTCATCAGTATCTCATCTCTCCTTCTCATTCCACTGCACACGGGACATTCAGAGTCGAGTCTGACTCTGCGCCTGAGGAGAAGGAGGGTCCACCTTTCTTTCTTTTTGTTTTTTTTTTGTTTCTTCTTTTTTTTTGATCTAATTGTTTCTGTCTAGTTTTATTTTTTGGGGTGGGGTGGGGTGGGAGGGGGCGGGGGGGGGGGCTGTCCTGGTCAAGAGGTGGTCTTTGGGATGGGCGTCTGAGTGAAGGCGGAGGTCTCAACACCTCTCTACAGTTTCAGCGTTTCAGACACCTGTGTTTCCACGGCTCACGCCAACAGATCATGAACTGCTAGATTTTGTTTTATTTGACTTGATGGGAAAAAAATCACATGGGTGATGATGATGATGATGATGATGATGATGATGATGATGTTGATGTTGACTGGTAGACGACCTTTAGCAACTAATCCGATGGACAGAACTGGTGACTTCTCATGTTTTTTTTTTCTTTGTCTATGTTTTGCCAAGCTCCCCTCCCTCCCCTCTAACCTCCAGTAGTGCGGAGCCAACGGTAACTCGTTTTACTTTCTTTCTTATTTTGTCTTTTTGGTCAAGTGCAGCGCAGCAGTTGAACCACTCCTGGAGCTCTCAGAGGTTTCCGCTCTGACGGCACAGGTCACTGCAGTCTTACTATGCTTTTAAACTTTTCCTCCACTATTTTTTTAAGATACTGCCAATGTACTAGAAAAAACAACCATCTGGTTGTTGCTCGGTGGCGCTTCTCATTGGACTGTTGCCATAGTGACCCCTGGTTGGCCAAGAGGCGGGGTGAATGAGGGTCTGATTGGAGCCTGTTTAGTCCTCCCACCCTCCCTCTCTCTGCAGCACAGGTCCTCCTCCACCCAGCAGCCACATATCAACCCCTCCCACAGCGACACACTCCCCTCCTGCTCTTGCTCTGGAACCTGGCCCCTCCCAGTCATGGCCGGGACCTGGGCTCATAGCACGCTTTCAGCCTTTGGTTTGTGATCATGTAACACTTGGTGTGAAGGGGTGTTTCAAAGGTAATGCCTGACGTGCATGTAGACTCTGGAGGATTTTACTGTACTTCCTCAGCCTGCAGAATATTCTCAACAGTTGACTGATGTTAAAGTCTGATGTCATGTTTATTTTTTTCCTGCTTTTCTCTGTCACACGCCCCCTACTACCTGTTCAGCTGAAGTGTTACCGGACAGTGTTTTTGGCATCAGTGATGAGAGTGTAGCAGAAAGTGGGACTGTTAATGTAAGAAGGACAGACGGGGATGAACTGCAGCGCTGGATCTCGGTCCGTTCAGGCCTGAGCTCTTCTCCCCCTCCATGGGCACCGCTAGGGTTTGTCGCAGAGGGGAAGCGTCCACACAGTGTCTTTTACTGACATGTTTTTTTTTTTCTTTGTTTTGAATTGGGAGAGTAATAAACGGAGAGCGAGCCGTTGGTTTCGTCTGAAATGTTCAGCTGTCATCCTCTGGGCAGACTCTGGCAGGCCGTTTGGGATCCTGATAAACGTCGAGAGGTCGCTGTGACCTCCAGGGCCTAGAGATGGTATCAAATCTCACACTTTATGATTTCTATTCATCAATGTGTATGTATATATAAATATATTTGTGTGTTTATATTCAATATAGAACATACACACATAATTAGCACACACCAAACTGTGCATGTGTTCAACATGCCCCGTGTGCTATGGTTGAAACACACTCGTCAGCTGTGGTTTGCTGTACACTGGAGAAAAAGAGATGTACTATTCATTTTTCCCTACATGAATTTAATCAGTAATAAACATTTTAAAAGAATAAATATTTGACACATAATGACTCATCTCATTTGTCAGTGATTTTGAGGCTTGGTCTTAACTTCATTTTGAACCTGTGTCGTTTTTTTTTATTTTATTTTGGGGTTTTCTGTTTTGTTCTGTTTTTTTGTGAATAAAATTTTCTGGAAGTGTGCACTGGTCTTTGAGAAGCCTCTTCTGAACTGGAAATAAACTATTTAATGTAGCTGTCTGTAGGGTATGAATCATCCTGTCCCCGCAGACGAAGCTCAGATTTCTCTACAGCAGCAATAAGACAAAGTTACAACCTCAGTTTTTCATCCTTCACTGTTATGAGTTCCCAGCAGGCAGGAGAGCTAATACCAGCACCATGAGCTAAATCAGGAGTGTGGAGGGATGGAAACAGGGCAGGAGCTGTGAACACTGCATGTCATCTGATATGTCTGACAGTGGTACTCACACCAAAACCACGCATGAGGACAAAAATATACTTTATATTCAATCAAATATCCCACAAGTATTAATGTTAAGCAAACAACTTAAACCTCAAACTGTGGAGCACGAGCCTATACAAGAGTGATATGAAGGTGAAGAGATTCAGGTTTAACTAATGACACTATTGCTGCGCTGCACTAACTGGTGGAGCAGAGGGCTTGTTCGCATCATTTTCTCAACCTGTCACTGCAGTAACATCAAATTGTCTGACAGAAGAAAGAAACATGAAGTTTGTGTTTTCTCACTCTGTAGCTGTGCTAACTGCCTGAAGTTGTTGCTGTGTAACAGCAGGTTTCTTCATGTTGCACTTATTTGATCTCAGCTGTTTGACAAGCTGAGGTCTGTCCTGAACAATTCAGCATACAGTGACTGTGATTAGTGACCTCCTGAGCTACAGCCCAGTGCAAACACTGGCACGTTTCTTTATGCTCTGTGGATGAGCTGTACACAGCTCTGACTCAGTCTATTACCTGGAGAGACCACCACATTTCTTGCTCTGCCCACTCCCCTGAAAATGACTAGAAACAGGTCTAAGACTAAGATCTGCATGTGTCAGAGCCATGTACAGTGATCAGCCATTATATTTAAATACATGACTGAGGTTGCTGTTGTGGCTGATTGGTGCCTGTTCAAGAGTTCACTCTGAACCATTAATCATTTGAATTGAAACTTAATTTGTAGTTTGAGGTCCTCATCAATTCCATGACTTCATGGTTTGATAAAAAAAAAAGGCTGATGTAGGTGATATTTAGATGTTGATGTTGATTATTGGTTTGAACTTCTTACTGCTGCTCACCCCTTCTGCCTGTCCTCATTATGTTTCTGAAAACCTTTGCTGTCTGTGTGCTGCTCATGTATTCTCTGTAGCTGATGGTGGTGTCACATTTCAGCAGCAAGCGAGAGCCATCATCAGCTCGTTTCCACTGTGAGAGCAGAGCGTCCGTGTTTCTAGGCCAACTCAGGCGAGACAAGCAGATTGTAAAGTATTTATTTGTACAAAAGAATCCCCCAAAATGCTAAGAAAATTGCATGGTAAATATTTTGAATAGTTTGAAGCATTCTGTAACTTAAACAGTGCCGGTAGTCAGTGGTTGAATGGAAGCACTCACATGGAGCACAATGAGCCCACCCAAAGCACTGAATTCCAAAACAACATCTGACTGAGTGGAGACACACACTCATACACACACAAACGTTGGCGTGTCTGTCTGTCTCACACACACACACACTCTTCCCACAGCAGCAGCATCAGGATGTTTTGCCACAGAAAGACGCAGCAGACGGGGTCTTAGAAATGCTTTCAATAGGAAAATGGATCAGTACAGTCTACAGTGTCAGAACGACAGTCTTCAACATTACATACAAACAGGAAACAGAAACAGTAATTAGGACGTCATGTGAACAGAACCCAGTGTGTTACAGTGAACTGTTTCTCTAACAGAACGTGACATGGACAGAGACAAGTGACAGTCTGGTTATGGCAGGAGCGACTGAGGTTTAATCCAAGCTTGCTGCAGGCAGAGGTGCTTCTTCTCCTCACCTGTCAATCAGCCAATGGAGGGAGGGGCCAATGAGTCTACTGACTACACTGACTACACAACTCCTACATTTTAGAATTGGCCCATTTCCACACATTTCACACAAACATGTTCCTTGTAGTTATCTCCAGTGTGTCTGATCACAATACAGGAGCAGTGAAAGAAGTTTCTAATAAGCATTTTAATGGCTTTATTATTGATTAATAAATCATCAGCTTACATCAAGAACCCTCCCCTCTATGACTGTATTGGACACAGCAGCTTTTAAAATGCCATCAAGGTCAATATTTTCAATTCAGATTGTGATTATCTGTGCAATTGATTTTGCTTGTCTATCGCTTATCATTAGTGCCAACTGTTTTGGCCAGGATGCTTGAGAAAGATGTTTTTAATTTCAGTTAGACTGTCCTGCTTAAATCAAAGTTCAATATCAGATAATACAAACAGATTTTGGGCTTTGAGGTTGTGAAACATCTTGAAGGCTGGTGATTAACCTCCTCCTGTTTGACCTGTTAATTCATCTCATCCAGTGAATCATTTGAGCTCTGGAACAGGACGGCACAGCCTTTGGACCAGTGCAGACTTTCATCCAGTCTATTCTCTGAATTGCTCCTGACTCATTAAGAGACTATCGGCCTTGACATTTGTCAATGATTAATATAAATGGCTACAGACTTAATATTTCAATGTCCTTTATTAATGACTATTAAAAATTTAGTTCCACATTTGACAACTGTGCTCATTCCCTTTCTGACAGAGAGATGAAAAGATCCACACCTCTCTGATGTGTAATTACAAGGCTGCAGCCAGCAGCCACTTTACACACTACAGATGTCAACCTTGTTCTATTATTCCTAATAAACGATAAATAAATAACTGGTTAACCATTAATAAAGCCACTGTTTATGGTGCATTAACTGTTTATAAAGGAAGACTTATCTGAAAGTGATCACAAGAATTGTCAGCTGCACTGAACTGTGTGAATTTCCTTTCCAGGCACTCTTGGATTAAAACTCTATATTCACGAGTCCTCCTGCTGTTTTCTCGTCATAATGGTGAATCATGTGGACAGCACTTGGACGAGCTCATGAATATCTCTTTCCAGTTCCACTGCCCGCCACACCCACACACACAAATAAACATATGCATGAGTGATCACGTCCAGCACACCAGTGCGATTTCTGCTTAAGGTTAGGACACACATGAAAAAAAGAGGCTAAAAATAACAACATACAGGTAAATTTCTCTCTCTAAAAAAAGATTTTCATTCAAAATGTATGCATTTTCTCTTATAAATATATTGATTTCATCCAAACCTATTCAGCTTTTTTTGTTTGTTTGTTTGTTTGTTTTTATTAAAAAAAATCATTCTTTGGGTTGATCCTTCCCAACAACCAGCTGAAATGACAAGAAGACATCTGCATAGGTTTGCACAGCTGCATCAGACACGAGTTCAAACGCAGACACACGAGACATCACTGTGCCACACTGTAAGTCATTCATGCTCGGAGATTTCAGGTCAACACGTACCGCTTTACCAATGAAGATACAGATATGTCGCCTAAAACGGAAGCCCGGCAGCTAAGAAATCAAAGTGCCCATGAAGTATTGAAGCAATGAGAATGGAGGTAGACCTTTTCTTTTAGTGGTGAACCAAAGCAGCTCGGATGTTGACCGCTGCAGAGGAAGTTTCGAGGAGTCTCTGTACACTGGCATGCTGTCAACAATATGAAACCCAACAGGTTATTGTTGAGTTTGACTGACTGACATGGAGAATTGATAAGCCGTCTACAGGAGATCTTCCTCCTTCTCAAGCTGATGTAAACATTTTGGAAAATTTGGTCAACTAGGAAGATGATTGACGTTCACGGGGACGATGTTAGACAGTGTCTTTTTCTTTGAAAAAAAGGATATATGTTTAAATGTTAAATATAATGTGTACTGTAGAAGAACATGCCACCTGGACAATAACCTAGGCCACCCACAGGTTTATTCAGATGTTGAGGGGGGGGGCACGAGGACCTTGTAGAGGTTTCACTATGGAGGTGAAACGTTTGCAAATAAAAAGTGCTGGTTTTTATACATTCACTTGATTGATGGATCCCGTTACCCTGCTCAGACTGGACTGTGTTTCACTTCACTGGTACAGTAAACCTGATCGTAGTGTCATGAAGCTGAGGAAGGAAACCTAACTGAGAGGAGCCAAGAGAGGTGTCATGAAAAGATTTTTGGTTGCATTATGGGATATGTAGGATTGCATGTTTCTGGAACCTGATAGAGCCGACTAGCAGGCAGGACATCACAGACTCTGCCACTTTGAATATGCTGCTGTAGTTTTTCTGGATAATGGAGCAAACTGTAAATGTAGCAGAGACAAATTTCAACTGTTTAACAAGCGTTAGCAAATATTTGTTCAAATGTCAGAAGTTTGAATGCCAATATATTTGCCTCTTTAGCTGCTACATGCTGGATTCTATTCACCAGCAGGTCACTGACAGTCAGCCTGCTGTTTGGTGCTGGAAGGAAATCATGGGCTGGGTTTATCAGAGCTGCCTGGTGCAGAACACAAGGTTGCGGACAGTGATAAGACTGAACCGACACAATATTGTTTTAGCTGTAGAAAAGACTGTAGCTCCACAGGGCTACTGTAGTCTAGGAACAATTCTCTGTGGGTTTGTAGCTACCTGTGGCTCCTTTCATATTAAACATAGTTATTTGATTCTTTTCTCATATATAAAATATTGTTTAGTGCAGCTATAATATCTCTCTTGTGAGAAAGTAAATTACTGGAGAGCTGCTTCACAGGTTTTCCTCATATCACTCTGAGGTTTGGGGTTTGGGATGTCACGTACTCACTGTAAAATGAGAAAGCTGCATGTCTGTCAATAAAAAAATAAGCATTCTTTTTGTCAGATATACAGTACGCTATGGTCCTGATGCATACAGCTGTCGCCACGTGCTCCGAACGTCCCCGGAACAAATGAATAAACCTGAGAGATCACACGGGTTGGCTGCAGCTTCATCATCCTGCTCTCTCGCCGTTCTCTGACGTACAGCTCTGTCACTGTCCTCATCTTTTCCCATGATCCTGCATTGTCCCGCATACCCACCTGTCTTTCCCCAGACTCCTTAGCCTGATAACTGGGATGCATACAAGAAGAGTTTGTACATGGTTTTCCCCTCTCTACAGAGTTGGCAGTGGGCTAGTAGAGATGGTCATAGGCACTACAAGGAAACCTTCCTCTTTGGAGGTAAACTTTGTGACCCTGTTCATGTTCTGTAAGACCGAGAGCTTTCTATGAGAGGGGCTTCGGCCAAAGCCTCTGGGGAAGTCCTACTCTTATATTTCCATCTCTAACTGTCAGCAGTCAGCAATTAATCAGTAAGGAGAAGAGTAATGGTACAGATAAAGTGCAAAATGAGCCCCCCCAAACCTCAGTGTGTGCCACCGCCTGTCTTTGGCTGCGTTGTTACCCCTGTACTATGATGTCACTCCCTCCTCGTCCCCTGCTTCTTCTGTCTGCTGTGCTGGGGCCAGTCCATCAGGGCTCAGTTCTTTTTGAAAAAAGAGAAAAGTCTCCTTTCCCGGTCGGAGATGCGGTGAGCTCGTCTGGAGGACTGACCGCCATGGGCCCTCGATGAGCCTGACAGGGAGGAAGGGGCCGAGCGCCACTCGTCCTGGTGCTTGTCCATCAGCTGCTGGTCAATCACTCTGTGCATATCATCCTACAGCCGAGGACAGAGAGGTGAATGAGAGACAGTCAGGAGAGACTGTATCACAGAGAGGACATCTGGTGGGGTGATACAGGAGGTTAGGGGGAGACTGGGCTCATCAATCATTGACTTATTAGGTACTAATTACACAGACACAATAACCACCTCTCAGCCCAGTAGATCACTCACTGATACTAAGTATCTCCAAAAAAAAAAAAACTCTACGTATCAGTCCTACACAGTCAGCAAGTCGAAACAGCAAGAGCTGTCTGGCTTTACACTCAGACACTGTTTAAATAAACACAGAAGCTAATATCAACCTCACTCTATGTACACTGTACACCTCTACAGCTTTTCAAATTAGTCACTGTACCTGGCTCCACATCTTCTCTGTTAATTTGATTTTAAAAACTCTACTTAAAATTCATGGACACATGTAACTCAGAGTTAAAAAGCAGTTGGTGACTGACATTTCAAATGTCTTTGGGGAGCGTGGCTTCAGGCCTCTCACTGTAAGTCAACAGATGATTTTCTCTAATGATCAAAAAACTTTGTGGTGTGATGAGTTACCTAAGGAATACTTTTTCTTCTAGACTAATTTATCTGAGTAGCTTTTAGAGGCCAGAGGAGGTGAAATTACTCAGTCAGTACATAAATAAATCTGAATTTTTTAAAATGCAAACCTAATTTAGTGTTGCATAAATCTTGAGACCCCTGAGATATAATCACTGTTCTGAAGAGACTGAGGGTTTATGACATCTTACTCAGTACTGACTACAAAAACATAAACATGTAAAAGATTCTTCTTCTTATTTATCACTCAGCATCCCCACTTTAGCTATACTAGGGGGGTTGAGCCCAACCCCTAGAGCAGGGGTGTCAAACTCATTCCACAAAGGGCCGGTGTGGCTGCAGGTCTTTGTTCCAACCAAGCAGCAGCACACCAGACTTGACTCGGTTAATCAACTGATCTCAGTCTTCAGACAGCTGATTGGTCAAACTGTGTGCTCTTGATTGGTGGGAACAAAAACCTGCAGCCACACCGGCGCTTTGTGGAATGAGTTTGACACCCCTGCCCTAGAGGCATAGTGTGAGGATGGACATGTCACCAGTCTATCACACTACCTGAACTTTAAGATCTACAGGGGATGCAGAGGTGTGTTTGATGTGTGTGTAGTCATCTCTGAATATGTCAGGTGACCAGTGGACCCAGCCTCTAAAAAGATGTAGAAGGTACAGGTGTATGGAGAGAGGAGACAGACGGGTGGAGAGAGAGGTGGTGGTTTGGATGGTCTCTATGATGGTTGATGGTTTCAGAGAGAAAGGAAGCAGTGATGGGCGTTTCTCCTGAGGCAGTTAACCATGGCATGGAATGGCTCTGCATGGCTGTAGTCGAGTTAGTGCAAGGGTGATACGGCGAGATGGCGCAGCTCGGGCTCACCTCTAAGGCAGGAGGGGGGGTACCACAGGGGAGAAAGGGTGGTACGGAAGCTGAGAAAGGCCACTAGATCAGAAACCACAAGAGCCAAACAGTAAAGAGCCCTGAGGAGGCAAACTGTGGGCACGGAGAAGAGAGAGGAAAGAGCTGCTAGTTAGGGATGAGGAGGGGGAGGGAGGACACGCACACACACACACACACACACACACACACACACACACACACACACATAAACACACATACACAGTGTCCCATGGTGACATCTGTAATATGTTTCCTTACGGACACCCATCACATCCAAGCAGCTGACATACCCCCTCAGAAGTTAATTGACTGGTTTGGTGAATGTGCACAGGCTGTGTGAGTGTTAAAATATGCTGACAGTAATCACAAGTGACAGGGGAGGGAGGGAACACGGACAGACTGTTCCAGCAGTTAGTGCCATTTCATTCTTACAGATGTAATCTAACAGTCTGCAAACTCATTTTATTGACACGTAGATTAACAAAATTCACAGTGTCTTTGTGTAACAGTGTTAAAATAAATGCTCCAACATGCCACAGAAAGACCACTAGGCTTTGTCTAATAACTTGCTTGTGACCTTTGACCCACCTGCCAGGCCTCCAGCTGCTGCGACAGGTTGAGCTTCTGCTGGATGGCGTCCAGGAGCTGGCTATTCAGAGACATTATGTCTATTTTACACTTGGCCAGCTCCATCTCCACCGCTTTCTTTCTGCAGACACACACACACACAGAAAATAAAGGCTTCCTACAGAGTCCTGGGAAATACTAGTGTACACGGCGATGGCTTGAAATAAAGAGTTTGATTCTTTGGGAAATTCACTTTCCTGCTGGAGAAAAGAAAGAGTTTCAACACTATTCTCACGTTAGAAGAGAGATAAAGCTAATATAAAGCTAAAGACTGTTAGCTGACCATGAAGAAGCAGCTGGCCTGACTAGCTCGAGCAATACACATAACGGCTGTAGCTTCATGTTCAACAAAATTAGCAAGTAAGCAAAACAGGAATATCCTTAAATCAGATCATTTCTATCTAAGTAATCTTTGCAGAGGGATAATTCCAGTTGATTACGTCTCTTTCTCTACTTTTGATCGTGGCTTCTATTGCTAACAGAGTCATGAGTGCACCAAAGAGACATCACCACAGTGAAGTCTGACAGGAGAAGAAGTATATGCAGCCAGTTTTTAACACACCAACAGTTCAGCCATCCTTACCAAAGTATTTGCTGCTTGCAGGAATTGAGCACACTTTCAAATATAACTCTTTGCACAGCCAAACCTTGGTATGTGCACAACTACAGCATGTTCTCCTCCAAAATCAGGTGATCAGTTGACTCCTACTTGGTCTTGTTTTATCAAATGTCTTTTAAGGGATTTCACTGCATTCCCTGATGTCATCACCAGGCACACAGTGGCATTGTTACTGCCAAGAAGAATTGTCCTTCATCTCATCAGGTCAATGTGAGCTGATTAAGGTTTATTGTGTGATGTACTGTGATGTAACAAACAGTGTATTTATCATGGACGTTCTACTTGTTCTGTACAGTTAGAGCTTAAAGTGGTGTATTATTATCAGGTATAACTGCATATACAGTGTTCATTCGATGATGTAACCGTACTTGGCTATGGCGTCATCTCTGTCTCTGATTGCACTCTGGAGCTGCTCGTTGGGTTCTCGGACTTCAGCCATCATCCTGATCCTGTCGTTCTCCTCCCGGAGAGAGCACATTTCTACAGAGAGCAGCGCCATCTGCAGGTCACATGGGAGAACAGAGCAGATTTGTGAGACACAGATCTCATAATTTCAACACTGCTTCCCGCTTCAAGGCTTTAATGGCGATGTTCTACAGAGCGGTGCTCATGTGTGAGATATTTAGTTGACCCAGTTCAAGTGGGAAAATAAATTAGCCGTGTGTTTTGTGTAGATTCTCTGAGATGGCATCATAAACCCAGAGGAGCGAGTGAGCTGTCCTCACAGATGAAAACAAGGTTAAAGCAACGTCCTACATTATAAACAGCATACATCATATTCACACTGGCTCACAAGCTGGTGAGAAATTTATCTGCAGCGCTGGCTCGTCCAACTGTTATTCTTAGACGTGAGCAATCCTTAATGCAATGTTATTCCACCATACCAAGAAAGATGGGATGTGATGTTGAATTAATGAGGGGCTGTCTGACACTTAGCTGTCCACGTGATCAGCATCAAAGCCTGAACGCCTTTATCTTTGGTGTTAATCTCATGTTTCGTGAACACGCAGTACACAGCGTACTTGTGCACACGGACAGATGTGGGAGGAGTCGGTACCTGATTGTGCAGCTGCAGCAGCTCCTCTTCACCGCCACGTGCCTTGTCCTGCTCGGCCTCGTACAGCTCTCTGACCTCCCTCAGCTCTTCCCCCAGCTTCCTCACCTGCTCCTCAAGAGCCTCCTCATCACTGCGCCGCGAGCCCTGTCAACACACACACAACACATTCTCACTGTCTGTGTGCTGTCAATACCCATAGTTCACTACTGTGTGGGTCTAAATTAGGCCCATGAGCCTGCATCCCACTGAAGCATTATCCAGTTAGCTGTATTATTTTAAACAGTTTGTTACAACTTGGCAACATCATTAACTTTATGAGAATGGGTAGAGAATCCATTATGGTACTTTATGGACATGGATTTTAAGGTTTTCCAGTTAATTTTCTTATCAGGAACAGATATGCACAACAATTCCTGCCTATCAGTTGCTGCTGTGACTTTAGGAGAATTTAAAAAGAAAACTGCTGGATTGCAGTGTCAGCATGATGGCTGGATGCGTAAAAGTGTAACATCAGTCCACATGCAGGCACACAATCCACTGATTCTGAGAATAAACATTCCAGTCATGGATAATTATTTATTTTTGGTTAATATGCATCACTTGGAAGTCACCTACTTCTGACAACAACCATGTCATGTCACGGCTGTAATACCTATTCAGCTTAAAGAGGCAGGTATAAAGTTTTGACAGCATTACACTGTGACTAACAGCAGTGGAAGTTCCTGACAGGTGGTTTTGTTAGAGACTGACTGTGTCTCTACATGTATAATCTTGTTAGTGTAAACAATGATCCAACAGAAAAGTTCATTCTGCCACAGCGAACTCCATATGATTTACAAAACAAGATTCATTTGGATGAAATATGAGTGGTTACCGTGGACTCGTTCCCATCCAGCAGATTCTGTGTTAGCCTCCGTAGCTCCAGCAGGCTGGTGTGGAGGCTGCCTGTAGGCACATCCTTGGCTGAGGACGTCTCCGAGGACTCATCCATGGAAGAGTCAGTGGACAGAGCTGAGTCCGTGACATCGTTTCCCCGGAGATGGGAGCAGAGTGAGCGGACCTCGCAGTAGGCCTCCCACAGCTGAAGACGCAACTGCATTGGCAAGAAGGGAGAGAGTGTTTTAGTCAGCCGCACACCTGCTGCTCAAAGCAGGCTGAAACATAAACCTACAGCCACAATGATAGTAATTAGAAGTACCTGCTCCCTCTCCTGCTCCTGCTCCTCCTGCTCCATGCTCTGTTCAATCTCACACAGCAGGCTGGAAGGGTGCGGCGTGAGGCTCTGGAGGCTGTGCTCCTCTGTCAGCTCCTCCAACTGAGCAGTCAGCTGCCTATGAGAAACCTGAACCTCCTGGAGCTCCAGCTGGCTCTGTCGCAACTGGACATGACAAAGGAGGCACAACTGGCATTTAACAGTAAATACCTATAGAGACTGAGAGGAGTGCTGGATATATTTAAAGGCACATTTAGTGGGTAAACTTGAAAATGGCTTTGCAGGAAAATAACACACAATATCTCCAGAGGTCTTAGCTGTTCTCAAAGACCAGCAGTCCTTTGTGCACATCTCCATACCTGTAGGTCCTTTTCGTGACACTGCTTCTCCAACACCAGCGTCCTCTCTCTGAGGTCGTCCACTGTGCTCTGCAGTAGCTCGTTCTCCTCCAGCATTGCGTGCACCCGGCGCTCCAGCTCCATCTTCCTCTCCGACAGCATCTTAATCTAAAATGTCAAATGGCACCAGTTAGTTACTGCACCATATGAAATAGGCACTAAGTCCAAAGAGTGCACCGTTTAGAATTCCTGGTCGATGGCGGACAGATGGGCAGCTATGGACCTGATTAAAGGATAAATTTTGTTGTTTTTCTGACTCTGAGGCAAGCTGGGCTCTTACACAAGATTAAAAAGTACTCCCACCGGCCTGAAGAATGTTTGTTGCCTAGCACGGGCGTAGGCGTTAGTTGCCACCCTCGTCTTCAGGAATGTTTTGGTGATATGTCTGCATGTCCACAAAGCCTGATATCAGCTCTCTCCTTACCAAGGTGAGACTAACAGCCTTCAGTAACAGCCTTCTACTGAAGGCTGACATTGCAGCATCACAACTTTTTCCTTGTGAATTGTTTTTTCTTTCAAGCCTCTTGAGCAGCTTTCCCCATTAAACAAACATCAGTTCACTTGTTCACTTTCATCCCTCCTGCGTTTGACCTACATCTGGTAACCTACTTCACAGCGCAGGAGCTTACATGTGGATCAGTTGTTTTCACTACCATATGAGCATCTACGTTGCCAAGTTATGGGTATTTTCGTGATGCTGTAGTCACCGTCTTTACGCAAATAGGGCAAAAAGTCATTAATCATCAGTCATCATGTCAAATAAAAGCAAAGCGTTGGAAAAGTGGGAGCACCCAGACATTGCAGTATCTCAGCTAAATATAGAGCAGCAGCCTTTTCTCCCAATTATAGCACAGGCTCTGCAGTCTGGGTGTTTTCTGCCTAGCTTTGAAGAGCAGCTACAGGGAAATCTCAGCTGTTCTTATGCTCTGGTTGAGCCTTTGTTCGTCACTTATCTGGCTGATATCATACATGAACACAACTGACATCACAACACATCTCATGCTCTGATTGACAAGCATGTTCTTCATGCTCAATCTCAGGAAACAGGGATTGCCATATGGGATTGTTAAACATTGAGTTTTCCATCTATATATAAATGCCCCCTTTAGTCCTGGAACAACATTAGATCTTATTTGGATCCTAGATGTGAACTAATTTAACTGGACAAGGCAGAAGCAACTGTAAAGAAAGATAATAGTGCAATCCTTGTTTCTAATATTTTTACAAGATGTTCCATGCAGCATGCAGTCTGGCTAATAGACAGAGAGCGTTCGGTTACCACTCACTTCTAGCCCTTGCTGCTCCGACCATGATGGAAGGAGGGCGAGGGAGTGAACAACAGGTGAGGAGAGAGGTAAAGATAAAGACCACAGAAAGAGAGGAGAAGATAAAGTTTAAGAGAAAGTGCCAGGACAGAAGAAACAGTTCCAGCAGCATGGCAGGTGAAGGCTACCCTTTGAAAAATGGGACTGTTTTCCTTTAATGGGATTTTCACTCAGTATCACCAGAAATTCCAACTTCAAAGTGAGTCTATGTAACTTTTGCCAAACAGAAGTCAGTGTGACCGATGAGTTGGTAATCCCAGGATAATTGCACAGAAGTAAAATCCCTATCTGCTGTCACCTGCAGCCACCCAGGCGTCTTACTGAGGCTAACAAACTATTTATTTTTGCAAACAGAAATGAGCTGTACTTTTCTGTTCTGTTTAGCTCTTCCATAGTCTAAAAGGATGTAGGCTATGATAGAAAAATGAAAGCAGAAGCTGCTCACCTCCGCCTGTAGAGTCTCCAGTCGTGTCATGTGCTGGCTCGTAGACATGCTCTTCTCCCTGAAGTCATCCCGTAATGAATGGACCTGAGTGGACAGCTGCTTCTCCACCTCTGCAGCCTGGACACAGACAGACAGACGGACAGAGAAAAGAACACAAAGTGAGCCAAAGTGTGCCTTAAATGAGTCTGTTCATGCTTTGGAAATATCCCTCTGGTTTAGCACTATTCTGCTGTAATACTGTCAGATTCACAGTAGAAAGTAGGAAAATTGTTGCAGCTTTATTCCATATTCTCCTTCTTGCCTGACACCTGCATTACCTACATTACACAGCTGGAGAGTTAGGTGTGTGATGTTAGTGGCAGCTAAAGTAGCTTCGAGCCACTCTGGACAGGAGGGAGCTACACAGCTCTGGTAAGTTCACATCTTTTCCTACTCCCCCAGTCTTAGATTGTTCATCTTCAAACTGCAGCCATAACCAACACTGACTCACGTGACATCACTTGAGGTGACATCACACAGCTCCCATATGACTTTTTTCACATATGCATGCAGAGGACCTGTAACCAAGTCGTGTAGAATCGGTAGACCTCCCCTTTAATTGTTGTTGCTGGTGGTGGTGATGTTGACACAACAACACATTGTTAAAGTGCCACTTTAACTGCTGAGTTAGTTTAGAAACATTGCTCTGCAGCTCTTCAGTCTGCGTTTGCTTACTAAGATATTGAGGTGACTCACTCACTGGAGTCTGAGAAAATGTACACACACACATACACATAAAGAAGTGTGCAAAACAATGAGCTCACTGTAACTGATTTAGTGTTGCTCCCCACTCTGTTCCTGGAAATGGAGCATTCGATGCCTGTTCTTCTGAAAGCACACTTTCACCCAAATGTCACGGCCCTATTTGAAAGCATTAAATAGACCACTGCAGTGTGTGTATGTGTGTGTGTGTGTGTGTGTGTGTGTAATCCAGCACGGTAGCACACTCAAGCTTATTGGACAGGTGGGATCAGACTACACAGTGTTGGTCTTCATGAGCATAGAGCTGCTCTCCGGAAGCTACTGTTCGCATTATCATCACTGCCATGGCAACAGTAAAAACCTAAAAATGACTCATTTTTTACAGTGCAGAGAAGAGAATAAACACGGTGTGTGTGTGTGTGTGTGTGTGTGTGTGTGTGTATCACCAAAAATCATTTAACCAAGTACATCTTCAGCTCAAATTACTGTGTATTTTTTAAGGTTTCTCTTTTAATCTCTCTAAGTGGAAATGAATCAAAGTCATCGCATCCATATGAACTTCAGCCTGTAGGTGGCACTACGCACTGCAGCAGCTTCTCAGGATGCTCACAGAGGGACGAGAAGAGTCTCAACAACCAGTTGTGTAGAAACATTAGTTTACTTCAGTTCACTTGTGTCCTCAGGTAACACTGGTTGTTGTGTGCCAGTGCTGTGCTGGGAGTCTCTGGAAAGGACAAGCTGCCAGGAAGACTCTGCCTCAGCTCCACGGCTGTGGAGCTCTGAACAGTAACTAACACGATGACGGAGGCTCTGTAACTACTCTTTTACAGGAGGCTTGTTAAAAAAGTATATATGAGGATGTTAGAAAAAGTTATGCATTTCCACATTTCTCCTCTCACAAAAGATTTATAATACAACTTATCTGCACAGTTTTTTGGATTATTTACAATAAATCAATGGATCCTCCTCCTCCCAGTGTTATTACAGAGAGGACTGAGATTCAAGTATCTTGAATTCTTGACACACCAAAAAGATATGACAATAATATAGCAAAAAACGTGTTTCCCTATATACAGACCAGATAAGAACAAAAAAATGACAAGTCAAAAAGAATAAGTGAAGCTGTCAATCACTGTGGATAGGTAACTGGTTGATCTCTGATGACTGAATTATACTGAATGGATATGGAGAAAATCCATGGTTCACTCACACTGAACAACAGGTTTAACAAATGAGGGCAAGGTGTCACTGCTGAATGACTCACACCACAATATGAGAAATGTATTTGCTCTCAAGATCAGATGGCAGATAGAGAGATGCCTTTACTGTCCCAAGGGGGAAATGTTTTCTCACAGTCTGTCACACAGATATAACACACAGTGTACACCACCAAACATTCACCCACCAGATACTGAAGGAGAAAAAACATACATTATCACACACATAGGAAAGGGGGAGCTGGGGCTGGAAAATATGGTCTGGAAAAGTTTTCTTTACATCCTTATTCATATAGCTCAGGCAGCCTTTTACCAAACCTTCACAGCCAACTACAATTTGATATACTGTAGGCTGTAGACTTAACCTCGTTGTTGTAACTATGAGCTAATGTCTCTGAGCCAGTGGGCATTCAGCTAATGTGTCTACATCCAGATGTGGGTATCTGTGCGACAGCTGCACGACTCTGCCTTCCCTGTGTGGGAAACAGATGTGCAGCCAGTGGAGATCAGTGTGGTGACAGGTCACAGTGGAGACGGCACATTTGACCCACTGGCCCGACAAGCTGACACACTGAGATCACATGAAAAAAAAAGAGAGATGACCACAGACTGTCGGATTTGCAGATTATCAATTGCACATAAATTCCTCAGATATTCCAGTTCAAGCATCATGAGCACACCAGGACGAACAGGAGCAAATCAAACTGCTGATCCTTCAGCAGAGAGACGTGTGCCTTCATAGCCTCTTTACCTGACATTTACCTGAGCAGATACACTCACTGTCCAGGAGAAGCAGGAGAATGGAAACCAGGAAAGCAGATATCACTTCTGCTGATTCACTTGCAGACACTCTGAATTTGCAGAGCATGACCTGGCAGATATGACTGCAGGTGGATTGTGGGTCTTTGGCGGCAAAACCTATAGCATCAAACTATCTGTACGCAAGTGCTATTCTGTAGAGCACATTCCCATGGTAACAACACATGAAGTTACAATTTGCATGTCACTCTGGTAGTCATAGCAACCAGGGAGAAGGATAGGATTGGTGGAACTGCGACTTGTGGTCTCATTGCTTCTGGTATTTTCCTTAGTCACTTTCACAGAGCGCTGCCGTGTCTAGACTCAGGGAGGGTGGGCAACCCCACTTTCAAATGGTTGCATAACAAATCCTCAATTTGACAATACGTACCAATCACAGGTCTGACGCTGAAAGCAACAGCTACAGTACCGTGGGCTGCTTGGAGGCAGACGTTATGTGCTCCAGTGACTGCATGTGAGCAAAGATGATGGCTGGACAGATGCCCAGGGACTGGAGGTTGTAAAAGGAAGAGTGAAGCTGAATCCTGTGCAGAGTGTGATCTGGATACACAGAGGCCACAAGCAGCATTAGATGCCAGATTTTTGCTTTTGTCATTCAAAAATATTCACACTCCTCATGTTAAACTGCTGCATAAGCCAAGTCAAAAAAATGAATTATTCCTTTTCTACAGCTTCAAATAAACAACCTTGATGAGTCACTGGAGGCTGCTGTCAAATTTTAATTAAGTAAATCCTAAAGATTGAGGGGAGTAGGATTGGGCATGGCCATAAAGCATGTAGACACTTATGCTGGAGTCAGTGCATCTCCAGCGCTCTCTGAGCATGTGTGATAATGTAATTAGAATAAGGCCCCCTTCCTGCTTGTTCACTCTGATCAGATTAGGCTTGAGGAGCCTGGCTGTCGTCACACTCAAGATCCACACAGACCAGCACATGCCTCCTAGGCCCAACTCCTGGATCAACTGCACTTATTTTTCTCTAGGTGTATGAAATATAGTGTTAGATTTTATCTTTAATGATGGGAAATCCACTCAAATATACCCAGCAGAGACTCTCACACTCACACATAGAGAAATAACCACAGGGGGTATATGTGTTGGCCCGGAAAAAGGTTTGAGGACAGAGCTGGAGATTACATTTTTAGATCTGCTTTACCCAAATATCGAAATTACCTGCTGTTATTAATTAAGTAGAGTATAGAGTGGAGTTGTTTTGGTTTTGGGCTTAATGCATATGGCAAGGCTATTAGCACGGATTATAGCCTAATCCCTTCAGTGCTGCATCTTACCCCATGACTTACATCACTTCCTATGGAGTGCCCTGCCTTCTCAAGGTCATCCTACTGCAGCCAACTGAAGGCTCTTTTAAGAACAGATTCCTGGGTTGTCAGTGGGGGGGTGTACTGTTTTTATTCATCTCATCTCTGCCTGAAGGATTTACTTTAGAAACCATGTGGTAGAATTTCTATGTGTGTAGCTGCAATATGAAGAGCTCTATAGTTATGTATAGACAAAAAATGATTTACTCAAGTTAATCAATACATTGATAAATCAATAGCCAAGAATTCTGAAAAAAAAATCAAATTGAAATTGATACATGTGTCAAAAGTTGTCATTAAAAAATCATTTATTCTTTCCATGTAAATGTTGGTAAATAATTGACATTTAAAAAATGTGATCATTTATTCATGTCCTCATTAACTATTAAATACCAGCATTTACTTTATATTTAGATTTTGTTTCTCTCCATTTCTTTAATCATTTTTTTAATTATCATTTCAAGTACTTGAAATATGTATTTATTTATTGTCCATAGTGTTGTTATAGTAGCCACAAACTGGTTGCATTTTTAATCTGCACCTCCTGTTTGTGTGTTACTGCTAGCCCAGAGGCAGTGGATGTTATTGTTCTGTTAATTAGCAGCCTGGTGCTCAATAGATTTGTCTATTGTCCAGTCACCACCCTCTGAAATGTGATGTCCAGCTGGCACTCTAAAGGACTGCAATGACAAGCACAGAATCAGGTGTAGGACAAAGGGACGTGTCCTGTTCCATAGTTTTTGGATGTAGCTTCCAGGAGGACACATGTAGACTAATTTAGTTCATAAGATGATGTTCCATATAAAGAGTTAACATTCAGAGTTATCCTGCAGATCTCCAGCTCACTACTGAACTCAGTAAGAGCTGTAAACAGTTAATGTTACTTACAGTAGTCACAGCCCATTGCTTAGTAATGAGTCCAGACAGAGAGAGAAAGGAAAAAGAAAGTAAGAAAATCAGAGAGAAAAAAGGGTAAAATTAGAGAGAGAGGAAGAGATGAGGAGAGCACTGTGGCTGACCTCATTTATTCTATTACCCAGCAGGTCTCTCTGTCCTGCCCAACGCACTGAATCATGAGATCTGGATCGATGGAGTCAATTAGGTCTCATGAATTTCACTGAGTCACAAAGACCACAAGATATGCTCTCCCCCAAAACACAATACAAACCACTTCCACTGCATATCTCTATAGATTCCCACACCCAGGTTTCAATTCAATCAAGTGCAGTTTAATTATGCTAAGTGCCTGGTTTTGCAGCAATCCATCGCAACTGACCCGTCCAACACAGTCCTTGATTGCAATGTGATGATGGTGTTGGGGCACGATATGGCAGGAGGCTAATTTCAGCAGATCAACAGGCAGAGCTCTCTCTGTGAGCTGGAGGTTCAAATCAGCCACATGGAGCCTTCTACCTCCCTGAGCATCATGTGCCTGGCAGCAGATCATACCTTCTCCCAGAAGGGGAGGCAAGAACATACAAGAGTGAGCGTTGCCATAGCAGTGCTGACGGGGTTATCAAAACACCTGTATGGGCTTGTCAACCTTTGTATATACAGCTCTGGGCATCTTTAGATGTTGTCTCTGCCACCACTGCCAGTCTAGCAGGCAGCTAAAACACTGTGATGCCTCTGTTTATAGCCCTTAAGTTGATATAATGGTCTTACAGGTGTTTAGACTATATATCCCTCTGACTGGCTAGGTCGCATGATGTAATCCTACTGCTGGTGAAATGCAAGCTCAGCCTTGACAACTGTTAGCATGACAGTAGAAATATGCTGATATGCTGATCAATCATTCTGTATAGTTGCATTGGCAAATCAGACTTTTATGAAGTGGGAAAATACACAAGACCACAGCTTCATTCTACACAGTAATGATATTAGGTATGGACACTCTGTAAAGATAAAGGGTCCCTGTTTTGGTGCAGATTGAGCAACTGAAGTGTTTGAGCTCCTTAACAGGGGATTAATCAGCTGAAGCTAGAAATGCTAGCACTCTCAGCTCCATCAATCTGCATCTACTGCCAATCTCAGTTTGGCCTGATGTGTGTCCCGTACATCAGGTCAGCAGGAATATAGCTTCAAGTCCTCATGTCAACCCTGAGTGCTGCTATATGCATTCCTCTCATCTATCTACCTCTCTATTTTCCCACTTCTATCTCATATCAGACCATTCCTGCTCTGCCAGTCATAATGACTGCACTCAAATTACCTGTCAATAGGCATAGTGCTATTGCATAAGTGTGCAGTCCAATCACTCTAAATTATTCACCATAACACCCGGAAGCGTCGCTTTTATATTGATGAGTTGGCATAATTCAGGTGAAGTTAGAGAGAGACCGGCTGAGTGGAGGTAGACTCCCCCCTGTGGGATGATGAATCTTCACATGGCTGAGCACCTTGTGTCATGTTAGCCAGGCAGACTTGAATTGGTCTGAGTGGCCCTAAGGCCAGGCTGGAGATGAACCCATACAATATACACTAATGCGTGTACACATGCACACTAGCACACACACAGTGGAATTTCCTTGAGCGGTTTCTTGGCAAGGTGTTTAAGACAGCATTAAGACCATGTGATACACTGACTCAAAGCCCTGATTAATTCACTTTTCCATGCAGATCGGCCCAGTCCATCTGAAGAAGAACATGTGAAGCACACACAGACAAACACACGGACACTGCTCACCCTACTGAGTTGCTCCAGCAGTCTATGGTTCTGTTCAGAGAGCTCACTGATGGCCTTGGTTTTGTCCCGGTCAGCCTCCCTCAGCTGAACCTGGTGGCGCTCCAGCTCACCCTGCAGCTGCTGGACGTCCGTCTCCAGCTCGGCTACGCGGCCCTCCCATTCCCCCTCTCGACTCTCGAGGCGCCGACGCAACTCATGCTTCTCCTGCTCCAAGTGCTGCATGCAAATAAGGGAAGAGAGGGTGATATTGGTTAAACCTTGACTTGCTTGGATTTTGTGTACAATACTGCCCTAATTCTTAAGTATCCAGGGAAAGCAATGAGCGTGTGACAAAGTCAGATGCTCCACACAGGCACAGTGCTTCAGCAGACTGAGAAAGTTGCATTTGTACGCTCACTGAATGTGAAACTCGATCCTCTTACTTGTGATTTGATTTTATGACAATAGAGTTTGTATTTCCAGAGTTTCAAATTGTCCTTCAAGCATAACTCACATACTTCCTCATCCGGTGCTGTAACTGCGAATGTAGCACTCACATGGAAACAACAAACTATTCGACCACACGTCAGAACCTGAAGCTTGTTACAAACCAAAGTGCTGAAGAATGAGTGACCTGAACTGAAACCAAAACTGAATCTGGCCGGCTGTAATTCAGGGATTTCAAACTGAAACAGTCTCTTGTGTCCCTGGCTCCTGGAGTGACAGTTCAGATAATACAATGCTTCTTTCTATTCTCTAGATGGCAATGAACGGTGAACAGATGCACTGCACCACTAACGACTGCCAGAGTTTGGATGGGAGTTGATATTATGGCAAAGACCAAGGCTGAAGCATCTGGCATCTGTGTGGCCACTGTTTTCATCTCTGGGTATGAGCCCAAACCAAAAGAGGGATCAAAGAAATTCAAAACAAGACCACAAAACAACATCATCGGGAACTTCAACAACATTAATATCAAAAGGAGTTTGATAGGAGGAGGCAGCTTATTTCTCTGAGCTGCAACGTGGGGATGAATATGGATCAAAGGGATGAAAAGATGTACAGTAGATACAGTAGGCCATGGACAGCCACAGGATTAGTCCTTGTAGTTTCTCACGCCACGTGTTGGTTTGTGTGAGGGTTTTTGAGAACAACAAAAACAACAGCTTAACTGTGCAGCCTCCTCTGTAAACATGATAACTCACAGACTGAGCTGCACCTTTTGTCAGCCTGGCTGTTGGTCACTGGCATGACAGAGGCAGTGTCTTCTCTCTTCAGTGTACTCTAAATAACTAGTCCCCAGCTTATAGCACCTACCTTACTATAGCAAGGACTCAGGCTATATGAAGCCCCTCTCTCTTATACCCTGAATGTGAAGCTCTACAGTTTGTTTACATGGCGAGGGCCTAAACTTGGATACAGGATTATGGCGTTTGACAAACCAGAAAGAGGCTTATGGCAGCATTAAAACTTAAGCAAAATTATTATTTCCTTTAAAGGTTTACCTCTAATTTCTCGTTGAGATCTTTGTGCATTTTCTCATATTGCTTGGTCAAGTCTTGGTTTCTCTCCAGCAGCGCTTTGCCAAGTTTAGCAGCTAAAACCAAGTCTTTTTCCTTTTGACGGAAGAGCGACAGTAAGTCTGCGTTATGCCCCACCGCAGGCGTTTCTAGGTCCGATAGCTCCTCCTCGCCGTCCCGCTCCCCGGTAAGCATGGCCAGTTCTTCCTCCAAGGCCATACCGAGGCCTCCAGAGCCGGCGTGCCGCATCGGATGACCCTGAAAGCCGCCAGGCTCCTGGGCGCCGGGACTCGTCCGGGACTCCATGCAGTCGCTGTCCAGCTCCAGTGGTGCTGAAACCACAGCAGACGTCTGCAGGTCTAGGCAGAACGCGGACATCGCCGCCCGGCGGAGGAGAAGCCAACAGATGAGAGTCGACTGATTTCACTCCGGATGAACCCACCCTGCTCTGACTGGGTTGGGCTGACCGGACCGGCTTATTATCGACAATCCGTCCATCATCCTCCAAATTCAGAGCTGGATCCAGTTATGCGAACTGCTCTCTTCCCAGTTTCCTCACGTCCCTCTCTCCTTGTAAAGCTACCCAGTTGCGACTGTGGTTGAATCCCAGCAAACACCGCCTCGTCTGCAGCTCACTGACTGCCTGTTATTCGAGACACAAAATGTTCTTATCCCGGTATAAACCGCCTGGATGAGCTCTGCGCAGCGGTCGGTCGGTCAGGGTCCACGCCGTCTCGGGGTCCTGAGTCCCCCATAATGATCGGCCTTTTACACCGGAGGCATTTGCCAGTCACACAGATGAGCGCGATCCCGATGCCTTCTCAACCTCTTTCCCTTCTTGAATGCGCGTTCCCGCCACGGTAGTGACGCCAGCTGCGATCTGTTACAACCGACCAGTTCATTGGCTAAAAACGATAGCGCCATATTTTGGTGGATCACATCTGTGACAACCAGTAAATGAGCACGTGAAGAGATAAAACAGGAACAGCCTGCTCCCTCGGAGGCTGTCGGTACACACGGTGAAACAGATGCTTTTTAAACCTGATGATGTTATATTTACCACAAACCGCTGCTCAGGCTCTGAAAAACGTGCTAATACCTATAAATTCTACGTTTTTATATACCATCAGTCATATATAATAACATGTCATCATGTTTCCATGTTATGTAAAATAGATAGTAGCCTACTTGTTTTCATTACGACGTTATTATAACAGAGCAAATGGCTTTAACCCTGACAAATGACCGCGGCTGTAGGCTACTGGCAAACAAACAAACAAACAAAAACAAAACAACAACTGCGGTTCACTGCGGTTTGGCAAAATACAGTTACACCAGAATATGTCACCGAGAATGGAGCACACTGTGGTCGGTAATAGTGTTCCCAATCGAGAATGACTGCTTAAATTATAGCTAATAATCAATAACAGGCTATAACACGAGTGTTTTCACCTGCTAGCTACAGGTAGGCTATACTGCTGCTGCTGCTGCTGCTGCCGTAGCTACCGCAGCGTTAGCTAAGTCTGCTAAACTATGGAGCAAATTGTGGAAAGTTGATAGAAAGTTGAAAACTTTCTATCAAGAATGACTGACGGTCTGTCACAAGATCACAAGTGGGGATTATGCCTTTTTTTCCCTTAACACAGAAGTGTAATGCAAGTACAATTGCCAGGTAGGAAACACTGTGCTTAACTTCTGTAAAGTATGTTTGAACTGCCAGTTGGTAAAAACAGTAGCCTATGCTCTAAAGCTGTAATAGTTTATAACAGTAATATGATCTATATGTAACAGTGTAACAATGAATAGGATCATCCCAAATAAGAGTAGCCTACATTTATTTTTGATGTATATATTACATGTTCTAGTTTGTATTGGTGTTTTTTGTTTGTATTTATGTTATATTGTAATATATGTATATTTTTACTACACAGTCAAATTGGATTAATTCACTTCTTTAAAACTGTAAAACAAATATATTGCAAAGTAAATGATAGCTGTTGGTATTAATGGCAGGTGGAACACTGGCTTCAACAGGCTTCAGCAGGCTTCAGCAGTAAATCTTCTCTAACAACATGACTGTCATGCATTTTAAAGGCATTTCCCTCAGACTGCCTCTGAAAGGTGGGTGATTCTACTCCCAAGAAGCTAAATCCTGAAATTAGGAACACTGATCAAATGAGCCTTTCTGCAACCTGGACCTACCTCATGTTTAAAGGAAAGGCTATGGATCAAATGTATAGATGTATTTCTCTGATAGATCTCTAGTTCCATCAGAACTGGGTGCCAAAATGTTTCAAATTCATGTATGACTAATTTAGTCCTTGACTATGACTTAAGTGTTATAATTATATCTATATATAGATAGATATATAACACTATATATTAATATGTTATATTCAGATATTAGGTTTGGGTTAGCGAGAGTAGAGGGTAAAGGTTAAGAAATGTATGTGCTCAGGAAAGGCCCTCAGACATGAGTTTTATGAGTGGATCTGTGTATATGGGAGGGGGATGAAGGGGTAGAGATGAGGATAGGATGTGGGGGCGGGGCAGTGGTGATGAATGATTACAAACAAAGCCTCTTGAGCTGATAAAGTGAAGGCACAAAAGAAGTGGGTCACAGCCTGCTGGTCCACCGTTGCCTAGCTTCGGGGACTGGGGGGGTCACACAGTAGATAATGGGCGATTTCCTCAGAGCACATCAAAACATCCCTGCTTTGATAAACCGCTAAGCTGAATGAATTTATCAGCCTGCATTATCCTTATTAGTGTAATACTCCTGGTGTTTAGTTGATGGCAGATTCAATGACAATACAACAACCTTTATGAGTTCAAACCTGGTCGGACAGTGAAGTGTGTCATCTTTAAAATTATCATTAGTGTTTATAGCAACCTGTTTTTATGAGAACAATTACTGTTACAATACAGCTAAGGACTGATTGAACCATGGTGAAAAACAAGAAACCTAATCAGAGAGCACAGCAAAAGTCATGTTGCATAACTGTCTTGCAGATAATACACATTTATTCATAATATCTCATGACTGTACAAAGCTTAATAGACATAAATCACAGCACAAACAAAATAGACCCAAGTCTGGAATACTGAGTGTCACTGAAGATCCTCTTCAGATAAATCTAAACATTTCAAACTTGTCATTCCTCTTTTATGCAGACTGTGGCTCCCTCTGTGGAGGAAAAAGGATATTACATGCACATAACCCAGAATGATTGGTAAACAATCAGTGATCTACTCACACTGCACAGCTTCAAAGAACCATAACAGGGAGATTGATTCAGAATGATCAGTGCTTTTTTTTTTTGCTTTTTTTTTTTTTTTTGAATGATTACCAATTATTTTGTGCCTAAGGGTTGTTTTGTTAAGGGGAGATCATGGTGGGCAGTAGTAGTTGTAATACAGTCTACAGAGCTTCAGTGTTTACAACCAAAGATAACTTGAATAGCCCTCTGTCTGTGATGGCTTGTCAGGTAGATCAAACATTGTTTGTATATTCCTGACTGACAGGTTTTCATCCCCCTCTCTCCATTGTTTCTGAGACAGTCATGTGATTAACCAAATGAATAAGAAACCTTAAATTCCCTCGAATTAGCTCCTGACACTATCCACTGACTGACATGACACTTTACAGTCAGTATCTAGAACAGCATCTTCCTTGTACCGAGTGTTCAGTGCTTATGTAACATCAACTCTTAGTCATCCAGGCCTGATTCTGCCTTTTTTTTTTTTTTTAACTAATGGTTTGGCATCCGATTATGTAACAAAACCAGGCTCTTCAAACCTCCAGATTGCAGTATTTCTATCAGCTAGCCCAAACCTTACACCAAAATGACAGAGCAGACAAAACGAAGAACTTATTCCAATGCTTTGCCAGTGGATGGCAGTGTTTTTACACAGGTACTTGTGTTGCATGATTGAAAAGGGTACCTCTTTGATCAGTTCTCCATGTTTATAGTTCCTGCCATTGCCATTCTGTTTTGTATCCACTTAATAATGTTGTATTTACATTTATTTTTCAGGGAAAGAATCTCCCTAAAAATGAACTAGACTGTGTTCACTGATGAAGTGAGTGTATTTTCAACAGGCTCTGAAGTGGATTAGTAAATAATTATTACACAATGCAGTGACGTCCATGAAAACCACCCTGTCAAAAAGGTTTGGATTTTTCCCTCTTCACTTCAGAATTAAGCTGGGATTGTCCTTAGAGACGTACAATGCCGTGTTGCTAGGTAACATCGGTATGATGATGCCTGTGCCTCAACCCAACACTACAATTACTGTGGAAATGCAACCCTTTTTCATACTCATGTAAGCAAATCATAACCACTTAGATATTACATGAAATATAAATAGTTTTGTCATCTAATTAGTGGTTCTGTTTTCACATGTGATGCATCATTATCAATTTATATTGGAGGATGTTTTGTCATTCCTAGTGAAAGTAGAGAAGGAATGGCAGGTCTGTTTTCACTGCTGAATTTACTGTTAATGTTCTGTTATGTTGTTTACCACAACAGGTTGCACAGTAGCTGTGAAGAAACAGTGTCACATACCTCTAACAACATGTTGGATTATGTAATGGTAAGAGCTAAAATAGAATCTATTTTTTTAAGATGGGCTATTTAAGGACTGAAAAGAGATGTTCCCTGAATTCTTCATCTCTCTTGCACACACATTTGGTTGAAAGGGGTTAGGGTTACTTCTAAAAGGCTTTCAGCAGAAACGCTGTGTTTGTCACGTTATGACCTTAGCCTAGGTCAGTTTGGGGAAACTATTAATTGAGGGCTCTTCCTGGATGCGTGTGTGTCCAGAGACTCAGATTTCTCTTCAGATTGCAGAAACAGCTCTGCTTGGCTGAACCAAAGAGGTCTGAAGCAGCTGAGCTCAGAAATGTCACTGACGCATTGGATTAAATCAGTTCCTGACAGTAGCGAGGATATCTAGAGATCGAGGTGAGATAGTGGAGGTGTGATCTGACTCCAAGCCAGTGTAGGGGGGCTGCTGACCTGACCTACAAAAAAACATTCCTGTGTTATACAACTAAGGCAAGAATTTCAGTCTGTCTGCCACTGATTACTGTAACTCATTGATTGTACAGTACTGTGCTGTCACCTTCTGAGCATTTTGTCCCTTCTGGTGTGCTGCTGTAGTGATGCTTGCCAGGTTAGGTTCTGCCATCTGTTACTGCATGTGTAATCTGTCACTGTGTATGTGTGCATGTGTAGTTTGCAAGTCAGTACACAGTGACGTGTCACTTGGCTTATACGCTACCATAAAAAACAAGTAAATTGAGGTGAGCCGGAACTACTCTGTTTAACACTGGGGAGCTTGTCAGGTTGTGACATTACACATAGTATATTACTGTTCACTCTAGTGTATATGTTACATATGTACACTCCATTACAGTGCTTCCAGTAGACTGTTACAGTGCACCCTATTGTATGTGTAGTAAATCAGTAATGCACTGTTGCTTTGAATTCACGCAATCACAGTGAGGTATGGTTTTGATATTCTCATAATCTTACAAGATTGCATCTGCATGTTTGTTGCAAAGTTGCAATGCAGCCATGAACTTAGGAAAGTGTAAACTGTGCTAAACAGCATACAACACTTATAGGGGCTTCTTTCTTTAATCCACACCTGCAGCTGTTTTTCATTGCTCTCATTCTTTGTCCACAGATGAGACCAGAATTTGCTGTAATAACATCCTTGTCCTAACAGTTGTTAGATTACAGTGCTGCTACTTATTAGTTGGGGGGGGGCAAGTGAGGGTTGTTGTGTATAGCCACAAATGAGCACACGGGAGTCTTCAGCATCTGACATGAATGTACAGTAGTTTGGAACTGGCTCTTAACATAGTGTGTAAATCTGCATACATTAGTGCGATTAGTGACGGCTGCTGCAGTATGGGGAGAGGAAGAAATACTTGGGGGTGGTAAGGGTGAGCGGGTGACAGAGAAGAGAGAGAGAGTGAGAGCCTCCTCTCTCTCGCTACAGTATGTGATCACTGGTCTGCTGCATTACTCTACAATGCAATTTCTCCATAGTCCTTCAGTCCCTCCCTCTCTCCTCCGCTCTAGCTCTCTGTAAGCAGTAATCTGTAGTCACTCTCGCTGTCTCACAGCTTTCTGCCCTGCCACGGCGCATCTCTCTCTCCCCTCAGCTCCACTTTCTCTCCAGTGAGGATGACATCCCCGAATTTGATGAACCAGCGAAGCTCTCATTCTGGCTGGTGGCTTCCGAGGGAGACCCCACATGAATGGGCTTACTGGACGGGGAGGTGCCGCGTCTAAGGAGCTTGGTAGAAGATCTGTAAGCTGTAGCAGTCTCTGAGTAAGTGCCGTACTGTTTTACTTAGTCCATCAAAATCAGGAAGGGGTTGAGGGGGTGATGACTGGTCATGCAGAGAATGAAAACAGTCTCTTTGCATTTCAGCTCTGAACTGCTACAGTGCTTTGTTGCTTTTCCTTCATTTCAGAATCTCAGCATTTTGGAACTATTGCCTATAGTGGGTTGATTGACTGACATTACAGCTGAGTGTTTATGGAGTGATGAGATAGCACTGGTAGCACAGAGCTTATGCAGCAGCTGTATCTTGTCCATCAGGAGTGAGCTCTATTCTTGGTCACGACACTGAAATGCTAGGTCTTTGTTTGCCCATCTCTCTTCATTGCTATGCTCACTGTGGCATACACTCATACAGATGGCTATCACTCCCTGGGGTTACGTTCAAACTCTCCCACTGTTTGTGTATGATCATAATGAGCACAACGCATGCTTTTTTCCTCTGATATCTTATTAATCTATTCCACGACTGAGGAAGGTCTGAGACAAAGTTTCTCTGAATGTCTATCAGTCAAGGATTTAGAGATGATCTCAACTCACTTTAAACTTCCAGTCGGAAAGGTGCTCGTAGTAGTTAGGAATGAGATTCACTGCAGGAGGAAAGCTGAGATTACCAAGTCAGTAGGAAAAAGTATGACAAGCTGAAGACTGTGGTTGGAAGAAAGTATCTCTATGGTAACAGCAGGTTTTGCCAAGGCTAGAGGAGAGGTGAAGGAAGCTTGCTGCTTGTTTCTGGCGCCTATTCAGCTTGGTCACAAATTACAGTACTGACAGGACATTTGAGATGGATCAAAACAGAATTATAATGAAGTGAGAGGTAGAGAAAATGAAGGGTATAGCTACAGATATAGACAGATCGATAATGATAATAAATACTACACTATTATGTGCAGAGTAGGTTTTATAAGCTATAAACTGCATTTTATCCTAAAGTTTGCCATGGCAACAGCACAGTCACATCTGTTTGTGTTTATCTTAATCTGTAGTTACCTTTCCGTGGAGGCAGAGTAATGAGTTGAAGGTAGGGGGTACGGTGGGAGTGAGAGACTAACTCTCTGCAGAACAGATCTGTCAGTGTTAATGTGAGTTGTGATGAGATAGAGAGAGCTCTACTGCTCCATATCCTCATCCTCAAGTGTCATTTTCCCCAAAGCCTCCTTCAGAAGCCCACACTGATCCTCTTTGTCATTTGGATTTGTGATATAATGATGGACTGGACTTTTGAAGTGCTCTCCCAAGTGCTCAGCATACTTTTATAGATTATGATATCCAGTTACCTTGATCGGTACTGTATCAGTGCCAGAGCGTTCTTTCACATCAATGATATGTAGGAGAATCACACAATAGCTTTGTCACTGAAGAGTTTTTGAAGAAAGGTTGATTGTGGCTTTAGTTAACTGGGTTTACACTATGATTATAGCAACACATTTCACTGGATAGTCATTTCAGTATATCACTATCACCACGATATTTAGTAAATCATATCAATCTGCAACTGGCTGCTTGGGAGCTGAAGTCCCAGAGGTGCATTTGTCCATGCACTCCAGATAGTTTTCCTCCCTCATGTAACAAAGAATTGTGATTTTTGACCAATATGTATATGTATCTTTCACTAATGCCTGTGGTGTTTAGCAACAAACTCTGAAGCAGGGGAGCTGTGTTAGAGTTGGACCACTGCAATGGAAGAAGCCAGAAGCACTAAGTCTCTCGCATGACTGTGGCTTTACTAATTTGTTGTTGTCATGACAATAGGCACAAATGTCTCCCATATGTGGAGAAGATGAGCTGAAAGATCAATCCAGAGGGGGAGTAGGTGGTGAAGGTTTTAAGAGAAGAATCTGGGCCACTACAGTGTTGCAACAAGTTTGTGATTCACCGCTGCCTACAGCCCATACAGTGGCACTGGCCCCTGGTCACCCTGCAGACTGAATGTAGAGCAACGCCATGACTGGGATGCAACCTCTCTCCACTTTCCTCCTCTTCAACAACTCTGACTCACAGCCCAGCACGTATTATTCAACCCACGAAAGATCTCCTCAACCGAGTTGGAAGCCAATGTTCCTCTGTGAATGTTACTGTTGGGTTGTTGATGAGCTCTCATAAACAAGCATAGTTTGTGGGGCTTTTATGATTGCAGGTTGTGTGAGTATGTTGCTTGCACTGATTGTAAAAATTGGTATAATCGTGCAAGCATAATGTTATGTTTCTGTAATAAGGAATCGATGCAATGCAAACACAACTAGACCAGCTCAGTGTCCAAACTGTATTTCTTGTAATTGCAATAAGCTTTTTAAAAGTGTAACTATTAGTAATTGCTTTCAGGGTGTTAAGCATTGCAGAGGAGGAGCCCAGCTGCATAGTCTGTTAGCTCAGCTCGTTATGGGCAGTCAGCTAGCACTGGGAGGAAGACAGCCAGATCTGAGTCCCATCTGGTGCCTCATGCTGGGATGGCACCCTGTAACCACCAGCTTTACCACTGGCTGATCTGAAGAAGTTCATGTGCATTGCGAAGATATATACAACGTTAAATTATGCAGCGTTGTTAGTGTCAGCACATATGGATGTATGAGATGCATGAAGGCTGTGGGAGCTGACAGGAGACACGAACCATGAGGACATAAGGCCTCAGTCAAAACACTTTCACATGGGCGAAATCTTTAGCCTGTCTCTGCTTTCACGACCACACATACAATTATAAATACAAGGTTACATCTCATCTAAACCAGAAAGCAGCAATATGTACCATCAGTGTAAACGGCTTATAGACTGAGGTTTAGCAGGTTGTAGACCAGGGGAGGGCCAACATTTTAGTTCAGGGGCCACACTGAGTTTTAAAATTTGACGGGCCAGTGTCAGATGGATGGAGAGCGTTTGTGTGAACTAATATAAATTAAAGCCATTTCCTCAAAGTAAAAGAAACATTCAGTTTCAGTGGGAGCAGTGTTGTTGGTCACCCTTTTTTGCCAGTGCATCAAAGTTTGTGGTCTTATTTGGACAATTTTGTACCAGCATTTGACTGGACGGATTAAAAAACCCAACGGACCACATATGGCCCGGGTGCCTCAGTTTGCCCATGCCTGTTCTAGAGAAAGCTCACCTTGGCCAACGCTTTGCTCGTGCCATCACCAGTCAGTGGAGGCCACCTGCTCCTGCATCATGTCATACCCATCAGACTGGCATACCAGGCAGCATTATTTCTGATGCAGCTTGGACACATGCTGTGTGGCCTGTTGTGTTACTGCAATGACCCTTGAAGCCTAATGATTCCATCAGTCACATTTCTGGCCAAAGATTAGTAAGCACCAGAGTCATCTCCAGAGATTCATAATATCCGCTGTTCCTCTACAATGTCTGTGTAGTTTTGTTCTTTGACACAGATGCTACTGCGTGTGATCCCTGGGGCGGAGCACAGTCAAAAACTGAAACAGACAGAAAAAAAACAGAGACAATATAAATAACAATTCACACGAACACAGTTATGCAAGCGTAAAAAAAACACACACAAATTCACTCCACTCCACATGTTAGTGGAGCTTGGAGCTGAGCATGTTACTGTAGGGAGGAGTGGGAGGTGAGCCTGTGCTTTTAATAGACATTCTCCCTGTGTCGCTCATTCTTCTGCCTGCCTCTTGATCACAAAAGCTGCCAAATATATCCAGTGGTGGTGGTAAAAGAGGCTGTTGTGTGAACACGGGCAGGATATTTATAGTCTTGGTTCAGCAACAATATGACTCCATATTTGGTAAACGCGGTGGTATATTCACTAAATACCTCGACTGTGAACAACATGAATTGTCTGTCTGCTAGTTGTGTGTGAACATGTTATGGTATAAATGAATCAGCATGAAGGTGTTAATGTCGAAAACATCACTGCTGTGAAACACAACACTTCTGTTCTATTGCTACTGTAGCTGCTGCTCCTGGTATTGAAAGATTTCTAATGAGAGGACATTTGCTTGATTGTCTATTTATAATGACCATTAATTTTTTGACTGCAATAATTATAACAACTGTGTCTTGTTCACTTGTCTAATAGGTAAACATCTACAGTAGATACATGATTTCTATGGCATACTGTAGCTTTTATGACAAGTATCATAGAAGACATGGAAGGTAAATTATTCCAGCCAACAGACTGGAAAAAGCCATCTATAGTGTATGATTATGAAGGATAAGTGTTTTACATAAGAGCACTGAGTCAGCCCTTCAGTTTTCAAGAGAGGTTGTGCATAAAGACTGTTTACTGTCATTTTTCTCTCCCTGCTCTCAATCTCCTGTTCTCTCTTCATGCTTTCCTCTCCTGCAGATTAGGGATTCACCCACCAACTCTGTAGATAAGACCATCTCCTTTGGAAAAACGCCATAACTTAAAAACACAAAACAGCCAGAATTGCCGGACACATGTCACAGGTATTACTCTTCACATGGTAAGAATTCATATCCAGAGCAAGCTAATTGTAGTCATCTGCTGTCAGTTTGCCTCTACACTATATGGCTGAGCTGGTGTGAGTGTGTTAGTGTGTTTCATGTCCTTTAGTGCTCCACATCACTCTCATTTTAGAACATTTTAGAGGATGGAGCCTTCCTTGTACCATGAACTTGTTCTTTTTTTAACACATGGGGTAAAATAGCAAGTAAAAAAACACAGTGTAACAAATAATGAAATGAGTAATAAGCACTGAGACTGTTATGAACTTCTCCCTGAAATGGATAAACTGTGGAAAGAAAGGTCAGCCTAGGATCATGTAAAAAATGAAAATAAAAAATGAAGTTTCCTCCCACAGCTCCCATCAGCATTATCCATTATTCTTTTCCTTCTGTAAACAACATTTCATGTTTTATAAGCTGTGTGTCTGTTCTTTCTTATTTTCTTTCTTTCTTTCTTTCTTTCTTTCTTTCTTTCTTTCTTTCTTTCTTCAATAGAACTTACTTTATAAAGAATAAGTTGAAGAAAGTCCCATGAATGTTTGTTTTGCAAAACATCTATTGAGATGATACATCATTTGACTTGGCAATTAGATGTGTCAGTTCTCTAAGATTAAGATGATATTTTGCTGGTTTTAATAACAGCTGGACTGTGGACAAATTACAAAAACATAATTTCATAGTGACTATTTGGTTTTGTTTTATAATTATAACACTAACACTGAAAATGTAGCATGTATTTGGTGTTGTAGCGTCCATTCTATTCTGCAGCTTGCATTGATGTCAGTGAAAGATAAATATTCATTTAGATTATCTTTCAAAATTTAACCCCTGACTTTTCTTGTGATGTGAAACGGTTCTACGCAGCCCTGACATTGCTCCATTTGCCATTGGCTTATTACATTGCATGGGATCACACAAAAAATGTCCAAAGTCAGCTGATTCAAACTTAGTGGTTACAGTACAATTAGCCAGACATCCTTAATCCAAGTTATCATCAGATTACTACACAGTATTGATATATCTCTTTAACATTTTGTAAATGACACACAGTATCTGGTGACTCTTTGCAGTAAAGACACCACTGACCCTTTGGTCCTGCCGGCTGCAGCCCCCTGCTGTGGCAATGTGTTGTTATGAGCATGTGTCCACATTCTGACTGTGTGTTAGTGCTGCTCTACACTAAGTGCTGTGACTGTGTGTGTTTGTGACTGTGCTGCCAGCCCTTCTGTTTTCCTTGTTTCCAGTGCTCTTCAGGCCCTGTAATGCTGTAATGGCACATCTAATTGTATCATCAATCGCTACCAATGACATCTGCCAGGAGACAAGTGCAGTCTTGTACACTTGCTTGCACAGCCACCCACACACGCACACACACACACACTTAAAGTGTATTTTTGGTGGGATTGCTGAAAAAGCAATCCCATTATATGTTGTTCTCAGGTTCAAAATTCATTCATTTATTTTACAAGAAGGCAGAAGGCACAAGCTGTAAACACATACATCTGCTCAGATGTTTGCCCCCCCCCAGACTCAGAGATGATACTTAACTACCAGAAAGGTTTGGTCCATGCTGTGTTTTTGTCTCCAGGTTGAGCAGGAGATCTCACTCGTCCAGAGGAAGATGTCTGACCTGGAGTCAGTGCTGCAGCAGAAGGACATAGAGTTGAAGGCCTCAGAGACCCAGAGGACCATCCTGGAACAGGACCTGGCAACCTACATCACAGAATGCAGTGTGAGCATTACAATTGTACTGTAATGGGTCTTTTTCACTTTGGCCAACATATTAGAAACAACTCTCCGTATAGTACAATCCAATTGAACAGCACAGCCTCCAAAATGAGCATAAGGTGGAATCAACACATATTTAAACACAGTTATCATGTATTGTATGTATTGTACTGTATTAGATCGCATTAACTTTTGTTTGACAGAACATATGTACGTCTCAATCACAGAGTCTAAAGCGCAGTTTGGAGCAGGCTCGTATGGAAGTGTCACAGGAGGACGATAAAGCGCTGCAGCTCCTCCACGACATCCGGGAACAGAGCAACAAGCTTCAAGAGATCAAAGAGCAGGTAGGACGGCAGTGTGACAGTTGTCTTGACAGGTCAGTGAGTGATGTCCACACCACTTACCTCTGATTTAGTGAGCTCAAAACTGGATCAAGGCACAGTAAAGCAAATCCCTGATCAACTGACATTACAATCATTTAATGTATAAGTGAAGTTTTGTTCACTGCAGCGTGTGTGGTGTTTACAGACAGGCATGTAATGTGAGCTGTGCAGTCAGTTTAGCATGATACATCTATTTATGTTGCAGTACTCTCATTATGTAAATGATTGTTTTCATCCTTGAACCATTTTACAACAAGTATACACAGTATAAGGATCCAGTTTATGTGGTGTTTTATTGGAAAGGTTTACTGAGAAATTCACTTCACAAATAGACTGAGTTCATTAAAAGTTTATTTGCTTTATGTGCCACATTTTTTCAAAGGGATTATACTATCTGTAGTTATTTAAGTAAAGCATTAAGATTGTATCAAGTGTGCATCTGATTGTGAATAAGAGTGAGAAGTATCATTAATGGGGATGGAGAGAAGGAAGTTTTACTGTACATGCAGGATTAATTACTAAAACCAAATGTGATGAGTGTGCTGCATGTGTGAGTGTTTGGGTGTGTGCTTATCTCTGTGTGCGTGTGTGTGACAGCACCACATGACATAGTGTTGCATGCTGTGAAAATTAAGCCATAACAAGACTGACTGAGACCATTTCTCTGACAGTATGCGCCACTTTTTCTTTAAAGGTAATAGAAAAGCAACCTGTTTTTCCTCAGCCTACACTAATGCTGGTTACCAAGCACTGAATACATTGTGCAATGGTTGCTATGGTGATGAGAGCCATATACCTACGATTGAAAAGAGCAGCGATGCAGTGGGCAGGCTGTCGTGATGAGGTGCTGTGGCCTAAGCTCATGCTGTTTGAGAAACAGAATTTTTGACCATTACATGATGCACTGACTTAAAACTCAGTGATGTGTGCTGGAGGACTGCAGCCTGTCTTGTGAGAATGTGCTGAAATATAGAATTTAATAGGAAATGCATAGTGATGTGCATACACATACCTACATGGGAGGAAATGCAATAACTAAGAATAACATACAAGTCAGAAAGTGTATTTATGGGAGAAGAGGTTCATGAGGGCAGTGCAGGTGTTCTAGTCATTTCTGATTCGCTCCAGACCCGGGGTGTGCTCGAGGGATTCCCAGCTGTCCTGGGAGCACTTTAGGGTTCAGTAAGCATGAAACAAACTATATTTGAAGACAAATATGTACCTGAACTGGCTATACTCCAAGGTTGGGCAAAAACTCTTGGTTGCATCCCATTGACTAGTGCCTGCATGTCTGTTTTGTCTCCATGCAATAAATCCTATCAAAGGGGATAAAGGTGCACGCTCTCAGGCATTGTCTCTTTCAAGGTATTCACAAAAAGTGACTGAAATAGCTGAGAGACATATTTAAAAGAACTGTCTGACAGACAAGGTCAAACTCCACCTACTCCTCCACAGATCTCCACAGATCGAGCCAGTCACTGTCAGATTTTCTGTTTCTGAATGTTACAGAAAATGGGTTGGACCTGTGAAGGGGATCCCAGAGGCTCTAGGATCCCTCAGGAGAGCTGGAGGAGGTTGTAGGGAAAAAAAAGGTGACAGGCTCTTTAGCACGTTCCTAAGTATGACAGAGTCTGATGAGCTCAGTGTGAAGTTTCATTCACTCTGACACTTTTTACAGTTTCACAGAGTAAGCACTAAAGACATCTTCAAATAAAGGTCAAGATTTGTTTGCCAGAAGACTTTCTCCAGGCACAAGTGGAAGTTCACACTGGTCAACAGCACAAGACTGTGATAATACTCAACAACTTGTAACTGGTTGGGTATAACGTCGCAGCAAACCCTCTGAAAACAACCCCCCCAATAGATAAACTACGGTTAAAATGAAAGGGCCATCATTTTTATCTCCAAATTTATGAGGAGGCTTTGCTTTTCACGCACACATTATCTGCCCAGTGTTCTCATTGGTGCCTCTCTGTGGGGTATTTGCACCAGCTAAATCCAGTATTTCATCTTGAAAAGCATCTGTCTCCCACGCTCTGTCATATGACTACTGTGTTTATCATTTTCATGTAGAAACCATGCAGTGTTGAATCAACAAACAGTGGAGATTTGAGACAGATTCTTATTCAGAGAAAAGCAATCTGTGCCAAAGCCATTAAGACCCGAAAACACATGCAAAGAGACAATGTCACAAAAGATATGAGAGCAAAGAAGAAGTCAGAAAACTGTTCCTGTCTGGACTGTGTTTACAAAAAAAGAAAAAAAGAACTTAAAAGCATGACACAATCATTTATGTGCACTAGAGAAACAAAGGGTCTGACCTTTTTTTTTTAGATGGATTTGAAAAGGCAGCAGTTTCATCTCATGATGATAATATAACAGACAGATATCAATGTGTATTCAGTTAACATTCAGGGTTTCTCACCTAAATGCATGATGCATATCCATGGGGACATACAGATACACTCGACAGATTTAACACATTTTCTTCCTCTGAAATATTAGCATTTTTCACCGTTTCATCATTTGCTTGTTTCTAACTCCAGAAGGAGAAGATCACAGGCAAAGAGGAGCATTGTTAGAGACTAATTTTGTTCATCAACTGTGTTTTTTTCCTCCCCTCCATCCTCCCACCATTTCACTGCAGTGACAGTGGTCTTCCATCAATTGATGGTATTATAAACAACAGCTCATTCTTTCCGGATTAGCGCCAAGCCGATCAGACGACGCATTGAAAGCATCCTTTTTCTCATGTCACCGTGTGTCACATCCAGTCAGCAGTTCCTCTGGCTTTGAATTAACTAATGCCAGTGTTATTTTACTCACTTACTGCTGTACTTTTTTTTCTCAGTAATCTGTGTAGATATATAATAGAGCATCCACTGCGGCTCAAAGCATTGGGTTCAGTAAAATGAGTGGACCATTCATCTGAGAGTGTACCCTGCTCCAGCTACACCTAAAGAAAACATCTGCCACTGCTAATATTTATGTTTTACACAAAATCTTGGTGTGTGTGTAAGTGAGGATGAGACCCAGCTATATAAAAAATATAATGGATATTTGTGTGGAAAATGCCTCTTGAGTGAAAATGTGTGTAAACACCTCTCGTATCCATGGGGGTGATGTTCCAGGCATACAGTCCTGTACTGCATGGGACAGGTCCTCCACAGTCAGGCGTTCTCTGACCTGGGATGGTTGGAAGTAACAGTTCACTGACTTTCCTCCATGCCTCACCCCTGCACCCATTTACTACGCCCCAAGAGGCACAGTGAACCTCCTTTTGGCAGCAGCAGCAGAGGATGCCCATTACCTTTGTCTGCTTAGCACTTTACAGTGGTTCAGAACAGAAACACACTCTTTCCACACTCACCTGCCTCTGTGCTGCAGCTGGGCAACAGGTGTACTGTCCTGGATGACCTGGCAGTTTCATCTCCTCACCTCTGGAGCTCTGGACCTGACCGTCTGCCAGGAACATTGCTGAGAAGCTTGCCAAAAAGACAGGCTTTCAATCCAATAAGTCCTCTCACCCCTGCTCCAGGCATTAACCTGACAAGAGCTCTGAGACGCACCTGCATCTCTGCTGCTTTGTTTGTCTGCCTTGATCAGAGGTGACTCCACCACGGAAAACCTGTTGCTTCTCAGGTGCAGCAGTTTTAGAGATAACAAAAACCTGACTGATGTTACGTTTCATCCCTGATAAGACCCTTGTTGGCACAAATGACTATTCCCCTCAGCCACCAGAGCTATAGAAGAAGGACTTGTAATTGGTTTAACACTGTTAAATACTGATATTATATCCCATTCATTGTATTTAATCAACAAACATGTTTAAACACCTGGTTATCAGCCTCTGTGTTATCAGCTAAACTTGTCCAACGTGGACAATTCTAATCTATTCTTGACAAACTCAGACTTTTTCCTGGCATCCTTCATACAAATCTCCTCCCTCAGTCAACAGGCTGTGATGACTACCTGGTTATGGTTATTAACACTGGATGCATATAAAAATAGATGAAGCCTTGGTGACCTCATCCTACTGTTAGCATTCTTAGAATTGATAGCATTGTCTAATCTAAGGCCAATCACATCACTGATTAGCTAGTTAGCTAAATAAAATCATACTAGAATACAAAAAACAGAAGCATGAACTTCCTCATCTTCTGTCAGCTAATTATTTAATGATAAAAAACATATGATTTGTTCAGTATTTGCATAATCCTCCAAAAGGCCCCAACATCATGAACATGGCCAGGTGGTCACGTTCAGTGACTTGAATTAGACAGCTAGAAACCAAACATTAATAAACCAGTCAATGTAAAGCCACCATGCACCATGCTTCAGTTATAGCCTGATATAGAACTTTGCCATATTAACATGTGTAAAATGAACAAGTCCAATACCATATAATGATTGATGGACCATGTCCTCGGGTTTGCCTGTCTATTACGTCACTTCCCCATTACAAGGAAGCTCCATTGTAAACAGCAGATGATGCATCACACAGTGCAGAGGTAAAATAGAAGGGTTTGGTCTGTACGTAGCCTCATGCTTCAGTGATTCTGTGTTTCTAAAACTGTCTGGACTGCAGCTTATTCTTCCACCTCTGTACAGTGTAGTCACAGTGTCTCTGGTCTAACAGCACCTTTCTGGACAGGTGACAGGTGTGTCCACAGTGTCTGTGCTCTGAATACACACTGTTTATGTTTATGTTTTGGGGGGAATTTTATGTCCGTATTTGATAGGACAGTGAAGAGAGACAGGAAAGCAGGGTGAGAGACATGCAGGAAAGATCATCTCAACCGACATGGGACGTGCTCTAACCACTCCACCACTGAGCACTGTTTTCTGCAAAGTAGTTGGTACTGTCTATGGGGATTGACTCACTTTTGTGACTCTAGAGACCATGTCTTCTTGGCTCTTCCATGTTGGCTTCATTCTCCAGGCCCAGAGATTGCTGCTTGGTTTTTAATAGACTTGATTCATGTCGACTGAAAAGAGTCTGAGATATGACAGTTATTTCTTATACTTTGCACACTCACAGTGTACAGAGCCTGAGATTCAACAGGGTTATATTGATGGATTCTCTGGCTCTTGTACTTGATGGTTACTAAATCTGATAACCTTTTAATTTTGGGTGATTTTACTGACGGTGTCAGTTTATCTGATCAGTGTCCCATTATGTTGTCCACCTCACTTCCCTCTCAGACTCTTGAGGCCAATCTGCCAGGAAACTAAGGTCTATTACATCTCACACTGCCAGACATTCTGCTCTACTCTCATTAAAGCTCCCCCTGCTGGCCTGGGTATTTAATTGATTCTCTTTGATGCCCTGCACAGAGTATTGATCAAAAATTGAACTTTGACCCTGGTTTAACTTAAGCAGTTAGGCAGCGATTTGGAAAAGCAGAGAATAAGTAGAAAAAAGATGAAGTCCTAATTAATTGTGCTTTAGTGTTGGACACTGGCCGTATCAATAATTAGAGGGATAGTTTGTGATTTTGATCTGGCGTTGTATGAGGCAGTCATGCACAGTTACAGGAGGTGGCCAGGAGAGGCAGCACACTGAAGATGTAGCTGCACATGGGGCCAGCAGAAAAACATGTTTTAGATACTAACAAAGAAAAAACAATTGAAACAATCTAATATCCACTGATTATTTTCAGTGGTTTATCTGCTGAGCTAATATGCAGATAATACAAAGACTATATGCATGACTACCTCTGACAAGCTCACATCAAATACCTAGAACTATCCCTGATCAATGACGGTGTGCCAGCTTATACTATTGAACATGCTGTAATTCAAAAGAAAACTTTACTTAGATCTAGATGTTCCTTAATAATTTCTGCATTTCATAGCTCTTGTTTCATTGTCAACGTTCTTGAAAGAGTTCTTTCTGTCATCTCTTTCTTGGGCAAATTCACCATTCATTCATTTTGGTCAGGTTTCAACATGCACCACTGCACAGAGTGTTCTCTCCTGAGAGTGACAGACGATTCGTTCTTATCTATAGACTCAGAAAATTACACTAATTCTTTATGATCTTAAATTCCCTTTTCTTGCCTGCAGCTTGTTCACAAAGCAGAGGTGAGACTCCTCTGTGGTGCTAAGAGGAGAGCCCACATCTCGCCTATACTGGCCTCAGGTCAGTGGTTCTAAGTAAATTAGAGTATAGACTTAGATATTGTTTTCATTTGTTGTTACAGACCTGAATGGGCAGGTTCCAGGTTACATAATCTGCTGCTTTCCCTTCCACAAACCCAGATAAGAACAAAAGAGAAAGTTTCAGTTGTCTTGTAATCATTAATCACATAAACCAGTAATGTAATCTGTTGTTTTTAAATTTGCTCTTTGAATAAAAAGACTTTATATTTCTTCATTGGTTTTAGTGGTGCATTGCTACTTTCCTTGGCACATTTTGGCCTCCACCTGTCAGTTGGCTGTTTGCTCAGTCCCTCCTCCCTGACTGCTGCTGCGTCTCGTGGTCAGATGGCTCATGTGTATGATTTACTGTGGTGACCGTGGCAGATTCCACAATGGAAAATTGTTAGTCATTTTTTTAAAAACAATGGGCCCTTTATTTCAAAACAGAGGAAGACAAATGCTGGCTTCTTATTTCCAGCCAACTATCATTATCACCAGCTGAAATAACACCTGTCAGATATGATCAGTCTTTGCTCGCTGGCTGATTAAGATGACATGAACGCCACAGGTTGGTTGAAAGCACTGTCTCTGACGGTCTAATGTTTCCCCCTGGCTTGTTTTAAGACAGGAACCATGCCAAGAAGTCTTTAAAATGCACTAGATTGCTGAAAAAAAATAAGATTTGCTGAGAGGCTGAGACCCAAGCTACATGTCCCATGTATCCTCACAGTCTGTGATCAGTGTAGAAGAAATGATGACAGATTGTTTTTGTTTTGTCATTGCTGTGAATGAGTTTTAAATGTCTGCAAATGATGCACAATGGCAAACCTCCAACACTGTAATGCAGCTATGTTTTACAGTTGACTCTTAATGCAACAGATGATCTGAATGAGTCAATGATATTGTGTCAGCTCCCCCTAAAAGAATAGAGATCTAACGTGACTCAGTTGTTTAACATCTTATTGAAAGCTGAATTCCCCCGTCTTTCATTTCCTCACATGGAGTCATTGTTTTGTCAAAGAAATTGCTGGAGTTCCAGAGTTATTTCGAGGTTTTATTGAGCCAGGGAGTCACAACTGTCACTTTGTTCCTGGTGAGAAAAATTGATCATTGAAGGCGACATGTTTTCTTATGTGTCGCAATCAGGAATGTCCCTGTAGATACAGATGGTCAACATGGGCTGGCCAATCAGGAGACAATCTCTTCATTCAGAGTTGTAACCCCTACCTCCACATAGCAAAACTATTTCAGCTTTGTTTTCCCCGTGCCTGCTGCTGTCTGCTGTCCTAATCTGTGTCGGCCTTTTCCTGGATGCAGAAGGATGCTACTTTTTATCAGCTTGACAGACAGGCTTATGTGCCCTGTAAACTGATGAGCAGGTTCAAATTAGATCTGTAAGGCTGTGACTAATTGCTATTAAACAGGCACTGGCACTCAGTGAGTCTGGCTGATAAATTTCTTTCTCTTTACATAGACCTTTTCATACCAGCATAGTCTGGTTATACCTGGTACCCCATTTGAAATCTCTCTTTAAATATACTGGACTTGTAATGGCCTTCATACAAGTCTTTTAATTACCACCACAATGCTGAAATGTTTTTATCCTGTCAAGTTGGAGTATGCAAGCAGCATACCTTAAGTGCATCTCCTATGAATGAGCTTCTTCTTATGAATGATGCAGTGGTTTCCAGCAAGAACATTTTCATCAGAATAGTTCAGGTCAAGCAACACTGAGGCTGCTGGAGGGCTATTTTGCACTTTAAACATAGTATTTGAACTTCCTGTTTTATTCCAGTTTTGCAGTAGAAGTACAAGGCCTTCCTTAAAGTTAGCTAAACAAATAAAGTGAAGGTAAATGAATAAAGTATTTACAAGTGGCCAGAATTCAAAAAGACTGGTTCCTATTGAGGCTGCTTTTTGGCAGGAGTTTGTGCTCTGCTAAGTGGAATCTATTGCTCTTTTTGACAAATTGGAAATTTGCTTTTCTAAATGTTATTGTTCCTTTGTGTTTAGGACTATTGTTCCTCTCCTCTCCTCTCCTCTCCTCTCCTCTCCTCTCCTCTCCTCTCTCTCCTCTCCTCTCTCCTCTCCTCTCCTCTCCTCTCCTCTCTCCTCTCCTCTCCTCTCCTCTCCTCTCTTGTGGGTGACCACTGTGTTCTTTGGTCACAGGAATATCATGCCCAGCTGGAGGAGATGCGAGTTTCCATCAGACAACTGGAGGAGGATCTGTCCGCTGCCCGTCGCCGTAGCGACCTCTACGAAGCTGAGCTGAAAGAGTCACGGCAGAGCAGTGAGGAACTAAAGAGGAAGGCTGCAGACTACCAGCATAGGATGCAGAAGGTCTACACTGTAACTAAAGCTGTTAATATGTCTGAACATCAGACAGAGGTTCTGCTCCATTCAACATATCACATGATATATGACTCAGTTGTAGTGTAAGGTTTTAGTTTACTCTCTGCTGTCATGATGATTTCTGGTTTGGATCTCACTGATTTTCCAATATCTCCACAGGCGAAGGAGCAAGGCAAAGCGGAGGCAGAGGACATGATCACCAAGCTGGAGAAGGTAGTTTATGAAGTTACAGTCATTCAAGTGTAATAGGATTGTGTAGTAAAGATAACAAAATACAGTGTTTTTACATCAGGACACTGACAAGTTTGAGTGACTTTAGGAATGAGATGATAAACTTTGAATGTATTTTTCTTCTTTAGACCAATGCAGAGCAGCAAACAAAGATCCACGATCTTCAAGAGAAGCTTGCCAAGGTAGAATATTTTTTGCTTGGAAGATTAATGAATAATTTATGAGCCTGTGCAAGAGATTTAACAGCATTTTACACTTTCAGATGAGTGTATAAACTCCTTCTTTAACCTCCCTGCCCTCCATCTTCCTCTCTCTGTCTCTCTCTTAAACTGCAGTCGACAGTCAGATCTGGTCTTTGGCTCCAGGACAATTAAGTTGTCCTTTAAAACTATAGACTTACTGCTAAATTATCAGTAATCAAACAGCTTTGCCTCATTAGTAAAGATAATTTCATCCTAATTGTCTTTTCCTAGAAATGAATATTTAAAGGAACCATCCATCCTGCAAAGAGTACATGAGGATGTGGGGCTGATTTTCCAGACAGACTGAGCCTTCATTTGTGACTCAGTGCAAACTAATTCATCAAATACTCTGCATGGTTGGACTGTGTTGAGTTGTGTTGTGTTGTTGTTGTTCAGTGTGGACTGTTTAAGAATTTCACAAGAACAGTGTGTTGAAGTTTGTTTTAGTTGCCAGCAAGAGGATGCAAACCATTCCTCATCTTCCTAACCAATACACTAAGCACTGGGGATAAGTGATGCAGCTGCATATATAACTGATCCATTTCATGTGTTCAGTATGTTATTACACACAGTAATTAGACTGGAGCATGTTTGTATGATTTTTATTTTGATTTCGCTCTTTTAACTGATGTTGTTGGCACTAATTTTACGGTGGTGAGTTGTATCAGAGTTTGGAGGCAAGATTTTGTAAGTTAGAAAAGGTTTAATGTCACTTGTATATATCTATATATACCAGTTTACAGACAGGTTTTTTTTAAGGATATCTTTCTTTAAACACCAGGCACTGAAGGCCAGTGCTGAGGCTACAGACCTGCTTCAGAGTATGAGAGTGGCCAAAGAGCGCATGGAGCGAGATCTAGAGAGGCTACAGAACAAGGAGGACTCCAGTGACAGCCTGCGCAGACGCCTCCGTGAGACTGAGGTACATACACACACCTCTGTTGTACACACCACGCAAACACACAATGACTTGTGTCATTGGTTGTAATCTCTTTGTTAAAAATGTAGCCTAAATGAATCTGACCTTTGTCTCTGCTCAGCATGAAGAGCCCATATTTTCTTTCTAACGTGTTGTTTTTGCACCTTCTGAGGAACACTTGTGCTGCCATGACACCATGTCAGATAGACTCAATATTTGTCACAGTTGATCATAATTTGAAAAGCACATCTATTTCTGTTTCTGTAATAATTGTTATTTTACTGGTTGTACTGGTGAATCAAAGTTTCTTAACCTGACAACACAGGATATTGGTTTCTGTAAGTAAGGAGTTCAACATGTTAAACAATGCAGATACCAGCAAGGAAAGTATTTGTCTCAAGACCCAGTCACACAGTCTATAGCCATGACACAATATCTTGACTTTATAGACGTATTTATCTGTGTTAAATGTTTAAAGTAGATTTTTTAGTCGTTTTTTTTTTTTTTTTTTATCTGTTTTCATATAATTTGACAATGAATACATCCATACACATAAACATAAACTATAGTTATATTTATGCAGTTTGATTCATTTTTGAATGAGGTTATGAGTTATTTGAAAACAGCAACAGCCAACTGGGTAATTAGACTTGTTCATTCTTACAGGAGACTCAGGGCAAAGTCCTCTCGCACCAGCACACACAACTGTAAACAAGCTGTTTGGAACCAGAGTGAGGATCTTGGAATAATGAGACAAACATTTCAGAAGTGCATCACTAACAAGCCAAATGAATACGACTGCAACAACTGCTTTATGATCAGTTCCTCCTATAAGTGGAAATAGGAGAACACATGCTGTTGGACTGAGGATATTCTGACCTGTTTGTCTTCTGTGCGCAGGATGGAAGGAAGACTCTTGAGAACCAGGTGAAAAGGCTGGAGATCGTTGAGCGGCGGGAGACTAAACTGAAGGATGAGATCCAGAGCAAGGCCCAGCAGATTCAGCAGATGGCAGATAAGATTCTGGTGACCCAACTTTCATCCCTTGTTCAGAGCTAAACAAAACAAAACAAAACAAAACAAAACAAAAATCAGAGGAGGCGTGAAAACATAGAGGAAGTGCTATTTCATATAATATAATCATCTTCCATCTTTAGAATAAACTGTTATTTCTAACAGCCATACAGTAATTAGTGACACCAACACTGTGTCTTGTTAAAGTAATTCTTAGGACATTCTGCCTTTATTATTGTAGGACAGTGGAGAGAGACAGGAAAGTCAGGGGCGGGGTGACATGCAGTAATGGGCTGTGGGTCGAATTTGAGCCCATGGCTGTTGAGGTAGGACAAAGCCTATGTGCTACACACTCTACTGGGTCTCATTTTAAAACACCTACAGAGCCACGTTACACCCACACAAGTGCTTTCAATCAGTTTAACTCATTAGTGTGGACCTCTCTCTCTCTCACTCTCCTGTTTTGTTTCTCCTGTGAGGTCAGGACAAATCACAACTCTATTATTCTTATTAGTATAGAGTTTTTGGTCACCAATCAAATCTGCAGTACATCCAGCTTCAACCTGATGAGTGGACTGTTTGTGGAAATTAGTGACGAACAATAAAGGGGTGTGTCTGGCAGAAGGTGCTGACTTCACTTTTGGTTGTTCAGTTTTGTTGACGTTGTCATATTAAGTACAAAATACCTTCAAACAGCCCAAAATACTCCCAGAGTTGAGCTTAGTGAAAACATGGTGAGGCACATTGCCATGACTGATTGAGATCAGATCAAAGTGATTTATGTTAGGCAGCTAACTAAAAGGTAATGGTTTGTGCTTCTGTGTTGAAATGCTTTCTGTATTACACACTAGCAAAACTTAGTTGAGAGGTATATTTTGCTTACTTTAAGTCTTTGCGCATGGAGCTGCAGCTTTTTAATATGCAGTGATTAGCATATTTATTGTTTCGTGCAGGAGCTGGAGGAGAATCTGCGAGAGACTCAAGCCACAGCCCAGCGGTTGGAGACTCATCTGAAGCAGAAGGAGAAACTCTACGAAGACAAGATCAAGGTAAGATATCACAACGCACACATACACACACACACACACACACACATATTTCTGCAATGTAAAACAATAGGCAGGTATACCCTGATGAAATTACAGGAAGTGCCCAGTGCTGTGTTTAGTGGCCATGCTGTAGCTCTTTGAGCAGTGGGTGCTCTCTATGATTGGGGGTAACTACAGTGTGCCCCCTCCACAGTATCTCTGTCCTGTTCAGTGATATCCTTCTTATCATTATGTGGGCTTCCTGGCATTGAGCAGGTGTTGGAGGCCCAGATGAAGGCGGACATGGCTGATAAGGAGATGTTGGAGTCCAGTCAGAGCAAATATGAGGAGGAGGTGCGGGAAAAGTGCAGCATCATCAGTGAACAGAAGGCGGTAAGTACTGAGCAGCTTGGCAGCGACACTATTTTAGGCATATTTTAACATTTATCACACTGACATAGATTTCTTGTTTGGAATAATCTTAGGTAGGTTATTATGGAGCACACAATAATGGAGCACTAACCTGATACCAGTTAAAGCTGGTGATGAGGAGAACCAGCTGAATGTTTATTAAAAACACAAATCATTGTGTCCATTATTCTTATTCAGACCATAAATGCTATGGATTCCAAGATGAACAACCTGGAGCAGAGAATTGCTGAGCTGTCTGAGGCCAACAAACTGGCAGCCAACAGCAGCATTTATACTCAGAAAAACATGTAAGTACCGAGGCATAAAAATGTATAAATCTATTGAACAGTAAGAACTAAAGGTATTAAAACAAACTTCTCTTTTCATGGAATAAACTATTGTGAATTGAAGAGAATTCCCAAGTACAATAACCACTCCTGTCATAATAGTGTAATATAAGATTCAGGCCAAAAGATTAAAGTACCTCTTTTATTAAAGTCGTTGTGTGTATTCTTGTCAGGAAAGCCCAGGAGGAGATGATCTCAGAGCTTCGCCAGCAGAAGTTCTACCTGGAGTCTCAGGCTGGGAAGTTGGAGGCCCAGAACGCCAAACTGGAGGAGCATCTAGAGAAAATGAGTCAGCAGGAGCAAAGCAATAAGAGCAGAGTGCTGGAGCTGGAAACTAGGCTCAGGGAGGTGAGGAGATATTACAGCAGGGTTGTGAAGCGGATTCATGAGTTGAGAGATTATTGGATATAGGTTTTCCCATCAGAGTGTGACAGACAAATTACACATTTTCCCTTTTCCCAATGTAGTTCCTACTGTCTTGTCAGTGCCATGCCGACTTGCCTCTTCTATGCAACACCAAGTCGTTTTACCACTCAGCTACACAGAGAAGCGGTGAATGTAAGGCAGTACTTATTAATGTTAAATAGACACGGTTGTGGACTAGAACACTTCCATCTCTAATCATCTGCCTCCAAACACAGGAAACACACCAATTACTTTCCTGAATGTATAATTATAGTGCATCATGACCCATGACGAGGCAGGTGCTGCATATAAAGCAGCTGTTGATCCGATAGAGGCTGTAGGCACTAGGTGGGATGAAACAGTTATAGGCAAGACATCTCAGCACTCAGGCAGTTTTTGAATCTCTGCTCCTTTATGCAGATTTCTGATTGTTATTTTGCAGAACTGGGCAGTAAAAGTCTATTTTAATGCAGATGCAAAAGAAAAGACAAGCACGGAGAATCATGGCGGAGTCAGACAAGGTGAAATGTCAGGTGTAATGCCCTTCATCCCTGTGGGGAGTTGTGTCATGTCAGCATGTCTGTGACTGCTCCTCTGGATGAATCACCTCCTCCTTCCCCCCTGATCCTGGAGGTCCCCTTTCTGTCTTCCCTCATAGATCGGTCTGGAGCACGAGGAGCAGAAGCTGGAGATTAAACGTCAGGTGACAGAGCTGACCCTGTCGCTGCAAGAGCGCGAATCCCAGATCAGCAACCTGCAGGCGGCCCGCCACGCCCTGGAGAGCCAACTGCAGCAGGCCAAGACCGAGCTGGAGGAGACCACAGCAGAGGCCGAGGAGGAGATCACTGTGCTCAGAGTGAGAGAAGTAGAGGACTGAAGATAAGCTCTCCTTTTGTCTTACATTATCCAGCCAGTGAAACCTGTCCCTCTCTGTCTTGTCAAACCTTCTAGGCACACAGAGATGAGATTCAACGCAAGTTTGATGCATTGAGGGACAGCTGTGCGGTAAGTTGCTCGCTCCCTCACTCACTTTTGGTGTTTCTGTGTGTGTTTTTTTTGCTCCTTTTCTGGTTTGGATAGCACATATGACATTGAACACCAGCTGAATCATCATGCATCATCACACACATCACTAACAACCCGAAGTCGCTATAATGTTTCATTCCATCTGTGTTGTGCTGGTCTAATTTGGGCCTCATTTGAATATATATCTCTTTGACTTCCATTTAATCACGATGTCACTCACTGCACCTTTAAACGCTCTTCATTTCGCTGCAGTCAGTGGTTGTTTTTTTATGTGGAAATATAAAAACTAAGTGAATTTTCATCATCTTATTAAAAAGTCTAACAGCTCCACATTCATGATTTCATGACTCTCCAAAAACATCGTGCATATGGCCAAACTGATTGGCTGTTTGAAACAGGGGCAGTTTCCATGATGCTGTTGTACATATTAACAACTGAGTAAGCATTACCACAACTGCCCCTGCTGGAGCAGTAACTGGAGGATAATGGCTGTTATCCAATCGTCATGGCTGTTCACAGTCAATATTACCTGGAAACACTGTGGATTAGTTAGCTCACATTTTCACACAAAAAATGACATCTTTCAGTTGAAACCTGTCTTTACTACTGTTATTGAACAGTCAGCCTGGATGAATCCCTTTTCTTTTTCCTTTCACAGACAGTGAGAGTCTCACAGAATGTTACAACAGGACTCTAGTTATAATCACAAAGTCTTCATTAACTCTTTGTCATTTGCAGTGTACAGTGCAGAGGACAACACAAGAGAAACCTTGCATGGTTTTCTCAGTCTCTTGACTCCTTTTAGTGTTATCACTATGTCATCATGGGATGGTGCCACTGTGCAGCCCTGATGTCCCACTAACCTCAAGAAAAAGAGTTTGTTACAGGATTTTAGCATCTTAAAATTTATATATCTTGAATAAACACTAAGACAAAGACCATCTTGGTCTTCCTTTATCCCAATGCCCTACTTTCGAGATCCTCCCACTCGCAAACTGTCCATATATTCATCTGGCTAATGTTCAGGCAAACACAGCCAAATTCTGCAACAAGCAGAGCTTGAAATGTCACTCTATTTTTTGCCCTGTTAATACTTGTGATGTCAGTCTCTCTGTCTGTCCAGTGAACATTTTAAACCTGAGCAAGATATCTTGAAAACAGCCAACTAAATTGTCATTAAATTTTATCACAGCCCTGGGGGTGATTAATAATGATTTATGCCACCCCATGACATTTCATCTGCATCAGTTTATAGTGCCTCTTCACATCCATCTCTTTAATCAGACCATTTTTTCCATTTATATAGACAGACAAAATCTAAAGTCCTTAAGATGCACTGAGCACACTCTTGAGGGATTGACTCTTTCCATTTTGGACACACCACAACCTTTTCTGATACCTTCAGACCTAAATCAACATTTCACAGACATCCCATAATGAGAATACCATTATATATATCTTAATTTTTATCTGCACTATTGGTGAGATTGCAGAATTACTACACTGTTAGTATAGTCCTCATTGTATGCAGCTTTTTGTATTTTAAAAAAAAAAAAAAAAAGATATAAAATGAAATAACATGAAACAGTCAAAGGTTTCTGAATCTACCACTTGAGAGTGGTGCCCCAAGGTTTTTATTCTCTCAACTCACTCAAACGTCACTTTGGATAAAAGTGACTGGAAAAAATGATTATATGTACTGCTAAGGTCTTAGCTTCACAGAGCTAACTATGTGCTCTTCCAAGAGACGTAAGAGCTTTGTATTGTTGTACTGTATTAGCAGTGGTAGTATTAGACCATTGTGGATGATATTTAAGTCACAGAGTGCTGCTGTATTTTCATCTCTATGAAGTGTATTTTCTCAGCTGAATCACCAGGAAATTGACTCCATCTACACACAGCATAATTCAGTTTTATCCATATCAGTCATCCATACAATATTTACAATATTTTGAGGTGGATCCACCCTCCACAGCATCTCTGCTGCTCAGTCTGTTTCACTGGAAGAACAGATGTTCCTCTGTCAGTAAATGTTCCGTTGATAGTTGTCCAGGAAATTTCTGGGACTTACTCACCACCTCTTTAGCTGAGTTTTTTTGATTTGATGTGTACAACCAGTCCTCACAAATAGTACTGAGCAATTTGTATTCAACAGAGGACGCAAAGCTCTGGAAGTGATTTGCTTTAAGTCTGCAAGTTACTCCATAGATTGGGATGACAGATGAGAAGAGTAAATATAGAGGCTTGCCAGATCACCACTGCATCCATTCCTCTGTTGACTTCATAGCCCCACCTTAAGTATTTAGTTGCTGCTGTCAGTCCTGTGCCTCGGGGGAGCGGAAGCACTGAGTCAGTACAGAACAGACAGCTAATTTATGTACTTAAAAGCTTTGCCTCTTTCCCCCGCCACCTTGAAGTTCTGCGTGGTACACATGCTCCCTCGAGAGCTGAGAATAAGGGGTTCTTAACAGGCAGCCTCATCAGCCTCTAACCCTCATTTCCTTGCAGCATGCACAGTAGTCATGGCTGATTAAGGGAACAGACTGATGCTGATGAAATGATTAGCTTGCTCCTTGCTCTGAATGCTGCCTGGTTAAACAAGTAGCCCAGATTTCGCAGTTAAATGATAACTGCATTATATCACTAACCTACATATCTGCACCATGAAGCCATGAAACAGTAAAGTTTGGGCTGTGTGGGGATCGACTCGAGATTTGTGTGGATGATTAATGACACAGTGCTGTGCATATGCAGGATGTAATCGAGGCATTCTGATGTGTATGAATTGAAAAATAAAGGTGCATTTATTGTGTGCAGTTTAAACTGTCATCAAAGTCAGTGGAGGAATTCATCAATAATTCAGGAAGCGTTTTGTAACTTGAATGCACTGTAAACATCACAGTGCGCCTTTTCATAAATATGAATGTATAACTAAACAAACTCAACTGAATCCTTTTATTAGTTACAAAGAAAAAAATGATGTTAATTGTTACTTATCTGATGCTGTGTGTACTTCAGGTGCAGACTTGGTGCTGCGTGTATTTGCATCTCTTTAGACCTGTGTGCCCTCGTTACTCTCTGTAGGTGATCACTGACCTGGAGGAGCAGCTGACCACGTTAACCCAGGAGAACGCTGAGCTGAACCGTCAGAACTTCTACTTGTCCAAGCAGCTGGATGAGGCCTCTGATGAGCGGGAGGACCGGCTGCAGCTCAGCCAGGATGTGGACAGGCTGCGTCGAGAGGTGGCCGACCGCGAGATGCACCTGAACAACCAGAAACAGGTACATGGCAAATTACAATGTGTTATTGTGTGATATATGTATATATACATATATAAAATGGCTATAATGGCTCTTATATTAGCCAGAAGTAGGAAAGCAAATACATTTGTTGTTTGTCATGTTATTTATAATGTGACACACAAAACTAGTGCAGTCAACACATCTGTCATTCTGACACATGTATGTTGCTCAGTAGCACTGAATGAAAAGAGAAACTCATTTATTAGCCAGAAAGCTCCACAGGGAACATGTAAATGGATTGTAAACATTTTGATCTGATTCTACAAACAGTGCTTCTATTAGAACTGCTATTATTTTCATTCTCATTATTATGCATTGGATTTATTTATGTGAGAGCAATTTCAGAAAAGTCAGCAGGGAAATCCAGTAATCTTCCATCAATCCTCTAAAACACCTGGATAGGCATTATGTAAACACAAAAAATGAGCCGCCGACTTATGAATATAATATTTTTATATTCAAAGTAGACACAGCTTATCAGCGATCCAACATGTCGCCTCTTTAGTTGAGTGGTTTTCAAATTTCTGCACAAAATTACCACTAAACAGCAGCTCTCATTAGTTGAACATTCAAAAAGAAGTTGTTTTCTGCTTTCTAAGACTATTGTGCACCTTCCTCTTGTTCGAGTTCCTTTCCTTTGCCCACTTCCCACTCAGCCAGACACCAGATTCTCACTTACTCACATTATATGATGTCTCCACAATGGCTGTGACAGGTGACCCAGACATCTCTCCTGGCTCTGGCAGTGTTAAGCGTAAATCAGGCAGCAGAAACCCTGGGAATATTTCTGTATTGTTATGTGCTGTGGATACAGCGGGAGAGAGTGCAAGCGAGGAGGCTGTGTGATGTGTGCGCTGCCCCTGTGGGAGGATATGTGTGTGGGTGTCCAGTAGCGCTCTCGGTCTTGATGGTTGTGTAACCAGCGATGGAAGTCATAGACGAAGGATGGGGTGGTGTGTGGGAGGGATGTGTCATCCCCATCACTCCCAGGTCGTGTCAGCTGTGGAAGCGTTGGACTTCAGAGGGCTGTGGTGTTGCTGCAGTACCAGCACAGGCTATATTTGTCTCCCAGTGCTTTGTCTAAAGCAGCATGTTGTTAGACATGAAACACAGCGCTTTGTGTAGGCCCTGTGAACAACACAGGAAAACATTCTGTGTCCAAACATGTCATGTAAATAATCCCATGGGACCTCAGAGCAGCCTTTTCACCAGCAGTTTTGGGGGTTACTATTCAAAACCTGAAGACACACAGTCATTTACATGTTACATTATTTTTACCAAACTCAAGGTAAATTGCATAAACTACCGTCTAATTTTCCTCACGGGCCTCTGTGTCTGGGATTGTAATTCATTTATGCCGTGGTGCTTTTTGGAAGCACTATGGCTGATTGAACTCCATGTCTGACATCTTAATGAAGTTGCTATAAAAATAGCTTTTTAACCCTGCTCTCCTCTCTATAGTGGCATTTTAACAGCAGGTTCTGATGGGAGAAAGAGCAAGGAGTGGACACGACACATTTGTGTAATGTCACTTTGGACAAGAGCGCATCCACATTTAGCTCTACTACAAATTCCCCTTGCTAGTCCCGCCTCTTCCTTGCATTGCTACAGCAGGTGAACACGTGGAGCACAAACCACACACTGTGGTGAACTCTCCATCACAGTGCAGCAGCAGAAGCTTGAAAACTGAAAGATGACAGTGGTAGAACTGGTGAAGAATGACACTTCACATGCTTCTTGTAAGTCCACTTAAATATAATAAAGTAACCAGCACATAACAGCACCTCACATAGTTAAAATCAGTTGGTCAAAAATGACCTGCAGCCCTTTGCTACATGTCATCTCTATGGAGCACCTAAAGGGACATGGGGGGGAAATGTGTTTACATTTAGGGCATTTATGTGCTTCCAGGTCAGTAAGTATTTTAGAATTTTAGTAAATAAAGTCACCATCTTTAATGTACAAAAGCATGGTTAAATCTGTTGAAATTTCAGTGACTTTTCCGTGTGTTGCATTTCAGCACTCTTGATTTACTTCTACACGTCCTAAGATGACAAAAGCTCAGACTGTAGGATGAGTTTCCTCCTGAGCCTTGCTGAGGGGAAGAGGAAGGCCTTCAGGGCACTCCCCTATCCCACCAAAGTGAATATAAATCACTGCCACCAGATCCGTGTTTATAATCAGTAAAGATCTGTCACAGTGTGGGGAGAAACACTGTTTCATTGTCTTGTATTGAAGCTGGTTAGACACACTACTCTCTCTCATCTAAATGTTGTTTTGTTACAGAACCTTGAGACGCTGAAGACCACATGCACCATGCTGGAGGAGCAGGTCATGGAGCTGGAGACCCTGAACGACGAGCTGATGGAGAAGGAGAGGCAGTGGGATGCCTGGAGGTCGACGCTGGAGGAAGAGAAGAACCAGGCTGAGAGGAGGACCAGGGAGATCCAGAGACTGCTGGATACAGAGAAACAGAACAGGTCACGACCTCTCACACACACATACACCATCACCCCAACCATATGCATGTGCCTCCCCTGTTATTATGGGTATTCAAGAGATATGTGTTGCTTTGGTCTTGTGCTTATACAGCCCATGATATCATTACATTTTGAGGAATGGCTCATGTTTCAGCTTCTTTTTTCTACTCTGAGAAAAACTGTTTTGTTTTGAATGTTTGTGTTGCGATCAGTGCTGGATCTGGATCCTTACGCCTACACACACTCAGTGCAGCAGGTTTGGGCATAGTCTCTAGGGGTTTTTTGAAAGGTATTCTGGGAAATATATGAAATTATTTTCTGAGTTGGTGTAGGCAGGGTGATGGAAATTGGGTACACAAAAAGCATATTAAAACCCAGGATTTTTTTAAAGCATCTATTTTCCTTTTATCATGATCCCAAGTCTTTGCCCTGCACTAACCCCTTCAAGTAACAGCAGATGAGCAATTCTTTTAACGTCTGTAAATTCATTTAGTTTATTTACTACTGACTGCTGTCTGTGACACAAAGCGCCCCTCGGGGGACATTAAAGGTTTGGTTTACTCTACATGTACGAGGGTAGAAAAACAAGAATACACACACTGATACGTGAGCCTGGATTTATTTGATTGTATTCAAAAAAAATTTATGTGTATTAGTTGAAAGGAGACAGTGAAGAGTGGACGGTTCCCCCTGTACTTCACCTGGTAGAGAACATAACACAAACAGGAGTTCTTACTGCAGTAACCAAGGCTCCTTGCTGCATGTTATCTTATGTCATATACCTCAAGCAGTGTGTGCAAATGAGTCATGTAACAACAATGGTTTGCTGGTTGTCCAGGCTTCGAGCTGAGCAGCGCAGCTCCGAGTCTCGCCAGGCGGTGGAGCAGGCAGTAAAGGAGCACAAAGCTGAGATCCTGGCCCTGCAGCAGGCCCTCAAAGACCAGAAACTCAAAGCAGAGAGCCTTGCAGACACCGTAAGGGTTTCCACGCTGTTAAATAAGTGTTGTACCGGGTTTTTTTCCTGTTAAACAGATGTTACACCAAATTCTCCCTGCTCTCTGTTCTCAGTTGAATGATCTGGAGAAGAAGCATGCCATGCTGGAGATGAACGCCCGCAGTTTGCAGCAAAAGCTGGAGAGTGAGAGGGATCTGAAGCAGAGACTGTTGGAGGAGGTACTGTACCGTCTCTATTATACACATGCAGAGTTGTGTGCAGATGTCCACCCCTGGACAAATGACATTAACCACAACCCCCCACAGAAGATGCCAATCACTAAAAACGAGTTTTTATTCAAATGTTAATGAACTGTTACTTTTTAGTCAATGAACCTGAAAATCAAAAAGGTGAATAGTAATTGTGGCACTTTTTTCTGCAATAAAAACACATCACATACTCATTAGGACTTGTAAGGCAGGTCACATTAGGATTTATCAGCTGATGATCATTCAAGAGCCAATAAATTCTCTGACTCTTCAAAGCGTGTGGTAACAGTCAACGGCCTTTGGCACCTTTAAGTAATTGACAGAGGATCTAAGGTGAAGCCAAAGTTTCTACTCATCAAAATGCCATGGTACAGAGAGAGGAGGGAAGAATGGATTCCACTAAACAGCATCAGTGCGGTGCCAGCCCAAAAACTGACAGTGAAAAGAGACAGGTCTTCACAACAGACAAGGATCTGAGGCAGAGCTCAGTATCTACATGAAGAAACACAAGCTGAAGCTTTGGGAGTGACCTCGACAGTCCCCTGACCTGAACATCGCTGAAATCCTGTGGGCAGATTGAACATGTTGTGTGTTCAAGACATAAGCCTAAAAATATCTCAGACCCTGAAGTGATGTGCAGGAAGAGTCAAGAATAGAAAGGTTCTTAGCTGACAGAAAGAAAATGTTTCCAAGCCGTCGCATCTGCCAAACAGTGTAGTTAGTATTGACTTTTATTAACGTTGTATTTACCTCATTAAGCCAAAATGCAATCTTGTGTTACATGTCCAAATGTTTGTATACAACTGTACATCCTATTGATCTTCTCCTCTTATTCACTGTGTTAGCTGTTTCACTTCTGTGCTGCTTCATGATTCATCCTGTCGCTGCCAACCAATTTCCCATATAGAAAAATCACCCTGTTTTCAACAACTGTCAGACTTTGCTGCAAGGTTCAGCCGGTGCTATCGCCGGCACAAATCAATTGTGAGACGTGCAAGTGGCAAAGTCACAGGGTCCAGACGGTGATGTAACAGCTGTTTTACTTCCACAGCAAGAGAAGCTGCAGCAGCAGATGGATGCCCAGAAGACCCATATCTTTCGTCTGACCCAGGGGCTGCAGGACGCTCTGGACCAGACTGACCTGCTCAAAACTGAGAGGACCGACCTGGAGTACCAGCTGGAGAATATCCAGGTGCTGCTACACACACGCACTGTACATGCATAGCTACTAATGTGTATGCACACAAAAACACTGGGAGCAGATCTTTCTCTCATTTGTTTTACTAGTGAAAGCTACATACTTACTTATGCAGCCCCGCTCCCACACACACACACACACACACACATTTTGTTTTACCCCTCAGCATACACCCCCCTCATCTCTGTCTCTCTGTCACCCTCTGTGTGAATTGAAGTACTTGAGGAGAAATTCATGGCAGTAGTGATGTTCACTTAGCTCCACCTGCAGGCTGTGTACTCCCATGAGAAGGTGAAAATGGAGGGGACCATCACCCAGCAGACCAAGCTCATAGACTTCCTCCAGGCCCAGGCCCACGGTGGCTCCAAGAAGAAAAAGGTCAGATGAGATCATAGCGCTGATCAAACTAAATACTGTAAACAGTAAAAAAAGCATTTATAATCCAGCTAAGAAAGGTCAATTATGGGGGAAGAAATCCAATTCCGCAAATAGAGGACCTGTAAATATAGCGATAAATCCATCATAACTATGTAATTCATTATTTTTTCAGAATGTGTTCAATAAATAAATATATATATATATAAGAAAGTCTGGTAAAATGAATAAAATCCAAAGTTTGATAATTACTTTTTACTAATTAAATTCAGGGCACTAATGGATGACTCACATTATGCATAAACTGTAATTAGACCACACAGAAACAATGAGAGGTGGCTGATGTGTGTACAACTACTTCCTCCTGTTAAAAGTTACTGAATCTGAATGTACCAACTTTTCATTTTACTCTGCTCTGGTATGTTTTCCTCAGTATCTTGTTTGTGTGTGTGTGTCTCAGGGTCTGTTTGGACGTCGCCGGGAAGATCTGTTGGCTGCCATGGCTGCTCAGGCCCAGGCTCAGGGGCAAGGTCAAGGCCAGGTCTCCCCTGTGCCGCCCATTCAGCCAGTCCCCCTGCAGTACAGCGACATGAAGGCGGCACTGGACAAAGAACGCGCTCGCTGCTCTGAGCTGGAGGATGCTCTGCAGAAGATGAGAGCAGAGCTGCGATCTCTGAGAGAGGAAGGTCAGACTGGTTTGCAACCAGTAACACTGGCAATAGTGTATTACTCATTGTTTGCACAATAGATGACACTTTACTCAGCACAATAAAACAGTGTATTGTACACATAAAAAAAAGATCAAAATTCAATTGATTAACTATTTTAACACCAGCGCTCCAATATAAAGATCATGGAAACTCTGCAAACCCGGCCACGGCGCGGCAACAGATGATCATGTCTGCCATGGTGAAGTCTCCTGAGCACCAGCAGGGCCCGACCAGCCTGGCACCATCCAACTCAGGACGCAGGAAGGAGACGGCCCCTACACCTGAGGGTGAGCGTGAGGGGGGGGGTGATGTTTACTGAGGTAAAACTTTTTCTCTCTAACAGAAACATACATGCAGGTTTAAAACTGCACACTTAGCGCATACTGGCCCTGACTGTCTCACATATATACACACAAAAAGGCCCAGCCATCTGATCTGACTCGTGAAGGATCATCCACAGAGCTCTCACTCTCCTTTTTCTTTCACACACCTTTCAGAGAGAAGGAGGGTCACTTTTGAAAGTAAGTTGCCCAAACTCGTAGTTTCTGCAGTTTGGTCTCTTATCTCTCTTTCTCTCCTTTTGCGTCATCTACATCCTTGAAAGGCCAGATTTTAAAAGCTCTGCACTCCTATAAAATGTCACATCCCACCAGGCTGGTCAGATGAGGCTGAGACATCTTCAAATAAATTTGCTTTTTTTTTCCAGTGCACAGCTTTAGAAATCTGAAGCATTTTATCTTGGTTGCTGAAGCTTAACCAGCCTGATTTGCAGACCTCTCTGCTCTGCTCTTTGACTCACTACAATCCCACCTTGATCATGACATCATACACCAACAGACATGTACCATGTGATAAACTGTATAATTCACAGAATGCTGTTTGAACCCACACTCTGAAAACAACTAAAGGTATTATTCAGTCATTGTATTTATCCTCACTAAAGCTACAGGGTTCGACCAAAAGAGTCAGGACTGGATGATCCTCATCTGATCTGAGGTTGTTGCAAAGTTGATGAGGAAATTTGGTGGCTCTGATAGCAACAGAAACTAAAAGAAAAAGAATCGTTGTGAAACAGATACAACACAGTATAATCATAGAAAAGATGCTGCTAACCTGAACAACTCAGAAAACTAATAGGTTCACATACTGGCAAAGAAAAACTGCCGAAACTCCACAAGGTGTCCTTAACTGTCTGAGATGTTCATGTGGAGATAATCATGTACAAGTGAAGATATATTCTTTATATAAGACTTGCACATGACGAGTACAGGAGACAAGTGTTGCACAGAACGTGTTGTGGTGTGTAGACCTGCAAACACAGGATAATGTGCACACACCAGAGAACTTGATATCGACTGGATGATGCCTTTAAAGTGCAGCAGTGAGTGGGCCCAAGCAAAGGGATTGATTAAATCAATATTCTTTTTCAAGCATTTTGTCTTCAGAGTTGACTTGCTTATGCATTTTGCTAAACATCTCCCAGTTGTTTTGGAAACTTCTCTCTTTTGTTGAACTGATTTCATGGTTGGTATGGCATGGTGCTCTGAGGTTTTTGAAGTGCTGGATGTGCCTGACACGGTCGGCCACTCTGTGGCTGCCTCCCCTCACTGTGTTCCCCCGACTGTATTCAGAATATAGCCGTCGTTTGAAGGACAGTCAGAGAGACAGAGAGAGGGAGAGGGAGAGAGTGGTGCACCACAACACCCCTCACCGCTTCACAGTGGGACTCAACATGAGAGCTGCCAAGTGCACTGTGTGCCTGGATACTGTGCACTTTGGTCGCCAAGCCGCTACCTGTCTCGGTGAGTTACACATGTGTCCCCCAGGGACAGCCCTGAACTCTGGTTCACTTTACCTTCATGTAAACTGAAAAAAAACACACTGATCTATTTTTATAGCACAACAATAAAAACCAAATTGAAATTTACATGTTTTTCCTGATTTATATTGATTGCTATGATCTGGATGATGAATGGGAGTATAATTTATTAGGATGTGTGAGACCTTTGTGACGGTCACTGCTGTCACCTCTCATTGTTTTCAGAGACCAGTATTTGAATTTTTCCAAACTTAGAAAAACTAAATTTGTATTTTTCAGTAAAAAATATAAGTTCATCCTCTTTGCTGAGACACACCGTCTCTGTGTCACTAGATGACACAGAGGTGTGTGGAGAGGAGCCAAAACCTTGTCTGGCATTGCACTCTCTTTCACAGTGTTTTTTCTCCTCAGAGTGTCATGCTTTGTGCCACCCAAAATGCTCCCCCTGCCTTCCAGCCACATGTGGCATGTCCAGCGACTGCTCACTGCATCTGTCCGAGGGTCTGTGTCGGGACAAAGGCAGCTCTTCAGGCCAGCAGCTCAAAGAGGCTGGTGGACACATGCACCTGGAGGGCTGGATGAAACAGCCCAGGTGAGCTATGGACACAGCACTGTGACTGTTCCAGCTACCGTTCCTCACCAGTCAGGCATGGGCTGCAGATATTGGGTGGAGTTTTTATAAATGAAACCATAAACCTGAAACATCTGGACCCTGTGTGTCATTAGCACAACCCCATGAATAATGTATCCAAGATAAAAAGGTTATTGTTCCTCAGCGCTTTTGTTCACAGCACTGCCCTTTAACTCTTTAAAATTTACAACCAGAAAGTCAGAAAGGGGACAAGAGATACTGAATCAAGATTACAGACACAAATATGGTAGAAAGGTTATTTCTCACCGTCTGCGCTCTAGAGACCAGGGGGCAGACAATCAGACACAGATGCAACAAGAGTATCACAAAAGAGCAGTATCGGCATCAGAAACAAAGCAGGAAAGAAAACAAACAAAAGGAAACAGGAGGTACAAGAAGGAAAAACAGAGCAGAGCATGAGTGACAGTGTGTCTGTGTCATCTCCTCCCACTGATCAGACAATCTGATGGACCCGTCTGGTCCATAAACCAAATCATACAAAGACATTTGCAGAGTTTCCTGCAGAAACTGTTCATCTTCATCATCTGACCTTTGTATGATGTGGCTGCCCTGTGTGTGTTTGCAGGAATGGGAAGCGAGGCCAAGGCTGGGAGAGGAAGTATGTGGTCTTGGATGGGACTAAAGTGTCCATCTACGAGATCGAGCCCAGAGAAGGTTTTCCTTCATTTTCTTTTCTTTTTTACCTGTCTAGTTATTTAACAGAGCAACAGAGTTCATAGGCCAACCGGGGTTGTCAGATCAGTCACTACCACAGTTACAGTTACACTGTTTGTTCTGTGTGTGTTACTCAGACTCAGTGAAGCCTCTGGAGGAGTTTGACCTTTGTCTGTCAGACGGAGAGGTAGTGGTTCACGGAGCTGTAGGGGCATCAGAGCTGCCAAACACCGCCAAGTCAGGTAGACACATGAGTCTCTGAATAGTCTCCAGTATAGAAAACTTTCTTTAGCTAACCCCTTTTCCCTCCCCTTGATCTGTAACCTTACCTCACGATTACATCCTGTTTACTTGATACAATGATTACTTCCTTCATACTATGGTTTATGGTCCTCTAAATGAGTATCTTGTTTACAAGGCTCTAAAGAGCCACTGCAAAATGAAGCATGTTCTGGTTTTAGTGTAACTGATTAACAGAAGTAACACACCTCTGAGGTGAAACCTTACCTCTGTTCCCTGTGTGTCAGATGTTCCCTACGTCCTGAAGCTGGAGTCCCGTTGTCACGCCCCCTGCTGGCCTGGACAGTCTATTTTCTTCATGGCTCCCAGTTTCCCAGACAAACAGCGCTGGGTGGCTGTCATGGAGTCTGTGGTGGCCGGGGGGCGAGCCTCACGGGAGAAGGCCGAGGCCGACGCAGTGAGTATCTCTGGAGCAGGGGGGGGGGGGGGGGGACTGAGGGGAGAGCCCTTTCTGCGTCCCTGCTGTCTGCCAACTCAAATGATTACAACCACAGTCACAGGGAGCTGCTGTGTCTGCGGCTGTGGTTGTAAACTCTGCTGAGCTGTAGGGGGGCTACTCATGAGCAGCAGATTTACCCTCTGTACTTAATTTAGCCTTCAGGTGTAGAGTTTAATGCCCGCTAGTTTCACTTATATGTGTCGTTAATTGTCCCCTTCTTCTCTCCTCTTCTCTTTCTCTCCTCTGTCTTTCTTTCTCACTCCTGTTTGTTGCTTTGTCATCATGCCACATCATACGTCCGGTATATGGGCATGTTTTGTTGATTTGCTCTGTTCTGCCCATTCCATTGGGTTTCATTGCACACATAGGCTGCTGTGTCCAAAAGACAAATGGTTCTGTCTCCTCTGGTTCAGGTAAAGAGTTACCAAGATATAGACACAATACTGCTCACACATACACAAACACACACACCTGCACATCACGAGGCACGCAGTAGTGCATGTGTCTGTCATTGTGTTGGTTGGTCACCCCGCGGCCCCGCTCTCACCTCACCTGCTGTGACCACTCCTCACTCTCACTCTCCTCATGTCCTGTACAAACTCTGTGTCGACGTGACTGTTTGAATCTTCTTTTCTTCTGTGTCCTGTTTTAAAACCACTCTGCACAAACTCTCACCAAGATGTCTGATCATCTTTGGGTTGATCCTCTTCACTTGTCCAGGGATCAGACAGCAGGGTGTCGACCTGCTGCTGTACACGTCTGTGCCCTCCACTCCCCCCCTGCCCCTCTGCCCCTCTGCTCACTCTTTACAGACTGGGACTCAAGTCACGTGACTCATCTGTGAATACCATATCACAAACTGGGCGACATGAACTGTGTTTCAGTTTACAGTTTGGAGGATCTATAGTTGACCACAGAATAAATCTGAATAACCTCAAATACTGATACAACCAGGTTGACCAAAGTGCTTCACAGCAGAGGTAAAATAATAAATAAGTAAAATCAACATTAATTGAAATATAGAAACATATAAACACTAAATAAAATGAATAGACAATAATAAGAACATAAAAGCCACATAAACTTGACTTTGACAGTGACTTTGACTTTACATTGACAAAACTGTTTCTGTTTATCTGTTCTGCATATATTGAGCTTTTTCTGATGAAAGTCATGATAATAAATGTTATGTTGTGTTTGCTGCTCTGATTGATAATTTAGTCCAGTGTTTGAATTTGGATTTTAGGATTCAAGTTCAACCAAACCTTTGGCATTGATGTGATATAAAACTGTAGTTGTACATTTAGCAGAAATACAGTATGTTTTATAAAGGAAACAGTCCTCAGGGTGAGAGTCAGGGCTCAGTTTTTTTAAAAGACACTCTTTCACTTATCTTGCCTCCAGGAAGTTAGAAACCACCTCAGTTAATGCTAATTAGTAAAAAATCGGATGCTTTCATAACATTTTTTTGCGAACCCTGCTGAGCTAGTCTGTGTAGTGGTCCTGTAGTGGGAATGTTTTCTCTGAGAGTGAAGTCACTAATGAGGAACTTGCTGCTAATTCTGGTAATAATGAGTCAACAAGCGCTGATGTCTACAGAGTGGCAGTAAACGTCTCATCACCACTGTGCACATCCTCACTGAAACAGGAGAATTAGGAGAATTATCATTTTTCACTCATATTAGTTTATTTATTTATTTTCAGTTTCATGTTTTCATTATAAATCCACTATATAGATCTACAAAAAATCTCAACAGCTTAAAGTATTAAAGTGAATTTAAAACTGGACACTGACTTGTGACTTGGTCCCACCTCTGATGCTGTTAACCCGCACACAGCCACGCCCCCCTCCCTCCTGTCCTGCTCCTCTGCTGCCTCCCCCTGAGGTCACATTGAGGTTGTGTCCCAGTTGACCCCCCCCCTCCCTCTGCTCTTACAGAAGCTGCTAGGAAACTCTCTACTGAAGCTGGAAGGGGACGACAGGCTGGATATCAACTGCACCCTCCCTCTCACAGACCAGGTACAGTACTGCTGTGCCACATGACATCATCCATCAGCCTTTTTCATTTCGATCATTTAGAGAAGACTCTTTCTCCACAGCATCAACGCTGTTCAAAGTAGAGTGATCTTAATTAATGAAGGGATGTGGACACAGAGCAGATGCTCGGGGCTCACTGCCAAGGATAACACATCTCACTCCTGTTTGAAGTTCCACCATGTTCACCAGAATAATGATGCTGTGTGTTTGCTGCTGTGCTGCAGATCGTCCTGGTGGGCTCTGAAGAGGGGCTGTACGCCCTGAATGTGATCAAGAACTCCCTGACTCACATCCCTGGTCTGGGATCAGTCTTTCAGATCCACATCATCAAAGAGCAGGAGAAACTGCTGATGATCGTTGGTGAGATGTTCACCTTTGATAAAAAAAAAAAAAAGAGTCTACAGAGCAGCAGGGTTTGGGTCTCAGCCTTTAGTCAGGAAGTGAGTGCTGCTCTCAAATCAAAATGCTCTTATCTACCAACATAACAAGCTGCCTGATCAGCATAATTGGAGCCACACAATTAATCATCAATCACTCAAATCCTTGAAAGTGTCCTTGTGGCGAAACATCAGCAGCTGTGTAACATCTGTGTGTGTGTGTGCTGCAGGGGACGAGAGGGCGCTGTGTCTGGTGGAGATAAAGAGAGTGAAGCAGTCTCTGGCCCAGTCCCACCTGCCCAGCCAGTCGGAACTGGCTCCCTACATATTTGAGACGGTGAAGGGCTGCCATCTGTTTGCTGCTGGGAGGGTAGGTCCGCCTCTCCTCTCCGAGTCTTTACATAAAGCTGCTTCTTGACTTTAAAGCACTCTATCACTTGCTGGTGGTAAAATGGCCGACTGAGTTTATAAAGAGATGCATGTTCTCTTCACAGATAGACAATGGTCCTTGCATCTGTGCTGCGATGCCTAACAAGATAACCATTCTACGCTACAACGACAATCTCAACAAATACTGTATTCGTAAGGTGGGTTCTCATTTATTATCTGTATATGCATGTATACACACTTGGTGCTTTTAATTATGACAGTTCTATTATACTATGATATACAATACAGTAAAAAAGACATAAAATTGCAGGAATGCAGAAGAAGTATGAGCCTTGACACGTGTCACACCACAGTGAAGCAGCAGTTATATTAAATATTGTTTCTGTCAATAAAAGCTGAGTTTCATCAACTGCACTGACCGAAATGTGCAGCAGTAACACTTTACTGAGCTGTTCTTCCAAAGACAAAGGAGCTGTGAGAAGTGCAGGCCTTGTGCCATCATCAACACTTATTGTACCAAATGTACCATATGTGAATAGAACTAAGTGCTGTCTGTTACTCAAATCATTACTGCCACAGGAAATTGAGACTCTGGAGCCCTGCAGCTGCATCCATCTGACCAGCTACAGCATCATAATTGGCACCAACAAGTTCTACGAGATTGAAATGAAGCAGTTTGTGCTTGAGGGTGAGGACACAAGTGTTTTGAATCAAATACATGACATATAAGAAACCTAACATTGTGTTACCTTCTACTATATTCAAGGGGAAACACTGGACATCACCATATTTATTTGAGCGCAACAGAAGTGGCTCCAGAAAGTACTCAGATCCCTTCACCTTTCACACACTTTGTCTTATACACCGATCAGGCATAACATTGTGACCACACAGACTCATTGATACATGTGAGGAGAGAAGGCTGGCCCATGTGGTCCCATCCAACAGACCAGCTACTGTTGCTCAAACTGCTGAAGAAGTTCATGCTGGTTCTGATAAAAAGGTGTAAGAATACACAGTTCATCATAGTTTGTTGTGTATTTGGCAGAAAAAGGGACCAACAGATTATTAGGCAGGTGGTCATGATGTTATGGCTGATCTGTGTTTATTTATTTGAAATAGAACAGAAGCCACTGTACCAGCAGTAGTAGAAGTGGTAGTGGTAGTGGAAGTATAGACTTTTTGCATATTAAGATGATAAAAATCTATTGTTCACAACAGCCAGCTCCACTGACAGGACTCTCTCTGTCTGAACAAGAGCCACTATCTTGCAGGCAGTTATTGTATGAGATAAAATGAAGAGAGTGTTTTTACATTAACTGCACCCAGGTTGATCCAGCAGTTACCAGCCAGTCACAGGCTGCAGTATTGTTCTGTTTAACTCTGGGCATCAGAGTCTGTCTCATGGAGCACGGTTGTGTTTTCTGGATCGCTGTGCACAGTGAGACAGACACAGTTTGTAACTCAGGTCCTGTTTTCGCTCCACCGCAGAGTTCCTGGATAAGAACGACGTGTCACTGGCCTCTGCAGTGTTCGCAGCCTCATCCCACAGCTTCCCCATCGCCATCATGCAGGTGGCCAGCAGCATGCAGAAGGAGGAGTACCTGCTGTGTTTCCACGGTGGGTTGGAACACACTCACCTTAGTGAAGTGGTAGTGCATGAGGTCAACAATAATCACTGTGCAGATCACCACTGGGAGGCAAAAACCACCTGTTTGAACACAAAAATACAGAAGAACATTAAGGAAATCTCCATGTTACTGATTTTTACGCACAATTCAAGCCATGAAATTTGACTTTGTGACGTCAAAGTCAGTGACAAGATAGAGGAGTGAGCAGTCATCTCTCTCTGTGTCACAGAGTTTGGAGTGTTTGTGGACACGTACGGACGGAGAAGCCGCACTGAGGAGATTAAGTGGAGCCGTCTGCCTCTGTCCTTTGGTACGAAAACCTTGTAACTCCTGCTTTTTTACTGCATTAATGCAGCATCAAGTTTTAACATCTGCATAATCCCTCTGTGCTTCTGCAGCCTACAGAGAGCCTTACCTGTTCGTCACCTACTTCAATTCCCTGGACGTCATCGAGGTTCAGGGACACGCCGCTCTGGGGTGAGCTGCACCTGCCAGCTCGTACCAGACATTAAACACAGTCATATGTGGCTTTGATAAATATCACACATCACTGTCCTTGCTTCTAGTCCCACAGTGCTGGCCCACCTAGACATCCCAAACCCTCGTTACCTGGGCCCAGCCATCTCCTCGGGAGCCATTTACCTGGCCTCCTCCTACCAGAACAAGCTGCGGGTCATCTGCTGCAAGGGGAGTCTGATCAGAGAGTCTGGAGAACTGCAGCGGACCGGCTCCAGCCGAGGGTCAGTGATGTGTCACCTCTTTAGTTTACACAGAGAAAAACACAAATGTTTAAATGAGTGTGTAGGAGAGAGTGAAAACTCTTGAACACCTACAAAACACTCACAAAGACTAATCACCTCAAAACACATTAATTGTGGAGTGTGTTGACATGAAATAACCTGGACCAACAGCGCCATCTGCTGCCAAAGTGTAGCATCCGCTTGGCTGCTTGTAGAGTGACATGCTGCTGTCTGCTGGGTTTCTACAGCAGTCCCAGTAAGCGCGGCCCGCCCACCTACACAGAGCACATCACCAAGCGTTTGTCCTCTGGTCCCGGCAGCCACGACGGCCTGCACCGAGAGCCCAGCACCCCGCACCGTTACCGGGAGGGCCGCACCGAGTTCAGACGGGACAAGTCTCCTGCTCGACCGCTGGATAGAGAGAAGTCGCCTGGGAGGGTGCTGGACAGTCGCAGGGAGCGCTCCCCTGGGAGATTCGGGGACAGCACCCGCCTCCACGCCGGGTCTGTCCGAACACAGCTCGCCCCGGTTAACAAGGTACAAACAATAACCTGGAACACACACAGATAGGCCCCGTCACTTATCTGATGTGGTCTAGACCACTGGTTCCCACATGTTCTGTCATGTGATAATGTGTAATGTGATGTGTAATAACCCAGCACAGTCCACTTGTACCACGGTTACACAGACATATCAGTGATCCATCCTCTCCTGGTCCAGGATCAGTTGCTCTGGAGAAAGAAGGAAAAACAACAAAGCAGGAAATGAGAAAATAAAAGAAAGAATGAGAGTGTGGGAGCAGACTGAAGCAGCAAGAAACTAATGGAGGAAACTTAATCAATGAGAAATGATGACAGTAATAATACACTATGAACACAGTAGTATTTATAATATACTGCAACACTACTTACTGTACTATAGAAAGGTGAAAGTACCCTGGAAGACATGCTAATGTTTGTGCATCTGGGGTTTGATTAGTCTGTATTATGTATTATCAATCTATTATCAATCCATGAACATGGAGCTGCAGGTCTCTGGATTTCTTCTCAGCTCAGTTTATCCATGAAACAGTCAGTAAACATCACCACTCTGCCCTGAGACTGGAGCTCACATGTATGAAAACACTCAGTGGAAGAGGCCAAACTGTTGAACTCCTTCATGACCCATCAACACACACACACACACACACACACACACACAGAGAGTAGCACTATACAAAGTGTGTATTCATTTGCCCCTGAAAATAGTCCAGAACAAACGTAGCTGTTTGAACCAGCTCAGCTGCTGGGTGTTCTTTATGTGGCTCTCTTGTCCCTGCTGAGCTGCTGAGGTATTTTAATGACAGGTATAGTGATGTCATCATGTCAGTACGACGTATAGAAACACTGATGGTGCTCCTGCTCTTCTCCTGCAGGTGTGGGACCAGTCATCAGTGTGAACCCAGCTCCTCGCTGCTCCTCACAGGAGGTTCTGAAGAGAAACCACGGGAAAACCTTGATCCACGTGCAAAGCACACACACATGCACACGCAGACACTCACACTCGTCACTCAGGCTGACCGTCAGCCTCTCGCCTGTACATAGTGCAGCAGTCTCAGCTCCTCGTCCGACAACACATAAAACCTGCACTGGGAGACGTCTCCTGCGACAATCCTCTGTTTTCTGACACGTGCTTTGATGGGAGAGATCCCGCGGTAGATGTGGCGGCAGGGAACCTCCGCTGACCTACACATGAAGAGAATCTACTTTATTATATATATACTCAAAGTTGTAAATATTGCTGTCTGAGTTTTTATAGATAAAGGGAATAGTCGGCTGGTGAAGCCATGTCTATTTTTTTAAAAATGAGTTTCTAAAGATGTTGCAGGGAGATTAATGATGTCGCTGGGTAAGAAGTAGTATATTAAAGATTTCATTAGAGTCTGAGCTATCACATTAGGTTTTTTCTCTGTTCAGAGAATCAAACTGACATTTAATTACTCACATAAGTCACAGAGAGAAGCTCTGAGGAAGCAACACTTTGCACATGAGATTGGATTTGAACAGGAGTTAAAACTCGTTCTTGTTACATGACCAGTCTTCTTTCTTTGGACCAAGTGTATGGTCCTCTCCAACTAAATAGCCTTTGATATATAATTGCATATGATTGCTTTATTGACAGTCGTCGTCCGGCCATACTTTGTAAAACAATTACTAAGCAATGTTTCTGCTCCAAGTGTTCCTTGTGTTGTTTTTTAGCAAACCTAAGATGAAGAAACACGCAGCTCTGCCTCTGGTGCCGGACGTCGTGCAGTCGGGCCGGCTGACGCCACCTCAGCTTGCTCTTACTCGCCGCTGCTGCCGCTGCTGTTGATTATGGTACAGATGTCCTGTTCTGTGCAGTGATATGAAGTCTAGTAATCGTCAGGGGTCGTCACTTTCTAGTATCGTTTCTTTAGAGCCAGTAAGACCACCTCCATTCGTCACATCGGTGAGCATGACTAACTTAGAGCAGCAACTTGTCGCTTTTCAATCTTGATTCTTTCTCTTAGTTGTTCTTTTCTGTCACGTATCCACTTGAATTTGCATTCAATAAGTAGACATTGATGTTAGACAGTAATTGACAGTATGATTTTTAGAGATGTATACCAGTACATGCATTAAACATGATTGAAGTGTTTGACTGTTTGCTTCTTTGTGTGTGTGTGTGTGTGTGTTCAGCTGCAGACACTCCAGCTTGTGTGAGTGAGAGCAGGTGTTGAGGTACTGACAGACCACACAGTAGGTTTATCTAGTTTATTTTTCCTTTAACTCTACAACAATGTAATGCTCTTGAAAGTAAATCCAACAAAACAAAATATTCAGACTGAACAAGGAGCACTTGTTGTTACAGGAGATGCTATGTACAGCTACACACTCCTCTGACAGACATGAGAAGGTTCAAAGTGCTTATCAAACAGACGGGAAAAAGAAAAGAGGAAAATGAAACAAAAGCACGAGTGATCCCTTTGTGAGAGACCCGTAATAAAACTGCTTGGCACCAGTCCCCACCAAAAGAGACACACACATGCGCACACACACACACACAGTCACACCAGAGCTCATTGCATTCACATGTTCACACTCACGTCAAGTGATTACTGGGCCGTTGCAGTGACACCTCTGATAGAGCACGTCAGCGCGAGTGAAGAGAGATACAACATATGCAGGCCAAGAGGAAGAGGAAAAAAAACACAGCAAGGGATCGTCCTGGCAACGTGTGTGTGTGTGTGTGTGATCGGTGATGTCTTGTCACCGAGCCACCACACACACACACGTATGACCACCAACCATCATGCTCGTGACAATACTGTAAAGCACAGCACCCTCTCTGTTCCAGCTTTGATTCTGATGCACTCTGTGGCAGTGTCCACTCAATGTCATGTGCAAAACATAATCACCAGGTTTTTTTTTTTTCTAAGACATTTCACATTCATGGACTGTTGAATAAGATAAGCTTGGTGTTCCACACATGCCTGTGGTGGTGGCGGTGAGATCACAGAGTGGGAGCTGTGCTGGCGGCCTGTGGGGAGTGAGAGAACCTCAGCTTCCTGCTGGGCTGATGAAGACAAGTCACACATCTCATCATCCAGACGCTGTTTCCTGATCAAGTCAACATTTGACAGGCTGCGTCTAAGACACTGATTCACATGTTTGCGAGGAGTGTGAACACTTCCAGTAAAACATGTTAACAGGAGAGCACGTGTGAGATGAGCTCGTGCCATCATCATACACTGACCAGGCTGATGTGAGTGTGAACCTGGGGACAGAGCATTAAACCAGAGTCCTGTTTCACCTCAGTCGTACCATCTGGTATGAATCCAGACTGAACGTGTTCTCACTCACCGCCTCACTCTTGTTGCAATGGCAACGCTTTGTTCAAGTGTTTTGTAAATATGTGATTTTCAGAAATCACAGCGTCACTTGTTTTCTGTCCTGCTGCAAAGGCTAAAGGTCGAGCTGATGAATTAAACACGTTCTCCACTTCCACAGGAGGCCAGTGGGGGAAAAACACTTGAAGCTCTGAACACCCACTACACACCTCCATCATCTGTTATCACCACCACCACCACATAATCATCCAACAGGAGGTGTCAGGGACACATGAGCAGAGGTGCAGAGCTGCTGTGGGTCAATCAGAGAGTTTGCCGTTCATCAGTTTTTATACTCATGAACGTCCTCTGACAGTCACAACTGTGCCACTTCTCTGGTCGACTGCTAAATGAGCTGGATGATGAGGAACAAAGCGATTGGCCGTCTAGACAAGAACTTCACCGTGATGTGCTGTACCTTTAACTCCAGCTGACCAGCAGGGAAAACTCAGCAAAACTGGGGTTTTCAACAACAACAACAACAAAGGCCCTTCTTAGTGACGTACATCTGGAAAATAAGAGTCACTCAGCAATTACAAGCTCAGTGTGAATGTGAATATGTGTGTATGTGTGTGTGTGTGTGTGGGGGGGGGGGGGGGGGGCATGAACGAGTGTGTGTACAAAGTAGAGGTAGTGTTTGTTTGATGAGTTATAATGAACTAATTGTGTTTGTGTGTGAGAGCTGGGGGGGGGGGGGGGGGGGGTTTGGGTTCTGGCTGCTTGTTTTGGACCGCGGTTCTCTCAGTGCATAGACGTCTCGTTGACTACAGAAAACACTCACTACTTTATTTTGACAAGTGATCGTCAGAGGTCACATGATGCTTGATGACACATCTGACATCACCACCCCATCCCACCCCAAGCCCCTCCCATGTGGACACATTGCTTCTACATGGATTTGGAAGTCATTTCATCCACAATTCATGCTGTGATTGGCCGATACAAAGCAGAAATGACGAGGGGTCGTCGTAGCCACAGGTCAGAACCATGGTTCAGTCCTCTTCTCAAACACTGATTATCCTGTGGCAATTTGAATTGTCTGGATCTTAAAACAGCAATTCAACAACAAAACCTTAATAAATAAAATCAAAGTAATGATCGCATTTAAAAGGGAAAACCACTGCAGCATCAGAACAGGACACCCTGCTTCTATATTTAAAAAACACACCTGTCGTCCTCAACAGGCTGCAAAATATAGGTATTTTTCTGCAACTGACAACAAAACAAAGAAATTTAAAAAAAAAAAAAAAAAAAAAAAAAAAAGAACTTTTTGGTGACTAATTAAGTGAGCCACTATTCAAGGATTCTATACATTTTTCTTAAATGCTATATAGGTATCTGAATATATTATTTTATTCATTTATTTTACAAAAAAAAAATGTGTATGTGTGCATGTGTGTCAGTGTGTGTGCAAGGTCAATGAGTGGGTGTTTTAGGCAGAGAGGGCGTCTCAGTGGAGCTTCTCTCGGACTTCGTGTGGAGTTACAGACTTTTTGGGAAACACCAAGAGCCCTTTCTGCTGCTGCTGCTCTCCTCCACGTCTCAGCCAATCAGGGTGGAAACCACAAGTGAGGTCTTGGTTTACTGCTGCCTCAAAACAATAATATTTATATGTTATAAACAAATCATTAGAATGTGAACATCAGAACTGAAATGTGTCAAATTCACACCTTCACTTCTGATTTCCACCAAACGGCTGAGGGGTGAGGAGAAGACCAGCTCCCAGTGCCTGCTGGGTAAAAGACAATGATAAGGGGGGCTGTTGTGAGTGAAGGGCATGAAGGTATGGCTAACAGGGGAGATTACACAGTTAGTCAGTCCGTGTCGGCCACAAACAACCTGCAGCTCGTCTGCTGTCTGACACAAAGCGACAACGCCACAACACATCAGCTCACACTCCCAGCAGAGCGGTGACAACAGTCAGTCAGGGCCGTCAGCTGTTAAAGGGTCACAGGTTTTAAAGCCTTTTCTACACATCAATGACGTGTCCTGTTGTAAGACTCACATGGCTGAATAATGACAACAATAAGAATTTACTCTCCTCCCTGTGGCCTAGATCACTGATGGAGAGAAGACAGGGAAACTATTTGAATCTCCTAACAGTGTCTGGTGGATGATCACAGATGGAGGCTTCCACCTCTCCTGTTCTCTGGACTGAATCTCAACACCTAAAAACACAAACTCCAAAACAGCAAAAACTCTTTTTTTCTGTTTTTGTATTTACATGTCAAGCTGTATATACTGTATATACACACGTCCGAGCCATTCTGTGTGAAGAGCTGATAGAAACTCACCAAAACAAAAGCAGGTAAACGTGTTGAGATTCAGCCCAGGGAAGGTTCAAGGGTCAGTTTCCCCCTTCACATGAAATCAGATCAAGGAAATGTTGTTGGATGGAAAACTGCTGATCGTACAGAGCCTGGTGAACAAGGTGTGGAAGAAGTCAAAGTTCAACTTACACAAAATTACTAGAAAATCATCTCAAACCAAAACTCTTCTTCCAGCTTGTCAAACTACTTTCTGTCTCACGTTCTTATCCTGATGATTGAGTCTGACAGTGGGCAAACCAAAGCACTGAACTCTGTGACATGTTGATGGCAAAATATAAAAAGTGCTGTGTGGAATAATTGCTGGTTAATCAATAAAGAAAATAACATTTGCTGGCCTCAGTCATCTCACCTCCACTGTGTAGGGGTGGCAGCAGTGATGTGACACTGATAATGAAATGTAATTTAGATGCAGGTTAGATGTGAAAGGTTAACTTGGGGGAACTGACCCTTTGAGCTTCTACATAAACAACCTCTGTGACCATCAACATCTCTGATGCTGAGGGACTGTCTCATGGCTGCCAGGAGATCTTCCACATGGCATTCTTACCCCCTCCTCCAGCGAAAGGAGGAGGTCCATGGTGGTGTGTAGAGTTTGATGAGAAGGGTGGATGAGCGGGGGGGGGGGGCAGCAGATTCAGTGGATCACAGCCACAGAGTCTACTGGAGCAACACAGTGAGACGACCTTCTCTGCCTGCCTGCTCCAAGGCACCAGGAAGTCCGTTGTCACTCCTCTGGCCTCGGAGTGCAGTCCCATCACTGCCACAGTCCCTCTGTGTGGCCAATGTGCAATTTCTTCACACACACACACACACACACACACACATACACACACGCACACACCGCCCACCCTCTGTGCACATCTTCTGTTCAGAGCGCTCGGCATCTCGCAAACACGTCATTCGGCTCCGCCACCACTCCACACCCTCTGTATATACACATTAAATTCCATAACTGCCACACACACACACACACACACACACACACAGCACACACACAAAGTACATGGGACATTCTGTGTAGCTCCTGTGCTCTTTCTTCAGCAGTGCGCCCTGTGTCCTCGGCTGGCAGCTCAGCCCAACTCGCTCTCCTGTCCCGGTCCTGGGAGCCTCAGTTGGAGCTGGCTGTGATGGGTTTCTCCAGCTCCAGGTCCAGGGGGACCGAGGTGAGCTGGAGGCTGCTGTAGCAGGTCTTACAGACGCGGCTGGGCTCGAACAGCTGCTGGCTTGGCACTGGGATCTTCTGGTCACAACAGCTGGCACAGAACACGTTACCGCAGTTCCTGCAGGGGGGACACAGAGCTGGGGGTCAATGCTGGACTCTCTGACAGAGCCTCTTTACACCCACAAGTACCATGCGCCTCCTTTTAGATCAGGTCCACATGAGACCAGGGCCCTGTTCTTCATATGTGGAAACAACCGACCTGATTGTTGATGATTTGACCCTAATCTCTAAATTTCTAAAGAACAATAGAAAAATGTTTTTTATTGTCAATGTACAGTTAATATCATTTTAGATGAGAGCATCACTGACTATAAAATTACAAAAAAATCCTAATGGAGGAAACATATCCAACTCTACTGTAAGTGTCTGAGAGTTATTAGGATTAAAGGAGAAAACACAAAGCAGAGAGTAATCGATATTCATTTAAATGCTTAAATCTACATTTTAATTTGGTGCCTTAAATCTGATCAATCCATCTTTTTCTCTCCTGGTTCTGGATCCAACACCTCAGCCTCACTGATGCTGAGACACCTCACACCACTGCTCTGCTGTCCCCAAATAGAAAACATGTTGCCTCATATTAATCACAACAATAAATGAATAAATGAGCCCAGGGGTGAGACACAGAGTTGGTGTGCCCACTGTAACTCAATGTAACTGAGAGCAAAGATAATGAATGAAATGAGTGTGACAGAGGCTCTGCTGAGTGAAGATTGGTCTCGTCGCCGTCGCTGATGTGTGATCTGCTTAATATGATCAGAGTCAGTACTGGAGAGACATCATTAAGTACATAATGGGTAAAGTAGGAGCTGAGGAGGGGGTTGGCTTTAAGTAACCTCTGGAGGAATGCTAACAGTATGATCATCATTAATTATGCTGCCTCCACTTCAAAATAAAAAGTCACAGTTACTCATCATAATTGCATCCAAGATTAACAAAACTAAAACTAATCAAGAGTCTGAGGTACTGAGTGAGAAGCAGCCGGGTTAAAGGAGCAGGTTCTCCTGGATTAGACAGCTCACATTTGAGGAACAGGACCCTAAAATCAATGAATTATCACCTTGTGATTGGTGATTGTAATCTGATCACCAGGGAAACATGATAAAACAGGAGGAAAGCAGGTCTGAAACTTAAAGCAGTGACTGTTTGATCCTGAGCTGCACTGGAGGTTTTCACGGCTCCACACTTCAGAGACACCACGTACAGGTCTGATCAGCTCAGAAGAGTTCAGATCATCTTAGTTTGTATTTACTCATCTTTAAACATTAATGTTATTATTAAATTGCTATTATGCTGAGTGTCACGGCTGTCACTTCTTCTGTTCTGTTCTCTGTGTTCTCTTTTCTAAATATTCATTCATCACATCAGGTTCAGGTGGGCTTTCCACAGACCATTTTGCTGCAGGTCCAGACTCTTGGACCCCGTGAAGACCTCCACACTGTAGACTGCTCCTGTTCACAGTTCCAGTCTGCTGTGGTGTGACACTACATGCCGGGTTAGCAGAGGTGCTCATCTACTCGGAGCTAACGTGATTATTTAGCACATTCATAACACAGGTTACCATCACTGGACAGGAAGGCAGGTCACACTGGAGGCTTCAGATACCCATGCTCAGATTCAGATGTAAGGCCATGCTCACACACTTACACACACAGCGTCTCCTCTGCCTGTCTGTACTCACCATGAGCAGAAATATATTTAAAACAAAACTCATCTAACTCTCTGAGTCTGCAGCGTGTTACACCACCAGGTGGACTGAGTGGCCTTCAGTACCATGCTGTGCTGCTGGGAGGTGAGATGCAGGGGCTGGTTTGGGGCAGCATGCTGCCAGGTTGTGTGTTGAGGATGGTGGGGGGAGGGGTGGGATGCAGATGTGGTGCTATGGCGGGAGGAGGGTTGAGGGTGATTTTTTTTTCTTATAGATATAAACTTAAGAGGAGAAATGGGAATCAGCCCTCGACCAAACACAGCTGAACCACTGACAGCACCGTGCTCACAGTCACAGCCAATTACAAACTGCTGGATGAAAACACAGTGGTGCTGCAGGATGCACACTCCAGTCAGTGCAGCTCAGAAATGAACAGATTTCCCTAGAATTTGCTGACAGCTAAAACATAATGAGGGAAAACCAAATGCAGCAGGTGAGGAGGGAGGAAGGGAAGGAGGGAGGGAGGAGGGGATGGATAAGGATTAGAGGGAGGAAGGTGCAGCATGGCGTGGGGTGGTGAGGGGACAGGGGAGCCGGATCTCACCAGACCTCCTGGACAGGCTCCCTGCCACTGTAGAGGAGGAGAGGGGCAGACAATGGATAAGAGCTGCCTGAACAAGGGAGAAGACTTAAAAAAAAAAAAAAAACACACACTAAGACACACGCCCTGCTGAGGGGGTGTGTGTGTCAGCGTTACACACATTTGAGCAGCAATGTTTTTTTTTCTATTGAAACTGTCTTAATGTTTGGAGCCCAGGGCTGAAACAAGCACAGATGATTGTTTCCCACCAGATGAGCAAATGGACATCCAAAACTGAATCCTGCTAAAATCTTTGCCTCTGTGTGTTTAACGTGACCCAAACAAGCGAGCAGAAAACGCATAAAGAGCTGACATCAGTGACATGAGGAGATGATAACACCAGGGGAAATAGCAGCAGCTGATAGAATGAGACACAAAGTTGAAAAAAAAATTGCTGTTGCACCAAAATATGTCCTGATGCTTTCAAGGGAACTTTTAATGTCTAGTAAAATGCAAACACTGAGGTACAAATACCCCCTGTGATAAAGAGATGCTACCAAGCTGCATGGAGGGAAATGGAGAAATGTGAGTTTCTCAACCCCTAGTGGGACCTAAGAGTTGTTACAGATATGTGTAACTCCAGTAGGCTGAACAATATGTAACATCTGACCATGCTGGTAATAATACATCAGCATATGTGAATCAATGAACAATTTTTGTCAATGGTCTGATTTTGAGTAAATTCCATTTGTTAGCAGCCAATAAAAAGGAGAAGTGGACTGGAATTGTAAAAGAAATGTATGACATGGACAAGCTGATTTTTTCCTTGGACCTATGCATGGGCAAATTTACTAAATACTGGACAGTTCAAAGGGTTAAAGGTTAAAATTTGGCCCCCCGTATCCCAACAGGGTTTAATTAATAAACACAGGAGACTGTAAGTAATTGTGTTTTTTGGTTTGTTCTTTTAGAGTGAAATGCCCCCTAGTGTCCTAATCGACGTACCCTCTCAATGCTTACTATACACATACGTATATGAGAAGGTTTCTGCTCTGTTTTGATGTGGACAAATGGAACAAAAAGGACTGAACTCTTTCTAAACCCTGGATCTAGCTCTATCACTTTAATTGTACAAATGTTATCAATGTGACTTATTTGCCCCCTTTTTCTTCTCTTTTTTTGCATATTGTAAAATAAATGACCAAATAAAAACAAAGTAAAAAGAAAAAAGAAAAGGTACTTGAGAGTCTCTCTGATTCTGATGTGAACTGAAAGCTGCCTCAAACAAGATCAGGTTTGGATCTATGTGAACACGGGAAACTGATTCTGAACAGGAGAGGAGCTCTCTGTAACTCTCTACCTGACAGAGGGCAGAGGTTACTGGCACTGATAGTGACTTAAGGGTTTGAGCTTGTGCAGCTTGATAGTCCTCAGACTTTACCTGCAGTGATGCTTCCTGGTGGCGAGCCAGAACCTGCTCTCACAGCCGTAACATTGGGCAGCCAAATGGTCTGGGTACCAGCGAGTGACCTGCAATGTACAGAGCAGTGTCAGCTCACAGCTCTGCACTACAGATCAGCTCAGCTACAAAAATCAGTTGCCACTTCTGCAGAGATCTGAGGTCCATAAATATACACGAACACACAGCCACTGCTTCCAGAGCTCAACTGCTTCCCTCTCTGATCGATATATTCAGGTTAACCTGCTGCTCACCTCAGTGTCCTGCTTGTCCACCTGCTCCCAGCTGGCCTCAGAGAAGAGCTCTGTGCTGCAGCGTGACAAACAGTTTGGATCCAGGTTGTACTCTGAGTCTGTCATCGAGGTCTGTGTGGAACGAGCCAGAGTCAACAAATGTTTAGTAATCAATGCAATGAATAGAACTTGTCATGTCCTGGTGGTACCTGTAGCTTACCACTTCATCTCCCATGTCTCCGTTGATCCTGTGGGAGCCCGGGTGCTGCTGATTCTCCAGGCGGCTCCACAGCTCCTGCACCTGCTTCTTCAAGGTTTCCACCTCCATCTGATGGCCTGCTTCTATCTGCCTCAGCCTCTGCTGGATCGCATCGGTGTGCAGCGTTAACCCGTCGTCGTCCAGGTGGCTGCGGGAGGGCTGCTCTGGGCTGATGGCGGTCCGCCCCGGCAGGGCATGGCACCAGCGATGCTGGGAGCAACTGCCTCGTGGATGGAGGATCAGGGAGTTACAGCTGGCTAAGGACATCTGCCGACTCAGAGGGGCCCGCTCCCCGTTCCCTTTGGCCCAGTGAGGACCTCCACAGGGCTCTCCATCAGAACTGTCGCCATTACAAAGCCCATCCCTGCTGAGGTCAGCACTCACAGACTGAAAGGCACTGACAGAGGCTCGCTTGGTGCCCCCGTTTAAAGTCCTGGTAAAGCCGTGCTCGCCTGCCTCCAGCCCCTTCTCTTTCCTGGAGCAGGGTGTCTGGTTCCTGCTGTCAGTGCAGGGCACGCGGCTCAGATTGACAGGCAGCTGGGCTGGGGGCTCCAACCTGCTACAGGCCTCTTCAGTTAAAGTCTCTGTTGAGCTTTCCATCAGGGAGGCCCTCGTACCCACCTGCTCCGCTGGCTCAGAAACACGGTCAGTCACTGAGTCAGGGCAAGCCTCCTCATCCACACTTGGCTCTTCAGGTGAACTGTCCACGAAGCCATTAGTTATAGTTCTATGGGCTGCAGGCTGCTCTGGCTCAGCTGAGCAGGAGTCACTAGGTCCATACACAACATCCTTTTGTACAGAGGAATTGTCAACATCCTGCTTCACCAGATCCTCAGGTACTGGAGTCACCTGGGCAGCGTGTTCATCCAGCTCTTCCACCTTCTGAGTGGGTGGAGGTGGAGACTCGTCATTCTCCTCAGCCTCCATTACACCATTTTCTGGATGGTGACCATTAGCTAACGCTTCTCTCAGCATCTCAGTCCCGTTGACCTTTGCACACTCATCCTCGTCCTCACCTCCCGCTTCGTTCTCCTCCTCTGTGTCAACAGTGTTTACGACATGAGTGACAGCAGCGCTTCCCTCTTTCTGATCTGCTCCTGCCTCTTCCTTTGTGGCTTCCTGAAGAATGTTCTCCATTTGACCTTCAGCCACGCCCACTGCCACAGAGAGCTCTGCCTCCTCTGCTTCCTCTCCTGCTGCTTCAGGGCTCACGAGGGCTCCCTGTCCAAGCTCAGCGTGTGGGCCCCGAGGCTGTGGGCTGTCATCCAGCTCAGAGTCCACGGTGTCTGGGTAAGGCCCCACTCCATTGGGCCGCACCTCTTGATCCTGGTTACCCCCTCCCTCAGGCCCCACTGCCATGTTGAGCTCCAAAGAGCGCCGGTGGTCCTGCCACTTCTCATTGAGGCTCGGGTCACTGGAGCGGCGGTTAGGAGCCAAAGAGCTTCCCAGCTCACATGCACTGGGCAGGTTGTCAAATGAGCGAGTCTTTGTGCATCTGAAGAGGAAATGAGACAAGAATTATGCACAGAAACAGAATTACATCACGTGCAACAGCTCAAAATGTTTGACATCTGTGATTCGATCTGAAGCTGCACATAGATTCAGTAAAAAGTTCTAGCTGACAAATCAATCACATGTCAGCCTCATCGAAACAAGAAAACACAGCACAAACAAAATGACAGACAAGCATTCACGCTTGGTCTCTTGAACTCAGAGCTTGCGGTCAAACTCTGTCAACGTTACAATGACACAACTTCCTGTTGCTCTGCCATCAAGGTGACTGTCATGAGACGCAAGATAAGCGGAGCAAAAACCAGCATCAGTGACTGTGACAGCCTGAGCAGAGCCAAGTATCAAAGCAGACGAGTTGAAAGGCCAAGCCTCTCCAGCTGTGGGAGTCCTCGACCTGTGTTTATCTTACATGAAGAAGGAAGAGAGGGAGGGATCAGCTGCCAGCGCGCCAGGCTCACCTGCCCAGTGGTGCATCCTCCGGATTGGCACCGGGCACAGGGTAGGGGGCGCAGGAGTCGTCGGAGGGGGTGGTGGGGGAGGAGCTGGGCAGGTAGACTGCCGTCCACAGCATTAGGTTGCGTACGTGACATACTGGATGCAGAACCTGCAACAACAGCTGCAAATTTAACTCAGGAGACAATTCATAGTAAAATACTCTGCAAACACATCTTTAAAGTTTGACCTAAAATTGTTATGTGGACAACTGAAGAATTAGATCTCACATTAACAGCTTACTGCAGTTCTGGGCATCTGCTTTCCGCCCATGCTAAGTTAAGAAGTTCTAGTCATGACACCCACACACACAGAAATGCAAACACAAAACCAGCAGTAACCTCAAAATGCAATTCTCAGAAGGCTGGTAAAAACAACTAAATCAAGTCAAGACCATAACAATTAAACATCAATCAAAGAAGACATTATGAAATACATATAGCTCCAGGGTTCATCTCATTTATCTGACAACTTTACTGTCTGGGTCTGCAGGATTTGGAAAACGCACCCTGAGGGGTTTAAGACTTTGGTTTCTTAATTAATTCCACTGACAGTTTTTTTTCCTCCTTTGTCTTGATTCATTTATCTGTTGTTGTTTGTGTCAAATTTTTGTGAGCATGCTTCAGAAACAGTGGACATACGGTCTCAGAGTGTGATGAGTACAGCATGTTCCTCAGTGTGCGGTTAGCCGGTCTCAGCAGTGACCACACTGAGCACGTCCTCTCCTGAACGTGCCGGTCCTCCCTCTCCTTGCCGCTGTTACACAGGAAGGTGCCGAACAGACAGGAGTAGGTGTGCTGCACCAGTTTCACCTGCAGACACACACAAGCTGACATGTAGAGGCTTGTACAGACACCTTAGATATGATAATGAGAGCAGAGATGACAGGAATTCCTTTCGTAGAATTCAGGAACACACCCAGACTGTAAATGCATATCAGTGTCTCTCAATCGGAAACTGAACATGAATACACATGAATCACAGGCATGCATTTAGGTCGATGAAAATATTCTACAGTGTCTAATCTCAGGATCTAAGGAGAAGCCTTTACAGTTGTAGTGTTTGATTTCCACCACTGGTACGCACCAGAAAGGCCTCATTGAACTCAAAGGAGCAGGGAAACTGCCTCTGCAGCTGGTGAACACAGTCCAGCCACTGCAGGAAGACAGGGCAACGTTCATTCAGATCATCAGAGTTTTCTCCATGGCCACATCGGTCAGCAAACTTGTGGCCAAAGTCCAGCCACTCAGTCTCCACCAAAACCTGGAAGCCCTGCACACATCACAAGATCTCATGGTCAATAAAATGTGGTTTCACAATGCTCAGTGAAAACAAATGTCTGCTATTAAATATTATTAGTACTAGTAGAACTGCAATAATGTGAATTTCTACAAAATGTCAATGTTAGCATCCATTTATTAATATGGGGAATTAAAGCAAAAAAAAAAATAACATGACTAAAGTCTAACAAAGGCCAAAGTCTTCTTCTGTACCTCAATAGTGCGATAGTACGGGTCCAACAGTAGTTTGGACAAAGCAACGATCTGAGGTGTTCGATCCCACCCGTCAGAACAGTGCACCAGGACGGGCCGGTGATCTCGATCCACAGCGTTGACCACGAGCAGCGCCGCCTTCAGCAGCAGAGACAAGTGCTGCAGCCACTTGGTGCTCTCCAGTGCAGAAAGCCAGCTGCATGCACACAGACAGAAATAAAGCAAAAACATAAACATCAGACCACGCTGCATGCCTCAGACACTAAGTGATGCCACACATGTTTCATAAGGACGAGTAAAGTAAATCACAGCACGATCCAGTGCCACATACCAAGGCTTTTATAGCCTCGGCTAGTTTGCGACACCATCAACAACTTCTGCACAGCTTTGTTTAGCGACAAGCTCAGCTGTGATGTAAGTGTGCTTCTGTGCCTTTCTACTTTCATAAGTTAGAAGCTGAAGAGCTACAGAGATCTTTATAGAAATCTGCATTTTTTCAGGTGCCCAAAATCACAACTCATCAATCCAGCCTAAAGCCCCTGTTTGGCTGTATGACTTCTATAATCATGTTCAAAACACTACATGGGTGGTCAGAGTGAGGCAGATATACACCTTGACCTACTTCAATCATGAGTTAATGTTTCACCTGTCTTATCTTATCTAGGATAATAGTTTAAGCACTATTTGCAAAGTCTGTCTTGTCTATAAACATTAAGAGTCTGTGACTGAATGACTGCAACCACATGACAGTTTATACTATTATGTTTATGTGAGGCTCAGCAGCTGCTCACACTCATGGACTAATCCTCAACAATTAATAGAAAGAAGAGAGAAATCAGCGTACCTGCTGTTCTGTGCACACACGTCAATCAAAGATGAAGAATATGACAGTGTATGGGCATGAACTGAGTGACCCTGTTACAGCCAGGACACAGCACTGGGAGATTTTGTTTTTTTTCAGAGCCTGTTTTTGTTTTCTGACTTGATCGTCTAACCACTTTCAACAACGGCCTGTTAAGCCAGTGTGATTTAATTACACATCATTGTGGCACCGAGGCTGAGAGTGCAAATGGAAAGAGATCCTCCTCTTGGGGTTGAGCCAGGCTTTCTAAATCAGGCACAGATGTACGATCAGGGCCAAAACACAGCTGTGATTACTAGTTACCTACAGTTACTACAGCAAAGCATGAGAGCTAAGAGTTTATAGTTTTAGCCTGCAGAGCTGTAGAGTCACAACTAGGAGAAGCTGGAGGCACTGCTGGAGGCAGAAAAAAAAACATTACTTGGCTGGATCAGGCATCTGAGTGCAGAGGAAACGCAGAGACTGGAAACTCTTGCGGATGGAGTGGATGTTGGCCATGCCCATAAACACCACCTCACAGTTGGGATAGTATTCTGAAATAGGGGGAAACAAATGAGGAAAAAAAGGATAAGACAAAAGCTAGTGGCAGTTTTGATTTTAGCACAGAGAACAATCACATTTGTGGCTAACTGAGACAGCAAACATTGACCTAATTCTGCCTGTTATCAGGGACAGAGCTGAGAGGACCTACCTGGACATTCACAACCTCCCCCCTTGGCTCTGTTTGCTACAGCAGCAGCGTAAGATCTGGCATCCAGGATAAGTAACTTGTGGGGTTGAATGACCAATGTCTCCACCTCTGAGCTGTTGGTTATGGAGGATTCTGACACACACACACACACACACACACACACACACACACAGCAAAGTTACAACCCATTGCTCCAAAACAAAGTCAAAGAGACAAGAATACGTGGCATCATCAGAAAGAGTTTGACATAAGAAGATACTGTGATCTGTCTGTCTGTGAACCTGCTGCTTCACACAAGCCCTGACAAGTGGGATTGCGCAAGAGTGTCAGCTGCAAATCCATGTCTGTGTGTGGTGGTGGTAGGTGTGTGCTCAGCTGTGAGAGTGTGTGTGTGAGTTTGTGTTTATACAGTATGTCTGAGAGGGGGCGTAAGGCTGACTGAATGCGAGCTCTTACCAAAGTCAGTATCGGGCAGGTCTGAGCCGTTGCTGTAGGTGCCATTGGGGAGATGTTTGCGGGAGCTGCTGTCCACGGCGCAGGCTTTGGCAATGGACTGGACCAGGTGCTCATCATCAGCGTTCCTCCAGCCCCACCAGCTGACCTCTGGCTGACCGCAGCGAGCGATCACAGCCCCTGTGCTCAGGTGCCTGTGAGAGGGGGTTCACCAGTGCACAAAATACACAGTCAGTCAGGGCAGACGGGGGCCTAGTTAACAGACTGTACAATGTTTATGGACTTTTTCCTGATTAACAAAATAATACAGCTGACAATAACAATTACTTCCAAATCGGACACTGTCTTTTCCAATCCTTTAGTATATAGAAAATCAAAGAATACTGAAAAATGCCAAGTTCACCCCTTTACAACAGCACAAAACACTTAGTTTAGGGTCACACAGAAACAGCTGAACTGTAGATGCTACAATCAGGATCAGTGAGTTTTTGTACTAAAAAACAATCAAATAAATTAATAAGATGATTCCAATAGTTGCTAATTGTCAACTAATTAATTTATCAATCATCAACTAATCATCCCAGCACAAAAAAAAAACAATTAAAGAAAATACAATTCTTTGGTTTGACATCATTCCTCTTCAAGAGGGTCCACTAGCTTTATTCTTTTCAACTGCTGTAATGCAAAGTTTAGATTTATGGTTTGACTAGTTTTCCAAAAACAAAAGATCAAAGAAACACAAGAACCACAATCCACTAAAGCCATGACACGCTGGTACAGTCAGTAGTTTTGGTTGTGGTGAGAGACAGCAGTGAGTATTGTGATTATCTATGAGCATTTAGCTGTAGGTTGTGGTTTTCCTGGCAAAAGTACTCTAATCTTAGAGATGTATTAGAGACGTGAAGACATTTCTGAAAATGGCTACAATCCTTCACAAACACAAAGGCCAATCTGCGCATGAGGGAGTTGACCTTCTGGTTTGAAGAGCGAGGGGAGAAACAAACACAGACCAACCTATAAACCACTGCAGGAAACCTCTTCCAGGAGCGGAAGGCTGCCACATTTTCCAGCTCCTTGTCAGTGATCCAGGCTGGCACCAGGAGCTGCTGAGGATAGCTGGGGCACAATCTGGCAGAGCAGAGACAGAGAGAGCCATGCATAAACAAGGAGAGAGAGGGAGAGAGAGCGAGGGAGGGAGGCCATGGGCTGTGATAGCTGAACAAAAGTCTCTGTCTACAGACACCTAATCCTGGGCTGGGCCCTTATCGGCCCAGGGTGCAGCACCAGTGGCGTACAATAACACAACAACCCACTCACCCGCCCTCTTACACATACACACACACAGACTTGTGATGAACACTGCTGAAAGCTAGGGACGGCCCCATCTCCTAGCTGAGAGTGATAGAATCTGCACAGCAGCAGGTTATGTATCCTGAATGAAGGCTGCTATTACCTGAACTTGCTGTTGATGTCGGATATCCTCCAGGCGTTTTGAGTGTCAAAGCCCATCCTCTCCACCTCATTCTTAAACCAGGAGGTCACATGTTCGCCTGCAGACAGAGCAGAGATGTCTGATAAGACCAGAGTCGGGCAGAGGGGAGGTTTTGTGTTGAGGTTAAGTGAGGACATGCGAGAGAAGATTAGTTACCTGGTCTGCACAGCTCGCCATGCTGCTCTTTCTCACCAGCATACACCTCCATGCACCAGGCATGGAAGGCGAAGGAGAAGAGGTCCTCCAAGCGAGAGGGAGGTCGAACCACCGCATTCAGGCGCTTCAACCACTCCTGACACTGCTCAAAGGTGGAGAACTGACATCTGGGAACATGAAGGAAAAACACGAGACAATGTTACAGGCTTCATGAGAGTTCAAGTGTTTTCAGATAAGCATCTCCAAACTGATTTCTACAACACAGCGAGATGAGAATTCAGCAAATACTTTGTTTGTAGGACCATATATTTCCTTACCAAAGAGTCGAGATTGTTTTGTTTTTATTGTCTTAGTGTTTACTGTCTTTATCTTGCTGGGAGTCTGACAGTGCGTATTGTCACAGGCCCAAATGGGTCCAGGATTAATTTAAAGCTACATCTGAACTATACTATTGCATCATTGACTTTTAATGTCAATTATACAGCTGGTGTCTACAGACTTCCATGAGAAAAGTCAAGAGTGATGTCTGGATTTACTGTATTTGTCTTCTGTATAACAAACCCTGTACACAGGTCTTCACACGTTTTCTGAGGACTTAATGTAGAAGAAACACAAAGCTAAATCAACTTCTCCTCACCTATTACAAACAGGAGAAAACAGCTGGTGTGGGTTCAGGGGGCGGGACTTACCTGACGACTTTGCAGTCCTTACAGGTAACATGGAGCTGGAACATATCTCGACACTCCACGCTCTCAATGAGCTGAAGAGGGACCTGCAGAGTGACAGAGAGGAAACGTCAACTCTATACAGAGACATTAAAGTGTATACCCAACAAACACCATCCAAACCCATGCAGTCAGTACAGGCAGTGTGGTAGACTGCACCTAACAAATCATTAGGCAGATTAATGATGGACAACACAGTACAATGCCTTCATGCTAAGAATCAGCCAGATCCAATTATATATATTTTATTTTATAACCAAACTCCTTCAGCCACATTGTGCTAAAAATACACAGGCCACAAATGACTTGCCCAGGTGCATTTCCATTAATTTTTCATATCGCATCACATCTCTCCGAGCCCTGTTAATATAAATAATCTTCTTACGTTTGCATATGGGAGGACAAAAAACATTCAATACCGGATCCTCAAGAGCTTGTATCTGCTTTTCCCTTTGGGCCCAGAGCCACTGTCTTATCTTTTATAGGCAAACTACATGCAAAGTGCAGAACTGTCACGTGCATGTGACTTAACAGCATATTTTGAATACTGCAGGGAAATACCTGTGCTGCTTTTGACTAAGCTCTGTTAATTAGCTACAGTAAGAGCACTGTCCAGCAGCACAGTGGACTTTCACAAAAAAAGGTGTGGCTCAAACAGCTGTTCACACACAGACCAGAACCATGCATGATCGACATCCAGTCATCAGCAGGTCAAGCTCCCAATACATTAGTGCAATGACAGTGTTACTGACTGATGGAGATTTTCTTCATGTGTTAAAGGATTGACAGCTTGAATGCTTTGTGCGGACAGATCCCACCCCCCCACATGAAATTTTTTCATCATGTCTACGTTAATCCGGCACCTGGTGTTAAACGGGGTGAACAAGCAGGAGTCTACTCCTCTGGCATCAGCTGGGTAACAGACAGGCACAAACAAATTACACACACAAATGATACAGTCCGCCACTCCACACCGTGCAGCTCTGCTGGGTACTTACTGACACCTCACAACAACAACTCTACCCAAAACAAAACAGAGAGAACAACAATGAACATGATGCATGGCAAGTTGGAAATGCTTTCTGTCTGTGCAGGGCTGCCATCGCAATATATTCCGGATGTTCGAGCATCCTGCTGCTCCAACTTAATTCCTGCCCTCTAATCTACATCCCTAATCTAGCCACCATCAAAATTCCTGAGCTGCTTGTTAACAGCCTCTCGCTCTTTTCCAGCACCTCCCACCCCTGGTTTGTGAGCTCTGACAAGTCCGCCATGTGATGCAAATAACTCGTCAACACGTCCAAATATGTGTGAGGAGAACACTGGCTCTGTCCAATGTGAGCACAGAGACCCCGGTTTGTGTGCCAGGAACCGGAGGCTCATTGGAGGTTCCACTTGAGCCCAGCTACACGTGACGGGGCGGCCAGTAGCAACAGGAAAACACAGATGGATGCACTCACCGGAACCACAGAATAAGCAATCCATTTTTTTTTCTCCTGCTGATATCATACATGAGCTTTGGTTACACGCCACAGGTCCCAGATTTGAATGTTGCTTAACTCAAGCGGCCACGAAAGTACTCTGTTTCCCTTTGAATATTCCTACTTAGATCTTTAAAACATTTCATAAATACATAATTTTACTTTCTAAAAGGCTAAACAGGTATTAACCGGTCTATAATGTGCAGTACAGAGTGTTTCAGCAGCAGGGCAGTGTATGTGGGACTGACTCCAAATACACAACAATAGGCATATTGATTGATTAATGGATGACATTTCAGTGTCTCGCTCAACAGACAATCCTCGATATGATCAATTTATCTTTGTTCAAACATACAGAACAGAAGCGGACATATCCATTACAATAATATTAATGACTGTTACCTGCACTGTATTTATAATGATAATGTTTGAGAGAAGGAAATGAAACAAAGAGAAGCGTTTTCCTGCAGCACATGATTTGTCATTGCACAACTTTCCAGCTCATATGTTTGCACCAGAGCAGTGTGTTTGTAAATTCTTTTAAGGGGCAATTAGAGAACAAGTTCATTACAAGTTTTTGCCTAAAACGTTTCATTTCTGAGGAAAAACCATTCAAAGATTTGCAAGTGAGCAGATTATGAGATTCTCACTTCATATAACAGGATAACATGTTGCTACTATTTTAGTACTGCAACCCTTGAGTCCACAAGTTGTTGAATACATATGTACAAATGTATAGGATATTTATTTCTATGCGTTGCTTATGTGTTGCAATAAGGGAAATCTACTGGAGCTAGTCTCAGAGCAGGAGATAAGAACTGTTTAAATCAAGAAAATAAGAAAACGAAAAAGAAAAAGCGAATCTTCACTAAGGCTCGTGAGATTGTTTTTAGGAAGTGGCCACACTGTCACAAACCTAGTCTCTCCTAATGTGCTGAAAAGGGACAGTGAGAGAGAGGGCACCACTATTATGGATCCCCTCTGGAATCACTGGAACCATGGCAACAACAAGTGTGGAGAGAAAGCAATGCAGGCGAGAGAGTGTAGAAACAGAAGTGATGAAGAGTCACGCGGCACTGCTGCCAGTGCAGATCAACTCTGAATGGTGTGGTCACCACAGTGCTGGCACAATGGCCCCAGCTCTGCCCATTCACAAAACATTCATAGATTCACACAGCCTCAAGTGGAGACAACGGAGCTCATTCTCCAGTTATTTTGAGCGGTCTGAAAGAGAGTGTCTGATCTTGAAGCTCATCAGTGACTTTTCAAAGATACTTACGTTGACAACTGACTCTTTGAACTTGATGTGTAGGCGGTAGTTGGACATCGCGATGATGGCATCCTCTGCTCTCCCCACATACTCTGTGAACTCCCCATGCAGCTCAGGAAAGGGCACCTAGCAACAGCAGGTGATAAAAGATGTCAAACTAACTAAAGAGTTACAAAGATCGGCAGTGATGAGATAGATGAGATATTCACTAGAATATTTTGGAACTTGTATGAACCTGCTGAGCATTTTTACTATAGCACCCAGGTGAAATGTAGTGCTTCACTCCTGCAGGTGATCTGATTTATAGCTACAATCCCTCCACAAAAAGGGCTGTTTCCATGGGCTACAGCAGCCACTGTAATGCACATCACCAACTGATGAAATGGAAAGTCGCCAGCTGAATGAACCTACCAGCACTAAAGAGAAGACAACATAACTGGACTAGTCATACAACGTAAATGCCTGGAATGACCAGTTAGCAAACAGCGAGCAGCTTCTCTAAGTAAAAAATGAAAGTCCTCTCATTATGATTTTTCATGACAAAAACTTTATTTCTAGTTCATTTAAAGGGATTCAGAATCAGACCTCACTTGACTTCTGACCCTTCTAAAAGTGAAAGGAAGCCACCAGAATCGGAGTAGTTATGTAACTGACTGGGTCACATATTTACACATAACTGTCAGCACAGAGATAAGCAGTGAGGCCAGCGACTTCTTCACCTGCATGTTTTCCTCCTCCAGGACGGGGGACTTCTTGGGGAAGATCTGATTGGCTTGGATACACTCCAAGCTATGTTGCCCCTCCTCCTCCTGCAGAGAAAAGGCCCATTAACTATTTACTGAGCTTGAGTCAGTCACACACTCGCGTACAGTGATACAAGCATTCACAGCTTTGACCACCAAGCTGCTCTGCAGACATTACCTGAGGATTAAAAGGCACACAAGACCACCATGGTAATAGTTTTTGGAGAAAAGTTGTGTTAGTTTCAGTGAATTGTTTTTCCCCCGCCACAACACCATCTGATTAGCTCTTACAATATTTGGAAATAGTAGAAGTATCACAAGCCCAATTGTGACGGAGATTATTTAAAACAGACCTGACAGGGCAGCAATTACCAGTGTGTGACTTTCTTATCTTTCCCAAACACACTATAATACGTAATTTACCATTATCTACCCTTATACCATGAGCGATGGTATTAAAAATGGCAATAACATGCAGTCCTTCATAACTGGAAACAGACATAGTACATGATATACAAGACCTTAAAAAACATCACAGTTTTCCTAATTCTTAGACGAAGTTTTAATCCGCTGTCTGTAGGCTTTCTTGGGGACCGAATGTTTGAGGTCACTGTAGTCTTGTCCAGGAGGAACTGATTTCACAGAGGATGCCTATCATTGGGGAATGCCAGACACGGATACACAAGCAGAGTCAGGGATTTTTCCTCAAGGGCAAACTGGTGGAAAAAATGTCTGACCTTGTGGTGACACAGATCGACGCAAATCTATGGCCTGTGTTTGGTCAGGAGCAGAATTTAGTCTGAACAGTGTGCAAAGAAAGATTAAGGTAGTCGAAAGAGATGGCAGATAACGGACAGTGGCAGCACATCCTGTGGGATGCTGGCTCAGCATTAGCCAAGCTGACATACACAGTCGCCACGGCTGGAGGAGCAGTGTGCTGAGGCCAGCCAGGGGGCAGCCACCATGCAGCAGCATGCCAAGAACAAAAAAAAAAAACTCACACCCGATCCACCAGTTATGTCACGATGCAACAGTAAAACACAACTTTCTGCAATGTGAAAGCTGTCCTGCATAGGCAGCAGCCTTGGAAGACCTTTGACACTGTTACAGCTGGTGTTACTGAGTGCTTCCTGGTAAACAGGCCTGATTAACAGTGAAAATCAATGGAGAGTTTCCGATTCTGCAGACTGCACACAGGACACCAGACTGACAGCAGCTACTCTCCAGAGCATACATAAAGTGACAGTACTTTACCATGGCCCCTGTGAAGGAGTGTGGGTCACCCAACAAGGAACTCCGGCCTGGACCAGTCTGTACAAAAACACAAACAATTGATAAGTAGTTCTGACAGAATACATCGAAATTATAGATGCAACCTTTGAGACATTATAAAACACTTGTAAACCAATAATAACCACAATACAAACTGAGATTTACTTTTTCGTCCTCCAGCATGAGGTGAGACATTGTGCAGCCAGTAAATGCAAATGTGTGCATTCATTATTGTTGAGAGGAGAGCAACATTTTTAGACACAAAATTCATAATCAAAATATTATCAAATTATTGTCAAAGAATTCCGGCAAAGTCTAGTAGCTGGCACTGATCTCAGGTCAGTTAAGAATATTGTCAAACTGATTTTTGTTAGCAAAACTTATATTGGAGAGCATCAATATTAACAACCTTTCTTTAAATTCAGTTCAATAGGTCTTCGGGGTTCAGCAGTTCTAATCAGTGGGTCCCTATTTTATCTGAGTCAGTTTTATCAGTTTGCTTGAAACTTGGTGTCTTTCAGTTTTAAGAATTAAGTAATTAATCTGGGAGATGGACGAGGCTGCATTGTATATTTCAAATTACAAGTTTATAAGGGCATCTCAGTGGCTGATGGGTTAAAGCACCAACCAGGAAACCTCAATCTTTAATGTCCCAGTTCAACTCCAGCCAGAGACCTTTGATGAATATCATTCCCCATCTCTCCACTGTCCACTCACGCGTAATGCCCCAAAATATACTTTAATGATAGGTCTGTTAATCACTTAAATATTGTAATTCTGTTTTTTTTCCTCCAAATGCTCACATTAAAAGAGGAAATACTGAGTCGAAGCTATCATCACTGAAATGATAAAAGCCACTAGCTTCTCATTTTTCTACATTAATTTTCAAATTAACATGGCTGGACAAACTGTGTTTGTGATGTAAGTATCGGGATTTGTTAATGCCCTCTCAGGGAATGTGTCTAGGCAACAACTGTGTGAACCCATAATTGACCAGGAGACTGTGAGCCCCATTCAGTCATGCCCAAAATGTTCAATAGAAAATCTATTGTACATGAAATGGCACTGTAAGGGAAGACTTGGCAAGTGAACCCTGGCCTATGGCCTTCAGTAAATCTTATAGTCAGTTAGTTCCATTACATTTAGTAAAGAGGGACTAATGTACTGGTGGCCACTCGGTCAAAGCAAAAAAAGTAAATGCCTAAAAATGTCACATAAAAATAGTAATGCAATACATCATTTAGACTTACCACAGACAATCAGTAATGGACGATGAACAGTCCTGGTGATCCTGTTTGGAAACTCTCACACGTAAGACATGGAAATCTGTGGAAATTAAGGCAAATATGCAAGTGGGTAATGAGCAAATGCTTTTCCTTATAAACATGTCTCTATTTTACAAACAGCAGACTTTTTCACTGAGACATTCAAGCTACAGAAGCTCTTTTGATTCCCTGGCAAATATAGCTGTACTGGTGGTCACAGTGGCTTGCATGTGAGCTCAGAGATACCACTTAAACTCAGTAGTGGAATGGAGAAAAAAAAGGCAGCTGGATCTTAAAGTACTAAACAGTCTCACAAGCATAAAGACATAGTTCACTCATGTGAGGTGACCATCCAGTGTTTACCTTGAGAAATATACCATGAATCATTTTAAACCGAAACCTCTGCTGCCACATTTGGAGGTTAATATGAGCCATTAGAAGGGATGGCAGGTCAAACTAGCCAGCAATGGCTGTTTACCTGCCAAAAATTTGGTTAGGCACACAGATATGGCAGAGAGGTTTCAGAGCACTTGTTTAGTGAGTGGTAATAATTCTTTGCTAAGTGTACAGTAGACATGCGAGTACGTCATTCATCAAGAACACAAGCAGATCAAGATGTTTTTTTTTTTGTTTTTTTTTAACTATCTTTACAGATATGGTGTTTGGAAGCATTACTGCCAAACATGTCTCTTCAAAATAAGGAACCTATGTGAGATCTATCTGAGTACAGGCCCACAAATAGTAGTAAAGGTCAGCCTCTCTTGCAATGCCTGAAATCTGATCTGAGGAGGTCAGTGAATGAGCTGCTCAGGACCTCAACACACCTTCTCAAACACATTTGCGATGCCATAGGTCAGAAAGTTGACAAGAATCCCACTGTTCCACCTGCAGCAGAGGCCCTGGGGCATGGCCTGGTCGTAGAGAGGCAGCGAGGGGAGGTCATTACCTCACTGGCCGAGGAGTCCAGCTTTTACTGCCTGTGCTTCCTGATAAAGCATATCTGCCACACGCACACGGCTCTGTTTACTGCAGCAGGCTCATGACCCGTGGCCACGGCTCAGTCTGGCTCTCAGTTCAGAGTCACACAAGGAAGGCTAAGCCCCTTAGAGCCTTAACGTTACTCCTATCCCGTGACCGGCCACCATGCATCACAGGGGGCAACAATATCGGGCAAATAGCCTCGATCTCTTAACTGTTACCAGTTAGCTTCCGACAGGAAAACTGGATGAGAAGATGGCCTGCATGACTGACAGATAGCTTGGCTGAGTCGGCCGCTGGATAGCAACAGTGAACATAATAATCACACTAAAGGATTAAGGATCACATAAAAGCATATATGTCTGCTAATGTCGTGTCTGAAAAATTAAGAGTCAGTTAGCTGAAAGTTTGGGCCGTGGTTTCACTTTGCCATTCAAATATCACTAAAAGGACAACAAGAATATTCGTTACCTAGATAAATGTGACGTGGGCAACTCAAAATAAGCTATGGCTATGCGAAACCAGAACCAGAAACACGTCTGAATCGTAGTCTTACAATGGATGCTAACAAGCTAAAGGCTCAGTAATGTTAACAACTGTGGTGAAACCATCCGAACCGACCAAAAAGTGAGAAGCTTCCACGTCAGTTTTTCAGACAGGTTGGTCTGATAAATATCTACTCATGTCAATGGAAAAAGTAACTAGCTGGGTACTGTTGCAACTATTCCTCCTCTTTAGGTATCGTTAAGCTAGATTTTCTGCAGCTAGCTCACGTTAATAGTTAATCAAGAATAACACGTCGATAAAGTAATGCTCGCGACCTAGCGCTGAGCCCAAAGAGGATATCTGGATTGCAAGCAGCAGACATCAACATTAAATTATAACTAGGGTGCTATTGTATTGCATTCTCACGGTATTTCGTGTTTGTTATTAGCAGCTGTAACACCAGTCCAGTCAGTGTAGCGGCTAGCTAACGTTAGCCGGATAAGCTAACGCAGCTCTCTGTTTTTGTTGTTATGAGATGGAGGGCGGACCCCAAAAAGGAGGCCTCTGTCAAAACACACCAAGGAACGACCACAGCCGGCGGACTCACCAGTCAAAGGAGTGAGGAGAAGTAAGGAGCCGAAGATTCATCCGAAGCCCGTGCAATTACTAAGCAGCAAACACACCTCGGTCAAATAAACATTAGTCATATCCGAGCCGAGGCCAGCTTCACTGCGTCCCTTTCCAGCAGAGAGCCGTCGTCGCCATCGCAGCGAATTCTCCAGCCCAACAACCTACGTGATCTGTTACGTCATTGCGTCAGGACGGTACTCCGGGCGGGGGAGGGGCTCGGATGCACACCACGCGGTACGACCATGTAAACACTGTGCTATAGGCTGTCCAAATAACTGATGTAATTACTGAATATAATGGACACGAATGATCGAAAAGCTGCTAATGAATCAAACTGTGAAAACGACTTGGTGTTGAAGAGAGAGTTAAGGATATATCACGCTGTTTTGGATACGTTATGACAAAACACGCCACAGTACGTTTATTTGTTTTCATACATTCATCTACACTGTGTGTTCATGTAGCAGACCTAGGGTGGTCATTCCTCACCATGAAGAAATAAACACACGACACAGCAGGGTCTTAAACAATTATGTATTGAATGATGGCTTACATATGCAAATTCAATTCCAAGACGCTTGGCATACTTTTGTCCACTCTTTAACATTTAATAGCCTGACATGTGAGGCTTCAGACAGATATTTAAGCCTGCAGGACACTTCTCTTTATTGGCTCACAGCTGACTTGCAAATGAAATATTTTTTATTTGACAAACCCTCAACATCAGATTGCAAAATGTTTATTTATTAACTCTGAATGCAACCATTCAAATTTTTGCTGATCAATTACCTCATTATTTAGTGACAAATGTCAATTACAAAATAAAACCATCTACAGTGTAGGGCTACTGTTACAAAAAGCTCTGCTTTTTTTAAACCTGGTGACTAAAAGCCCCACACCCCTCTTAGATCATACATAACCACAAGGCATTTCTCCTGTGAGGATAATGCATGAGGCATACGATATGGCACAAAACAACCTTGATTTAAATATTTTCCTGGAAGTAATGCTTACTGTGTCCTTTTGGGGGTTCTGATTTTACTGGATTCATGATGGCTTTGTGAGAGCCAAATTTAACAGCTGCATCATGCATGGACTTCACGAATGTAAAAAGAGTTTAAGTGCTGAGTCAATGTCCCTGTGCAAGAACAACAACACAAAAACGCAGTCTATCCCTTGTCATGTGACCAGAATGGTTTTGCATGCAAAAAAATGAGATGAACTTTACATGAAGAGATAATGGTCTGGCTAAATACATATTTTTTTTGCAATCATATGCCAATGTTACCATGAAAGACAATGAAATTTCAATGGAAGAAATGTCACTTCTAATCATACAGTATATTATGCACAAAAAATGGTGGTACGAAAACCAGAGAGAGAAAATCTTCAGTGGCTCCAAGAGAAAACAAGAACAGTATTTTAGAGAGAAGTCTTCTGATCTCAAAAATGCAACCCATTTAATTAGCCTCATCCTGGTAGTTCCAATCTGCACTGTACTTTGACGCATTTGTGTAATGAATCACAAAACAGCAACAACTCTCCACCAAACCATTTTCTGCTTTCTGTGAAAGTTGCAATTCCCCATTTACTTACAACTTCCACAGGCCCATCTAATATATAATGGAGTCATTCTCTACACCACATAATGTTTATCATAGTCACCACCACTGATGAGAGCAACTGTTTCAGTAAAGCTTTAAAAAGCAAGACTACCCTGAGAGAAGGTCTAAAACGTGGGCAAGCTTGCCAGACCAGAACTGGCTTGAATGGGTTTGGTTTATTAAATCTGTACACTCTATTTCAATATAATCAGCACATTTTGTTCCAAGAATGTAAGATATTTTTTTAGTAAATGTGTAATATATATCTCTACATAATACAATCCAAGTCCTCTGAACTATGTAGACATGTGCAAGTGTTTACTACCAACTTCAACGATACAGTAAAGGCAAAGACTTGTGGACACTAAGTTAGGATAATGTTGATATTTGAAATTTTCTTGAGTCCTCACAATTATCAAAATCTAAGTGCCGTAAGTAGTTCATACACGAGGTATTGAATATCTAGTTAACTGTTCTGAGTATAAAATAGAGGCAAAATACATAAAGAACATCTTGCAAGCATGACAAAGAAACTTCTACAGACACAATACACAAGTGGTCAAAGATAATATGAGGGGATACCTGTAGCTTTTTGTGTCCTTGAATATAGCGTAATTACAGATTGAATGTTTTCATGTTGATTCATACGAGAGGTCATACTGTGTGTATCAAGTGTCAAACTTGGCAAGCGTTTTCCTATCCTGCCCAGCTGAACACCATCCTTGTACATAGAGCTTTGAGGCGTCTGGTCAAATACACATTATTCGAGCTACAGTACTTGACTCGTTTTGAGGACGTGCACCCAATCAGGTCAGGAGGAGGACAATACACAGGAATTATTATCTGTTCAAACAGCAGCATTTTCTTTGTAAAAGACAGATTTTCACTCCTTCAAACTTGTGTTTGATCTCTGCACATCTGACGCAAGTACTCTCCCTCCACTGATTCAAATAAGTGTGGTCATGTTCATGTATAAGAATGAAACGCATGGTCATAGCATGATGTGCATCAACATAATCTGAGGTAAACCAGGTGTCCTGTGTCTTGGCCCGTTACAGTCTGAGAACCAGTGCCTTTAGAGGGTCAGAGAGGTAAGTCTGAAAGAAATTGTGTAAACTGTGCCCATGTGTAGTGAATGTTTCACTTACTACCAAAAGCACAAGGGCCCTAAACTGTAAACCTCAAGGATTATTCAAAATAAAAAGAAAACAAAACACTAAAAGTACTCTACTTATTAGATTTAACGTTTACTTTTTTCTTATTTTTTGCAGGGTTTTCAACTTTTTTTCTCTTGTTTTCGCTCAAGTATAATCACAGGTGACTAACTACAGAGGATAACAGGGTCAGGTGAGTACCATGCTACATCAGGTTTAGAGAAGGCTATTGCAGACAATTCTATAACATGTACAACCACATTTTATACGTGTGAGTTACAAATATTTCAAAACATATCACCAAGAAACTAAGTACATACAAGATGTTGAATATTTAGAGTCTTAAAGGACTATCCCTCAGTCAGTAATAGGATTTCATGTTACTTGACTTAAACTGTCCAGTCTTACAGACAAAATCTGAAAAATTGCTATTCAAAAAGTAGCAAATTTGGTCAATGTCTCTTTTCAAATAGTTATAGTGCTTTTAATGGCTTAAGACAGGGGTCTTTTTTTAATCTCACCCAGTGGCAATCTACAGAACTTCAGTGTACATTTTATGACACCATAGCTGCAAAAGTCTTCATGTCAAGTCCAAAAGGTAAAACAACAGCTAATGCTGTCACATATATTTCAAAGTAGTATGCATTATCAAAAACAAAAAACAAATACACATTTATAAACCTTTTTTTTTTTTCGATTTTTTAGTTCTTGCAGGGAATTCAGCCACGTGTTTAGCTCTGTGTTCCTGTTTCCTATGAGTTATCAGTCTGAGAGGACAGGCCTTCAGGAGCCAGGCTCCATTCAAAGTCTTCAGGAAGATTCTATCTGAGTCGCTCCTGTGTGCCACGAGGGTCATCAGGACTAGATACAAGTAAAAGGGGGGGGCTTAAAACTCCCATTCCAGTGTTTCTTCTCGATTGGCTGCCCTCTCTAGCCTGTGTATGATGTTATTGAGGTTGGCCATTTTCTCATTGCGTCTCTGAGTGCTTCTGTTAAGTTTGGGGCTTTGGAAGGGAGGGATCTGATTAGGGTCCAGGCTGTGATTGGTGCTCGTCGAGGGCGGGTTTGGCAGCGAGGGTGAGATGGGAGCGGAGGAAGAAGGTACAGGGGACACTGACATCATGAGGCCAGGTGAGGATGCAGCAGAGGGGGAGTTCAGGGAGACTTCCAGGCTGCTGCGGCAGGGCTCTGATGAAGCCTTGAAGCTGACCGGATCCACGGGCGACTTTCCTGCATCTTCCCCCTCATGCCTGGACTGACTGGCTCTTTGGGGTCCGTCTATGGAGACTGTACCAGGGTAGAGCCCCTGAGCTTGGCTGCTCATCCCCTCTTCATGCCTCAGGCCCTGGCCAGCCAAGTGGGTCTCGCGACAGCCAGCAATGGAGTCCTCGTGCTCGGTTTTCAGCTGTGGGAACTGTACTGCTGTGGAAAAACACTGAACTCTTGACTGTTTGATGGAGCCCTCCTTTCCCTCCTCCCCCTCATCCTCCCTGTCTACTGCCTCCTGTTTGACATGAGGCAGTGCGGTGTTGGCGTTAAGAGGAAGGCTGGAGTGGATGTGTCCTGAGGGCTTCTGCAGCCTCCTCTCCTCTGCATCAGAGTGGGGGCTCCGCGTCACTGAGGGTGAGTAGCTGTGGTGCTCAGCATCTGTGTCATTGTCTGGCAGACCCTCCATCAGCACCTCCCGTCGCATCCTGGACCTGCACACAAACACTGCTTGTCAGACAGGCACTTAAATACAAATACTCAACGTCAGGACTTATAAGTTTACTTTTCCTATTTACATTTCAAGCATTCAGTCGCAGCTTAAAGTGCGTGTACAGAAGTAATGAGAACACAAATGTCACTGCACTGGCCTGTAGTTGTGGAACCAGTTGATGACTGTGTTGGTTTTGAGGTTGAGCTGGGAGGCCAGCATCTCGATGGTGTTCTGAGAGGGGTAGGGCTCCAGCAGGTAGGCCTTCCTCAGGGCTTCCTTCTCCTCGGCTCCCAGCACCACCCGAGGCTTCTTCACCTGGCTGTAGGGGCACAGGTCCAACGAGACCAAGGCCGGACTCACACACTCAGAGCGAGTGCTGGGTGAGTCACTGTCCGAGCCGGTGCTCAGCAGCCCATACCTCCTTTTCAGATAGGCTGGAGAGAAGGCAGTGACATCTGGTATGAAGGAGCCACAAAAACACCAAAAATTTCTAAAACTTAAAAATATACTAAATGTACTTAAAGTATATCCTTACTACACTCACCTTTCTTCTCCATCTTCTTCATAGCCCTCAGCTTATCAACATTGTGGGGATCATTGAGCCACAGCTGCATGCGGACAAACGGCTCCCTACCCTTCAGGCTCAGTTTGTGCCAAGGTTTGGGCCTGGAGAGCAGGTCTGACACAGAGCCTTGAGTCAGACCCAGGATGGTTTCTCCAAAAAGACGCTGGCCTATGAAGACACAAAAACACTCCATAACAACATGCATATAATATACTGTAAGTATATAATTAACTTTAGATACGCATATGGACCTTGGAGTTGTTTTGTTTTCATTTTCCTCTGTTATACAATTGTCTAAATTGTATTTTTACTGCTTTTGCAACACTGTTTTTTTTTGCAGCACAAAACTCTCCTGCTATTGAACGATCTGTGAATGAGAATCTGTATGTAGGAGCTGTGCCTGTTCCCACAGTGTGAACTTTAACTCACCTAGGTTGTTGTCTGTTAGCACCTCCTTGACCTTCTTGGTGATAGCATATGTGTCTAGCTCAGGGGACATGGCCACCAGCTCCTGGATGCCCAGTGGGTTTGTTGGCTGATGCAGAGCCATGAGACTGGGGGTGGATTTCCCCCCCTCTGGATGGGGGGGCAGCCCCAGGCCAAGGCTCTCAGGCTGCTGGTTCTCTTTGCTGCTCTCCAGGGAGAGGCTAACAGGCTCAACCAGAGGACTTGAGTGGCTTTCTGCCGGGCTTGGGGGTGGTGAAGGTGAGGAGTGGGCGGTCACTGGGCTTTTATCTGGAAGAGGGAGGCATCACACAAAATCAGTAAAGCCTTTAGTAGTAGGATTCTTGGAGGTGGAGGTGAGTCTATGTGTGTGTGTGTGTGTGTGTGTGTGTGAGAGAGAATGTATGTTATGAACTGCAGCCTTACCCTGAGCATGGCCCTGGTTGGGGGGCTGGTTGAGGCTCTGGCCTAGCTGGTCCAGTAACCACAGCTGCATGCGGATGAAGGGCTCCCTGCCTTTCTGGGTCAGCTTACTCCAGGGTTTGGGCCTAGACAGCATGTCGCTCACACTGCCCTGAGAGAGCCCCAGCACCTGCCAAAAACAGGTCGATATAGTGTGAAATAACATCTACTGAGCTAATATCGGTTATCAATTATCAGGAAAATATTTTTGCTCTTCACATGTGGTCTGCAATCAGAAGTCAAAATAATCTCCTTTCCTAGTCACTTCATAGAAAATGTCATTTCTTTGACCAACTTACATAAAACATCTATATGAATCATCAGTGTATATATACAGTTCATTTTAGATCTTGTCACAGGCATTAACATAGATGCCCTGATGCTTCTACATCTGTAGGACTGCTTCATTTTAAGTGGTGAGATGGCAGTCCAGTGTTTCCTCTGCTAAAGCAGATGAGGGAGGAGGCACTGAGGCTCCTTCCCTTATTAATTTGAAAATTTGACCAGCTCTACATTTGGACTGCAGCTCAGACACTTCCAGGTCATTTTGCTCAGTCAAGAGACCTCTGATGAAAAAGAAGACTTCTAAACCACGGCCATGGATGCATCTGATACACTTCCAGTCAACAACCACTAGATGGAAGCAGCACACCACAGATGTTTTTGCATTGAACTTCAACTTGCAGCACAATTTATGCAGGTTAATAAAAACCCGTGCATTGATCATCAACTGATCAACTGATGTAATTTACTGAGAGAATGTATTTGGTCAAAGATCAACATGAAACCTTTATTTTGGCAAATGGGTTATTAGGCTTTCTTAATGGTTTAGTTCAATTTCAGTTCTATTGTTCTATAATGGTCTTAATGGAACTAAGAGTGAGAATGTTTTCCCAAAAAACTGCAGTCAAGTATTAACAAATATGACTCCCCTTCAGTGAAAAGGGAAAAGCTGGACAATCAGTACAACAGACACAGAGAGGAGCCTAGAAAAGCATCCGCAGGGATTTTCTAGAAATAAAAGCACATTTTCTGACCAAACAGAACCGATTTATAACATACAGCAGGAAGGACGACTGGACATATAATACAATGTTTCTTGATTTGTCACAGTGAATTTTCCCACATTTACAGTGTTAAGTGGAGCATGTGATGTCAGGACAACACATCTGACAACTAATTAAACTGATATTTTAAGTATTCGCCCTTTGTTACAACATTCTGCTGAGAACTAGTTGCAGATGTTTGAACAAAGACATTTCAATACTTAAAATGAATCTCACCATCAAACTCACCACAGCAACTAATCACCACTAAATTCCTACAAGCATTTGGTGCCACAAAGGAAATTCCAGAAGAGATGAGCTGTTGGAAATCTGCTCACAAAAACCACCGCACCACAGGGAGAGATATCTACATGGAGAATGCTGTGTGATGGTAAACATGTGGTCGGCCTCCCGAAGGCTCTTCAAGACAGCAGCAACAACTCATCCAGGAAGTCATCAAGGATCAGAGGAGAACATCCAGCTCTCAGCTATCAACACTGTCCAGTGCTGAAGCTCTCCACAATTACAACGGTGTGAAAAAGAGCGTCTAAAGGAGAACAGCAAAGCATTTACAGAGAAGCACCTGGGGCCTTTCAGGATCATGTTCTATGCAGACAACATTAAAAAAGTGGAACACCTCAGACGACAAAAGGTTCTGGTGTACGTGACAAAAAGCTAAATATAACATTTCACCCTCGTTTTCTATACAGCTGGGATAGCTAACGATCATCGTACCGACAGTTGGAGGTGGGAAACATGACCTCTGCTCAGTGCCAAACACTTCTAAAAGAGATGAGTCCAGTCATCTGGCTGCGAGCTAATAGATCTGAAAGGCTGAAAACAAAAATTAAACTTTTAGAGTGGCCTTGACTACATCTTGACTTGAACTCAGTGAATCAGTGGTGGGACTGAAGCCGTCGGTGCATAAAAACCCACAAATGTATCTTTCTGATGTGAATCTCTATTATGAAATTATACCGAGCTTCGGGCTGCAGAAGTGGTGCGACCTGTTATGAGGTTTTTAAAGAGCCAATTACTTTTTGATGTGGGTGATTTGAATGTTTGATGAGGCTACTTTATTTACCGAAATAACTAAAAAGTGTTTAGTGTTGACTTAGGTAACCTCAGTCTAATATTTCAGCTTGTTTTTAGCTGAAACCCTACAAATGACGAAATGACGTCAGTGTGTGTGGAGCTGAACTGAATTCTACATTCAAACATTGTCAATAGTGAAATATTTATTATTTATAATATATTACTGTTCTTATTATGGTGTGGGTCAGTGTTCTCTTGTGTCTTGCTGAACAAATTTCCTTGCTGTTTGTTTTGCAGTGTGTGTTAAAGTCAAAGAGCAACATCTGACCTTTTCACCAAAGATCCTCTGACAGATGCCGTTCTTCGCCAGCTTCTCCTTCACCTGCCTGGTCAGCTCAATGGTGTCCACCTCTCTGTACATGTACATCTCATACTGCTCTGGAGTCAGTGGTGGCACGGTGGGCTTGAGGGCACGGGGGATGTAGGCTGGGTAGTAGGATAAACGCCCCGGGCCGGGTCCTGGGGACTCGCCGCTTATCGACGTGTCCGACTCCACTTTCACCTCCACCGGCCGGCTGAGTCCCAGCTCATCCTCAGCGGCAGAAGCCTCTTCACTGTTGGGGAGGCACTCGCCATTCTCCAGACGGGGCCATGGGCGGGGCAAGGCAGAGGGCCCAGAGGAGGAGGAAGACAAGGAAGGAGAGACAGAATTGAAGGGTCGGGAGCTGCCGCCGAGCACCATTGCCCCTCGCTCCTGTGACCAGTGCTGATCGAAGTAGGTACCTGCTTCACCAATCTCTGACTTGACTTTACGGATGATGTTCTGGACAAAGGCTGCTGGAGAGAGCACGCTGAGGGGAGTCTGGGGGCTGCTAATGGTGTTGGCCATGCACACGTTAATGCACCCCCCTTCCTCCTGCTTGATGGAGACAGGTAAAGGTAGGCCCCTGGAGCGCTCTGGGGGCCCCAGACGTTCCACCTGTGCTCCTGAACTGGCAGTTGAGGCCCTCCCACAGACCTCCATCTCCATCAGGGCATGCTGCTGGGCCTCCATCTCCCTCCTGGCCTGTTCCAGGATGTTCTTTATGGTTTCATCAGAGCTGGTGCCTGCTCCGTTACTGCTTCTGCCTGACGAGCTGCTCAGAGACAACTTGCCATCACCTGAAAGAGTAAGAGCTACATGTTGCCTCTGATGTACACTTATATCACCCCTCCACTTCAGATGCATTAAGGTAGTCATCAAATGCTTAATAAATATGGTGAACATAATTGTCATTTAAAAACAAAAAAAATCAATCAGTATGGCTCTCAGCTATGACTTATGATTCACAGCTCCATCCTCACCTCCCCTCTGGGACTGGATCTCCTTCTTGGCCTGCTCCAGGATATTCCTAATGGCGTCGTCTGACCCAGTTTCAGGAGTTCGGATGCGCGGAGTGATGCTCCCTGCCACAGAGGGTAACAGAAAGAGATAGAGATAGAGCAAGAGGAGAGAGGAGGGGGGGTGAGTGGGATGGTTGATCAGAGAGCAGTTCCAAGGCTTTGCTTTTGACTGGTAGATCAATGGCTGCCTTTGAGCGCGTGCTGTCTGAGGTTGCAGTATACGGGAAGCTCAACTTTCAAAAGCTGTGAATCTAGGGAGAAAACAAAGTTTAAAAGTAACACTACAAACATGGCAGAGGAAGCTGAGAAGAGTCAAGGATGTGGTCCAAGTAGATTAGAAGGTTTAAACGCACACAGGTCCAAGAGCTAAGCCACCAAAACAAGATGGGGTGATTACATCTGCTCAGAAGGGTTACAGATCCATCATAGCTTCATATACTCCCAAATGCCCTAAACGCTCTCAGAGACATTCTTTAAAAAGCAAAGAATGATGACACCTGTTTAACCAGGTTAGGTCAACTATTATTCTCAAGACAAAACAAAAGCGACGGCTCAAGTTCTCCTAAACTGTTGGCTCCTCATGACCGTTGGTTTATGTTTGCTGATTCAACTTTAACCTACTCGACTTAAAGCCCAAGCCTGGTGTTATTCTTTATTTATGTTACTGTCAACAAATACCATGAAAAGACCAAGTCCATTCATTTCTCCTGAAAATGTTACCATAGATATTTTTAATAGTGTGGTTACACAGGGTTTTATTTATTTGAAAAATACTCCACTCTTCTAAAACAACTAGACACGACTGAGTCAAAATGATGGTGATGGAACATGTTACCAAGGTCACTGGTGTTTAAACTAGTGTATGTGTGTTGTGTGTGTGTGTGTGTGTGTGTGTGTTAAAAACGTATTAGAATATCTCCAGTATATCATCCATTTCATCCATCCTGCCATGTACAGGTCATTTCTCTTTGATGGTTCAGGAAGTTTTCTGCTGTAGGTCTGTCACTGTTTGCAGATGGTTGCTCTTGTGCTATTGGACTTCAGTGGAGCTCTATGGCAGAGAGGAGTGAGATGAAACAGGCTTTGGTCACAAACATTTTAAATGTTAGCTATAAACTCATGGTTGGTTTTGATCTTTTTGTGGGATTTGTTGACAAAAAGAAACATGTAAAATATCTCCAGCCTTGTGTTTTAACTGTCACTGCAGATTAATGTAGTGGATGAATATGAATGACACTTCACAGATACTTAATTCACACCGGCTTTCAATTCCAAGCCAGTGGTTCAGAAAATGTGGTTAAGAGGGGGACTTGTTTAAAATCTCAACAACTTGCTAACTCATGCTGCTTCCTCTAGGTCTGAGCTGTAGTGTACAGCTGTGTATTCCCTGTCACTGTCTCTTCCACTCACCTCTCTGGCGGACCTGGATGGTCCTAAGTGCCAGGATGTTCTGCTCATCAGACAGGAACTGCTTCATTTTAATAAAAGGTTCTTTGCCTTTCACAGTCAGCTTCCTCCAGGGTTTGGGTCTTGCCAGGATCTCACTGACCGAGCCCTGGGAGAGCCCCAGTACATAGTGGCCAAACACACGCTGGCCAATGTTATGCTTGAGCAGCTGCTCCTTCACCTGGAAGGCGATCTCTGCTGTGTCCAGTTGGTCCTCATCCCCTGCGGTCGAGCTGCCACTTTCCGACTGGTCACTGGGCAGGCCGGCATCAACGCTGCCTGCCCCCACGGACCCTTGATTCGCTGACATGAGGGCAACTTTGGCTGCATAGAGGGCTGTGGGAAAAGCCATGAGGCCCTCCTTTTTAAAGTGTGGGGAAAGCAGCTGCTTGTGAAGGATGTGGTCTCCTGACAGTCGGTCCCCGGAGCAAGGTGACACGGAGAAGGGGCGGGGAAGATCATGGCTGGAAGAGGAGCTGTCCAGGGTGGGGGGACCTGGGCTGGGCGAGGCACGGCCGTCCACTTGAGAGGAGGACGAGTGGGAGCCGGGCGGTCGGCCCGTCTCCCTTCCTGCATCCTCAGACTGGTCATCATCTGGTGAGAGGAAACACATGCTCATTCTCCAGTCTTGCAAACCCAGACTGCAACATGCAGGCTCAGTTTATGCAAAAAGACTTGACTCCAGAAACATTGACTCCAGAAATCAATCAAGCCTGACCAATGGGCACAAAGTAATCAGTGAGCTACGGGGAGTTTTTAGAAGATGACAAAACTCACCACCTCTTTAAACTCCGGAAACCTGAGATATAAACTATTTAATCTTGGAGAATGGACTAAACATGAAACCTGACGTTCATTTTACCATTGCTGTGCAAAATCCGAGTCTTTTCCACCAGGTACTTGTGAGATGGAAGAAAGGCCTCTTTATCCAGCAGGAGAGCCTCTGCAGCCTTGGCAGACTCCTACACACACACACACACACACACACACACACACAAGAGCTGTTAATTTTCGATTAATCAATTACAGCAGCTGCAGATAACCTTATAATGGATGACGATCAGTGAGGCATTCAATGGCAGTGCTGTAGTTTTTCTTCTCTGAGACTAAGAGGAAACCAAAACTCTACTTAGCAAAAAAGGAAACTTGTGTGTTGCTGCTGCGTGAATAACGAGGTGCTGCAGGGGCATGTGTACCTGAGATGTGCCGCCATTTGCCGAGGCTAGCTTCATTACCTTTAGGATACTACAGACAAAAACAAACATGCAGAGAAAGTCAAGGTTTTTTTGGATTTAATTGACATTTTATTAAATGAGTTACACATTCAGTCTAAAGCAAATGATCACCTGAGTTCAGTTTTAATCTCTTCATAGTCAATCTGGGATTGCAGTTTAGCTTCTAATCTCTGGAATGGAAAGAGAATAAGAAGGAGCATGTTTTATTTTAGATTACTTAGGGTACTGGTAATTATCAGAGCTGCTCGGAACTGAGGGAATGTTCCTCATGTGCTGTCACTTGTCATGCACGAGAAGCCCTCACCTCAATAGCTTCTGTCTTATAGGCCAGCTGGCGTTCCAGCTCCAGGATCTGATTGGCCGACGTCTCCTGAACTTCCTGTAGTGTGAACTGCAGCCGCTGGATGTTTTCAAGAAGACGAAGGATTTCGCGGTCTTTAGCCAGCAAGGCAGCCTCCAACTGGGAGGGCAACACCTCACCCTTCTCGTTCTTCTCCTGACAGGGTGAGAGGGAGACGTGATGAGGTGTATGACAGAGAGGAAAAAAGTGATAAAGGGAGTGAGCAGGAGAGAAAATGGAAGAGGGCAGCTGTTGAAACACAATCTCTGCAGCGTGGAAAGAATCTGTTGAAGAATTTCACTTGATATGATGAGGTACGGTAAGGTTTTAGATCAAATATCTCTAGACCAATTAAAACCTCAGTGTAGGCTATGGAATCTGACTTTGTACAGAACAAATGTCTGTCTGCATGAATGTAGGTGGTAGTCATCATTCACAAGTTTCATGATTGTGTTTTGAGATCTTATCCTGTCTGTAACTGAGAATGTGTTGGCTCTGTACTGGATAATGGGTGATGCTGTCCTGACATTTTCATTTTGCTTTTAAACAGATGCTTCTCATGATGTCACTGCATCCTTACCCTGCTAGTGCCCTCTGCTGGATGGCAGCCCCCTGTGGGGGAGCTCTGGCCACTGGCTAACTGCTCCTTTAGCCTCTCCACTTCCCTCTGAGCCATCTCTGCTCTCTGTGCAGACACAAAGCATCACACATGCACCAGTTATCATTTGGCTGATGAGATTACCAAGGTGAGAGCGTACACACAAATCAAAGCAGGTGTCCACATGCGGAAATTTTAAAACCAAGCTGAAATCTGATCAGGACCCCCGAGCAGCCTCCAGTTTATTCTGCTGAGGGGACTGTTTAGTCAGCCCACTTTATTCCCCAAACTGTTTACCTGCTCTGTCACACCCGGCCGGCTAATTAATGATTCATTTTGAGAACATTTATCTGTGAGCTGCTGGCAGAGAGCAGCAGAGTGAGGGAAAAAAGAGTGTTAGAGAGAAAAGCAGAGGGGAGAAGAAAGGAGCAAAAGAAAAGAGGCATCACCAGGATAGGAAGCAATCAAGGCAATGAGATAACTAAGAACCCTGGCGTTCAGCGCTCCAGCATCAATCGTGCACGGCAGTCTCCTGTTCTCTGCTGAGTGGAGCCGTGCTGCCACAGCGCGCCCACCGACAGGGGCTCAGGTTTACACTCGCTAATCACACGCTCAGGGGAGGGAAGGTGTAAGGGGGAGGAATGATGGGGAAGGGGGGGGAGACCAGGACGGAGGGTGTCTAATTAAAGCCGAGGCTTGATTACAGGAGTGATTACCTTAACGAAGGAGCATCTCAATCAGAGAGGTGCAGAGGAAGACTGTACTCACCTGGTTTGCTTTCTCAAGATTCGCCATGATGGCGTCGACCTCCCCTGCCCTACAACAGACATGGAGACAGAGGAAGGCCGGGTTACTGAGAACACATTCTGACTTTCTGATGAAAGGCAAACATACAAAATCAAGACCAATGATTGCTGCACATATTGTTGATTACATAATACATCCCAAAATGAAACTCACACATGTCTACTTCTTAAAATGGCCTAAAGTAGATTATCTTTTTTTTATTTTTTCCTCATATATTTAAGCAACTTCAAATATAATGACTTTTCGGGCTTGAACCAAACCAGCCAGCTGTGACAGGAAAATTACTTATAATAACTGGCATATATATATATATATATATATACACACACACACTTAAGTGTGTGTGTGTATGTGTGTGTGTGTGTGTGTAAAGTCAACAGCAGCTGTCATAACTCACAGGAAAATTTACATAGCTAATTGGGATCTATAGACAGACCATGTTAAAGACTCTTGTTTGGCTAAAATGGAGCTGTTATTTTTTCAGTTATTTCACAGACAGAAACCCAACACAGTTTACACAGGGGCAAACATCCCCATGGTAACAAGTGTATCTAAATATTACAGTTAATTGGAAATGAAATAGTCTTATGATGAACAATAAAGCAGGGTAGATCATGATTTTGTAAAGGTAGATCTACACTCTCATTAAAAACCACAGATAACTCGACCTATACCCAGCGTGATCCCTGTGTCCTCAGTTGAAGCTACATCCCTGCACAAGCATCCATTCATTGGCCGAGTGGCAAATTCATGCGCTAATACCCCCGCGTATGCTCAGAACTCTTCTGAGGTTGAACTCCAACTTGCCTCCATACATCTAACAATCAGAGTAGTCTAATTTAAACAGAAACTCAGCAGGATTATTCATGAGGTTTGTTTGAAGTTCAACAGTTTCATTTTGCACACATGGGACCTGATTTTCAAAAGGTAGATAAGGATAAATTAACAAGGATGCTGTGATTGATTTAAATATGCACATCGGGTTTTTTTTCAAGTTTTGGGACACAGTAGTCTTTTTCACCAAAAGAAAAAATGTTCAAAAGAACGTATTCGACTTTTTTCATTCAGATTAAACCAACTACATTCAGCCAAACCTTCGCACTCTTTCATGTTTACACCAAACTGCTTCTCCAGTCTCACATCAGGCTGTGTGATTACACTAAATATTAGTAATCCAATAGAATCACTGTGGCAGAAGCAAAATACAATCGTGTAATATTTCTACAGTAAGACATACAATCAGTCAGACACTGAGTCTCAGACTGAACCTATTCTTGGCATTAATGATCATCAGTGCTGTGAGGTGCAGCCCTGGTTTCATAGGGTCTTGCTCATGCCCCGGTCCCATCAATAAGGCCAGGATATATGGCGCCCTGCTGACAGCAAACACTAACAGGTGTCAGCTCCACGTTTAATGAACTTGTGCAGTACGGAAAATGTTTTGTATTGATTACCTGCTCAGCTACTCAAGCCGAAGCAGACAAATAGTCTTTCTTATCAACATTGAGGAAACAGTCAGAGAGAGTAATAGAGGCTGGCCCGGTGTTCAGAAGCTCAGGGTCAGGGATGGTAACTGCAGCTGGAGCTCTGGGGTCAGTGGTGCTACTGTCAGCCCAGAGGAATTTGACCAGGACAACACCCACCTACTATATGACCAACCACATAACAGAGGAGGTTTTTCAAAGCCACTGCTCCACGCGAAAAAGGTAAGACCGAACTGAAAAGGTGTCCAATCCAACAAAATAGATGGCAGTGGGTCTAGAAACATCAGTTCAATTGCGCCATGGATTAAGCCTGGGAGAAAATCCATTAGCAGCGGCTGACTGTGCTCTGGAGCACAACCCAAACAAAGGAGTGTTTGCTTTGAATGTCTATCGACATCCTTCATACAAGCTCAGATTCATTTCAGGCGTGCGGTGGATACATTGCGTTCAAAGACCAGGACAAGGTAGAGTGTTTTCTGAAGCAATCTTTAAATGGAGCAATTCTTCTTGAGGGCTGTCAAGGCCCAGCTGCCAGTGAAGGCAAACACAGACCTCTCTCATCGACCTGCATTAGTGGCTGAGTCACTCTCACTTGCTGCCTTTACAATGGCATTCCTCAGCTCTACACTGGACATGAGTTTATGCAGACAAAATAAGGGGAGCAGCTTCAGCACTTGAAATGCTACAAAGAGCAGCAGCCAAGAAGGCTGCAGGGATGGCCACCACAACTTGGGTGGGAAGAGGGGGTTTATTAAAGTTTGACAAATATAAAGTGAAAAGTAGAATTTGAGGCAGGCTCTTACTTCTTTGTCATCTCCTGGTTGTATTTACACCGCAGGTCCAGCAGCTCCGTCTGTGCAGTGTTCAAAGCTGGAGGGAGGCAGACACAGGCGAGTCAGACATTAACTTAAAAAAAACACACGTGAACCTTGACCTTAAAGCTACATTCCTGAATCTATTCACCAATTTCTGGATGCATTAATATATTTTCCCTATTTAAAGTACAGATCTGATTAAGCATAACCAAAGTCACCAGGCTAAGAGTCTGGTATTAAAATGTTCCACATGGTCAAACATGACCTCCATCAGTAAATATGTTAGATTGAACTCATATAGATGTAAACACAGCAGCGGTGGGGGGTGGGGGTGTTTCAGCAGGGGGCACCAGACTGTAATTGTATATGTGGTAGCTCCTTTAATAGGCTGAAATTAAAGGTATCAGATAGAGAATGTGACAGTGTTTTAACCACTTACATGAATGCAGAACCTTGATCTTTTCCTCAGCCTCTGATAGTCTGTCAGCCAAACCGACATCAGCGCTCTCCTCCTCCTCCTCCTCCCTCTCCCTGTGAGAAGACACTCAGTTTAGTTCCCCCACTACATCATGGCCACACATCGAAAAACTACAATATGAAATCTTCTGCCTTAAGACAGAAAAGAAAACCTGCTCCCAACAAGAGATGAGGGTTAACAGACAAGCTGAAATTTTAAAAAAGCAGCACTGATGTGTTGAATTTGATGAATGTTAAAATTTCCACAGTTTCCAGTCTCACAAAGTCAGCTGTAAATGCTCAGTTCACTAAGGAGAGAATTTTGGGCTGATACGACATGATCACAGAAAGAGAGCAAATGATCAAATGTATTTTTACTTTTTTTTTCTAAGTTGAATATTATTGCTTTAATGAGCATCAGAATTTACAGAAAACTCAGCAGGCTTTACCTGATAATACTAAACGTCTCAAAGAATAACCTTGGTGTCCATGATGGTACTCACCCTCGGTCCTCAGCTCGGTCCTGGCAGTTCTGCTGTGGGGAGCTCAGGGCCCCGGGAGCTGGTGTGCTGTTGGGGGTCATGAGGGAGGTAGGAGAGTGGGATTCTGGAGCCTCTCCTGTCGCTGCTGCCACTGACGCTGCTGGACTGTCCTCTGTGGGCTCTGAGCAGCAGAAAACCACCAGCATACCCATTAAAACCAGGATTTCATTTGAAATGGTCATCTTAACAAAACCACAATATTTAAGTGCTCAGGACTTTTACACTCGTAGTGTGTTGGGTTTTTAACCTGACCTGTCTTTTCAAGGCACTCCAAGTGTTTCTTCCAGTGCCCGCTGATCTCTCGTACGAGGGCCTCGCTGTCTGGGGCCGAGCTCTGAAGCTGCTGCAGCCTTTCCTCCAGGGTGTGTGAGGCCTCCAGCACGGGAGCTGGATCTGTGAAAACAGACACAAACAAATCTCTGTAGAAAGAACTACTAAAGGTTCACATGATACTCATACACTCTTACTTTTCAAAAAAAGCAAAATAGCAGTTTTAGTGTGTGCGCTGCCTGTAAAGTACATTACAGAGTTTTCTGCATCGCAGTTTCAACAGAGGCAGACTATTCCACTGAGACTTGTTTCCAAAGAGTTACTCTTAGACTTTTCCCACTCAGGCGCCTTTGAAAAATTCACAGGCTGGACCAAATGACACAAGTGCTGTTCCGACCCTTCACATGTACAGAAATCAAATCTAATGAGTCCTCTCACACGCTGATGAATGGGAAAGAAGACAAAAAGATTGCCATGAATATGTGACAGAATCTTAAGTCCCAAGTATACACCTAGGCAGAGTGTAGAAAAAGTCTGCTCCTGAAAAGGGAGTAAAAGAAAAAAAAAAAAAAAAAAAAGCGGGATTCTTTAACACAACAGAGGAGCTGTTTTGCAATGCATGCGCGGCAGCACCGGGCCCATGGGGCCAACTAGGAGGCTGTTTCTCAGCTAACAAGTCTCCTCTGTATCATTTGATCATTTAAATTATTATGCCAGGAATTCTCAGGAGGCAGCTCGGCACTCCACATCACAGGGCTGTTTTTAATCTTCCCCTTCCCTTTCTTCCCCTCCCGAAAAGTTCAACAGCTCAGAGAGAGAGAGCTGCTCCTGTTGTGTACCTGCCTGCCGAACACCAAAGGAGGTGACTTCTAGTGCCAAAGCACAGAGAGGGAAGCTCAGGGGAGCTCCTTGACAAGGGGGGAGGCAAGATGTAGAGCCACGTGTGCACACACACACACACACACACACATACACACACACACATACACACACACCAGCCCTTCAAAACTCTAAAAGAGGCGGAAAATCGCTGCTTTGCTGCACAAACTTTTCTCCCACAGCTTTCATCCACTCATCTTAGACTTCTGTGTGGAACCCAATTGGATCCCTTCTTCGGTGTGGGCACTGACTGAAGTGACTTTTCATAAGAAGTTGGAGCCACAGACGTTTAAACTTTGCCAGATGTCACAGAGAGAATGCAAACTGTGAGCCGACAGGCCACGAAAATAAAAGCTCATCAGAGAGACAAAACTTCTGCAACGTGCAATTTGTTGAAATCCTGGCCGTACATTGCAGCTCGCCATATCTGCATTTTCATCAGACAAACATTTTGGGCCATTTAATTGATTGAGCTATTTTTCCCAGGACCGTTTACAGTCAAGCATTGTCTGCATTCATTGTTACACCAACTGTGGAGATATTGCATCAGTCACAAGGGACATCACTATTAAGAGCACAGCTCTTCTAAGACAAACAGGATGACTTAAAGCACTGCTATTCCATCGACCCACTGTCACAGAAATCACTTTATCAGCCTCTTTCCCATATATCCTTTCAACTTTTAATGATCAAAGGACAGAGATTATAGTAAGGGATCTCTCACACATGGACAAGCCAGGATTATCAATCAGTGGCAGAGGAGTAAAGTAAAGTCAAATTTAAAGTGAAAGGATATAACTTAAGACTGTATACAAAATTATCCCCCATCAAAGAAGAGCATCAGGGATGTTCTCCAAGGGCCCAGGATCTGCTGTTACTGAAGGAGAGTCCAGAAAGACTGCTGATAACTTTGGAAAACGGAGCTACTAATTGATGTAGCTAACACGCAGCACTCAGGCTTCTTTTGAATGCAGCTCTGATGGTAAATCCACTAAATAAAACCTGGAATACAAGAGGAATTCAGCTCCAACCCGACCACTCACATTCCCGCTAATCAAGGAATATAACAGCTGACGGGGCATTATGTACAAATCGGTGAGTCACATCACTCTTAGTGCAAATAAACGTTTCAATTTTTAATTCATCTCTTATCTTAATTATGGATGATTGGATGTCTGCTCTGAGGTCATGATAACTGATTGGGCAACAGCAGCTCGTTTAAACTAATAAATCACAGGACGTTTAATACATCATTTTCCGCAGCTCCAGAGGAAGTGCAGACACAGAGAGGAGCAGAGTGGCACGGAGAGGTTCAATAACGTCAGGGTGAAAACATGAACATAACTGTGGTTTATTGCCACTCGGGTCATATTTTTGCAGCTTTGACCATTTGTTATCAGTTACAGTGCGACTGTGCTCACTGAGATCTGGGAACAAGCAGTGAGACAATAAGACAGAAAATAAAGCAATTTATTTACTCTGTTTCATCTGAGCTCCTTTTAGAAATGTCACCAGGTTCCCAAATTACAAGACAACTATGAATGACCACATTTACAAACCAGAAAAACAAAGGAGGGGGGGTGGGGGTGTAATGAGTCTGGGCTATTCTAAAGTATTAAGAGATAGAAGAAACTTGATTAGACTGTGTTTGAAAAATGACATTAAAAGAGAAGAGAGTAAAAGAGTGCAGCTTTTTATAGAAACATAAAAAAATTGACATTTTCATTAACTGATAGTTCAGATAAGATGTTGTATTATGATATTTTCAGAAAAGTTTTATATTTCTGTTCACTAATTTCAGAGTCAGTGTTGTTTGTATACTCTGTATCTGTGGTGATGTACAGATCATGGACTGGATGTAGGGGAACTGAAAGCAGTGAGGCTCACACTCTATTCATTGCTGGGTGTGTGTGTGTGTGTTTTTACTTAGAAACTACCATTCGTGGAAGAAACTGCCAAAACTACAAAAATTAGACTCAACTTGTTAATGGCCAACTAAAGTTAGCATGACTTTTAATTGTTTCTCCACTCTCAGCTGTATTGATATGGAGTTTCATCACTTTGGCTACAGGATAATGAGGTTGCCACCCTGTAGCTGCCTCCTTGTGGTCACTGCGTTGCTGTTTCTGTGATATTGCACATCTCAAAGCAAGAGGCGGTTACTGTATCTGGGTGAGTCCTCGGTCCAGGGGCGAGCGGGAGCCAAAGCCTTGTCAGAAGCTGGACGAGTCTGAGGACTGCGGGTGGTGACGTGGAGGGCTGTGTGCAGAGGTTCAGGATGTGTGTCTAGGTGGGTGGGGTGGACCGGGGTGGTGTGCGCCAAGACAAGCAGGTGTGTCAGGGCGGTCCGTCTTGGCCCTGTCAGCGATACACCATCATTAGGCGGTGTGGGCGCAGCAGGGTGCACCATTATGTCTCCCTGGGCCCTGTGTAATTACGCTCTGACATAATTAACCCAGCAAGCCCATTAGCCAAGCATTGGCTGGCTGAAGAGAGAAAAAAAAGCTATAATTATTTGTTGTGCGCATGTTAATGAGGCCAGCTGTGTTCCCATCATACAACACGAACAAATTAATTTACAAGGCTGTGCTCCAAGGTTTTTTCATTTCATTCAAAACAGTCTTGTTTTTTTTTCCTCTGAGTGGACTTCAAGGTCCATAAACATGCTGTGCCGCTGCTGCAACAAACAGTAACACTGCTGTAATATTGTTGTCAAGGACCAAAACTAGGTTGAAAGAACACCAAGTCTCTACTTTCACCTTCACAGACAATGTAAAGTGATATAAGATATGTACTGTAGAGTAAATTGCCGCCTCTTTCCTTTCCACCTGTCAAGGATTCATTTCCATTAGAAAAAAAAAACCACAAACTGCTCGACAACAAATTCACAAACATGACTTTTCTGTTTGTGGCACATTCTAAACCAGCGAGTATTTGATATTCAGATAGCAAACCCAGGTCTCACTTTACCTTGATGTGGCGGATGGAGTGAGAAAATACTTAAAATAAAAAGATAGTTGGAATGAAGGAAGAAAAAAAATGATTGTGGGAAGCGGCAGCTTTTGTGTGTGAACAAAACAAACTTCTTAACCTTTCTTTTTTTCATCGCGGTTCCATGTCTTTGTTTGACAGACTGAAGGACAGAGAGGGAATGACATCAATACCAAGACATTTTAAAGCTCAAAACAAAGAGAGGAGCCCGCGCCCAGATAGCATTTGAAATTAACAGGAGATGCTGCGGTGAACAAAGAGGTGCCAATAACACCCAAACCAAACTTCATTCAAATTTCACTCAAATCAAACACCTCACCTCTCGGTCTTACTTATGGCACGTCTAAAACAAATCACTGGCAGTAATGTCGTCAAATATCCCAGTCTATCACTGTTACAGTTTTGAATCCCATGGTTATGTCTTATCTGCTCTCAAGCACACATACACAGACATTCCTACACACACACAGCATTTCTGTCTTTTAAGAGCACACTCTCTCCCGGTCCCTCTGGGGTCTCCTACTCCACAGGGATCAGTTGGAGAGGCCCAGCTCTTTTATGAACATAATGCATTATTAAGCACCTCAAACATCTCCTGGGCCTTTGTTTATTACTGCTCTTATTAATCACTTGTGCATAATCTCGTCCCGCCCAGAGAGCTTTCATTTTCCATCAGATTTTATATGCACTTATTTTCCGACAGACTGCCACAAACACACACACACACACGAACGCACACACACAGCACTACTTCCTTTGCTCTCATCCTGACTGTAGGTACTCAGCTGCACAATTACAATAAAGCCTGGCTCACTGTGCCTTGCAGGCCTCTCTTGCTGGTGCTTGCTTATGTATATGTGGGGTTGAAGAAGGACAACTATTCTTTATGCATCTGAATGACTGTGAATTGCTAAGGTCAGAGCATTCTGTTCAGATAATCTCATAGCCGACGGTAACATCTGATGTGAGTATGTGAGGCACTTAAAATACAATAAGACATGCGACTGAATGTGACAAAAAGCTGCTTCCATTTATGCTCTGCTCTGCAGTACTGCCGGTCACCACTAGCAAGCACTGTTGCCATAATATTTTCCACTGATGCACACATCCGTAGACACACACCTCAGACATGCCTTAGGCCTGGCGCAGGCAGGCACACACACACACACACACACACACTTACAGGGGTGTATTCAGATCAGAATCTTCACAAACTCTCAGCGAGCTCCCCACTCAGATAAAAGGAGCTGTGCTCTAAAGGAGAGAAGGAGCAGGGTGGATCCTGAGGGAGGAGTGTGTGTACTGAGAGGAGGCGAGGAAGAGCAAACACCTGGAGCGTCAGTCTCAGGGCTACGCCCCTGGCGACAGGGCCTCGTTGCTCTCACAGAGGTGGCAACAAACGCCGACGTTCAAAAGCCACTCACACACACACACACTCACACACACTGGCACACTCCAGGAGAGAAGAGCAGGATGAGATAGTGTGGAGGAGAGGAAGAAAAAGACAGAGGAGCTCAGGTGCATCTCTGGGAAACCGGTGAATTCGGGCAGGAGCTGCCACTGTTTTTCAGCGTTCAGTGATCAGGACGTGTTTATCTGCACTGATCAAAACCGTGCGGAGGTGATATAAACATTGTTAGGGAAACACTGTTAACAGGCCTCTTTCAAGCCCAGACTGGGTAGGAGTTACAGTGCACAGCATGGGGAGATGTCACAGGCAGATCAAAATATAGAGCGCTAATGAAACACTCCAGTGGATTGACATGTTGGCTTAGGGGCCTCATAAAAGGCAAAAGGAGGAAAAAAAATACTTCAATCACTTGCATCAAGAAGTTATTTCTGTTCTGAGTTTATTGTTTCATTCTAGTTGCCATTGAACAGGAGCATTATCTTGCATTAGCAAAGCGTAACATTATCATGCTGGAATCTCACAAATGTAATGGATATGTTATTTGTATTCAATAGTAGGCACAGCAAAGTGGATAACTGATATGTGACCAGATGTTAATGATAGCCAGATACAACAGGTCACATATTGAGCTGCTGCTGTGTGTGCCCCTCCCCCCTTTCTCCTAGTTCGCTTCTTGCATTCATTAACTCTGCCATTGGCCTGCTCTGATTGGACCGACAGCCTTAGTGTCGGCACACAAATGAGCGCGCACACACAGACACACACACACGCACACACAGAGGGAGAGGCACTTTCAAATGAAATAATAGGAGGGAAAAACTTCCTGCAATGAATAGTAATAACTGCATTAAGATTAACGAGCACGGCGTGTAAAGAATAATTGCATCTGTCAAAAGATTAAAAATACATGAGCTGTAGCGTTTGTTGGGGGAATGGTGGGAAAGCTCACTGTTGTGTTTGAGGGGCAGAGAGAAATGAAGTGGGGCCACAGCCAAATGACTGTCCTCCGGTGTACCTGGAGTCATCCATTCTAGCAAGGGGTGGTCAGGAGAGGGGGGGGGAGAAGAGCTGTGACCTTGGACACCAGCAGCAAGATGTATAGTGACAAACAGGCACAGGATACTGTAGGCCCTCCTCACAGATGGCAGTTACTACAAGAGCCCCATACACATACTCTTATTGCTCTGACTTGTGGTTGGCTGCAGGCAGAGAAGTGGGTGGGTGGGGGTATCTGCCAATAAAGGCACCTAATGCCAGGATCAGTGTACAGTATATATTTGGCTGAATCACAGCAGCCTCAGAAACGTGCGTGACTGCCTCAATGAATGATGTTACACCTTTGGTTGGCCAGCGTTGGAGTTTCGCCACTGGTCGGTGCCCTTTCAAAATGAACTGGCACAAACAGTTTCTATCAGGAGGGTGTTTCCAGGCAGCGTTGCCAAAAACACCTTTGACCCTTTTAACTCCTTTTTTTCTTAAAAAAAAAAACAAAAAAACAAAAAAACACAAATCTAGCAACTTTCTGGACAAACCTCAGCATTTTCCAGACACGGAAAAATCACTACTGCCCCAAATGTGAAGCGAGTGTTTGGGCTTTCCCTCTGCAGACACACAGATGAGATACATGTAAATGAGCTTGAAGTGATCAGATTGTCCAGGGGCTCTAGATAAAAGAAAAGCAGTTGTCTTAAATTTGTGTATTTGGTGATTTTGTTGGACAATGTTTTGGTCATCAACATCAGGACTTTCACAGCAGCTAGGAAACAGCTTAGCAGTGACTGCTGGTTAAGCTGCAGTCTTAATGGGGTGCGTTTCTCCCACCACTTCATACTTGTTCTGTTGTCTGACAACATAAACTGAAAAATGCGCAAATGAGAGCAGAGCTTTATTGGGAATTCAGCTGTATTAAAATACTGTATATGTGAGCACAGAGAGCAGCAGAAAAGCAAACAAAGAGCTGGAACCAGCTGACACGAGGCAGTAAAGCAAATATGACACAAAGATGTAATGATTTCCATTGACAGCAGTTGTTTACAGCAGGTCCACAACGGTTTTCAACGCCATCCTCAATTTCTCACATTTGGCTTAATAGCAGGTTTTTGCCTTTGTCGTTTTGCCTGTCCGTTTTGCCACTGTGTGGGTGATGATGGGGTGTTGTTGCAGTGACTTGGAGAAAAACATGGCAGACCAGTGAGTGGGTAAGACTGCACCTTTCACGGGGATCAGCTCACTGACGATCCTGGACAATCTTAGCTTTAGAAAAAGACAAACTCTGTTATGTCTTGGTGCCACATAAACAGAAGCCGGCTTGATTTGGCTTGACTAGGCGTTCTTCACAACTTCACACACATGACGGAAACTGGAAGGTGGTGCCGAGGACAACTCCACCTGACAACGCCAACAGTCATTCATCAGTCATCAGTCCTCTTCTGTGCCGTGTTTTTACAGTTGTGCTTCTGTGTGAGTCAATGTCATGAGAAATGTTTCAAGCAAGAGAGGGCAAAACTATCTGACACACACATGTCTTTCTGTTGGGGATGCACTCAGTGAGCACTTTATTAGGAACACTATACTAAGAATAATTAGGGCCTCCCTTTGCTTTTAAAAGAAGCTTCAGCTCTTAATGGCACGGGTTTACCACTCTTCTCCATGTTGACTGCATCAAACACTGTCTGCAGGTTTATCAGCTTCACATTTATACTGCCAATCTCCTCAGATGGAGATGGTAACCTGTGGCCGTAACATGGTCAGCAACAATACCCATAGGTTGTGTATTCAAACGATGACTAACTGGTAGTAGTGGGCCCACAGGGTGCCAAGGAAACCTTCCCCACACCATCACACCACCAGCAGCAGTCTGGACTGTTGACACAAGGCAGGTTGGGTGCACAGGTTCATGCTGTTAACACCAAGTTCTCACTCTACCATCTGCTGCTTCAGCACAAATCCAGATTCATCAGAGCATCAGAGCTTTTCCCTTGTCCTGCTGAAGCCTCAGATTTGTGGCTGATGGGAGTGGCGCCCACTGTGTTCTTCTCCTCCTGAGCCCGTCATGTGTTGTTCACTCTGATGCTTTTCTGCTCACCATAGTGGTAAACAGGGCCCTGTCTGTCAGTTCCAACCTCTGACCTCTACCGACCTCTGACCTCTATCATCATCAACAACAACAATTCTATGAATAGTGATTTAGAAAAACAAAGCACGCTGATGGCGTCCATGTCATAAACCTAGGATTTCTGCTGCCTCTGAAGGTCTGAAATCATGGGGCAGTTGCCTGCTGAGGCTCAGCTCCAACACTAGTATTCAACTTTCCATATATTGTGTCTCTATAGCTGGAAGTTTATTTTGGCAAAGGTAATCCTGATTTCAAGTCAGCTGGTTGTGTTTAGAGTGAAAGAGTTTGTAACAGTATGACAGACCTTCTGCACCGTGGACTCACCGAGGCAGAGAGCTGTTGATGGTCAGTAAACACCTCAAAACAGGAAGCTGATCAACCACAATGTCTTTACATGGCTTGGCTGCTAGAAAGTAATACAGTTACTTTTTGATTTGAGTAATTATTAGATTAAAATAAACAGTGTAATTTATATAATAATTACAGGAATTAATTGATTACTGTTTTCGTCTACTTGCCCAGCGCTCTTTCGTATCACAATAAGTCTCTGACCTTTGCTGTGAAGGAAAACAACCAGCTTCCCTGTATGAGTCCCAGTGATAGAGTGAAACAGGCTCCCTTTGTAAAGGTAAGGTCAAATGGAGGTAGGAGGCTGGCAGTGCTACATCACCTGATGTAACCTGACACAGGAAGGTCTACTACTGTTTACTCAATATAATGACCACTCATAGACTCTGTGTGAATTCATATACACCACATAAAAAGACAGAGAGAGAAACAATATCTGGTACACTGCAAACAAAGGCTACTGCAGTTTTTTTTTCTTTCACATGAGAGCTGATGTGGGGTGACAGTGGCTTTTCTTTATATTTTAAAGTCTTTGTTCTTAAACAAAACAACTCTTAGTTGACTCTATTCTCTACTTGAGACGGCTCCGTGACAAAATATATCCCACAAGACGCTCCTGGGCTTGAATTAAGGCCTTGATACATATATAAGGTATAGGTCAGAGAATCAAACTGAAAACATCTTCAAAGAACGGTATTTCTTATCAAGGATATAACTCTATTCAAAGTATGTGTGTTCTGTGTGTGTGTGTGTGTGTGTGTGTGTGTGTGTGTGTGTGTGTGTGTGTGTGTGTCTGTCTGTGTGTGTCTGTGTGTGTGTGGTGGCGCAATATCAAGCAGGGGACTTCAAGGAAAAATGGAGACCTTTAAAAGTCAGTTGGTGCTGTCGCTATTTCTCTGATGCAGACTTTTATCTTGTATTCATTGAATCTGTAAACAGCATTCTCTACTCCTGCCACAAGTGTTTCTCTGATCTAGACTGAGATTGGGCCGCGTTTTGCTGCCGTCTCCCGCAACAAAGAGCAATACAGTACATGTGCCCTGGCACTGAAATAACAACTGAATAAACACACAATATGTCTTCCCTCTGCTCTAACTTACTGTCTGTTCCCCTCTCTCCCTTTTTTCCCCCCGTTGGCCTCATCAGGCCTGTGTTCCACACGAAGCCAGATTTCAGTTGGGATTTTAATTGGCCCTCCACAATCAACAGCAGAGCTCCTCAAGGATGTGTTCGCTCCTCAGCCAGGCTACACTCAAGGACCAGAGCCGGGTTTTGAAGTGGCCTCACGCAGAGTTTTGGAAACCTCTCTGAGAGCACATACTTTGAAAAATAGATAAGAGCCACGGGGTATAGGGTTTTATTTATCTTATATCCATGTGCTGTAACACCATATCCATCTATGGCAAGAAAATTACTTTTCGGGTTGTGTGCTGCTTCATGTATACATGACGTGATTCTGTGTGTTTACTTTGAGGGCTGGTCCAGTGATACTGGTATAACTATGATGGGGAATTGATCTCCAGGGAGTGATCTTTGAAGGCAGAGAGATAATTCTAGAGGTAATGTGTGGAGATGCACATCTCTGGTCTTAGTGGGAGACTCACCTGGGGCCTCGATAAGCTGTTTGTAGATTCCGAGGAATGCAGACTCTGCCTCCTTACTGCGCTTGTTCAGAGCAACCACCTACAAGGGAGGAGAAGGCATTAAAGTAAACATGGACAGATATAATGCTGGCATTTATCATAACTCACAATGCACGGCATATTTTACATTTCTTGGTGTTAAATTGATGCTTTTACACAAAGCAGAAAATGCTTAAAATCTTAAATAGCTAACACTGAATCAATAGTAACAAGAGCAAAAGGTCAAGCTCACAGCGTCCTGCCAACAAATGAAACACTCCTGCATGCCTTGGCACTATATCTTGTGTGTAGCAGAAAAATACAGTGCAGCTCCCGGCCTGTGCGTAGATCAACCACTTCCAAGGCTACGTGTTTCTATCCCAGCACCGACAACTGCAGAAACAAGGCGTAGACTATGACGATATCCTTCCTGTTAAGCGGCCAAGCTGCTGCATGTTGCGAGGTGACATTTGGCCTGTTAAATGTAGGTGCCGGCGTGCGCGGAGAGGCTCGCCAGCGACAGTGGCCTCCATCACCAGCAGCACTCGGCACCTGCTATCCTCAGCTCAGTGGGTGACGCAAACCAATTAACGATTCATTAGGAGGGACAAAGAAAGCGAATTAGTCACCACCTGGCCCCATGGAGAGGGCACCTGCACTAGTGCGTATGTGGGTTATTCTGCTCCCAGCTCCTGCTAAGACCTCGGGCCTGTTTGGAAGTCAGAGGATGCTCTGTGGCGCTGTGGCTGCCTCTCGACGTCTTCTGCTTCTGCGACGGTAAATCAGATCAAGCTCGTCCAAATGACCCCCCCAGTCCAAGAGCAGACGGAATTCAAATTATTGTCATCTATTGTCTATGTCATTACTGTCACTGTTGATTACAGCCTCTGTCGGACGGGGCTCGATGGACTCCACCGCCAAGGGTCGAGTGCATGGTATGGCTGAGCCGAACTCTTCCTCGGCGGTGCGACTGCACTTGAAAAACATTAATTTCGCAAAAAGGCAGGGAAAACACTTATGTGAATGGTGGTGGATGTGGAGGTGGTGTGTCGGGGCCGTTTAGTGGGGTTATAAATAAGGTGTGTGGAAAACAGCGAGGGACAGAGAGCCTTTGATTTACTGGAAATGGCTGGCGTCTTCCCCGGGGAGGCATAACGACAGCATCATGTTTAAAGAAATATCATAAAGATCAAGCAAATCCCCCCATCACTCCCACTTGGAGGAGCTCAGAGGAGTTCATGGAAAATGGAAAAGGCTGGAGCCCAATCAATACAGATGCAATAGTCTGCAGCTCTCAGCCAGCTCCCTGCTACACTATGCTGTTGTTTCACTCAGCTATACCCCAATTTAACCCCCCCACCCCAGCCCACCCCACACCATATCCCCTCCACTCCCCTCCTCTTTCCAGGACATGACGTTAATATACTCATGTTGGTTCACAAACAGTAAAAATGTGTGAAGCGCACTGGCCCCATAACCACTGTTCACAGCTTTATGTGTGGGTTCTGAGTGCACCAGCAGCTGGTGTTGGTTCAGCCAAGGTTTGTCTCATACCCACTGATGATGAGAGCTTGTTTTTATGTGCGTTTCCTTTTTTACTGTGAAGAGCAGCAATTTGGTGACCCGGGGCTCGTTTTCAGCCAATAACAAACCTCTGCTCTGCTGATGGGAAAATGAGCAAACCTCCAACAGCACTTTGTGTCACCAAGACAAACTACTAGCAACCTGAGTTTACACCTGAACTCAATGGGAAAGTGCAGCAGGGCGGCTGAACCCACCGCTAGTCATCAGCTTTTCATGGGCGGTCTGGCCGGCCGGCTCGGCTTCCTCTGAGGCGAATACATCAAATGAGGTTCCTGGCTGCATATGTTAAAAAGGCTGCGGTCCCTGTGAAGGCAAACAGCTAGGGCTTCATTTCCCAGAGACACACGGGGTCTCCTGGCCCTCCATCATCCTTTAACGAGAGAACACGAAGATTACCTCCACAATCACACCATTAACCTGCCTACAGACGCTAGAAGAGACATCAATCACATGCCTGCCTGATGCCTTCTCATGTAAGCGCCAGCTATACGTATAGATACCTCTCCACCGCCACCACCATACCTCCGTTCCGCCCTTGCTATCGTCAAAGGACTCTGAGGTGTTGTGCATAATATGGGCAGATCAGGGAGTCATCTTCATCTCCATGCTAATGCACCTCCAGCCAAGCACATGGCAGATCCACACAGATCGGGCTGTTGCACAGAGAGTTACGGCTCGAGGACGGACTGCAACTGGCAACTCTCTCCTCCTCTTTTGGCTGCAAGATATGGCTCCGGCCCTGGCTTTGGCTCGTAGCACATTCTTTGTTTTCACCCGTTTTGTGATAAAGGATATGGCTACCGAGGGAATGGGCTTGGCCGCAGGTTGATTTTACAAGCAGGAGTAAAGCCTGGGGCAGAGCAGCAAGAGAGAGACAAAGGAAACCTGTTAGCGCTCCTCCATAACTCTTCGCGCCGCAACAGAGTGGGCAGAGCACAGCCTCTGGGACAAGGCTGCTGGGAAATACTTACTGATAAGCCTCTGAGAATACTAACAGTACACGCTAGTGAGTCTCTCTGTGAGCATCTGAGTGTGTGTGAGAGAGAGAGGGAGAGGGAGAGAGAACAAGGTGGCATGTGTTTAAGAAAGAGAATAAGTCGAGAACAAATCCATAAAGGAAGAGAGGAAGAAGAGTGAAGGGCTTCTGAGTGACATACAGCGAGAGACAGGGAGACAACAGAAAAGAGAGGTTCCCATAAAGAGCGCAATTAGCAATTATGCAGTCATCAATTACAATTATCACAACTGGTGATTATGCAATTATCACTCTAAATCATCGTTTTCCCCCTCTGCTTTACCAGTTGGCCACCCCCTGTGATTTGGTTGTTTGAGGATAGGTTGGGATGATGCAGGTGATTAGAGTGTGTGATGATGATGATGGCGGGGGTGTCGGGTGGGTGTCAAAACGCATCTTGCACTGTGTGTGTGAGCAAATGTGTGTGTGACGCTTGGAGCATGTCTGCATGTGCCTGGCTTTACACAGCAAGCGATTTAACTCTCTGTTTTTTGCATGTGTGTGGGTGTGTGTGTGGGTGTGTGTGTGTATGTGTGTGTGGTGTATGCAGCGTTCATGAATATACCGTCGCCTCCATCTCAAGGTGAATGTGGTTGGTGCTGCAGGTGGTTTGGGGACAGCAAATGTATGGTTCCAGAGTCCCTGAGGCCTCTAAATTACCTGTCATCTTTCCCATGATGCAAAGGTCAGTGCACAATCATAGGGAGTCCATCCTACTGTGGTGCTCAGTGAGCGCCAGTCCAGCCCACAGGCTGACAGGATGTCACAACAGCCCCGGTCCCGCTCATGCTTATTAGAACAAAACAGTGGGAAGCCCACCACCACCGTCACACCGCTTGTCACAACACTTTCCAGAGGAATCCGGCCGGATCCTGACAAACGTTCAGTCCTTGGTGTTAATGTAAACGTAAGAAAATAAGGCTAAATGTGGTCAGCGCTCTACTTTCCTGCCCATTGAGATGCTCTTAAACCCAAAGCTGGACAGCGCTCTTTTCAGTTTTCAAATCTGTATCGGTAAAACATTTTCAAGATGAAAAATATATCCATCAGTCATGCGGTCCTGTTGCTGACTTCAGCTGTCCTTCATTTTTAATGCAGCCAAGTGTAAGAGGGGGTGTAACCAACCGACCAACCAACCAACTAAATATTTTCATTATGGATTATGTTCTGCTATTAATATCTTTTTTTATTAATGGGCTAATTATTACTCGCAGACATTAGAGAATGACATGATGTATAGATATTGCTGGTCCTGCTTAACCAATAGTCTGAATTCAAATACATTCAATGTACATGAATGTAAAACAGAAAACATCATTCCCTAACACTGGAGAAGCTGGAAACAGGGTGTATTAAACAGTTTTGCTTGATACATAAAAAGGCTGAAAAACATTCATTTTCAGTCAATCGACTAATTGTCTCAGCCGTGATACAGATGCATTTTTAATACAGCCATCAATAATATTTTGTTATAATAATGAGGTTAAGCTGAGCCAATGGTCCAGTCATTTGGGTTTTAGGGTTGTAGTTTTAACTGACTCCATGTTCATATAGTCCACATCATCCTCTACATCAGCTTTAACTCTCATTTTAGTTCAGGGGCCACGTACAGTGAACTCTGATCTAATGTGGGCCGGACCAGTCAAATAATAGTATTAAAACCTATAAATAAGAGAACTTTAAATTTTCCCCTCATTTTAGTAAGTACATTATTCAGATTCCTTTTACAAAACATTATAAACAATCTGTACAGTTCTTGAATATACAATACATGCAGCTTCAACAATACTATGTCTCTTCTGTCTTCTTTCACACTTTCATCATCATCATTCATCGCACGCTTGACACCCTTGCTCTAAAGTCTGCCGAGAAGCCCTGAAATACAGGTCATAATTTCAAACTGATCTGATTGTGAGTGTGAGATGGTGTGATGTGTTTTACCAGCTGACTGACCACAGGAACATGTGCATCACCGACAGAGCGTGGCGTGATTCAGCTGATCCAACATGGTGTTAAAACAATCCCACTTTCAAATTTGGGCATGTGATCTGTATGTTCAAAAAAGCAAATAAGAAAACCACCGCATTCCCTTCAGAGGCAGGGAAAGATCAGATTTTAGCCGTGCCACACAGCACTCGTACAGCTGTCACTGCAGGCGTTTGTTTTGCGTTGAGTGCAGGTTCAAAGGAGAGGCGGGAGGAGAGAGATGAGTTGGTGTGGAGTGACTGATGAGTGTGTGGAGGAGAGGGGCAGAGGTAAACCCTACTGCAATACAGTCTGGATGGCGAGAGACCCGTGTACACCCACACACACCCACCCACGTACGCGGACACACACACACACACACACACAGATACAAACTCGAAGAGCGCATGCAAACACACACGACAAGCTGCAGTCACGCAGATGCACGCTACACACACAGACTGTGTTTCGGGGCAGATTTAATCATGGTGACATCCATCTCAGAGCGGTGGTAGCAGCATGGCGGTGGCTGTGGCCATCTCTGGATGCCCAGCGAGATGAGCAGTCAGAGCACTGACACACATCTCGTCGCCACGTCAATTCCAATCAGCGGTGCCTGTCAGTCAACGCGCCGTGCTCACAACCGACTGACGCCACTGCCGCTGCAGAGCTGCCGTCTCAGCCAAATGAATGGCCAGAGCTGACCAGACCAATACTGCTTTGTAGCCCTCATCCCACTCCTGATGCAGACATGATGCAGTGACAAACTCAGAGCAAAAACACAACTCAATCCATGGAGCTTTTATAGGAGAAGCTCACCTGTCAGTACGGAGCAGAAACATTTCAATAAAGGTTTAAAGCCAGATCTCAAGACTCTGTTAGTCCACAGAGGAGATGGACTTTCATATGATGTTTTACAGCTATTATTGCATTAGCAGTCAATGGATTAAAGAGACCAAGAGTCTACAGCCTGACTTCACTGCACTGTGTGGATGCACTCAGGCCCAGTGCTGCTTCAAACTAAATACTAACATCAGCACAATAATATGCACTGTCACAATTATTCCACAAGACGCAGCTGGAGGTTGTCTTACTTTACCTAAATATAAAACTACATCAGTTAAACATATGTGGAATTCAAGACCAAACTTTATTAAACGAAATATATACGCTTTTAAAAAAGCACCAAAATAAGACTATTTAAAAAGAAACTTCATCAATTAAGGCATTTTCATTGATATATAAGAATCATATATAGTCTATGTTCTATATATTCGACATTCAATCACATTTATTTATAAGATCAAGATAGACTCAAGTACTAGACTCAGTTGGAGCTGTCTTGTCTTGTCTTGTCAATTTCAATTGTAGTTTTTGTTATTTGTTATTTTGTCAGTTCTTGTACTTTTCAAACATGCATGTATTGTTTCATGTCAGTGTGTGATGTTTTATTGTCACCATGTGATCTGTTTGGACTCCAGGAAGAATAGTGGATGCTACAGAGAAGCAAATGGGGGATCTTAAAGAGGAACTATGCAAGATTTTTCCCTTAATTAAACAGCTATGGAGTAATAGTGATGGTTAAATGACTTGTTACAGGGAGGATGGAGGCTCTCTGCCTTCCACCTAGCGTCTCTCGGTCGAAAACCAACCTCACAAGATCAGCACCTCTGCCCCGGTGTCCCAGCTCTTGTCCTGTGAGACACATAGACTGCTTTACAGCACTACGACACAAACACACCCTGTAATCCGTGATCTCAGGCTAACATTACCCACCTCAGTAGACATCACTCCACAGACTGCCTTCTCACCGGCTTCATTGAAAACAAGTGAACATGGCCAGGGGGGCAGGGAGGAGGGTTAGCTGTGAGTTTTGACGACAGTTAAAAAAAGCACTGTAGGGGGAGCTCTGTAGAGAAAAGAAAGCGACCACAACAGCGAAAAAGCAACTGACTTGCATAGTTCCCCTTGAATACACAAGACAGAACAACAATGTTAGCATGCTAATATCTAACAGGTATATTGTTGAGCATATTCACAGTCTCAGTGCATCATATTTACATGCTAACAAGCACCAATTTGCACTAAACACAAGTGCAGCTGAGGCTGATGGGATTGTTAGAAGTTGTAGTCATCCAGTCGTTTTTGAGACATTTCACTAAAAAACCACACAAGTGTTTAGGATTCATCCTCTGGGGACCATAACTATCTGTGAAGTGTTTCATCCATCTGATCACTGCTTCAGTCTGGATGTAGTGGACAGATTTTATACACTGCTTTCCTCACCTAAAAAGGTGCATCAAGATATATGATGTAAAGAGTTGAATAGGGGACGTGACAACATGAGCAAGACCTGAGGTCAAAGCCCCAGTGGAGAGTGCCGATAATGACCCAGGCTGAGAGGAGAACACATCTCTACAGATCAAGGCGGGGCTGACGTAATCCCGACGGACATGGCACACGGTGCAGCACAGGGAGACAGAACATGGCACGACATTAAACCAAGATCAAAGGGCCTTCTGTCTCCAGCGCACAGCAGGTGCCTTCTGGGTCCCCCCCCTCGCCATCAACAGGCGGCAGAACCGCCGTGTTACCCGCCCTCTCGACAAAACTCAAAAGCGCCAGCCTCGGCGCTAGCACCTCAAAGTCACGGCAAAGTCAAAGTCAAGAGCCGGTGAGAGACAAACGGAGGAAAAGAAAACAAATCTTTTGTGAATGTCTTTGTAGTTCAAAAGACAGGAGTTGTCATTTTCTTTGAGCTGGCGCTTTCAAATGTTTGATGCAGCGAACGACCTAAACCTTGAGGAAAGCGTGTCTGCTGAAAACGTATCTATCATGGCATGATGGGAGGGAGCGGGGGCGTGCTGAGGCTAAGATGAAGGCACCGGTTGATGTGCTGAAAGGGAGGGCTGTGAAAAGTAGTAATGAGTGTACCTGGACTAGATTTCAGTGCTGGGAGAACAGTTAAGAGGAGAAGAGAGAGGAGAAGTGTAGGTAAGGGCTAATTATAAAAATAAAGTGCCCCCATTATCCTGGCGCTGTACTGCCCTAGTGAACAAAGCTACAACAGATGGGGTGTCATGGGTAACTGTGCCAATGTGAGCCAAAGCCCTGGAGTGGATGGACCCTGGCAGGCCGCTGGTGGAGCAGCCCTGGCATGGGGGAGGCACAGCTGCATATCTCGCCCTCAGACACATGTTGACAGTGTTTCTCCAGCCCTGCCTACACTAGTCAAGGTGAGACAGCATGACACGAGGGGGGAGAGAGAGAGGGAGAGAGAGAGAGGGGGAGAGAGCGCTCCACTATGATGGATAGTGCTCTCCATCCACCTCTCCTCTCTCTCCCTCTTAGAAGGCTGGTGACTTTCCAGTGAGGCAATTATCATTGCGGAATGCATAATAGCCTAATTAATTACAGGTGTCAGCGCTGCCTTTGTTTCAGCATGGAGGAACATCATGCCAAAACTGCATCCGCTAAAAAGAACAGCGCTGATGAACGAGCCTTGAACGGCGGCTAGAAGAGCGCAGCTGATGGAGGAGCGAAACGCCGCGGAGACGACTTGAAGTCTGCCAAACAATCCCGCGTCCGTTGCGAACACAAGATGGATTGGAAACACATGGTGCAGAAATTAGGTCCATTATTTGCTTGATAAATCTGCTGTTGTCAATCGTAGTTGCTCGGATGGGCGTCTCAGGTAGGCCCTGCATACGACAGCAGTGGCGATGGGTAATTTGGTTGTGAGCAGCAGAGGCCGGCGTGGCATCGACGGCGGCGGCGGTGGCACTATCAGACGACGGAGACGGCCTCCTCACCCAGCATTGCTGACAAACACAGCATATCATTTGTCCTGTCAGATTTGCCGATTTCATTCATTGTAGAGTGAGGAAGCCGGGAAGCAGACAATTGCTTGGGAGGGAGGACAAAAAGAGCTAACAGGACCTGTGAAGGAGAGAAGTGAATGATGGGGCGACTAGGGAGGAGAGACAGCCCAGAGATTCCTGCTATTCTCCTCCTCAGCTAAACACAGGCATACACTGGCGCTGAACTTAACACAACATCACGTGTGTGCACGCGCCCGTGTGTGTGTACTGTACAGCGTGTGCGTCTGTCTGTGGGGGGTCGTGGCAGTAGGCTGATAATCCCTCCACGCCCCCCAGGCGGTGGGGGCTCATTGTAGAGTACATTGAGTCTAATAGGAGCGGGCGCTGCAGTTGTATGCAGCGCTCTCTGCTCCCACTGTGAGAAGAGTTTTACATAATTAATGACTGTTGATGTTTCCCAGGTAGTCGCCCGGCAAATTCACTCCAGACTCGGCTGCCACCGTCGTCGGTTCCACAGAGAATGAGCGACACCAGAACAGACAGCTTACATTACAGGCATAAATAAGGCAATTTTGTACAGTGTCTTCAGACATTACCGTGAGGGGGGGTTCAGGGCCAATGATTCGACTTGCTTCTGAGAAATGCTCAGAAAGAGCTTTTCTATGTCATGGAGTCTTCAGAGAATTTGTGCTTGATGCAAGTAAAACTGCTTCCTTTAGTGTTTTTTATAATTCTGTATGCTGTTAGAGACGTGCGGGTAAAAGCGCGGCGCCTTCTCAAGATAACAGCTGACGGGGCTCCAGACGGATGATCATCCACATCTGCATGGATCCGTCTAATCTGGATGTCGATCTAAACACACGTCAGCCTGGTGGTCCGGGTCTGTGTGTTCCAGGCCGCTGGCACCAGTGACGCCCTGTGGCCCCGTACATATTGCTGGGAGGCAGTCCACATTTATACTGGAGCGTGTTAAATTAAACATTTAAACACGACACCAAGGGAAGGCTATTTTTTACTGCTCTCGGCCCACTACTCATTATTAATTTGTAATAACCTTTAAGGCTTTTTGATGTCATACATATTTTACGGAGAGATATCACTCTCAGCCAGACTGGAGAGGGCCTGTCGATGACAGATCACCAGAGTGCCACAGAAATGTGCCTTCATCTGCTATAATTAGGAGCAGGTGAGGGTTAAGAGTGATCTCTGGGCCGTGTGTGTGTGTGTGTGTGTGTGTGTATGCATTCATTTGCGCATGGGCTCACACACTAATGCATCAGTGTGACGACACATCAGGACTTGGATATTAAAAAGTGGAGTTGCCTAAAAGCGAGGGGGAAGGACAGATTGCAGGGGCTGGAAGGATTTCTCCCAAATTATTTTGCACAAAAGAAAACTGTGTGTAATGTCTTCCTGACAGCGACCTGACCATCATTTTAAAGCCTTTCAGGCATTTATGAATGCCCGGTGTAAAGGAGTCCGTTTCTGCTGCATAAATCAGCTGATTGGCCGAACACTGGAGGGAAGGGGACGCATTAACAGCCCCCGCTCTTTGTCTCCTTCATATTCCTCTGTTAGAGGCGCTGGCCGAGGCCCATCTTGCTCCCGCTCTGCTGGGAGGCCCTCCGTGCCCGTTGGATGCCAGCCTAAAGCTCATGTACACTGGTGCCAACACGCCACTAAAAGCTGTAAAACACATGAGCTCTGTTTGGTTAATGTACACTGATTGACCTCTGCTGCCAGCCATTTGATGTCATGATTGTAATGACCGGCTTTCTTGCCTGATCGCTCATATACAATGTGACAGGCGTGAGGTGGCATTTCAATCTGAGTGAGTGAGGGCTAATCAGATGAGATGCCTACACGAGCAGGAGCCGATGCCCTAGTAAATATAAAATGATAGCATTCAAAATGCATGGCTTCATGTTTGTTAAAGGGCCAGTTTACAATAATCGTAAAGAAAACACACTCATGATGAGGTCTAAAAATACAGTTTAGATATCATGACCTCTGCCTCCCTCCCACTGAAATGGAAGGGAAATGGAATTTCATTTGTGCTGCAGTCCTGAACATTTATAATCAGACTTTAAAACAGTGTGGCTGTGCTGTGGTTTCCAGCCTGTTCTGCTTGTGAACCCCTAATAAAACCCTTAATCAATTTGTTAGAAAGTGACTTTCCTTTCTGCTTCACTTGAATGTGTGTTAGCAAAACAAGAACCATTTCAGAAGAAAAAGGCAAATATCAGAGAAACAGTTTTATCTTGTCTCCTACTCCAATGAGCATCTCTTGATCTTGTGTGCAAAATACAGAGGGCCTAGGTCAGAGCCCCCAGCAGCCAAATTCTGGGGGGTCTCAACAAAAAGTTTAAAAAAGAAATTAAGTTAGAAATATGGATTCATGTTTTATTGTAGTGTTTCCTTGGTTACCAGATTGTTTCATTAGAACCATTCATGGTTCAAAATGTGGGAGATACTGACCCCCCCAATTAGGATATGGACCACTCCAACCAACAGGAATAAAAGCAATAGTTTGGTGGGGGTTGAAATGTTCATATTATCATTATGTCATTGTAAATGTATGGTAACTTAGTATCCCTCTGGCTGGTTAAAATCTAATGTGATACAATTTTCAGACACCCCTAAGGTGGACTGTACCATATCTGAACCTCCGTCAGGGTCAACTGTTGACCTGAGGTGGCCTCCATCAAGCAGAGTGATAGGGAGAGACTACGGTCTATGAGCAGGTGGCTCCTTCATTTCATCATCTACACTTTTCATGAAGGATTTTTTCCACTGGACAGTCTGTGGATCATCCTGAACAACAGGGACATTGTTCCCTCTGATTTTTTTGTAATTCATATGAGCTGCTGCGCTGGGCTGCAGGCAGTAACATCAGACACGTATATCTGAAAATCTTCATGGTAAAAACACCTACACTCTCATTTGGGTGAGGAAGCCCTTTAAAGAGTTGCTTCACACAATAAGCGCTCTTTTTTTGTTACATCATTGTAAAGCAGACATTCAGGAGCGCCAAATCAATCTTAAGCAGCTTCAGCAACAACTCTTCAGCAAGCTTTATATATAGGACCTGACTTTAGTGGTTATCTATTGGATGCTGAGCGTTACATAACCCTCCATATGCTCAGAGTGTAGGACAATTCCGTACGGGTTATAAATAAAGAAACCTGACGCACGGCTGCAGCCACTGTGATTTGGGCAAGTTCTCACATGGGATGTCATAGTTCTGCAGTGCTAGCCCCACTGCTATTTCAGGCTCTGCCTCATTAGAACATCCGCCGTGAGTGAACAAAAAAAAAAAAAAAAAAAAAAACAGACTGTACAAAAGACATTTCATTAGGGAAGAGAGAGCACGAAGCTGCGGTGCGTTCAGGACTAAAAACTTCATGCGTTTGCTACATTAAGAGCAGATCCATTGTGATGCACACGCTCGTACACAAACAGTGAGGTGAGCCAGGTAACACTACAGCTCTGAGATCTGTGTCACATGGTCCCACAAGGAGGAGGTCTGCAGGCCGGCGATGACAGGGGCACAAACACGCAACCTGCCACAGTGACTGCAATTACTCCACATCCACTGGCTCCAACAGGGGACCATGTGTGTGTGCATGTGTGTATGTGTGTGTGTTAAAATGTGAAAGAGGAAAAGTGAGGGAAGGGACATGAGATTAAGCAGGTAAGTGTGAGTACTTGCATGGGGGGGGGGGCACACATTATTGCATGACTGCCTGTACCAGCCTCTGTGATTGTGTGTGTGTGTCAGGTCAGGCGTAGATGTGCGTGCCTGTAGAGGCCCTCTCACACCACAGCGTCTGGCTAATTTAGTTAGGGAATAGCTGGCTGTCCTTCAGGTGAATGGACAGAGATTGGTCTCAATATGAGATGTAATAAAACAAGCCCATCACTGGATCTCACCGCACCTTCGGCTGTCCTTCACATGTCTCGCAAGAACACACACACACACACATCCCCACACACACACACCTCAAGAATGCTACTAAGATTTGCCACTTTGAAGGAAAAAAAAACAGAAACGCTTTGCTTTCCCATTTATTTTACATTCTGCTTATTTATATTTGTCACCTCCTAAAATATATAGAATAAGAGCTGCACAAGTGTGTGAATTAAACATAAAGCCTGCGCTGCTACAATATTAACATCTTGATAAAGACTTAAACACAATGTACATCTCAGCCGTTCCAAATCCTTCTGTACTGCCTGTCTCCATCTGCTTCGCTGTCGTGGATTAACATTGTTCTATATAATCAGTGGTCTTGATTATTTTAATATCTGTTCAGAAAAGGAAGTTTAAAAAAATCCACTACTCCTTTTTGATGAAATCATCATCAACCCTTGAAGTACTCAATATAACTGTTTCAAAATACTCAATAAAAAGTAAGATTAATCATGTACTCACAGTTTCTGTGTTTATTGGGAAAACATGATTCAGAGATGCCTTTCTGTTAATAACAGTGTTAAGTTCTTACTACTGATGCAGGACTCATTTTATTCATGTAGTCTAGTGGTTCCCAACCTTAAGGCCTGCCCTCTGTGAAGGGCCGTCAGATAGATCTGGTGAGCTGTGGGTATCTACAATCTTTGTTTTTGTTCTGCTGAATCATTTGTCACAAGCCAGGGGAAGCTGGGAACCACTGATTTAATCTATCTAATGTAAAATCTTAGAAACTCTTTAAACTACTAACTTTTGGTGTTAAGTAACTGTAACGGAGTAAAAAGAGCAACATTTCTCTGTGAAATGTAGTGGAATTGATGAGTGGATGTGGAAGGCGGCATAAAACAGAGCAGTACCTAAAACTGTACTGAAATGTACTATAAAGTATCAGTGCTGTGAAAGCCAGGGACTTGGTGGACCTCTACATACCCCACTGACTGGGTAACAGTGGCTGTCTGTGAGGACCGCCGCATGGTCGCACTCCCTCGTTCCACCTGTCCTCTTGTTTGGCCGCAGCCAGCTCTTGCTCTTTCCTGCCAGCTGCGAGCATCCAGTGCCTGGCGACCAGCAGCTTTTTTTCCCCCTTTGGCTGTCTCCTCAGCCCCACTCCAGGCTGGGGCCCTTCACTCCAGAAGAAGAGCTGGAGCTTCCCCACTAAATCCACTGAGACCCAATTACAGAGGCTGCAGGAGAAATCGCGACAAAGATGCAAAGTTACTTTGCTTTAATTGAGGACGTGTTTAACACTCTCCTCAGGCCACCACGGCCACTTTACGTCTCGGATGAAACACAGAGCCCTGCAGTGGGACTTTAAAACATATATCTGTTTGTGACAAAGGCAAAGAACATTCGGATCTGTGGGGCTTAGACATTTAAGGGCAGTGGTGTGATTTAGGACGTTGAATTTCCAGTGTGAAATGAGAATAAAACAAGCCGCTCTCTTAGAGGAGCAAAAAACACATTTGATTTGTGGTGAAGAAACAACACTTTAATGTGGGGTGTACATCAGAAGAGTCGCTCCCCTCCCTGGTAAGAGAGTTACTTCACTTCCAGCTGCTGTTTTAATAGAGCCACATGTTAATTAGTATTGTAGTTAATCCCATATTAAAGAGACCCAAACTGTCAGGTCATATTATAAACAATCAGTCCTATGTTCGTGCATGTGACATTTGGAGCTGCTATCTCTTCTAGCAAAATGTTCCCTAGGTACTAATTGGCCTACTTTACGCTGTCTTTCTTTGAATTGCCACTTTCTTTATCATTTAGGATATTAGCCTTGACAAGCATCATCCCATATACCATAGGCCCACTAAAAGTGGAGTGGAGCTTCAGCATTTTTTTTTTTTTTTTTTTGCGGAGGGACAGCAAAAATGGAAATAAACGATTTACACTAGCATGTAATGCTGCAAGATCTACCTTCATGGGATATTAAATGCAATTTGAAAGAAGAATAAAAGTTCAAACACTTAGCCAGCAGCAAAGTGAGTGTAACTTTTCTCTGTTTGCATTATTTAAGATAGGCTCCATCATTTTATCAATCTATCGATCTCTCACCAGAAAGATGAAAATGGAAAAATAATGAGGCCGATGAATACTGTGTAAAGAACATCAATGTGCAAAATTTAATTATCTGTGCTGGAAAGGAGAGGGAAAATGTGTCGGCTGTTTTCTAAAACAAAAAGAAAGTGAAAAAAGGAGCAGTTAATATTTTTTCCCTCTCTGCATATTTTAATTACCAGATCAATCATAACTAGAGTGCAGTACTGCAGAGAAAAGAAAATTGCAAGTCTAAATGAAAAACAATAGATTTGCTTTAAAGTCTTCGCTCTTTTGAAGTCTAAATTAAAATTTCAGGTACCTTTACAAGAGCCTTCTTCAGAAAGTTATGATATTTAATTAGCGTGTTTAGATTTTGCTGAAATTAAACTTCACAGCCGAGCATCATGTGAAATGAAGACTGGTATTCCCAGGCTTCAGCAGGGGGAGACGGGGGGAGGGGGGACACCACAGATGAAGAGTGGGAATTAAATCACTTCAGCACATGAGGACGGTGTATCCTCTGACAAAAGCTCATGTTCTTTTGACTTGTGCTGCCACTGGCTTGATCTGAGTCTGGATCTCGCTGCTCATTGGAGTGGAGAAACAACTTTGCTCTCTGACTGTGTCTGTGCAGCTCCGATTCTGCGCCTGAAATCGGAGAATTGCGCCATAGAATTGGCGGAGCAGCTCCCCCCCCCCGTTCCGCCTGTTCCTCCTCACATGAGCTTTTCCTGGTTGTGCTAGCGCTGATGTTTATTTCTCCTGGCATGTCCTCGCCGGCGCTGAGCCACCGATTTCACACATTTTTATTGGCTAATTTGACTGTGCTCTTGCCAGCAGCTGAGAGTGAGCCAGGAGTCGGAGAATCACAGAGACAGTGCTGCTGCTGCTGCTAGTGCTGCTGCTCTCTGACTTGAGGTGCCTGGAGGGAGCAGGGAAGGGAGGGCGGCCCTCACCTGTCTCATAACAAGTAGTTGACCGTGTTAGACTGAGGCGAGCTAGGCCTTGGAAGCTGCCTCTTAGATTAGTTACTGTGTGCTGCTGGTGAGTGTCTGTTTGGTGAGGGGTCAGGAGGGGAATGTGATTGCCTGTCTCTTAAGGTGACAGGGGTTTAGAGGAGCCGATGTACACCCAGTCAGACGCCCAATAGGAGCGATGCAGCCGGCGCTATGCGTGCGTCCATCCTCAAACATGGCTAACATTTGCACAGCAGCGGCAGTCAGGCGTGACGTCTCCGGGCTCTGAGGTTTGTGCTGTCAGGACGGTAGAAATTAAACCTGGCACTGCAGAGCAGAATGTGCTGAAACTCATCAATTCCACATGGCTAGAGAGCCAAGTGCCTATTTATAACATCCCCCCCTCTCTTCTTTACCTGGTGTGCATCCCTGGCTCTAAACACGCATCCATAATGATGAATACACCCAACTGGGACGCTCCGACAGGGCATCAGTCAGGACAGGAAAACAAACACGCCAACACACACACACACACACATCAGATCACAGCACAGCAGAGGAGGGATAAGACTGACACCGGGAAGGCTGATGGAAAGGTTGAGTCGTCTCAGCATAAAAACACCCAGCATAATCACAACAGTCAAGGAAACAAAAAAAAAGGGCATCCAGATATATTAAACTTCTTCAAAAAAGGCCCAGGCTGGAGCTGAAAGATGACGCTCCACCGGTGAAACACCACCACCCAGCTACGGGGCTTGTTTATGTAGTCATTTACTGAATTGATGATATTTCATTTTCAAAGCTACAGTCTGAGCTACTGTGAAACAGACTGATGGCATTCTGTGGAAATTCTGGAGTTACACATTTGTCTTTGGGTAGAAAAATGTGTTCATTTCACAGTGTTTGCAAACACTGCAGACAGAAATCACCTGGACTTCCTGTTTGGATCTGCCACTCACTAGTTACTGTGGCTTTGTTTTCACTTTTCATTCATATGCCCTCTAAAGAAGTGAATGAATTTACCTTGACATGCAACAAGACGATTTATTCTTTCATTAGGACTAAAAGTCAAAGCTTTTACCAGACATCCAGTGCAGCCATATTTGCTACAACCAGTAGAATGTGTAGAATGTGAAAGCTAGTGTTAGCTAGTATTAGCTAGCAGTTCATTCAACTAGCATTATGTAGTTAGTGCTTACTCCTCCAAAGTAACCAATCAGTTAACATGATAGATGCTAACTGTTTAGCTGTCTGTGAAATCACTCTGTTTAATCCAGTCTGTCCTCTTGTTTCCTCTTATCTACCGTAAAACACCAAATAAAGGCCCGGGTGTTTATTCGCTTCAACTGCTGAACTGACCCGGCTTATATTAGAGACAGGCGTCTATATGGGACAGGCTTTTATTTAATTTTGAACAAATCTTAGGCTCAGCAAAGATGAAAAATGGAAAATACTCTCACATCACTCTGCTCTTACTGTTTGAAAGAGTAAGAATAGAAGGAAAGCACCAGATCTGGAGCACACATTCATTCAGAAGTTTAATCTGCACCGATTAAACTTGTTCTAAATAAATGTGTGCTCTGGCTATAGACTGGAAACCAGCTCCCGAGTTCCCAACGGACCGGGCAAAACGACCAGACAAGCCAGGTTTGGGAGGAAAACATACACAACACAACACTGGGTGGTGTTTTAATTTTCAGGTGTTCCACTGAGAACTTTAGCATGAATGAAGTATCTTATATAAATAGACCCGGCGTCTATTTGAGACTCGGCTTTTATTTGAAGTTTTATGGTAGTCTGATTGTATGTATATTATGTTTATGTTTATTCACTAGTGTCATTCACGTTGTGCTCAGTGTGCACTAACTTGATGTGCATGACCTGGGAAGGTTAAGTGGAAACAGCTGTGAGAAGCTGCATGTAGCTCCTCCCTCTGAACATGCAGGTTATTCTGAAGAACTGTGGTTGGACCACAAGCTAATTTAGCTAGTTTTAGCATTTATAATTATTGCTTTATTTTAGGTGCCACTCTTCAGCAAATGTTACATAGGCGCTTTAAACGTATTAGAACAAACAAGGGTCAATAAACAGTCATTACAAGACTTAACTGAATATAAAATGGAAGATAATTATAAATGGATAGATGGTTTTCTGGTGTAAAATGAATCAAATCAAGTCAGATTGAGTCTGCCTCTCAAAAAGCACAACCTCCTTCAAACTGAGACTAAATAAAATAAAAAGCCTTGACTGGGCTATTTCTTCATCTATCAATGTATAAGCTTTGGCATTCGATGAGAATAAGTATTAGAGGTAAGATGGACAGCCATACAATATTTGATCCAATATCCACATATAAGCTTGTTTGTCTTTGACAAGTCATAATCAATAAAAGTAAACTTTAAAGTAATAAAGACTGAAACAGTAAGTGAACAGAAGTGCATTAAGATTGGGTCAAAGCACCTTTTCTGCCCTGATGTGCAGAACAGACGAGGACATTCATCCTCTGGGGATGCAGAGGACGTAAAAGACTCAAGGAAGGTATTATCTAATGTCCAATTACAACCCCACCCCCACCCCCCCCACCCACACACACACACACACACACACACACACCCCTCCCCCTCTGCTCCGTCTCTCTCTCTCTCTCTCTCTCTCTCTCTCTTCTCTCCCTACCTTCCTGCCTCCCACCTTCATTCTCTCTCCTTAGTATGAAGAGGACACAAGTGATAAACCAGGAGCAGAGAGCCGGTGGTTTACATGGCCCTGGAGCCCATTATGTTCCCCACAATAGGCTGGAGGCCTGGACGTGCTGTGAATAGGTAATGGCCTGGAGATCCTGGGGCTGGCCTGCTGCTCAATGAGCCCGAGACAACCGAGCATGAGACGGGCATTAGAGATACACCTCGTCAACCCAGTATGGAGCAGTCTAGTCATAGCTGGGGGGGGGGGGGTAGGAGAGTGGGAGTGAGTGAGAGGAGTAGGAGGGTGTCATAAATGCCCCTTACATAAGGTAGGGAATGAATAATAAGAAAAAGGGAATATTCAGAGCAACTGTGAGGCAGGGATGTGGTTTATTGGCACAGATATATGGGCCTATAATGTGCAATATACATGGGAATCAATGCTAGCTGCTTTTAAAACTGTATTTAGTCTATGAGCTGCTTTGTAGCAGACTGTATGAAACTGTTGCTTGCTTTTTTCTGACCTCACCTTCCCAAGTTAGCCATCCACTCCGGCAATGTGTACCTAATAACCACAAGGTTTAGCCCATGATGAAGATCTGTCTTCATTGAGCTGGAAAAGCTGTAGCGTCGCCAAGCATTTTTCCTAACGGCGCAGTCCCTCATCTATGAAAGTGCCATAGAGCCCCTCAGACAATTAGGCAGGGAAAAGCTTTATGACCGTTAGACTCACTCAGTGAGCGGCACTCTCACCGCCAGCGCCGCCAGGAGCGCTGGCTCGTGCAGAAAGGTAATTACGGAGCCTCTCATAATGACACGGAGGAAGCTTGCGTCATAACACCCACAGCCTTTTATCATGGCGCTGTAATTAATTATCATCCTTTACTCTTTGATTCATTCCACTATTCATAACATATTCATACATTCAAGAGAAATTATCATTTCCTTCAGGAATTAATCAAAAGGAGGAAGAACTGGTCGTCTCCCGATGGATGATCAAAGACGGTGTTTGTCTACCTCGCCGCGTGGCGGGCGAGCTCAGGGCAAGGCACTGTGGGCAAGGTCTGTGACAACACTGAAGCACTTCTATCTCTGGTCAGACCGTCTGCATGACTGCGTTCAGCACGAGAGCTCAGCTGCAGATGTTTGCGATAAATGACGGGCAAATGGATGTGACAATCCCAACAACTGTTACGGCTCCTGTTGCAGATTATCCCTCGTTTCTTCTGCCGTTCTCCGACACACCGCCTGACAGGGCAGATTATGAATAAACATGACGTTTACATGATCGCTTCTGTGCAAAAGAGATGTACGAATCACGACGGTACAGCCTCGGTGAGTTTGCTTTTCCGTCTTTCTACCTTTCCTGAGCATCAAACGTCAGTTTAGCGTAGGTGAGACACGCAGCAGCCATTTTGAGATCTCTTTACTGAGTTTCAAGGAGTTGAAAAAAAGCTGCTGCATAGTCAAAATACCTCCCGTGGTCTCACAGAAAACAAGCAGCAACAACAACAACATACATAAAAAAAAAAAAACACCGTCTTCCCCCACATCATCACTTCCAACCTCGGGGGAAGAAATGGCACAGTTAGACTCATAAACAGGTGTCCACCGGCCCCCGGTTCGTGCTGCTTTAATAGCTGTTTGATGTTTTTGATGTCTAGTCAGCTCAATCGTACCTTGCTGCTTGATAATGAGGGCCAATAATGATTCCTGAGCTTGAGGGGTTAATGGTATGTAACCGGCAGAGCTGCTAATTACACGTTACAAACTATTTATCAGAATCTCCATCTGCGCATTGTGCACGCTAAATTACTCCACGGATTATCATTGTAAAGCAAGTTTCAGTAATTAGGGACCCATACTGCTGTTTTCTTTCTCTGAGAGCACCAAACGACATCAAGAGGAGAGAGAGGGGAAAAAATAGAATGACTGGTTAATTTGGGCCTGATATTCAGATTGCCTCTCCTGGAGAAAAAGAGGCTACAAACATATAAGAAATCCGTCACTGTTTTTTTTCTCCCCAGCCTAACAAAGGTTCATCCTGATGGGAGTTTACACTCTAAAGTGAGAGGGAGGTGTAAATTGCATTGCGGAGCCTACGTAGTCTTGGTGAGACTCGGTGAAGAATGCTTTCTGTATGTTCAGATGGCAGCGAGAGCTCGTGTGAAAGTTGTGTGAACAGTGCGGTCCGATGGGCCCGTCTCTCCAGTGATCGGTTATTTGAGAAATAACTGTCATATCCCTCAGCCCCAAAGGTGTGCCTGAGACCAGGGAGACATGTACCATCTCTTCTCCTTCTTCGCCGTAAATTTTTATTAAAATTACCTTCATTATAAGACAGTGTTCATTATAAAACCAAAAACGCCGGTCTCCCAGGGCCCTGTGGATTAATAAGGACAGCGGTGTATTTTAAGCCGTAAACTCAGCTCCTCACTGTCCTTAATCTCCTTCCTACTTCACAAGGCCAAATTAACACCTCTCCTCAGCTCTGACGGGACCTCATTAGCAAACTTCCAGGGAAAGAAAGAGGAGAGCAGCACGAAAAAGAGGAGAAGAAGGAGGGAAGCGACCAATGACAGCCACCAGCTCTGGGATTAACCCTTTCTCCTCCTCCAGCTCCACAGAAAAACTAGGTCGGCAACGTGTTTCTAATCAGTCGCCTGGTTAGCGATAATTAGAAGGCGAGATTGGACGGGAGAAGAGAGAGAAAGTGGGTGGGGAACATTGAAATGAAAAAGAAAAGAAAGAGAACCTGTCATGTCGCAAACACTTCAAAGGAGCCGACTTCTCCTTTAGAAGTGGCATGATGAGGGTCCAAATACCATGAGGCACTCCTGTGGGCCTCCGAACTGGGAGAGGAGGGGGGGGTTGGTGGAGGGAAGAACCCAGTTCTTTCTCACATATACGCATCCTCTCTCTCTCTCTCTCTCTCTCTCACACACACACACGCACACACACACACACACACACACACACTCTCCAGGACGTTTCTACCATTCACCACCTGTACAGTGCAGCTGCAGGGGAGCTTTAGTCTATCCCAAACCACACAGCCAAACAAGCACATCCAACTCCACCTTCTCCACACAGTCTCCCCCTGCAGCAGCAGGTCCAGGTCCCACAGCTTACACTGAGGTCGTGCAGACTACCGCTGGGTAAAGTTCACAAGCCTCCGCAAGCTGTTTGACATTACCAATAAGGTCAAAGTGTATCAGAAAGCACCAGAGGATTATATTATTATGGTGTGCCGAGTTTGTTCGCTGCACCTCGCGATCAGAAAATAGCCGAGGCTTCTTCCTCCACTGTTAGCTGGCTCACTTATCAATGTGCAGAACATGAGCCCGTGGAAGTTACACAAGAGAGACCAAGAGGTTCCCAGAGAGGCCTGCAGCTAACAAGAGAAAAAAAATCATCGCTCATTATCAGCCATCTATTTTATCTACTATGAAACATCTCCAGACTCCCAGTTGTCAGACATCAATGGTGCTCAAATTAATCCTGTGGGTTTCTGTTTGCACAATAAAGATATGGAAGGGTGCTTCTGATATTTGTGCGACTTTACAGTTCGAGTAATTGAATTAGCACACAAATCAACCACGGAGTATTGCGGAGTGTAGTATTGAATGTGATAGCTCCTGCCAGGGAGCACAGTTGCTTGGGCATAGTCAATTATAAAGCATTAAAAAGAAGCTGCCAATAATCACTTCCAAGAGAACTGAACAATCCATGCTGAGTGTTCTCATGTTTACCAATGATAGGGCTTTCAGGTTAGCGCTGAGCAGGAGTTTGGAGGGGAGAGCGAGACTGGAAACATATTTGTGGTATCATTTCCATAAGCCTCTGCTTTGCGGACCATAACGCAGCTTGCAAATGTGATTTATGACCTTGGTTTAATGGCTGGAGCAGAGTCTTGGTAGGTATCAGATGACTTTTTCAATATGGCGACGTCAGAGGGGGCACGGTGAATGCACCATCACAACAGGAAATGAGGGCTTGTCTCAGCCAAGAAAATATGAGAAGCCCAGATATCTGATCATCTAATGGCAGATAGATGCTACTTCACTTTGACAGAAAAGGCATCAGTCAATAAGCAGCAGATGAGCAGCAACATGAAAAGTATGCCATGGATTCCTCACTCTATCTATCAGATCACTCTATCAGGAGCACAGCGACCTGCACTGGTCAATGCACATACAAAATCCAGCAGGACTGTCTCTTGTTTCAGTAAATTATAATGTGGAAATCATTATTACAGATGCTGCAGCAATGTCCAGCCTGTCCATGTTTTTATTCTGAAAGCCTTTTCTAAATGCAGAGACATGGGACTCACCTGAGCTTGGAAACTCTTGAGAACAGGTGCCACCATCTCCCGGACTTCCTATGCACAGACAAAAAAAGCAAACACTGTCTCAGCATTTTTCATTTTGCAGATGCCCCCACCTGTTCAGGAATCAGCCTGGCCCTGGAGAGGTGTGCAAATGGCTCCACACACAAAAAAAAGACCACTGAAAATCTTTAATGTTAATGGATTCTCTCCATAGCTCCTCTCATACTGCATGTGTGTGCGAGTGAGGTATGTTGTTATGGGGTGTGGGTATTAGTGGTTAAACCTAAAGGGTTTGAGTGGGCATGTTTGAAAAGTGGGGCTTTCCAGTAGCTTGCGTTAGAGCTCAGAGATTCAGACTTGTGCGAGCTCCCACAGCCTCAGGTAAGGGGATTGTGCTGCCAGTGGTGACAGCCTGATCCTGTCTTAAACGCCTGTATTATACTGTCAAGATTACAGCACTACACTGCATACTCAGGCTGAGATAGGCAGGCAGCATAGCCACAGCAAATAGCCTGAGGGCTCATTTATAAAATATAAAAATATTCTCTTTGACTTCTGCCTGGATGTCAATGGACGATCATTTCAAAGAAGATGATAAAAATAAAAAAGGCAAATTCTATATCATTCACAGATTTAGCTTCTAATGTATGCAGTTCGATACCCTAATTGCCATTTTCTACTTTACAAAAGTATGGTAGAATGGGGTCGTAAGGCCAAAAGAAAAGAAAAAAAAAAACTCATAAGGCAAATATAAAGCAGAATTCTCAGTGTGGTATTTCACATATTAAAAAACTGACACATAATATTGTGACTGCTACAAAGTTGGCATGTTCATTTAGCAGCTGCATTTGTCAGGTGGAGGAAAAATGTGAACACTTCTAACTTCTCAGATAAGTCCAGTACAAACTCCATCGCTGATTGCTGCTCAGGGAGGTGGAGTACGTATATGGATAACGCTCCAGGCAGCGCCGTGTGCATGTCTACTTAGTTGTTTTTCATGTATTAGCTTAATCTACCATTTATGTTGGATCAGACTATTGTGCATTTTTTTTGCACCATCGCTGCTGACCGTGTGAAGGGCTGTGTGGAATAGTTAGTGGGGAGGATCTAGGTTCACATAGGGATGAACAACTGAACAACTGAAATGAAATATTGTTGAAATCATGATGTGGTCGAGAGCAATATCACCCTCACAGAGGCTGCCTCAAACATGTTACAGCATACAATAATTGAAAAGTTGTTGCTGGAGACTTCCAAGTCTGAATCATCTCCAAATGTAAAACAACATGTTCATTACTTACAAGAGAAATATCACATCATCAGGATCCTGACAATAACTGTAATATGACTTCTTTGCATATGTCGTTCAGCCCTTGGTTGGTATTCTCTTCTGTATCTGTTGTGATATTATATTCACCTGCCTGAATGTACACTGGAAGAGTTACAGGAAGCTGTAATTCCTCCTCCTGTTCACACTCTTGTTATAGAGTGATTACAGGAAGTGCTTGTGGGATGAAATCTACAGCATGTGGTGAATGTGGTGAATTTCCCAAAGTTTAGCTGAAGATAATATGATACTTTAGCAGTATGAGCTGGGAAAATAAAGATGGTTTCACCCCACTTTCTGTTTGCACAAATTGTGTTTCTTTTCCTGGCAGAGGCCTACTAACACAAAGAGGAAATTTCGGCACCAAAAACAGACTGTAATTTTAGAAGACATGCACTTAATTCATCTACCTCAGCCTGCAGAAGCTTCATATCAGCTCTGGCTGAACTGGTGGATGCATGGACTGGGGTTGGGGGGGGGTTGTCCCTCATCTGTCACTGACTTCACCCTATCTCTTTGGGGTCTCTTTGTGGCCAGGATACAAAAAGGGAACAATTACAGCTGCCAGAAACTCATTCAGTGTACCCTGAGCTCATGACCCTTGTTTTGAGTTGAAAAATGTAAATCTATACTTTAAAACACTGGTCTGTACTGACCCAACTGTATTGTCCACAGACAGCAATGGAGGTCACAAACTTTTGGGTTGATTAGACAATTTTTCACATTTTTCATTTCCACCTTTAGGTTTGAAATAAAAATGTCAATTTGAATAGCTTGTATGCATGATTTTCTCGCAATTGACAGATATTGTTGATAGTGGCATTGGTATCAGTTAACAAGGTCCCCCTGCTCACTGTACCTGTTTAAAAACATATGGACCTTATATTATTTAAATGGTTTTGTATTAAATGTACAGTAACAAAGTACGTTTACACATGGCACTTGGCCCACTTTAATATAAAACTAAATGTTATACTATATATATATATGTGTGTGTATATATATATATATATATATATATATATATATATGTATATAGTAGAGGGTCCCTGCTCCATCTCTCCATCTCTTTGGGGGTCTTTGGCCTGAAAAACATTAAAGACCCCTGCTTTAAAAAAACAAAAAAGAAAAACGCACTTTCATTTGTCTCCAGTTTCCAGTGTACATTAAGTCTTCAGTGAAAATCTTTTTTTGAAAAGTTGCACAAAAAGTGTGTTTGTTGTGTTAGAGGGCGGGTGCAGCGGGGGGCTCATCTTCATTAGCATTCATCAAATTGTGTTTAGTCAGAGTCCTGTTCCTCACGGGAGGCTGGAGAGACACCTGTTCATGTAGCATTACAGAAATTTTGGAGAAAGTCAATATCAGCTGCCAATTCTGACGCCGAGATAACTTTTTCATAAACTGGTGCTTTAGCTCCGGAGCTGACAGTGAACAGCAAAGTTGTGCTTACCCTTTGTAAATGAGCCCCTGGACTCTCATCCCACCCAGCCAGAGGCTAACGCTGCTGCAAGGCCTCAGCATTTAAATATTAACTGAGCTACTGGATGAGGACGAGGGAGGAGGAGGTGGATGGGATGTGGGGGGGGGTAACCCTGGCTGCTCACAAGTGTTATGTTTTTGCTCTGGTAATATACACTAATGCATTTTTTTTTATAAAGAAATAAATAACTCCCTGCACAAAAAGTATGTGCGGGGGCTCGAGCAGCGGCGCTGATGCAGACGGTCGGTACCTGCTGAAGTGAAGATGAGGAAAACGACACGTGGAGTTGGAAGAAAACGTGGGGGTGGTGGGTGGGCGGGTTGGCGGGTGGGTGGGTGAGGGAGGGGTGGGGGAGTTCAACTCACCTCAGGGACATTTCTCTTGAACTCCCTGCTCAGCTCCACCAGGTGCTTGTGGGAATGTTCGCTCTCCTCTTGTCGACCCGCCAGCTCAGACGCTACAGAGTTTAGCTCCCTCTATGAACACACAAAAGAGAGAGGAACGGTGAGAGGGAAAACGAGCAGAGAGAGACACGGCACTTTAGGGAGCCTGCCAACGCTCATCCAGTAAAGCTTAGAGTGTACATAAATAAAAATACACTGCTGAATATTAACAATGTAATCCTTCATGATCTCACAGCAGTAATACTTACAGCTAGCCCTGGCCCATAAATAATTAAGCCAAAATAAATCCAATGCCTACAGTAGCAGAAGGCCTTTTAGATAATCAGTATTTGAAATAATCAATACGCTTGCAACGGCTATAGAGCGCCAGTGAGGGAGTGGGGCGAGGGGGAGGGGGTAGAGAGGGTGAGTGAGTGAGTGAGTGGGGGGGGGGGGGGGAGTCACGTGCGGAGACCCAATAACCTGACAAACAGCCTTACAAACAAATAGAGCTTCCTCCTGAAATGAAGGGCTGCTTTTTAAGCCCGGCCAAGACCTGATTCAAACACACAAACACCTCGCCTGCTGTCGTAATTACCACAGGTCACATCTATTTTCAGCTGCTTTTCAATCTCTCCTCCCATCACCCGCGCCGATCTTTATATTGATCCCACACTGATTTTCAATACATGACGGCAGCCTCCATAGCTTTAACCAAATTACCCTTTTTTCTCTACAACAACAGCCCCGATCGCCGTGCCATTAATGTCTGTGCACATCGGTTGTTTACATGCTTGTGTTATACGAAATGAGAGCTCCACCCCGGCAACATGTCTGATCCACTACTCAGAGCTGTCTGTGCAGCAGGCCCTTCATCAGAACCTTGCATTCATGCTGGACTCAGCTGCACCACATGCCATCCGCAAATCCAATATTATTGATCAGTCATCCAATTCCCGGCTCTTTCAGCAAACAAGAAAAAAAAAAGGAAAACAGATTCAAACTCCACTCTCCTGTACTGAGCAGAGCTTTAACAGACAACAGTGCATTCACCTCCTCTTCGTTTTTTGACTGTGATTCTCCGTAATTGATGAGGATCTCCTCTTGTAACTGCTGGGTTACAATATAAAAGTGGAGTAGGGGATTCAATTACCACTGTGAATTTATATATGACGCCGGGAAATTAAATTGACTGTGTTTTAATTAATCTGCAGTCTTACTTAAAGGCAATTTAATAAATCATCACACAAAGAAAAAAAGAGAGAAAATGGAAGGGTGAAACTTCAACAGCGGTGGCCTCATGAGATCGTGACAGCCCGTCGGTCAGGAGTACGCTGTTAATTGAAGGGCTGCCGGTTCAAGTCCCTGGACTGGAGAGCCAGAGAGTGGCCTGAGCCAGACAGAGTGTACAGTCTGATGTGAGATGTATGACTGTGAGCTGAGATGCTACACTGCAACATTATAACGTGTCAATGTCAAAAGGTCAAATTCAAATCAACAGGTTTCAAACCCATTGGCCCCCCCACCCCCAACTATATTCTTTCACCCTCTATGGTAGGGATGCACCCTAACTTTTTTTTCCCCTACCTATACCGATTAACTTCCTGCTTCTCATAACTGATGCTGATACCATAACTGCTAACATTTTCAATAGTTCATATGCACACCTGGGGTTAAGAAAGGCTAAGATGATGATGAGAAAAGATGAATTTAACATTATAGCTCGGCCTCTGACTTAACACAATGATATAACCAACATCACTACTGCTGTAATCACAATAAAACAAGAACAGTCATGACTCTTCAAAAATCAACACACACTATTGTTTCAGATCAGGTTAGAGGGCAAACGGACTGAAATGAATGAAATCAAGATAGTATTGACTAATTATAATTGGCCCTAGTCTACATGGTCTGTGGGACTCCCACCAAACAATGGTTATTCCTGATGAAAACTGTTCACAAATGTAAAGATTAGAGTAAAATGGTATATAATATCCCTAATGATGTTTTCATTAGTGCATCAGCAGCTGAAACTAAGCAGGAGCACGTCCTGTTCCACTTGCTGTTCCAGTCCTTTAAGTGACTATCCAACTGACCACATGTCAAAGATACTCAACCTTACGCTATGCCCAGTGGCCATGACTGTGCTTAGCATGGTAGCCTGCTGCCATAGTGTGAATGGGTGAACGCCAGGCAAATAGCTTTGGGTTAAAATGTTAAATGTAGCTATTTAGTAATGCTGGAGAGAACAGTCTCAACAAGTCCAAGAGACAGCCACTTCCTTTTCAAACAAAGACAGGAAGTACATGTTAACATCTGGTTACCACCACTGCTCATCAAATTTTAAAAATCATTCATTCTACATGTATCCAGATGTTTAGGATAAGTTTGGCCAGTGTGAAATGTGTCATTCCTGGTAAATCGTACTGTCACTGAAAAAGGCCGTGACTGTACAGGATAAGGCGGCAGGACTTTATAAATTCCTGTTAGGCCTTACAGTCCATCTGGGATGAGCCTTCCTGCAGATTAGAGAGAGGGTTTTCAGAAGCCAGCCAACCTCCACTAGATTCAAATGGCCTTGGACCGGCTAATCTTGCCAAGAGAAAATTCCTCTAGAAGTGACTGAGTGGATTTTGTAAGTACTTAAGATATAACAGTGTGGCGATTCTAAGTCCGCCGGTGCTTCAGTGGCCTCAGTGTAGAGCTGGGTTCACTTCTTATTGAAGCTCAGCTGATGAGAATGGTGAATACCTCTGCTGTATGCAAGCCAAACAGTGCAATCATAATGGCACGGTTATTTTCAAAGCACCCCTACGGTTTCTAGAGCATTATGGAGGCAGGGAGGCCTGGGCAGGAGCCCATCAAAGGAAGCCTACTGTCGAAGCAGAACACAAGTGTTTGCTACGTTGGTTGTCTTCCTCAGATTGATGACAGGAGGAACTCTGGTGTTTTTGCTGCACTATCTCAGGAGACAAAAGATACTAAAGAAGATTTTTCCTCTGCCTCCTAATCAGACATGATCTATTTCAACCCAGAACCAGGGCACCTTTGAGTTCCTTGATAAAATTAACTTATCTCCTTCCATTATATTGAGCTTCATCCTTCATAAAAACCATTTGCATGAACATGTTGCTCCTGATGTCTTGACCACTTAGAAAAGGGGACAGGGCGAGTTCAACTGGCTGAGCAAAGAAGAGCTTCTCGGTAATCGTTTGACAGGTTTTAAAAAGGACGATTGGGACCAAATTTTCAGTGTGTGGCAGTCGGGTCAATACAGAGCTCCTGTCATTAAGCCTCTGCCAGTCAAACATCCAGCCATAATTGATGAGTTTCCCCTGGGGAGGGTGGAGCTGTCACTGGGGCTGGAGGCGTAGGAAAGAGGGATTTTGAGCATGAAAACCAGTCTTGGCGGGCCTCAACTCAATCTGTGAGGGGGAAAGCAATCTTGGAGACTTCTGACTCAAAAACAAAGACCAAGAAACAAGAAGCTTATTGGCTTTAACAGGATGGACCTGCAGCCGATCGGCAGCCAGTAAATGGACTTGAAACTCAATGAACTGCTTAACACCGGGAAAAGAAAAAGTGTGAAACCATGACTCACGTGTGGTGGTGAGCAAATGTAGGCGCTGTCCTTCTGACACAAAGGGACTGAAGATGAACGGTATCAGCATGCAGCACTGAAGCGCCTGCATGGTCTGACATCAGCCACTTTTTACCATTTATATGATCATGACATCTCAGGTTTATGGAAGCGCGTTGCTGCAAAAAGTGCAGGGAGTGGTCCCCTCAGAAGAGACTGGGTGAGGGATAGATGAAGGGAGATAAACAGAAGTCGGGGGGGGCAACAGGAATCTGAGTAAAGCTGCTTCTCAAGTATTCTATGTTTGATTTAAGTGACGGGTGGTGAGTTATGTCTATTTTAACAAACCAAGGGTAAAGAGTCTAATAATGAAATCCAGATCTGCAGATCCAAAATTACCTTTGAATAAAAACGGGAGCAGAACAATGTACTGTAACAATGTGTGCAAGTGTGAATGTTTTAAGTAAACTGCAGGGCTCACTAATGTATTGTCTCGGAGCAGATTTGACATTGATTCATTAAACCTAGCTCGTCTTGATTACATCTGTAGCGGTAAGCTATTTTCTAGCCTTTCACAAAGACAACCCATGGTGGAAAATGTTGACAAGTGGAGGGGAAAAAAACTACCAAGGTACTGCAATGAGGTAGACTGAGTTAAAATCACTATTGTGCGTACTGGGCTTGGACGGTACAAATTAAAGAGGGAAAAATAGGGAGGAGGAGGAGAGTGGGGAAAATGCAGATGGGGTATTATTTTTCTTTTTGTATCCCATCTAATTGCAATCATAGGCAGATGTCTGAAAGTGTGACAGCATCAGCAGAATTGCTGCTGAGAGCACAGAATCTTTGTCTAAAAATAATCAGACATTCTGTGTGCTGCTGTTTGTTATAATGGTAATCGATGCTGGAGGCTTTGAATTCCATCAATTTATAGATCCACTCTGTTCTGCCTGGTGACTGTACTGCCTCACAACCCCCACCGCATTCGCACACCGACGCAAAAACACACACACTCGCACGCAAGGTCTCGCACAAAAGAGCGGGCGGGCACGCACGCACACACACACACACACACACACACAGACAAGCAAAGAGACACATGTGCGCTGACATCCGTGCACGGGGTCTGCAGCGAGGCAGAGCAGGGACCAGTGTGTGATTAAGATAAGTGTAGTTTCCTTTCATACATTCCTTATCGCCTCCCTTTCTCTGTGGAGGCACAAGATTGTCCATAGCTGCCTCAGATTAGCCCCGCATCTCAGACGCCACATTTGAGAGGGGGGACTGATCAATAAATCAAATCACCACAATCAATGGCCCCAATCACTGCAGTCTAGTCTGGCCTCAACATTATTACTGGCAACCCCCAGCCCCCCACCCAGCCACTGAGGGAGGAGGGAGTGGTTTTTGAGTGGGGAGGGTGGTGGAGCTGTGTGGGGACGTTGGCGCCTGTCCATATGAAAGATCCAAAAACGAACTCTTATCTGGCCTCCTTGGGCTGAGCATCAGTTAAGGGCAGAACAGGCTGGCAGTGTGTATGCATGCGCGTGTGTGTGTGTTGGACCGTCCAGACAGAGGGAGTCAAGCGGGAGGAGCCTCTGACCTCTATGACCCGGCGCTCAGAACGTGAGCTCAGCACGCGGCCTCTGACAGGGAGCACTGGGGTGGGGGGTTGGTGGGGCTGGGTGGGGGGGGTGGGGGGGCTGCTATCACCTGGCATCCCCCCCCCATCTGTTTACCACCGACTGCTGCTCCTTCACTTTTACTCTCCATCAGCTGAACGGGGAGCTGCTCCGATTCACACCACTGACACAGTGCTGTTAGACCGCACCACACCTGCGTCAAATACCATTTGCATAGAAGGGTTTGTTTAAACCTGCTGCGAGTGCCAGATGGGTGGAGTTTAGCCCTTTGTCATGATTCAGAGAAAGGTTAAGTTGCCAGGGTTGTTGTCAGTCAAAGCTAAAGTGACCACTGCACTAATGTTTTTTTTTTTTTTGGGGGGGGGGCTGTGCCTTTGTTGTATGTAGACAGTGTGAGTGATACGGTGGTATCATGTTTCTTATCTACCTGTCACAGGCAAAAGCAAAAATGCTTTTTTCCCTCTGAATATGAAACTATGAAAATTAAGCAGTGTGTGCTCGCAACCCGCCGTCAGTGATTGCATATGCCTGTTACTTGCAATCAACTCAACTGAAAAGTGGTTATTTTAATAATGTTTATGGGCTTGGAGAGATAAAATTATCTCATCATTTGCATCACAAAAAGCAACAATTAAAAGATGTTATAAAAAAAAACATAATCTTGATGAGCAAGTGTTTTTCTGCTTTCAGTCTGAATTGTCTCGTGACACCTCGGGTTTATCTGGCGACCCCTCTGTGGGCTCCCTGACGCCCCGGCTGGGAGCCCCTGACCTCACACATTACATCTGTCCACTCTGCCGCAGCAACACTGCACCGCACTGCGCGGGAACGTGTAGGCAGAGTATAGATCGTGAGGACTTACAAACGAGGAAAAATCACATTTCATTTTGACACCTCTCTAAACTCTGGACTGGTAAGTCTGATAAATCATCCAAAATAATTAATCCCCAGTCAGTCAGGCTGTCTTCAAACAGCATGCTAAATCTTACAAAAGGAAGGAGAAGCGTGTGAGCATTACAACCATCAGCAAAAGGTGTGACTGGTGTTGTCAGCCATTATTCGTCATACCCTGCTTCATTTAGAGAGTTTTTGGCGCCTGATGCACCAGAGCACAGCCTACTTGTCAACACTTCCCTCTCTATAATTCCAACATGCATACTTGGACACACATGTGCGCATGCACACACACACACACACACACACACACACGTTCCTTATTTCTCACTGATGTATTGGTGACACATCTTAGTATGATCATGTTAATTCCATTTTATTGTCAAGTCTTATTCAAAATAGTATCAGGAGGTATCATGAACACTTCCTCTTACAGCCCTGGATCCACTGGGAACCTGATGAACAACTTTAAATGTCCTCCGATTAAAAACTTCAAATTACAATCTATGACTGAACGCTCCGAACGAAGGCCAATTACAACACCTTATTTATCATCATTAAGGCCGACCATTGTTCTGCTCCCTTCAAACTCTGTGGTTACAATCAGGGTGTCTATTGTCATTGTGTGGTACATGCCGGGTGACTAATTACACAGTCCTATGATTCATTAGCAGACTAGTGGGTTGAAACCTGGGAGAAGACATGATAACCTCAGTCGGCCAGATGAATGACTCAAATGGAGACGTGAGTGTGGAGGAGCGACTGGGAGGTTTCACAATAGCCAGGAGGAGGAAAAACCAGCCAGCGCTGCGAACACAAAGGCCTGTGAGCTCAAGTTTTTTTTTCCTTTTTTTGGAGGAGGGGGGGCATAAAATATCAGGTGAGCAGCAACAATGTGGAACTTGAGCAATAAAATTGGGGACAAGGTTTGTTTTTGTGTTTCTTTCAAAGTGGGAGAAGAGCAGTGCACCGTGGGGGGGCAGGTCTCTGTGAAGCTCCACCATTGAGGTCAGTTAGTGGGAGGGGAGGAAGGCTCCATAGATGCAGCCATCACCGCGATGGCCCACTTTCACCTGGAACGACAAGCTGCAGCGATTCCAACGCGGCTAACCCGCGATTGTTTATTCTCTCTTAAGAAATGTCAATCTGTTCGCTCTCAGGTGTGCTGCTCTTCCTCTTGTTTTTGTTGTTTTCTCCCCCCTACTCTCTCCGTTTTCCCTTGTCGATTGCAGCGAGATCAAAGCGACGCCGCTGGAAGAATCTGAATATTTCAGGTGCGGAGATGGGGCTGTGTTTCACACCACCTGTGTAGCACTGAGAGACGGGTCCCACCTCTCGCTCAGACTCGGTTAGCAGGGGCCCCTGGGGCCTGGCGACATAAACCAGGGCCACCTGTCTGAGAGAGGGAGGGAACACTCCCTTTACCCTCCTTCTCTCCGTCGCACTTTCATTTTACAGCATTTGAACCAAAAATAAATGAATCTAAATAGAGCGGTGAGAGTGGGAATAAAACCGCTGCTGACAACAAGGAGCTCTGAGCGCCGCCACAAAGACTTGAGGATCTGGCAGACGCCTTTGCGTTGCCGCAGAATAGGAGCAGCCACTTGAAAAGGGCAGTTTATACATGAATCAATTCATAATTTGTCCCGTTCTGCGGCAGAAGCCGGCTCTCATATATTAAATGATAAGCCTGGTCAAGAGAATGAGCAGGATTATTTTCTGCCATAACAGAGCACACAGTGTGGAGCAGGTCTGAGAGATAATTCTCATCACATCATCAGTGCCGCCATTCCTGACCCAAAGCAAATAAAAAGTATCCCCAGTGTCCGCGCCAGCCTTAACGGTTTGATGTAGCTGCTCTCCTTGGAGGGCCGTGTGCCTTGACATGTGTGCATGTGTAAGCACTTGTGCAAGTGTGTGTGTGTGTGTGTATGTACATGTGGTCAGGGGGGCGTGGAGCAGGTTCCACGCTACCAGTTCCCAGCCACGTCTCTCAAAAGGGCCGTAAAGTCTTTACAGCAAATTCCTTACATTCATCTGTGTCAGAGCACTCGGCACACATTAGGCGTTTACACGGGAGGAAACACAATCTATTTGATGCTACACTGCCCACACGTCCAGAGCCCTCCTCCCCACACTGGAGATTCACTGTGTTTAACTTCCATTTCATATTCTGAGCAGGCAAGGCAGACAGGCAGGCGAGTGGCGGGGAATGGACTCCATCTTGCTGTAAATCAGCGTTTAAACACCCGGCTAAATGTAATCTGGAAAGAGTCAACAAGAGGCCCCTCGCATTACGCCGCTCAAGATATTTGTTTTTATTTATTCTGGAATGTGCAATTGATTTTTGTTGTTCCCCTCCTAATGATGTATGCAAACGGTGAACCAAAAAAAGTCACACTTCATTTTTTTTTCCCGGGCTGCCGCTGCTCCACATCTTTTAATATCAGTGGTGCTTATGAGAACAAGTGGAGGTTAATCTAGGGAGCGGGTCACAGCCAGCCGGCTCTTTGTAAATGTCAGCAGGGAGATCCAGGCCTTTCTTATTACCACACTAAACCAACAAGGCTGACGGCGCCGAGACGGATGTGTGACTTGGAGGTGTCTCTGCTCCACCCCTTGCAACCCCCCATCCCTCCCTCCACCCCTCACCACCACCACGGACCAACCCCGGCCATGGAAAACCTTATTAATCAATCGATTTATCGCCATAAATCAGGCCAGGCTTTGATTGTATCAGCAAGTCGAGCGATCAATCAATTAGCCGGGATCTAGCGGCCCCCAATTTAGCAAAGAAAGATGAATGCTCCCCCCACATCATCCATTTGGTTGTCCGTTTACCCATCAAACACTGCTGCTGTTGACTCCCAAGCCCAACATGCATCCTTTTATCGATTTCTGCAGATTAAACTTGCAAAGGAATCAAAGGACACTTAACTGACTGGGAATAATTCTGCCTTCTTCATTTGTAGTGAAGTGTGTCTGTGCTCTGCTTTGATAGTGCTGCCTCATATCATCAAAACAACAAACTGCGTAAACATTAAATTCCAGAGCACAGGACTGTTGAGAGCGATCCAGCAGAGTGAAGTGACGGCTACAGATGGCGATGCTTTCAAGTGCCACAGGACAGAGTGGGACGAAACGTGTATTATTGCCAGTGAACCCTGCCCAGGTTTTGTATGGCAAGGCAAGAGGGAGGAAAGAGGGGTGGGGGTGGGGGCTGAGTGAGGAAACAGCTGGATGAACAAACTGTGGAAAACATATGTATAATGACATATTTGTTTCATATTTTATCCCAACTGTGAATTCCAATCCACATTGTGACACCAGCTGCCTCGGTCCAATGCTTCCCATCTGCAACTCGGTGTCAGGATGTCTCCCAGGACGGTGCTGGGAAACTTTGGGGACGACGAAAACCGACAGGAGCAAGTAGAGCACGACAGAGTGGGCTGCCAGAGCCTCGGCGTGCTTCTCCCCCAGCGGCGGGCTGGAATGAGGCAGACTGCGGAGCTGCCGTGCAGAGGAGAGAGAAAACCAGGGGCTCCCCAGGGAGAATGTCTGTGGTGGGATTAGAGCCCCACCAGGCGTGGTTCTGCTTCATACCCTCAGACCCTGCTGTGTTACAGCCAGGAGGAAGGGGGTGGGGGGGGGGGGCAGTGAGCTATCTGTGGGGGCTTTACACTTCTGCCCAATCTCCCCAAGCCCCACCATGTAATTAGAGATAAAGACAGAGGGCTCGGCTACTCAACCTCAATTCTCCCGTCTTCACACAAGGCTGCCCACCCATAGACCTCAGAGGAACCCTCCAACGCTGCCACTATACTCCGGCACCTGTGAGCACTAGCTAGCTACCAGCACTACCCCAACCAACTGTTCCATGGACTACATTTCTGAGACTGCTACACGGTACGGTACATGATCATGATTGATTGGCATTGAGATATGGAGTGTCCCAAAGTCGCTGCACCGTGATTTGCGATGGCACTTTACTTTTTTCAGATGCTATATCCCACATATTATGTGCGTCGAAGAGGTTTCATATTGTGAACATTCGCAGGTAAACAATAACCGTGGTAAAAGAGTAATTTTTCTTCATATTTCCCTCCTCTAAAACATCATCCAGGCGAGAGGGGGGGAAATTTAGAGGATAAGGCAGAGGAGAAACTCTCGACTATATTCAAGTAACACAAAATTATACTATGGAGGGATCCATTATTCATCTCAGATACATTTTTCATTTAAGAGTGGGCTGGATATGAGCAATGATGAATGCATCGCCCAGGATGCAATTTGTATGTAAAATAACAGAAGATTACAGAATATGTTTTAAGTGCAAATGCAGTTTGTTGCCATCTAAGTAGAAAATTCATTCCTACAAAAAGGAATAAGACCTGAGCCCCATGATGCTGCTCATAAAATCACTTAGCCCATAGCTAGGACCCTCGCCAGTCCTTATGAAGGGTCACAATGAGAGGCTCCGGTGATGAATGAGGAGACTGGAGTAGATTTTCCTTCATGTAATACACGCTAACTGTTTGGCAGGCTCTTTGGAATGTGGGATAAGTAAACTGAATAACTACGGCTAATTCGACGCGCATCCAACTCAGCAGCACACTTCCTTGAAATCCGTCTGCGGTGAGCACACAGAAGGCATTTTGCAGGCGCGCAGAGATCATTTGCAGACACACTGTTAGATGCATGTCTACGCACAAGTGCACACAAACATAGCACAGTGTTTCGCTGCCTGCCAGGCATCCACATGTTCCTCTCAGGACTCGCTCTCTCCTCATCAGCTTCACTCGGTGCACACCGTTTCAATTCAGTGCCTCTCAAAGACACACAAAGAGCCTTCCCCCTCCATTCACAGTACAAAAATTGAATACAGCCTCCGAAACACAAGACCTGCCCACCACAGAGCATGTAATACAACTCATTACTGGGCACGCAGGGTGCAGAGGGCTGTGATAGGAGAGACAGGCACGACGTGGAGAGAGCAGGGGGCTCTCACACCAACATCTCCATTCCTCCTCACAACTAACAGAGCTCTAAAACCAGCCTTAATAACTAAAGCAATCCGATTGATTTTTTGGAGGTTCTCTGAAGTAAGTGTTAGAAACTGTGGTGGTACTGAGGGGAAAGCCCAGCTTAGATTTTTTTGGTGAAAGTGCCACAGAGGCTGCAGGCCCCTGGACATCATTAGTTACATGATTGATAGCATTCAGAGGTTAATTCAGGTCAGGGGCTGACCCAGTGTATCTGGGTCAGCCCTATTGATCTCAGCCCTGCATTGCATGGCTCTGGGGTCAGGTTTTGGGTGTGCTGACGAAAGGGCACTAGGTTTGGTTTTTGTGCACGTGGAGGCACAGAGGGGTGAAGCCGTGTTTGCAAAGCAGGCAGGAGATGGAGGATGGCAAAAAGGGCTAATCCATCGCCGCACACGCCTCCGTGAACCTTCCTTAACCTCGGGGCAATCGCATGACCTGAGGCAAAGCATTACACACATTAAAAAGACATGAACTTCAGAGCAATGGAGTTTCGAGCACGCAATCAATGGGGCCACAGGTGCAAACATTTTCTGCACAGCCTGTGGAATGCCCTTTTTCCCCCTCCCAGGATTACAGTGGAACCTGTTTTTGCACTGTGTTCATGTTAATGTCAGCAATAATAAAGACCTGCAGCACGAGAAACAATAAAAAAATAAAAAAACGAGTGCAAGCTGGAGACAGCTTTTGGAGGTGGGCTGGAAACAGCACAGGGAGTCAGGAGAGAGGGCAGGATGTGAGGAGTCTGTCAACTTCTCTCCGTCTGCTCCCGTGTTTCGCTCGCTTCAGACTGAGGGGAGCAAATGGGCCTAACTCACACTGGCTGTGCGAGAGTGTCTCTGCTGTCTAGCAGCGTGAGCGGGAATTAGATCTATGGTTTGTAGCCTTCATCCCTTCCCAGACAGACTTGTTCCGGCTCAGAGGCGCTGCCTAATCCGCACCTCTCTCCCGCTTGCACTCCCGGAAAATGACTTCACACAGCTGCCTCAAACGCCCAGCGCAGCAATTCTCGTCTGACTGAACTTCCCCCTACTCAAAAAAAAAAAAAAAAAAACTCAGCAGACCTCCCATAGCTCATTTAACATACCAATTTCTCCCCAAAGCCCACCCTAACCCTCTCCTAAGAGATGAAAACAACAAGGAAAACAACTACAGCCCCACTTGATAATTTAAGGGCTCTTTTCTCCAGAGAGCTGTCAAAACCAGCAGAACACTGCCAGGAATTCAAAGAGCAAGGAAGTGCCCCAGTTGCACCGAGGTGAGCGGTTTCTGGTTGGTGCTGCTCTTACTACCCAGATATTCCAGAGGGCGCACAGGTATTTAAGTCCCCTCAAGGTGTCATGTGGCCCCTCTGCCTCCTCCATGATCCTCTCTTCCTGCCTCCATCTACCCATCCCACCAAGCCAGGAGAAAATGCATTAAATGAATGTAAATTCACAGGGAGGACTCTGGGAACAAAAAGCCAAGTGAGCTCTCACATTAAAACCCAGATCTTGGCCAGGTGGGTTCTTCTTCTGGTTGTTGTTGTCAAGGACAACATCATAGCAGATGGAGCAGCCTGCCAGAGGACTGCTCCCAGGCACGGAGGCCTATTAGGGTCATGGAGGGTAACCCGGGATAATGGCAAGGCCACTCAAACAAACACTCCAGCCTTGAGGACAGGAAGTGTGGAGAGGTCTTTCTTCTAAACCAAAGCCTACCTAATGGTTTTCATGTGTTTGATGAAGACTCCACCTACCAGACTCCCGCACCTCTTCTGCTTCTCTCTGTGCTACATGAAACAAAGATGCACATCCAAATCTCCACATTCACAGGTCTCCAGGCACCGTTTTTGGATCACTGGGAAAAGTTCAATTAAGTGTGTTTCATGAAGAAAAGACAGTTAAAGTAAAACAGGCAAACATTGTCCTCCGTGAGCTCAAACTGAGGAATTTTTAAGCAGCCAAGTGATGCTGTAAGAAACGCGGTGTCGTTCGCAAGAACTCCTTAGGCAGCAGTGAGAAACAAGCGATATTACAAGAAAAGGAGAATGATTAAAGCCTAATATGGCATAGTAGAGAGGGGAGAGAGAGGTGATTTATCCCTTCACGGCCTTTTGACACTAAATTAAACTGTTGAGTCCATTCCCCCGTGCCAGCTAGTTATCTTTCCAGGCTAATTTAACACTATAATTTACATTCCATATAAAATACATCCTGATGTGGTGCTGTCAAGGCCGTACATCATTTGCAGAGAGTGCTCCAGTTTCAGTGAAAAGGACAGAATTAGATCATATTCATGATGCAATTAAACACTTCAGTGGGAATCGATGTAAAACCGATGAGCCCTGAAAACAATGCATATGGCTGAGAACATTAGAACACATTACCTACCCTCGGATCCCTCGCTCCACAGACGCAATTTAAAATCCTCCACCACTCCAACTCTCTGTCTCTCCAGATTCATAACGCACAGCGATAATAAATGAATTTTTCACAAAATTATTCAACTACTAAATTGCCCATGGTAACTGAGTATCAGATGAAAGTGATGTGAATTATTAAGTAGGGAAACTGTTTGTTCTCACCATGGGTGTAATAATCGGCCAAATGAAGAAGAGAAGGGGCGCAAGTGGGGCAGGTTACAGTAAAAGGGAGATCTCATAATAAACATCAGTGTTGATGTAAAAATGGGAAAACTCTTGTCTGCCGCCTGGGCCTCCTGCTGGGTTGATGGTATCGACCAATTTCCCTTGGGCGGCAGTGTGGGTTTTCTTATGGATACAGAGAGGAGAACATTACGAGGCATTGCTGCACATTCACATGTAAAACTGGCAGCAGGCCCTCTGGAGCTGGCAAACCGCTGCAACAGCCAGCCAATGTTACACCACCTCACCGCATTTTACATAATCAGACAGACAGCGCAGCAGACCACACACTCACACCGCTCCACTCCAGATCACATCAACTACCTGTCACACTCCTCTCCGCAGCCGTCACACACTCGCTGCGATTGGCCGGCATCCACCGTATCTGAAATATTACAAAAGTCTTTCTTCCGTTAATCAGCAATTGGCTTTTTCCAATCCTCTCCACCGAACACTCTTTTATTGTCAAATTCCCAAAGTTGTTGATAGTAAGAAAGTAGACGAATGTAATGAAATTCTGAATTTAAGAGTCGTGCAGGGGGCAGAGGTGCAGCAATTTGTAACCATTTCTGACAGGATGAGTTGGCCTCTTCAACTGAAACAGTAATTATGCTTAATGGTCCTTTAATCTGTCCATCAGACAGGAGGTGAGTAGTCGGGTCAGCCTAAAGTGCTCCAGGCTTCACAGTGTGTCAGGGTACAGTCAGAGGGGTGAAGTGCTCCACGAGGAGAGCCAGGGACTGCTCGCTTCAGCACACAACATCAGCAGGCTGCAGGACGCAGGCCTCCCTCCAACACACACATTAGTCAACACATCATACACCTACCGGCCGCCTCCTGCATAAAAATGCTTACAGCCTGACTACAGAGCCGTGGCAGGAGAGAAGTGTGCTCCCTGGGTGAGCATGAGGCGAGCGAATGAGCGAGGAAGAGTGTGGGCTCCTGACAGGTTTGATCTAATTTGACCAAATCCTAATGATCCAGGATTGGATGACTGATGTTAAACTGTGTGTTGTGGTGAGATTTCTGACCTGTGGCGTCCAGCTGCTGCCCTGGCACTCCGCCAGCAACATTAATCTGTAACTCCAAATGGATTTTTTGGGGGGGTTTCACAGAATCACAACTGATGAAAGTGGGAGCGGGAGCTCAGCTAATTCCAGCTCACATTAGAAATCCCAGGTCGTGTCCTGTACATACCTCCACAGTCACGCGTGTCAGAGCGCCCCTGATCAGACAAAAGCCAGGGGGAGGAGAGAGCATTCCAAGCACAGAGATGGCACTAGGTCAATCCGAATAGTAATAGCAAAGACACAAGGCCCATACCAAAACAAGGGTGAACAAATAGTACCTTTGTACCCACAGTCATTTGTACCCGGCTCAGGCGCCTGGCTATCTCTGAGCCTGGCAGATAGAGCTCCTGGTCCCGGCTATGCATCTGCACTTGCTGTATTTGTTATCTTGGACAAGCATTCTCCCTCACCCTTTCACTGGCCAAATAGAGAGGGGGGAGAAAACGAATCACTCCTAGACCCACTCCTGTTGTTCCCTCAGCTGTCAACACTTCTCACAGACTTCACCCCCGCCTAGCCGCATCGATACAGAGAAGTGACTGCCGTTTGCTTTATGATTGCCTTGTTTTATTCTCTCGGCCGGGCTTTTTCTCAGCCCTCACAGCTCTAATCAGACCGCCTCGCCTGCACAACAGAGCCATTGTCTCTTTAAGTGAAAGAGGCAGTGGATCAGTGAATCCCTTTCCATTTTCCCGCTTTATTAGCCCAGCGGCACACTACTGTTTATACTAGTGGGTATTCTGTGTTTGCTGAGAACAATTACACTATGACAAATGATCCGTCAATGCCATCTATCAGGCAAGAGCTGACAGGAATCCTATAGACAGGGCAGCCATTCGTCCCCTGCTCCCCATCTCTGGGGTCCCATGCTTTAGTATCCATGACAACGTGCAAGCCACTTGCCACGCTTGCCACTTCACGGTGAGAGATGAGCGCCCGTGAGTGGCTTTGAAAATTAGCCTCTGACACCCCAAGTTCCACTGCTCTCCCACCCTCCTACCCTACAGTCCAGCCCCTTCAGGGGTTTCCAGCAATCCCAACCCCTTTTCTTGCATTCAGGCTCACACCGACACAAAGGCAGATGCATAGCTAGGCACCACCATAAACATACCTCTGTGGGTCTCACGGTGTCAATTTTATTGTGTCGGAGCTATACGATTCTCAACATTAACCTCACAGCTACATTACCTATCCAGCAAAGGAGAAGAAAGAGAAGCCCCAACATGGCCATCATCCATAAAAGAGGGTGAGAAAGAAAGAGAGAAAGGCAGAGAAGTGCCCAAATGCACATGAGGCGCCAGCACATTATCAAACTGTCTGACCCCCCCCCACAAATTGTAGGGAGGGGGGGCACTCTAACTGCTAGAAAGTACTGGGAAGTATTTATTTTAAGGCAAACAGCAGGGGGTCGCCATGCTTCACCTTTTGTCTCGGGAAAGTTTGGTGTAGTGGGAAGATATTCAAATGTATGTGAAGTACAGATCAGACTGTAATTAAGACTGGCTGTAATGTGTAAAAAAAAAAAAAAAGGGAATAGAGGAAGAAGAAGATTTTAGCAGTGATTAAGACTGGAAACTTAATTATTGAAATAGATTCAAGAATATCAGGAGGTCAACATGTGAAACTCTTTAACAGAGATGCAATAAAATAAACATACAGCTGTATGAAGGCAGGAGGAGAGCATGAGAGATATTTCTGATGGGCTTTGCTGTGATTCCCATTTGACTCCCAGACACACCTCTTTGGGGTTGTGTTTATGCCATTAACTACACTTGGCAGCTGAGGATCATATTACTACCATGAAAGAAACAAACAAAGCTGTGCAAACGTGGTGCACTGTCAGAAGCAACGGTTTTACGCCTTGTGATTAATCATATTTGGAGGAACATTAAAGGGAAAGGAGGAAACTGGCTCCAGCACTAGGAGGTAAGGGTGTCAACTGATATAACCCACCGCTGACATCAAGCAGAGCCGGCTCGCTCATTGATGTGGCAGCGTCTCATTTTCACCAGTTTGGAAGCAGACAGTTTTGCAGCGCCTTGCGGTTCTTAATTATCTTCTGACTTTGTCTAATTCAATCAACACAACTCAGATCTGGCTGCGAAATGGCACTCACATCCCCTCAAGCTCAGCAAGTCACAAAACACTGAATAAGTGGAACAGTCAAACTGACAAAATGGCATAGCACATGAGAAATAACTGCTATTTTATCTCCCGGGCTGAGTCCTCATCCGCGGCAGAGGGGATGAGGGGAGGCTGAGAGAGCGACCAATCAGCTTTTTGTTTTAAGTTACAAGGCTGCGTTCAGGGGTGGGGGCGGTGAGGGGGGGGTGGGGGACACAGGAGTCAAGTGCTTTGATGACGCTGCAGATGCTGCCTTGCTGAGCAGTGTGAGGTCACTCTGTTAGCTGAGTCTCTCTAGGTCCCTCGCTCACATGCCTCCTTGCCAACTCTAATATCCTGTTAACACGACGGCATCCGACTCTAGATTTCAGGTGCACTCTCATCACACAGCGTCTTTACAGCTGTGCATTTTAACTGAATACAAGACAAGAGTGGGCGCATGCGCACAGAGAAGCTCAGAGAGAATTTAAAGGTCACTAGGGATTAGATTGTTTGCTAATTTGCAGTTTAAAAAGTGAGTGGCACAATGAGAGGAGGTGGGACGGCTGAACCAACCCCCCTCCCCAAAAATCCCTTCCCCACTATTCCCACCCTTTCACCTCCCATCTAATTCAAAGGGGGCCACAGCATTATTAGATTTTTGACATTATTAGCTCAAATAGCGGAGAGGCCTTGCTGTCATTATAAAGCCTTTACTTTCGCGCTGACTGCCAAATCTGTTTTGCACTAGCTACAGACTGCCAAACCCAACAATGGCAGATTAGTGAAGCCCTTCTCCTGTTGCAGCAGAGGTTAATATAAAGTGACAGGGCTAAGTCCGCTCCGATTAAGTATGCTGGGAGATATTACAGCAGTTTGTTACATCAGATCGTTATTGGATTAAACAGCATGCACAACAATGAAAGTTTAATTTTAATTTTCAGCAGGAATATAAAACAGGCTCCGAGAGCACTCCTGTCAGAACAAAGGCAGTATTATAATACCTTCTTGTTTTTGCTTCCCCTTTGCCATTACTGGAGTGGCAGACATGAGAAAAAGAAATGATGGTAAGTGAGGATGTCAACCTTCAGCTTTTTCTTTCCTCCCTGAAGTTAATACATTATTTATAAACCAACAAAATCCAACTGCACTTCACAAACCAGGGTATGGCGAGTTAACACGTAAGGGAGGAGAGGGGAGGGGTTACAGTAGATACCCAAAGCTATAAGAGCAATTTAATTCCCCCCCCCCCCCCCCACTGGTTTTTGTTTTGGCCATGTACCGCTTTGCAGCAGGCAGCCAGAGCCCCACCGGCCACTGTATTGTTAGCTGTGTAAGAGGTCACTGCACCTGACCAATAAGCTGTTATTAATCCTTACAGAGTCATCCATTAGCCCATCCAATTTTTATGACCCCTCCTCTTTATTAGATGAGCTATCAGCTGTCCATATCTGGCAGAAATATGGACTTTCATCTTGGGGGCCCCCCACACTCTTCCCAGAAGGTGTTGGCGTGCCGGACCAGGTGGAGTGAAGCTCCAGACGGGCAGGGAGCTGAATCTGCCAGTCTCCTGGGGTATTCCCCACTGTCCCGTTACCTCCGATAAATCTCAGTGCTTTACGATTAGGTACATAAAATGAGTCATAGATCTGGACGGTAAATAAGAGCTTGTCAGTGGGTCTGACGCCAGGCCCAGCTCCTCCTCCACCTCCCTCCTCTGCCAGATAGTCCCTCCGTACCCCGGCCATCAGACTCCTGCTATTGAGCTGGGGCTAAAAAGGCTCCAATAAATAAGCCTGATATTTCCCTCAGGACGTCTACGGTGCCACCATGAAGCATGCTTGCATACGCATACGCTGAACAAACAAAACGGCCAAGCATCAAGCGGCCGGACTGACTGCCTTTTATTTCTTGTTTTTCAGATCATCTTCAGGATGGTTTTTGAGCTCGTTGTTTCTAATTACTCCTCTCAGATAGAAGCCAGGAAGTCGATGGATCAATCCATCTCCAGTATATTCAAACTGTATGCTGGACTCCATGACACTGATGTCTTTTAATGGACCTTCAATCCATACTCGCAATTAACCATGCAAAATCTCCCATTAAGTAACTCCACTTACAGTGTATTTACCCGGTGATGTTTGGGTGTTTTGCAAGAGAGCGTCTTCCGCACAGCTGAGAGAGCGGCGGTGAGATGACCTGAGGGAGGAGTGATGGTCTCCGAATGCACTAACACAATGATGGACACTTCCTCTGCAGTGCCAGCTAATCATTGTTGCCGATTCGTTTACACTGGTCCAAAATGACTCCCTGAATGACCACCGTTGCATATTAAACAGACAAACAGACAATAGGGACACACTGTCGGTAGGACATGAGAGCAGCTAAACACCAACAGTGTCACGATAGTCGGGGGGGGGGGGCTCATAAAACTGCGTGTGCAAACGGGAATCCACCGGATGATTGATAGCATATTAAACAGGATTGTGTTACTGCCTATCCGCTGCACATTTAGGCAAGGCACCTGCAAAAAACTGTTTTCAACGCACATCAGCACCTATTCAGCATAACTGCATGCAAAGTGCACTGCATCCCTCTGTACCAGAAAGAAGGGAGGCTATCAGGAGAAAGAGGTCTGGAGAGGGGAAGCAGAGAAAGTGCATGGCTGCAGGCACGCAATCAGCTAAGAATTCAAAAATCTCTCCCAGTTTATACAGTTCTATAATCAGAGAGCAAAGAAGGAAAACAACGCCATTGGCGCCGCGGCAAAGAGATTCAAAACATTTTCATTAGTGAGCAAAAAATAAGTACTCCTCAGTGAAAGCATTGCTTCTTTTTGCATAAGTTTGATGTGTAAGAGGGAAGATTAGACGGAGGACAGGGTTTTTATGTCATGTCTGATCTCAGTAAAAGCCTTTCTCACTAGTTACACCATCTGATTCATATTTTTGTTTTTCCAACTGTTTCATCCATTATCACTCAGAAACTTGAGCACCAGAAATATAAAGCAGAAAGTAAAGCTACTATAAATAATTGTAATTTCACTCATTGATTAGAGTCTGACATTGTTAAAAGGCTTTTTTTCCCCCCAAATGCTCCACTGCTGAAACAAAACATGGACTGATGATATCTTTCCCCTGAGCTGAGGAGTATCCAGTCTAATCAAAACAGTACAGGAATGTAATGACACTGATGCCAACAGTTTATAATGTCCTTTCTGGTGATATACCATAATGCCATCATGGCAGCATGTGAGCATGTCATTGCATTACAGGATCAAAGTGACATCATGCCATGCTGGTGCCCTTTGCCAATACGTCCCTACATCAGTATGTCGATGTGTCATTCACAGTGTCATGATTGAAAACACTACAATCGATGTATCATGCCAATATGTCATTATGTCAATATGCCGTAATGTCAGTGGGGTGACACACTGACGGTATCTGGCATTATGTGAGTTGATAGCATTATGTCACAGGGTCATTGCACTGAAGCCAAAGTCATAATGAAACTACATCACACGTGTGTCAATATGTTCATTATGGCAGTATGTTGTGAAAACATTAATGTGGAAGAACAATGTTTTTCCATGGCTGAGACCATGAAGGGAAAAAAATGTGATAATGATAGTTTAGCTTTTACTTTCAGCTGTGGTATGTGGGTGACATGGAGAAAGTCATATTTTACATTTTCAGGTTTGTTTGTGTTGTCATATTATTGATGAATCTTTTTGACTGAGAAAAACTAATCTAACTCCATCAGGACTGAACAGCATTGATTTTACACTATATTGCACCATCTTTGTTTACTGAAACATTTTACTCTTTCAATGCGAATACCATGAGCATGAACATACACTACACTGAGCCGTTTGTACACGCGCATTTGATTTGTACCTGTGGTGCCAATGCAATACCATTACTTCTAATACGTAGTCATATAGATCTCATTCATGTTGAAATGTGCAATAAACTGTGAGAAAAGATTGATCATATGATCCGCTGTAAACGGGTTCCTCGCCATGATGTGGAGATACTGGAGGAGTCTGATCCTGATCTTGGTGGTTAGGTGTTTAGGAACCAGATGTGCTAAAATGATGATCACTCTGAAGGAGGATTATCTCCTCTTAATTCTGCCTACGTATCGAGTCATAACTGGACGTCGTCAGCAGTTGCGGAGAGGTTCTGAACATTAACTTTATGGGCTCCTCATTATTTAACATGTTAGGGTCTCCCCACAGCCCAATGAAATTTTGATGGCAGTATTACAGCTAGTTTGTTGGCTCCTCACTCCTACTCACTACTTATGCAGATGCAAATGGGTAAGAGAAGTCTCTTTGGACAGACCCTCATTCACACAGGAAAAGACATTAGACTAATCCACCTTTCTGCTCTGATGTGAATAAATATTCGCCGCTGATCTTCCAAAGGGCATCATCAGAGAGCGTTGGATTTGCAGCGGCCTTGATGGAGGTGGTGGTGTTGTTGTTGCAGACATGCATGAGGAGGCCAGACCCCTGCCTGAGCAGGCCGGGGACTGCAGTGGTGCAGTGATCTGAGATAGCCGTTTCCTGCCTCTCCATCTGCATACAGTAAAAAACAAACATTCCTGTAAATAAAGACGGCTGTCCAGCAACTGTCTTCCCAGCGACAATGGTATTGACCGTAGTCAGATGCTCCGCTGATTAAAAATTGATCCATTTTGAAAAATCTAATCAACTGAATAGGATTCTTTCATATGCAGGGTGGGGTTGGGTGCGTTTGTTAGAGGGGGTTGGGGGGGTGGAGAGGGTTGAGCAGCTGCTGACACGGAGAGGCAGACCTGTTATTAACCCCTGCACCTCCATGCAGCCCCCTGCACCCTGCTCCCCAGTTCACATCCCCCTGCGCCCCGGGACTAGACACGGCCCAGACGGTCTGAATTATTCAGCAGTCTGAGAGAGGCTCCGGCCACTTGGCCTATTAATGCCTGCCAGTGGAGGCTAGTGGCTCTAATGGCCAGTCCAGAGGAGCCCCAGCTCCCAGTGGACGGGAGAAGGGCTGCTAACGCTAGGCTGCAGGGGATGTGCGAGCAAATTCATCAGGGGCTGAGGTCGCGGCAGGTTAATGATGCCGCACGTCTAGACGGACGCTGGGCTCACACCCTGCCCAAAAGGCAGTGGGGGATGGTGCTGGGATGCAATAATATTTTTATCTTTGAAGGAGAATCAGTGCTGCGATATTAAGTCTTGGGGCTTATTTATGAAAGAGCAACATTGTTGACTTTAGCCATAAACCACAATTGACCTGAGGTCCCCCCTTTAAAAATAACAGTGCACAATGAATATCTCCAAAGCCACAGATATGACCAGAGCTGGTGTTACAATCTGGTGTAGTCCACCAATGATTTAAGGCTAACTGAAAAAGGAAGTGCAGAAACAAATGGATAAAATGTACCAACATGAGCTGAGCAACATTCATAATAGAGAGATTAAAAGATTGTCTACACAGCCCAACTCTGATTACACAACCCCTTATCATCATTGCACAAACAATCCCAACAGCTACAGAGGGCCCTCAACTCCAGCACAAAGTCACTCAGTAATCAGGGCAACTCCCCCAGAGAGAGAGGGGATGATGCTCAGGGTGCAACTCTCACTTGGGAGCTGCTCAGTTGCCATGTGGTCCATCACCTTGGTGATCATGTGCATCCCCTCGGTGTCTGTGTCTACAACAGTAAATGCGGGCGTGAAAAAAATGACCTCCCTGGCTGCAGCATGCAGCAGATGATCCAGTCAACAACAGCAGAACACATGATCCCAGCATCTACCTGGAGGATTCCTAATGGAGGAAGCTCTCAGACAAAAAGTAATCATTGTTGCACCAGAACGCTCCGGCATCACTCACTGTGAGGACAAACACATAATAAAGTCCAGGCACAGCAGCAGAGGAAGGTATTCTTATTATCATCCACTGGAGATTTATGCACTTCAAGGTTGAGTTCTTTGAGTGAGTGGGCTCGATAAGTCTGATGAAGCGGAATGAGTTTAGCCTTCAATAGGTACTATCTGTGCTGGACTGCGCCGCCACAAACGTGCGCCTGTCCCTTATCCAGAATCTGATGCCAAGCACATTTACTGTTGAGGTCAACATCGCTGCCATGATTGAGCCAAACCAAGGGCATCCTGTGGAAGGCTACAGAGGGGACGCAGACACACCCTGGGCCCATTTACACAAATGTAATTTCCCCAGCTCCCCTCACTCAAGGTGACCAAGCACATAATTCAGAGATCCACGCGAGATGATCCCGGTGGCCTCACCGCAGCAGAGGTCCTCGTGCGTTCAAAACAAGTCAACAAACAGGGGCGGAAAGAGCAGCTCCTTCAAAGCATACAAGACGCCCATTCTGATCAGCTCGGTGGAAATGTAGGAAACACGCGGGCCGGGCGAGGAACCACATGCACAGCAGATTAGTTTTCTTAAAAATCATATGCTAGCTTATCCTAAAGAAACACTGTACCACAGTCTAAATATTGGCACTGCATTAATAGTCAACAAGATCATTTCCATACAGCGTCAAGTTGAGACGAACCACTTTAAGGATAAACATTCCTGTGGGGTCTCCACAGACATCCTGCAGTCGAGAACCTAGAGGAGTGTCCACTTCACACTCATGTCCCCCTGGTTTGTCACAGTTGACCCCCCCCCACTCAACCAAAATTCAGCTCCTCAGGCGTATTCTTCTTCTGCCGCATACAGCAGAAGCCTGGAGCAATGTTTAGCTAAACCTGCTGGCCTACGTAGGCAGGGAGAGTCCCCAGAGGGCTGAACAATCAGACAATTTCAAGATCATGAAGCATTAAACCAATCCCGGCAGGGTACACTAATTAAACAGCCGAGCCCGGCACAGCCAACCAATCCCCACAGAGCAATTAAATCCATCCCCTCTAAAACACTGTGGAACCTGTCTGGGGAAAACTGCCGAGGAGTGAGAGAGAGCGCGAGAGAGAGAAAGAGGGAGAGATGGTGAGGAGAGGGGAGGGGAGGGGAAGAAAATATCATAAAATTCATCTGGAAAAAAATAGGGAAAAAAAACTATAGGGGGAATGCAGCAGGAGGCTAACAAGGGAAATTGAAAAAGGAGAGACTCCAATTCAGTTCTTTGTTCTTTTCCCTCTTTTTTGCATTAAGATTCAAAATGTCTGCATTTTTTTTTCTCTCAGCTGAGGAGGTGGGGGAGTCTGTGACCACATTTAAATGCAAAAATAGTGACCCTGTTGCGATCAAAAGTTGCATATTTAATTAAGATTACAAGGTCTGGAAAGCACTCGTGAGACTGAACGGAAAGACAGAATCGCCTCAAGGCCTATATTACACACCGGCAGAGCTGCTAACACAGTTGCAAACCCTAATCAATACCCCGATGCCCTCCAGTACAAAAGTAAATGAACAGGTGACAATGGAGGCATGACATCACTGGGCTTTTCAGGGAACAACAAAACCAGATAGAGAGAGGCAGGAGGCGTGGAGAGGTGCAGACTGATACAGGTATGACACTTCAGCTGCTACATACCAGCCATAATGAGGCTGCATATGTTAACACATACGCTGACATTTATAAAGGATGATAAATATTTTTCCCAAAAATCTTACAGTTAGGCAAATTGTCCTGTTGTGTTATTTCCCCACAGAGAAGCTCCAACAAAGTGCCGGTGTACTTTGCCGGAGCTGAAGAGGAGTCATAGATGCCAAAGGGCCGAGGTACGACTCGAGTGGGAGCGGCTGCAAACCAGAGGTGTGGACAGGGAGATAGACCCCCCCCCCCCAGACTGAGGTGGTGTATAAATCACAGAGCCCAGCTTCACGTCTCCACTTCCTGTTCCTCTCCATTAAAAATGATAAACTGTACCTCTTGAAGCCACTCGCTCGCTTTAGGGTCCCAGTCTGCACCTTCCTGGTGAAGAAGCGAGAGTGCGCCGCTCAGATTTATTCCATCCCCTCCCATTGTTGGGGATGAATAAGAGAGTAATTAACTGTGTGGGGGTAGCAGCTGCACAAAGACAAGACTGGCTAACACAACAAGCCTGATCCATCTGCTTTTGCTATAACACACCTTTTGTATTATTTTGATAAATAAGAGCACATCTGCTTAGTAATAACAAATACTGCTTTAATACTCAAAAGACCACCAAGAGGCCGTCTTTTCCCGGGTCCTCTGTCTTCCCACTTAAATGAGGACAAATGGGCCTTACAAATGGGTGGCATGCACTAGACTACTATTCCTCCAGTCTGGTAAACACACTCTGAGCAGTGGCACATAATGAGAGCGAGCTGAGATCCCCAAAGACAACCTGGAGAAGGTTAGTGAAGCATTGATCTCATGAGTGTGCCGGGCCCAGGAGCACCCTTCACACCGTGCTAACCCGTGCTACATGACAACCGATCGGAACACATGCACACACACAAATACACACTGCACAAAAACCTTGGCACTTGAACATTCAGTGGGGGGGTGTGGAACAAAAAGGCGTGCTTCTTTTTTTAAGTCATGAAGGACAAAATGGACAATAGAGGAATGAAATACAGCGAGTGAAATCCTGCCAAACACTGCTAAGGCAAGGTAGGCAGAGAGATAGAGCGACAGGCGGAGAGACTGAGAGAGGCAGGGCAGTGGGATTCATTTTAAGCCTAGTAAAATGAACAAGAAAGGACTGGTGCTCAATACGTCTGCAGTGGCGTCAGACAGTCAAAACAAATAAAGCCAAGGCCGCGGCGGAGAGACGCAGCTCAATATGGACTTGCTGGGCAGGGGACTGGCTGTCAGCAGGGAGAGAGGACACTGTTTTATACCCATGCCGATGAGCCATTGCCTTTCTCCTCCTGATGCTTCCGCCCGCCTCACTGCGAGGGAAGAGGAGGCTGCCCTACCACCAATGGAGCCATCCTCCAGCAGACTAATGTGTCCCTGAAGTTTTGTTAAAGCTGGTTATTTACTCCTGCAAAGCAATTGCTCCAGCCTAGGGGCAGCAGATCGCACAACACACTGCTATGAAAAATCTGGCTTCTCTTGCTATGAAGCACTGTCAAATATCAAGGGGGCGTTCCTGCTGAAACATTGGGGGAACTGCTTTTTTGGCACAACGCTACATTAACAGAAGACATTGAGACAGCAAGCCTCCACAAACAGAGATTCCCAGGCAGGTCGGGCTGTTGACACAGGCAGGGTTCTTCACACTCATTAGCTAAAACAATTAGTGATCTTCTATTAATACATTCATATGTACGGTCCAGAAAGGAAAAAGGAAAAAAAATATATCAGCTGCTCTGATACCAAGGACAGTTTTAAAAAACTAAACATTTTCTCACTTTCTTCCAGTGGTAAGTGAGTGAATGGTATTTAAACTAACATCTCTATACAGAACGCCAATGTCCCTGCTACTGTGTAAAGCTTGATTTATGGCTCTGCGTCATGTCGACAGTGTACAGGGGCCTCTGCGATGCCGTGAACCCTACGTCGAGGTGACACAGACTGCAAGGGCTGTGATTGGTCCACTCAGAACGTTGTTTCTGGCATTTAGCTGTCCAAGGTTCTTCTTGAAGTCATACTGTCATTTTAACGGTTTGTAGAATTTGTTGTTCCACATCAGTCATCTCCACCTCCAAAAAAACTCTTCCCACTTCGGTTCACCGTTGTTCACTGTGCCCGGAAGAACAAAGTAGGAAGATAAACAAAGTTTTCGCAAATGAAATGAACGGAGTTATGGCGATGAACTGCACAGCAACACGTTCTCTCAATGCAGAACTCCAACGGTGCACGACGGCGTCAAGGCACTGGCACGGTTATGGTGTGGAGTTGACGCAGAAGCATAAACCAAGCTTAAAATTCACAGAACATGCTGTCATATTGTAATGTGATGTTAGCTTCCTTGTCTTTTTTATCTAATCTTTCTTATGTTGTAATGTCCTCACTGCTGTTTTCCCATGGGAACCCACCGGGATGCCAGCTCCTGCAGGGACACCCGAAATGGGGGGATGTCGGTTCCTTAAAGGTGTTAAGTTAAATCCAGCTAGATAAAAAGGCCCACTGAAGACCCCTGAGAGGTGGTACACAATTGCAGTTGTTTCTTGGTGCTCAGGGTCACTCTGCAAGTTCACCGCTCAGATGAGGACTGACCTTTCCTTGCAATGAAATAAAAATCTGTGGGCTCTATTCTATTTCATTATTCTCCAGCAGAGAATTGCCACAACAATAAGTACAGCTGCTTTGGCATAAATGAGTTGTATACATATTGGGGATGGACAACAATTTTCAAATATTCAAACTGTCATTAAATGATAAAAAATCAAATACTATCATTTTGTCTGAAAGAATATAAATGTCCCCTCCCTTTGGCACAGAAGAAGGAGAAACAGGAGGACTATCGCTAAGTTCTGTGGGGACAAAACTAAATAAATAATAAAAAATATAATAAAAAACAAATGAAACTGAGGTGCAGTTCCAAACTCTGCACAGTGCGGACTTTAATGAGAGCACCGGAAGTACTGGAGAACATTCATGTAGTTTAACACCAGCAGAGGAGACTTCATCCACCTGTTTAGATGTGCTCTCGTTCCATGATGAGGACTACTTGAACAGTACCACTGTGATGAGAAGCAGTACCGTTACAATATGCTCCAGTATGGCTTCACCGGTGCCACTGCTCATTAAAAATCACGGACTGGGGGGCGAGGGGCTGGGGATGGGGGGGTTGAATGGTCGAGGAATTGTTGAATATTTCCCATTGATAATCGAATAGTGCTTTTGCTTGAAATGCCCATCCCTAATACATATCACTGTCCTGTAATACAACCTCCTAGAGCGCAACCAGAGTGACTCATACAATTTGTGACTTGAGGAAATCTTAAACATACAAACTAGTCAGATGCTCAGCATCAAACATCAGGCAGGTGCAGAGTAACAAAAATCACGATTTGCTCTGACTGAGAAAGGTCTCTTCCATTACAATCAATACAAACTCCAATATTTTATCTTTTATTTACTCACTAGAGTTCAGTCAGCAGCAGTGTGTTCAGAGCTGGTGGCCAGAAGCTGTATCACAGCAGCACCACTGAATGGTTTCCTTTATGTAGCCTCTGCTGTTGATTTCACAGAGTGTAACACCTTTCCTAATCAGAGTACATGTTTTTTGTTTTTTTTTTGCTTTGGACACACCTAATGTCATTTTTCCCCCCAGTACAAGTGAAAGAAGACTATTTTTAACCTTCTTCCATAACTAATTCAATGAGGTTTTAGAGAAATACTGATGCAGAACAGTGACAGATAATATGATGCTCCTGGATTATTGTTTCTTGAAAAATACTTGCTGCTGCTGCTGCTGTAAATGTAATAACACAGGAAAAGAAACTGCATTTACCGTCACTGTAGTGAGGTGGAGGCAGAAATCTCAGACAATTATGTCAAAACCCTGGGAAAATAAAAACCAGAACGGTCTTTGACTGGTAAATAGGAAACGTATTTCTTTTGTAGTTTGCATGAACCCAACCTGCAGGAACCCTAATATTAAAGCTTCCGGGACATTTTGAGGTATACAATCACAGATATAGACAATAACATCATCACACCCAGGCTTATCAAGCAGCAGCACATAAGGCAGTCTGCAAACAGGAGCACAAGCAAGGCAAAATGATTGGATAGGTATGGAAATCTACTTGAAGGAAGGTCAAAGTGATTAAGCTGACATTAATGACAGGCCTAGTCTTCCTGTGAGAATGCTCACCGTAGCTGTCTCTAAACCCATTTGTCATTCTGCTTCCAACGCTGAAGCATCTGCTTTGAAGTCTCTACCACTAATGCTACACAGAGAGGTTAAACAGCTTAATGCTGAAGTCTGTTTCACTCCTCTCGCTCTCTAATGTACGCCGCATTTTATGCACCAGGGTTATGGCTCCTGGATTTCACATCTCAATTTGCCCCAGATAGTCTTGTAAAAGCTCCCCTTCGCTTTTATTTGCTTTGTTGTCGTCGTCGAAAGGAAGAGAGGGGCAACCCGAAGGATGTGGGACAGTGACAGACAACGTCCCATCCATCGATTCACAGGAGTGGTAATAATGAAAGCATGTTTATATGAGAGGCGAAACCAGTGCTGGTGATAAAGACAGGGCAGCTTTTACATTAGAGCATAGCCCTTAATCTGCTGAAGATTTTAAAGAGCTGACAACAAAACGACGAGTCTTGAAAAATGAAACGATGAGCACATATGGCACCAACTGTGGAGGTCAATTTTAAAGCCTATTATATCTATCACTGCATATGAATGAAATGATACAGTCATTATGACAAATGATACAAGATGTGAGGCGCTCTGGACTTACTTAGTCTCCACTACAATGAGATTATACTGATGCATGTGACATTAACAATATCAACAAACAAACATATGAAAGCATGAATGAAAGGAAGACAGAGACTGATTTTCACAGCCAATTTGAGATTGCAGGGTTGGTGTGTGTGCATGTGTTTGTGTGTGTATGCATTTGTGTGTGTGTGTGTGTGTGCGTGTGTGCGTGTGTGCGTGTGTGTGTGTGTGTGGGAGCTACTGGCAAACAGCACACAGAGAAGGCTGGCAGCGGAGGCAGCCAGGCTCACAGGCTGCAAAGCAATTTCACTGTTTGGCAATACTGTTGTTTCTGTGTGTGGATTAGAGCTGACACCAGAGCAACTGAGTCATGCTAAATGTAGTACAATCACAAGCTTTTGTTCCTGATCTAAAACCCCACTGCCTTTTAGATTCATGGAAGAGAGGGTGGAAACAAGGCTAAGAAACGGTAACAAATAAGCGGAGCATTATTTCGCCATATGAGCGCAGCATTGCGACATCACTAAAAACAACAGAGGGATTAAAGCAGCTGGTAGTGAAGTCATGGCAAGTTCTCTAAAGTATGTTCCAATACAAGTCTTTTTTGTCTGATTTCATGATATCCGTGCAAAGCAGTTTTCCATGTGGGGCATTTAAAGGAGGACAATTCAGATACAAGAATTAAACAAATTCCTGACTATGATCCACCTGCTTTTAACCACACCTTCTCAGCACCTGGCTCTGCAATGTGTTTCTACAGGCCGCAACACTGTCTCTCCAGGTACTGTATTGGCCCAGAGTTGTTTTTGGGCCTGGCAGGACCTGGCAGGACAGACCCTGACCCGTCCTTTTCATGCTCACCCACGGAAATGCCATCTGGCTGGTGTGAATGATTACCACAGCAACGGCCGGGTGACCTGCAGCCAGCAGGAACCAAGGTCACTCCACCTCAGCGCTTCGCACTTTCCCTGCCCTCTTTTCATCAGCCTGCAGGTGAATTATTCATCCTGTACAACTCGGAGGCACAAATCTACTGCACAAACACTCAAAAACTGCACACTCAGTCTACTGATATAATAACTTGTAATGAGAAAATAAACGTTCCGGTGCGAGCCGCTAAAATAAATAGCTCGTGGATGTCCTCAGATATAGTAAGAACAGTGTTCTATATGGACTCAGAGGGTGAAACAGCTGTAATGATTTTACACTGCGAGAAACTAGCTCCAACCATGACTGAATGAGAAATAAGTGGATTAATTGATTTCTGACACATGTAGCAGAAGGTGTCACATTTAAGCATGTATGCAACCAGAGGCATGTAAGAATATTTACCAGAGCAGCTGCCAATAAGAAAATGTGATCAGATCCGAGCCGGCCCCATAAAACTGTGATGGATCCAACATTGAACTGAATTTCAGTAAAAATTCCAAGTGTTATTTTTGAAAGAGTCCCCACTGTCAGCACATGCATAGGATGCTATTGCCCATCCATTATCACCAGTAAAACCATCATCACCAGCACCCTGACAGACCCTGATGGACGGGTTCAAATGCACAGAACACACAAGAGCACACACAGTGACTACAGACCATCCACTGTTAAAATTCAATTTTCATCCATATGTGCATTTGATTTCATTTTTAACTCCAAGTAAGACTATGCGGGTTAATACATGCATGTGTTGTACAAAGACCTGTTTACAAAGAATCCTGTTATTAGCAGTGTTTTGCTTATAGTCTATACATCCTATGAGAACACAACCCAGAAGCCTGGGACAAGGATGCAGTGGAGGTAAATCTCTTCCACCTTTTCCTCACTGGTGGAACTGTTTATCCATTTTCCTAAGCTGACAACAATCCTTCCTACTGCTGCTTCTTAGCAAGTGGTTCATTTAACATGAGGATAAGGTCATTCAAGGGAACACAAGCATCAATTAACACTTTTCTGCAGGTATCATGATTTTTTTCTTAATATCAGTGGTTGTATGCCTCGTAATGATTACTGACTGGAGGCTCCCTTTTTATTATAAAGCACTACATCACTGCTCATGACACTGGGTAATGGCTCGGGCATCCTTAAGGGCCAGTTCAGATGGAGCTCCCAGGTTAGTCAGTCACATTTAATGAAAAAGCTTTAATGTATACATCTATCATAAATGGTACACACGCTCCTATGGAGCCGGGGGTGAATCAGGATGAGAGCCCGCAGAGAGGACGCTACATGAAGCCGCAACAACAATAGCTCCCCTCGCCCCTCCGGATCCCCAGCCTGGGTGAGAGAGAGGTCCAGCGGCTGGGAGCTGGAACAAGGCTCGGCCACAGCACAAGACAACCGAGAGCCACCAGATCTGATTTCTCCTCCTTGGTATAGGCTTTACCGAGGAACCCGGACTGCCATGCTCCTGTCATTTCTCATGTTACAGAACATCAGTCAAACGCCAGAGACGGTGCCCTTGCGCCGGCCGAGGCTGATTTACAAACATTAGCGGGGAATACAATTACACAGCCCCCCCGGCCGAGCAGCCCTATGCGGCTTCAGGAGAGAGGAGAGGAGGAGGAGGAGGAGGGGGGTGGACACTGAAAACAGCGTTTAGCTTTCCCAACCTTATTTCAACGTTTGCTTTCAGGAATACAAACGTATATCCTGTCAGCATTGTGGTTTATAAATTCAACTTTCAGCTCAGCGGGTTAAGCTATAGGCTAGATACGGACTTGACATGCTATTTAAAGGGACTGTGTAGGTTACACGTTACGGCTGTGATACAAACAAACTGCTCACCTGCCACATTCTTCACGCTATTAATTAGAAACATTGGTGCCGGCGACATTACAGCCCAACGGTTCAACGTCTCAACACTTGACGGCTCGTGCTTTAACAACTCACTGCTCACGCGCTGCACTACGACCAACGCTACTAAACCTACAGTCCACACATATGGACAATATTTCATTGCGAAAATGTCCGAGCAGAACGACTAATGTCCACAAAATAAACTTTCCAGATCACAAATTAAACTTCCCAGCATGCAGAATTTCTCAAAATGGAGAAAAAAGGTGTTAAAATTACAAGAATTGTACTATAGCCTACTGAAAGATGCAGCAGCAACGCAACGGCCGTCGACACAAACCGCATAAAACATTAAGCTGGGTGAAAAAGTTACAGCCTACGTCCAAGAACAGGGATTCAGGGGCGCATTAAAAGTTTCCGTACATGTAAGTACGGCGGTGCTTGTCGCGGACAATAAAGAGTAAAAAAGCAGAAAAGCTAATGCATGTAAACATCAGTGCTGTCCGCGGTGCTGATCCCAGATCGGTGTGGCTAACACAGAGGCTGTGCTGCTCCACGGTCCCTCCACCGCTGATCAATGATTGAACTGAACAAAGGCAGAAGAGGGATCAATTTCTAATAACTATCAATGCAAACACCGCCAGCTTTCGCCTTACATTCGCCCAAAACGAGATAACACACACCCGAGTGCAGTAAGAAGACATACCGCTGGAAAAATAAGCCGAGAAAGGTGAGAATAGCACTAACCTGAAGCCGCCGTAGATCAAATTTCTTCCAATATTGAAACATCGATCCTACATCGGCGGCCATCTTGGGGGATATTGAGGAGATTTTTTTCAGCGGCTGCAATAAATATGTGGGCTGGATTCCCCCTCGTTAAACAACGTTTACCATCACCGGTCCCACTTTTAAAAAAAAGTAACGAACAGACTTAACACGAGAGTCCACCGATATGTTTGACAAGTCTGCCAACATGTTTTTGCGCGAGGGAGACGGAAAAAAGTAGACGATATTTTTGGCGAACTGCCCGGGTTTGTGAAAAGTAAAAGAGCAAGTGTATCCGTGCCTCCGTCCCCAACATTAACTGGACAATTGCACTTGATTTTGCTTTGGCAAAGTTATCAATACTGACGTAAAGCCCGGGCTGATCAATACCGTCTGGAAAAGGGAAGGAGATGATGTGTAGATTAGTGGAGTTCAGGGAATTTAGCCAAGCCTACTTTTTTTTTTTTTTTTTTTTTTTTTTTTAGCGTGTTTATTGCAGGAGCAGATGGGACAGTAAAATGAAAGGCCGAGTTAGAAACTAAAAATAGGTTACATTATTGACATATGGAGTCTAACTATTATTAGGATGTCATTTAGTGCACGTGCCGTTTCCTCGTTATACTGCAAATCACACTAATTATCCGCATATTAAATATCCATATTGTTTAAAGGAAATGTAATATCAGCCTGGTGAAATGAACTATTTTGCAAAGTTAATTCTTTCAGCAGCGCCTTTTAACGTGCAATTCAGAAACCGACATTACTAAAGTAATACTTTAACATTTGTGGAGAATTACCTATGAGAAGAAGAGCCTAACTCTAATCCTCCACTTGATAATATTTAACATTTCATGGTGTGATTATAATTTTTTTTAACCTATAGTCGAATTATTGCGGATCGTTTGGTAGATGGTCAAAGCCTGACATGGGTCGTTTTTGTTTCACTCTGTATTCATATTAAAAAAAGAAGCATGCAAAGTTATGCATGGATGCAACTGAATGTTGAATATATGCCTTTTTTTAAGTTGTCACCATAACGCTGTCAAAAAAAGTGTTAATGATTTACAGGCAGCAGCATCCCAAGCAGATATGAAGTGTCACATATTTTACTTTGTCTAACTTAATAAAGCATGAGGGTGCTCTTTGTCGACTTAAAATAACTCATTCCTCTGGTCAGGGAGCAGATGTAGGCTGCTGTAATACTGCTCCAACATAGTGCCAGGTGCTCCCCCTGCTGACACCACAGACAGTGGAGGCAAGGTTATGTGCAAATGAGCACTGTGTGATTTCCTCCATTAATTATACCATTATCACTGAGTGACCATATCCATCAAAAGCAATGGTTTAGTCCATGTTCCACCTCCTGATCACTGTGCACCAGCCTCAGCGTGTACAGTCGCTCCTAGCTGATATCCCCTTATGAAAATCAGTCCCAGGTAGAAAATAATATCCTCATGAGTCATATTCTCAGCACCTTTGGGAGGGGGGCAGTGACATATCCCTCTGCCACAGACAAACACCTAAGGGAAAAGCAAAGGAACATTATTAAAAGTTTTGCTTATTGCATTTTATTTGTGGCTCTGGGGCAATGCTAAACTGCTGGATTTAAATATGATCGTGACAGTAGTGAAGTAGTGATGTGAGAGGTAATGATAGGAGACAGTTTTTAATTTTTACAACTCATTAAGATATGGACAAGATAATTAGTAAAATGAAGAAATAGTACCTCTGTCCACAACTTGGTCACACTGAAATCTTATTGTTTCCTGACTTTTCAGACATCCATCAACCAAAATGAAGCATTTATGCTAATGAACAATTGAGTAAAGAATCTGATTGCTATACAACAAATTATGTAATTAACTAATTGCCTCCTCATAAACAGGGACACTGCGGATGCCTCATCAGAAGCGTGAGAGGGCCAGTGTCAGCTGGAGTGAAGAGTGACACTGCAGCAGCCTGAAGCCCACATCCACGACGCTTCAAGTAAGGACATGTAGTCAGCTACATGCTGTTTTCTCAATTGAAGCTTTAACCTTGTCTCCATGCCTATAGAGCACATCCTGCTCACACCAGGAAAAAAAAGTTCCTTTTTGCCTGCAGATCAAGCAAAGTGTTTGTAATCACAGACATTTTTAGATGGCAGATAGGAACACTGTGTTCTGGTTCAATAGGAATGTAGAGCACCCAGGCTCTGTAGGGACCCAGGTGGAACTTAAACCCACAATCTCCAGCTCCAGGTGCTGATGCTTTGTCTGTCGGGCCCCTGAATCCACATTCAGCCTGCGGGGAGGAAAAAAATGCTGAATCTGGCTTCAATCAGTTCTGTACCTCTGAGTACAATCTTGACCCCCTACATTCATGGCTGTCATTAACAAAGCACTCTTCCAATAACCCTGTCACCTCGTTCGAATTAATACATTATTCCAACAAAAAAAAAAAAGCCTTAATCTACAAAGTAAAGCACAGTTACTTAAAACGAAGGCTGTGTGTGCTCAGAGTGGAACTTATCCAAGAGAAGGAAAGTGATTGTTTTGTTGAGGTCACTGAGTGAGTGAGTTCACTGGATACGAGATCTTTAAAAAAACAGTTAATGAAATGTTACAGTGTTGATGTGTGATAGCAGCTTCTCTGAGCTTGTCTGAAGATGTAGTAAGACACACCGCCCAAGCCGCTCTTCAACCAATTAAAACGGTTATCCTTCTAGGCAAGGCAGCTTTATTTATATAGCACCAATGTGTTTTACAGGTAGGTATATGTAGGTAAATGTTTCCTTATCTAAATGTAATTTCAAGTGATATTTAATCAGATAACTCAGCTTAAACTAAATCAATTGATGGCCTGCCAAAACATATAATGTGTCTGTTCACATATTACATGATGGCCCAGGGCAGAGGCAAGATTAACTGTTTAAATTATATTTCTATGCACTGAAGTGAACTTGGATTAAAGCAACTTTAACCTGATAACAGTGTTATGTACAGTGAGAGGGCTCCATGCTAGTATAGAGAGGGCTTCACACTGTGTTATATAGAACATCAGAGCCGTTTGTGATTTTTGATCAAACACCCTGTATGTGGCTGAACCTACACAGTATGCATATTTTTAATTTATTTACACAAAGGCAGTAAAATGAACATTTCAGTGGGGTTGGTGATCAGTGGACCATATGAGGGATTAATGAAATATGCATTGGAAAATGCAATTTTTATGAATGGAAATGATATCAACATAATTAAGTACCTCATTTGGTGAATGATGCAGATGAGTTCCCAAGTGATCTTATTGGAACTAAATTTACAGTAAACCAAGAAAATGATTTATGGGGAAAATCTATACAGCACAGTATTTATGTAAAAATCAGCCGGGGCGGTGAACATGGAAACAACGGTGAGCTGATTCAGTGCAGCTGAAAATGAGTTAAGATCAGATGTGTATGGTAGTTTAGATGTTGACTGCTGTGGGTTGCTAGCACTACCTACTGGTCAAGATGGGTAAATGATGGTTGAACGTCAGCCTTAGTTCCTGCTGTTAAGCATTTGCCAGAATGTATCAAGATTATTGATTTGACCTGTGCTTTTCATGCTATGATAAGTCAAATAATCTTTCTTTCAATCTATCTATATATGTTCTGTTATCTGTTACCATGAAAACCTGTATAAATGTGTAGAAAAACTTAAATGACTTAAATGCACATGCTGCCACGCAGGTGCACTTACATGGTAACATGCAGTCATGATCTGTGACATCCATCCATCCATCCATCCATCCATCCAGCCAGCCAGCCAGCCATTGTTTATGCTGTTTATCTGTGCAGGGTTGCAGGAGGGCTGGAGCCAATCCCAGCTGACACAGGGTGAGGGTGGGGTTCACCTTGTGCAGGTCATCAGTCTATCATAGGCCCGACATGTAGAGACAAACAACACACACACCCTCACATACACACATGGCCATTTTAGAATCACAGTTGATATCTTTGGACTGGAGTAACCTAGGGAACCCACGCTGATCTATGGCCTTACACATAAAAATGCTGTGATGTTTGGGGCCACAGAGGATGAACAAAGACAGTGCCGATTTGAGAATTCAGTGGTGCAAAATACCAGAGGTACCAGGACTTGTCTACAGAGAAGTGGGGAAAGTGATATGGTTGTTTGGCTGGTGTTGCTGAGTCAATGTGTGGCACACACCAAGAGAATGATACAGGCCTGAATTGTTGACCCGCACAGCGAGGGGGATCTGGTGGCTCTGTCATGCTGTGGGCACTGGGCAGCATTTTGTTGGCATGTGTTTGGGTCCACTTGTCCCCTCAGAGAGAAGGGTCACTGCTAATCACTATAAAGTTATTCTGAGTGATCACCATCATCCTGTGATAAAACCTTTCCATCCCCATGGGAGCAGAGCCCTCCACAATGACTCTATCCCCAGGTCACGAGAAGTTTGATCAGTATGACAGTGATGTGTATCATATGTTGTGCCCTTCACAGTCAACACATCTGAACCCAGCTGTACACCCATGGGAGATTTTGGATCCATACATGTTCCAAACGCACAAACACACACACACCATACTGCCATTGAATGCAAACCAGCCATTTAATGCAAACATATCAAACACGGTAATTCTATGATGATCTCTCAGTTTAACACGTGGGGGAACTGAAAAATCATGTCTGATCAAAAAAAAAAAAAAAAAGCAAGCTTGTTGAGAATCACATCTTTTCCTTCTCTCTGATTGGACGATCCGGACTTTAACAGCTGGACACAAGACGTCTAATTCTAAGTCAACTCTGAGTAAACATGCACTGGAGGTCTCAAGAAGCTTTCCCCTCTTCAACAGATAAAAATGCAACAGTCATCTGGTGTCAGTGAGACTATGGTGTATTAGCTTCCATCATATATAGCCTAAAGTTATTGTTTACATCCTCATGTTGGATTATGTCATATGTCACAAAGTTAAACATTTGTATGGACCTTTACTTTTGCTACACCTCCTTTGTTTTTTTCACTTCACTTCACACACTGTTGTGTAGAATATATGTCTATTAACTGGTTAAGAGCACAAAGCCAGGATCTGTGAAGCACAGTCTGAGCCAGTCTGCTCTCATAAGTGGAGAATTATCATCTAATCTTGTTGTGAGAAACTAATCAACATTGCTCAGGAAACATATCAGATGAACAGTGTTTCCCACCGACATGTTCCACCACATAGTCTGCTGTTTATGAGCCGGTCTTTTTGGGGCTCAGAAAGCTTTAGCTAACATTTCCGTTCATCTTGCTACCAAGAAATAGCTCCCATCAGAGCATAGCTTTGGTCCCCGTGGAGCTTTAACAGGACAGCTGGATGATGGATCCCATCAAGTGCAACTGTCAGTCACAAACACACCTGTCCTCTCTTAGCCAAAGCTATGTCATACTGTTATTCTTGGGTCTCAGTAATGGGGTATGTGTGTTTGGCTATTATCCCTAAATCTCATGAACTCTGACAATGGTGACAGCAAGGGAATAGTCTTCTTTACCTGCGTATCTGCCTAAAGAAGGCATGAAGTATTTATAGCTCATAAGCACGCGCCATTATAGAGGGGAGAGGGGTCAGTATATCTACCCCTTGTTTTGTCTGCCACTCCATCACAAGGCAGCAGCCGACTGCTCAGTCCTCATCCACCCATCCAACACTGAACCATGGTGAGTGGACAGACATTTCATTTCATTTTTCTTTTTCTTTACATTTTCCACCAGACTATATGTAAACGTTCTCTCTCTGCCATATGGTTATTGTGTTATTGTGTGTTATATACTTATAAACTATGCTGTCATGGCATGTGTTGATGAACTGTACATCTTGCTCTACTCACGCCAACCAATCAATATACTCTATGTCAATATGCGCATGGGTACTAAATACAGATCAACAAAAAAAGAATCATCAATAGGACAGTGCTCCAGTTGTCCTATTGATGATTTATTGATTATTTTTTGTCCATGCTCACAATGATGAAATTTTGAAAGTGAGTTTGTAAATGTAGCACAGAGGGGACAGAGGAGGAAACAAGGAGTAAGAAGAGGAGAAAAGAGAAGAGAGGAGAAGGGTAAGATGGGAGAGGAGGGGAGAGCGTAGAGGGAGGAGGAGGGGAGACAAAAAAAGAGCAGAGGAAGGGAGAGGAAACAAGGAGTGGAGCAACAGGTACAAGCTGAGGATAATTCCATGTTTTATTGTTTTTTTACACTTGATTAAAGTTCCTGTTGGTCTCCTCATCATCTGAGCAGCACCGAGAAAATGCAAATTCTGCCTCCCCGTCCCATGATTGCACGAATCCTCTTAAAACAAAATAAAGAAATAAATGAAGCTGAGCACCAGAGGTCCCGTCCATGAGATATACAACTGCTCGAGAGCTAATCCACAACAAGGGTTAGACAGCAGCTGTCGAGAGGCCCGTGAATCCAAGCAATATGATGTCATTGCTCTGCATCCCCTTAGACTGTTTTTCACAGCTCCTTGGCAGTCATGTAAATAGCTCAACATAATCCTTGCCTCTGAGGGATTTCTGATCAAACAAGGCACAGTGTACCATCCTGTCATCACCCAGGCCCTATAGAATAATCCCTCATGTGATCCTGGGACTGTGGGAGTGCAAGCAGCGGACCACACCCTCCCCGGGCTTAGTCTGCATTCTCACAAAATTGGAAGCTTGAGTAAATATTTCCATAACAAACTGACAGTGTTTGTAATCCTCCCTAATGAAATGCGTGCCCCGGTATAAACCTCGCCTGTTGTGCAATTAATGCCCCCCACACTCGGTAAGTTTGCAGATCATTGGCTCCTTATCATAAGTGCATGTGTCACAGTAAAACCGATAATGAGTGAAGCCGAAGCGGAGAGCCAGGTGATGATTGTGCCATTAGTATTGGATCTAATTAGAGTGTCATTGTCAAACCCTGCAGGCACCCAAGAAAGCAAAGAAAAAAGCAGAGGGAGCCAGCTCCAATGTGTTCTCCATGTTTGAACAGGCCCAGATCCAGGAGTTCAAAGAAGTCAGTGCTCTGCCAAATGCTGTCTCTCATAATGAGTTTGAGCAGTTTACTGTGTGTTGAGTGTTGACTTTGCGTCCTGGAGAAAACAGCATGTCACCGTTCAACACCACCTCTGCAGGCTTTCACTATCATGGACCAGAACAGAGACGGTTTCATTGACAAGAATGACCTGAGAGGCACCTTCGCAGCTTTAGGTAGGATCTCTTTTTATAAAAATGTACCCAGTAATGAAAGTTATCAGAGCACAGGCAGTGGGCTGATGGACTGAAATGATACTGATAACCATCTGGTATCTTTTCAGTCATTTTTTGTCAAACAAATGTTCACTAGTTGTTCCTTTTCAGGTGTGAGCACTTCCCACTTCTCCTTGTCTTATCTGCTAGTAAACTGAATATTATTGGGTTTCAGGGAGAGCATGATGGGATTTTTTTTCTTTCAACATTTTATTGATCAAACAATTAATCAAGAAAATAAGCACATAAAAATAATCATTGCAACCCTAAAGCCTACTCCACCTTATTCTGTTGTCCTTGTCTAGGCCGTATAAATGTGAACCAAGAGGAGCTTGATGACATGTTGAAGGAGGCACCAGGACCCATTAATTTCACAGTCTTCCTCAGCATGTTTGGAGAGAAGCTAAAAGGTGAAGCAGGGAGTGCTGTAAATGTTTGTATGTGTAAATAATCATTGAAAAAGGCCGGTTTTGGCGGTTTTTGTTTTCATTTGTCATGAACTCAGAGCTGCCACTGTTCATCTTTAGGTTCTGACCCAGAGGAGACCATTCTCAACGCTTTCAAAGTCTTTGATCCCGAGGGACAGGGAACGTTAAAGAAAGAGTTGTGAGTATAGCACGCTGTTGCTCAGTAAGGTGGATGCCAGCTCTGCTTATCTCATCATCTTCTCTTCACAGTATCACAGAGATGCTGATGACCCAGGCTGACAGGTTCTCTGCCGAAGAGGTTAGTTTGACCAATTTTACAGTAGGCAGCGGCATCAGTAGCACTGAAAATATAACAACTTGTTTTTATTCTGTGTCCTTAGATGGAGCAGATGTTTACGGCTTTCCCTCCGGATGTAGCAGGAAACTTGGACTACAAGAACCTGGTCTATGTCATCACACACGGTGAAGAAAAGGACCAAGAATAGATCAATTCTTTTCTCAGATTTCCCTCTGGACATTAAAATCAATGGGTCATGTTTGTGCTGAGATATGCTTAAGAGCCCACAGACTAGAGCAGAAAGAAAACCAGCTTCAGTAATTTGTCATCAGAATTGTGTATTAATGTATCATATTACTTTTTGATGAATTATTATTGTGTGGATAAACAAGGTATATATAATTGTATGATGTGCAATAGGTGAAATTAAAAAGTATATGTGACAGCAGAAGGAAATGATTCATATGTTGTGATGTGATATTTTTCTGGATGAATAAAGGAGTGGAGATGTGATGTCACAGGCAGAGCTCTGAGGAAGAAATCCACAAAGTTCCACGTTCTTTTATATTTACACTTTTGTAATAACACCAACGTTTTGATAATGAGGGAGATTTCCAGTGGAAAAGAGGTGAAACATACAGTGCCTCTGAGGAAGGTATGGCTCCTCTCAGTGTGAGAAACAACAGTAACTTTTCCATTTGGCTTCACAAAGATATATTTGTGTGTAGATTTGTTGCCCATAGCTGCAGCAGAAAAGCTGATACTTAATTAGTTGTAAATAGTCATTTGAGTTTATTGCTATGCTGACTGTGCAGCTGTGTGGACTGAAATACAGTCCAGTGGAGCTCAGCAGCTACAAGTCCCTGTCTCTGTGTAAATCTCTTCAACCGTATAACAATCAAACAAGGCATTTAATGATATGTAGATATGAGAAGAGAACATATAAAAGATAAAAGAGATTTGGCTTAAGTGTTTGTTGCTTACTGTGTCACTCAGTGAAACATGTAAGAAATTTGTGTCTATAGGCTACTGACATAAGAGTTGCATGTTGCATGTTAAATGTGAAAACAAGCTTCAGGGACTGAAAACAGCAAAGAGCAGGAAATATATAACATTAATTTCTGTCAGTAACCACCAAAACACTTAGAGCTCTTCTGGTGCTCAGACTGGCTACTTGTGAGCACAACCATGTGCACTACCAGCATCAGTGTCAATTATACCATTCTACTCATTATTGCTGTGTAATTAATACGAATACAAATACGAATACGCATTACTTTATTGATCCCCAAAGGGAAATTCATTTGTCTGTCAGCTCATCAACCATTTGCAGAAGAATGAAGAAGCCTGATGTCTGAAGGTACAAAGGATCTTCTATATTTCTCCGTCCTGCAGTGAAGAGAAAGGAGCTGTCCACCACCGCTCTTTTCTTGGTCCATCAAGGTGTTATGAAGAGGATGATCTGAGTTGTTCAGAATGGCCTCCACCAGCGTGTATCTCTGTTCTCTCTGAAGTCAAGTGCCTCAGGATGTTTAGTCTGTATCCTAGCAACGACTTCATGGAGACCTTCACATGGAACTTCAGCAGTAGCCGTTGGTGGGATGTTCACATGTATTGTTTTGATTTGAAAAAAAGTCTACTTCCTGAGTCTTCACCTACATCTCCAGCTCCTCATCACTCTTGTTGAGCAGAGAGTTGATATTTTGCATGATGATTGACGGCAGAAAGGACCTACAGTACATCTCCACCTCCAAGCCTTTAACCTCTGCACCACCAGCACAGCAACCATGAAAGCACCTCCTCATCCCAGCTGGAACAGGGTGGCATCCTCCAGACTTGCTCCATTTTCAATGACAGAAGCTCCTCTCCTGAAGAATCTCCTCTCCCCACAGAAGTATCCATCAGTAGTTGACAAAATACGACAAAAACATACAAAAACACAACAAAAATAAAGCAAAGGTTGAGTAAAAACTCAGAGCTACCAGACTTTGCTGCTCCCAGTTGAAGCGCATGTTCTGGAAAGTGGATAATGGATAATAATGGATAAATACTTGGCAATTTGTAGTGCTATGTTTTTACCTCAACTATGTCCTTAGTCCTGTTTAATTACACAGGTAATAAACTGCTAATGAAGCATTTGTAATGTTATTTTTGTGATGGGTATTGAGTGTCCGCTTTCTGGGGACTAACGCTCTTAATTCCTACTCAGTAATCAAGCTGATGAGGTGATATTTTCCTGTATTTTCCTCTCCTGTATTTTCCATCCTCATGTGAACGGGTTAAAGAGCATTTCTCCATCCGGGGCAGTAGGGGGCAGCAGCGGAGCAGTTACCAGCAGCCTCCTTGAAGCAGCTGGCTAGCTCTGTACAAGGTGCGGCAGAGGAAAAACAGAGACGGGACACCATCGCTAGCTAGCGGCTGGTGCGGTTGACGTTTATTTTTTTTAGTCCCCGTTTTCTCAACAAAAGCCAACATTGGATGTACATTTTTTAAAAACTGTGACGTTTTAGTAGCATATTAGATCATCCAAAGCGTCAACGAGCAGCTAAACATAAGCAGGGTCACGTCAACATCTTTACCCTCAGCCGGAAAAAAATACGAAGCTAACGTTAGGTAGCTAATGCTAGGATAGCTAGCGGGCTAGCTTTCACAAGTGTGTTAACGCCAAGACCTAGATTTGACTGAGTCGGTTTCAGTAACGCCAGCGACGCAATGGCTGATGTTGACAAGCTCAACATAGACAGTATCATCCAACGTCTTTTAGAAGGTAAGTAAATGTTAAAATAGTACTGATAAAAGACTGCTTCGATTATTCGCGTCCTGTTCATGACAGGCGCTAACAGTGGACCGGCTGTGATAGCTTTACAGGCGTATGCTTATCAACGTCTCGTCATTTAGTGAGCACTATTAGCCCGCCATTGTTATATATATAAATATATATCTTACACAGTCAGCTGTCTATTTCCACTCTAACTGTCCCAGGCTTTGAAATGTGAGTGTACCTGAAGGGCATCCACTTGGTCAGTTACACACACACACACACACACACACACACACACACACTAACATTGCGCATTCCGACGCGTCAGATAGCTCATATAGTATATTCACATTTCGTGCTACCTGGACTCAGTATAGCGATACTGTACTTATTAGACAACGTCAGTCTAGCTGTAGCCGTGTGCAGCCACTGTGTTTGCTGACCTTTTGTTTATGTTTTCTTGTTTCAGTCAGAGGAGCAAAGCCTGGCAAGAATGTGCAGCTGCAGGAGAATGAGATTCGTGGATTATGCCTCAAATCAAGGGAGATCTTTCTCAGTCAACCCATTCTTCTGGAGCTGGAGGCACCTCTCAAGATATGTGGTATGACATATGTGGTATTTAAATGTGTGTGTATCTATCAGAAAGAAATGTGTCAATAATTAACTGAAAGTCCATAGTCATACAATAGTCATCTGTCTTTTGTTTCCAAATTTCTTCAAGGAGACGATGAGAAATGATGACTCAGTAGACAACGCCATGTGATTCAGTTTAGTGCTGTAAATGCATGACTTTATCCTTGTCCTCCAGGTGACATCCATGGACAATACTATGATCTGCTGAGGCTTTTTGAGTATGGGGGCTTCCCCCCAGAGAGCAACTACCTGTTTCTGGGAGACTACGTGGACAGGGGGAAGCAGTCTTTGGAAACCATCTGTCTCCTGCTGGCCTACAAAATCAAATACCCCGAGAACTTCTTCCTGCTGAGGGGAAACCATGAGTGTGCTTCAATCAACAGAATATATGGCTTCTATGATGAGTGTGAGTAGGCCTGATATATGACCAATGCAATGATTAAACACAGTATTCTTTTCTATGACTAGTTCCACATCTTAAGTGTACCTAGCAGTAAAAAATAGACAGATTAGATTAGATTGAGTATAACATGAGCTACAGCTTTGAAAGAAGTGCCCCTGTTACTTTGAGATAATTGAAATTTACTTTACTGTCTTAATGTTATAGGTAAAAGAAGGTACAACATCAAACTCTGGAAGACCTTCACAGATTGTTTTAACTGCCTCCCTATCGCCGCCATTGTTGATGAGAAGATCTTTTGCTGCCATGGTGGTGGGTTCTTGTTTTCTTTCTTTTCTTTTAATTTCTTCATATACATGTTAAAATTAATTCCACTGTGGACTAGTTTTATGCAGAGTGTCCAAAGTAGACTGCCTTTGACGTAAGCAGTTCTTATTTGTCCTTGAATAATGCTGGCTCTGCTGTTTGCCAGCTGATGTAAGCCTCACCCATGCGTAATAGTTGTTGACCTCGATATCAGTGTGTTTATTTGTACTTTTCACTGCTGTTGTGTTTAGGACTGTCACCTGACCTTCAGTCCATGGAGCAGATCAGACGCATCATGCGCCCCACTGATGTGCCTGACCAGGGTCTGCTGTGCGATTTGCTCTGGTCTGATCCAGACAAGGATGTTTTGGGATGGGGAGAGAACGACAGAGGTGTGTCATTTACCTTTGGCTCAGAAGTGGTGGCCAAGTTCCTGCATAAGCACGATCTGGACCTCATCTGCCGTGCCCATCAGGTAATCACATTGCCCTCCACCTCTGTAAACAGAAATGTGACCGTGTACTGGCAGGACATGCTGATTGTCCTGATACAAGGAACACAGGCCATCACACACTGTCCAAAGAACTGTACATACAGTGTGTACACTAGACAGTTTTTTGGGTTTTTTTTTTACCTTTTGGCTTAATAAAACAACCTCTCCTTGTTTATTTAAAAGAAATCAGAGACCTAAAGGGAGATTAAAATTGTCTTAAAAGGAAAAACAGAGACCTCAGATTCTGAAGTACATAAACATGTCTTTACTACTGTTACTCTCTCACTTGCAGGTTGTTGAGGATGGCTATGAATTTTTTGCAAAGAGGCAGCTCGTCACTTTGTTCTCAGCACCTAATTATTGTGGCGAGTTTGATAATGCTGGTGCCATGATGAGCGTGGATGAGACCCTCATGTGCTCTTTTCAGGTGACATACCTTTGTGTGCATTGAGTATTTTAGGATATAATTTACACCTCACTTTGACATACTTGTATTGAATATTGTACAGTTGATGAACAATGACCTATGTACAAATTGGTTTGTACTAGCATACAAGGTATAAAAAATGAGTTTAGTAGTGGTAATTGTGTTTTACCTTAAAATATTATTTTCTTTGTAGACTTTAAAGCCAACAGTTAAAGCTGTCAAGTGAATTTATACCAAGGTCCAGGTTAAAGGCACAAAATGCAGATAAGAAACTAATCACTCCAGTTACAGCATTCATTAAAACTAACACAATAAAAAACTTGACCTTGCAGAGTTCCAACAACTGATGATGCAGTTATTTTAATGATCACTTTTAATGCTTTTTTATAGTCCATCTGTCATTTAAGTTGTTATGATTAATCTCAAATGTAAAAAAAAAATAAGAACCAACATTATGAATGTTTAGATGTTCTCTTAAATCTGATACTCTTCTGTGCTCTCAATATTTGCACCTCATTCAATATTTCAAAATCTGTTTTCCTTGTATAGATTTTGAAACCAGCTGAGAAGAAAAAGCCCAACGGCAGCCGTCCTGTGACTCCACCACGTAACATGGTCACCAAGCAAGCCAAGAAATGAGGGGCCGTGTTGGGGGTCCAAAGGCCGGAGTTTCACTCCTCTGTTCAGCTTTCGTCTTTTTGAATGCATTTGAAGGGTTGGTTATCCTTCATGCTGCCAATACTGAAAAGATATCCACTCCTACCCGATGAAAGCAAAATATTTTGTTGTTTTGTCCACAGGGGTAAATTGATATGTCACCATGAAAACCTCAGGTGTTTTGCACTCCATTTTGCAGCTAGTCTTTGCCACATATGACTGTTCAATCAGGAAAAATGTAACAATACGGCTACTTATGCACAGGAATGCCTTGTTTGAAGCTGTGCACAATTTTCCAGTTTGTTTCATGTCTTTTTCATTTGTTATATTTTTCTCACTGTCAGTAATGGGTATTAATGACTATAAAACCAATGGGGAAAGTCACAAACACCTGTTTACTTCTGTAAAACTTTATTTACAATTATTTTACAGTCCATGTCATAGAACATTGACTCTACACTGCATCATCACATTTTTAAACAAGTCTTGTGCTAAATTAAATGAATAAGAAAGCACTCTTGTAATGTCTAAATCTTTCTAATAAACTTTGAGTGTATTTTAGGGGGAAATTGGTATCTGGAAGTCATTTGTTTCTGGAACAATCACAGTAGAAACTTAAATGCTAGATTCAGCTGTAATGATAGTTGGCCAAGAAAGCCCGATAAGAACAGGGGCTCCCATCAGCCACCACCCACAAGGGGGAGACAGCATATAGTACAAAGCACCCCACAATTAGGACAGAGAAAGATCAGTCGCCTGAGAGTTGTGGAAAAGAGAAATACTTTCGTGTGTTTATTTCCTCAGTAATTTCGTCTTATTTTTACGACGCAATTTTAGTCTCCAGTGTAAGGGTATTTTTTAATGTTTCAAATATATTTAATTTGTATATCAAATGATGTATATATCCATATAATATTTAGCACGTGCTTTTATGCATGATAATTAAGAGGAAAAAGTTGACTGTAGGCGACATTTCCTTATTAGGTAACGTAGATTGCGTAATGTTGTCTGACGTCAGAGCAGTCACAAGACCAAGCGCAGCTCAGAGTGAGTGGAGCCTCACCGCGGCGTCACCGCACTTTGTGTTATGTAGTGTCTCAGAGGCAGAACTGGCACCATGGCCACGGAGAAACAACAGTCAGGGGAGTACCGGAGCCGACGGGGTGACTGTCCTCTGTGAGTTTCCTTCAGTTTCTGCGGCGCAGGATTAAAGCCCCCCGAGGCTGCTCTCCTCACTCAAGCGGAGGGTATTGTCTGTGCGTGCGTGGCGGCTGTTGTTGTCGGCAGCAGCGCCTGGCTGGCTAGCTCAGGCGTTCATCTCCAGCAGTCTCGTTAGCAAGTTAGCAAGACAACATTGTGTGCTTACGACGACGCTAAGCTAGCACGGCTGCTAGCTTGGCCGGTTCGTGTGGTCGGAGCTGGTGTGTAGGTGATGTTGTCCGTGCTGTCCTACGGTAGACTGGTTGCCAGAGCTGTCATCGGCGGACTTTCTCAAACAGACAGCCGCGACTACAGCCTGGTGACAGCGAGCTGCGGCTTCGGCAAGGATTTCCGTAAGGGCATCCTGAAGAAAGGGATGTGCTATGGGGACGACGCGTGCTTCATCGCCCGGCACAGAACCGCCGATGTTTTGGGTGAGTGTTTGATCCGTCTGTTGTAGAAAAATTAACCAGCTAGTGCGACATCACCCAGTATGAACCTGACATTGACGTGAGTGAGAGGTCAAAGGTCACCACCTTTATCTGAATGGGGAAATTCCTGACACGAGAGTGCACGTGTGACCAAATGCTTAATAAATGTGAATGTATACTACCGAGAAAGCTGATGGAAAGCGAACTGGGCTTAGTGCTGCTAACACCGCAGCTCTGTGCTTCAGTGTCCATATTTTGTTGATGTGTAGCTATTGATTACCTACAACACCAAAATGCATCTTCTTTGACATGAGTTCAGCCTTCACAACAAAAACAATTGAAGCTTCCAAGTCTGTTTTCCTGAGGGATAATGAAAGTGACTCCACAGCACAGAAGTCCAGACTCTGTTCAAAGCACCCCGGTGTTTAACATCTCTGCAGGACTGCAGCTCCAGTGAATGTCTCTGCATCATTAGTTAATCAAGACATGCAAGGAATCATTCAAATCAGGACATCCTCTCAAGTCAAGTTATTTTGGGAGGTTCTGGAGGGCTGATGAGTTGCAAAGTTGTGTGTGTGTTCTGAGCAGGCCTGGTTCTGTGCTCTGGCACAGAGCAGAGAACGGAGACGCAGAGGGCCATCCTTGTATGGTCAGTGGAGCAGATGCTGGCGTCCTGGGAGTAAGGAGACCAAAGTTTCCTTTCTCGGAAAATCCTGGACCTTATCAAAAGCTCTCATGGGAACAAACCACTTGCTAATCTACAATTTAGAGCAAGTTTCCATAGATAGATATATGAGAGCTTCACTTTTGGGTTTGGTGCATTTGGTTAATGGTCCTTTTAGAGAGAGATAATTCATCACTTGTAGATGTAAAAACAAAACAAAACATTGAACTACATTAAATATGAAATAAGATGTAGCAGTAATTACTAAAAGATAACTGTAAACTTCTGTAGATGACAGATATACCATATTATAAATAAGTGAAAAATGGATAGTCACAGACGAACGTCGTATTGATGCAGGCTGTGGTGTACAGTCACAGACACTTCCCTCATTTCTTCAACTGTACTTTCTGTACTGGATGTCCTCTTTGCATCTTGGTAAACAGTGCCCATTGTATTTCTTTGTTGTGCAGCTGTGTGGTACTGTTCTTGTATCTCACCCGTGAAATCAGTCTGAGGAATGTCAGAAATGATTTGGTGTTTGTGATCTGGAATGGAACTGGTTCCCAGTTTAACAAGAACAATCGTGTATAATTCAAAATGCAGCTATTAGCAAAGGAACCTGTGTTTTTGAAACGGACATAAATAGATGAAATGTGATTTTTACATCCATTAAATCATCTTTTTTTTTTTTTAGGTGTGGCAGATGGGGTGGGTGGCTGGCGAGACTATGGCGTGGACCCGTCCCAGTTTTCAGGTACTCTGATGAAGACATGTGAGAGGCTGGTGAAGGAAGGACGCTTTGTTCCCAGCAACCCTGTAGGAGTCCTCACGACCAGCTACTACGAGCTGCTGCAGAACAAAGTGCCACTATTAGGTGAGTGACACCTCAGGAGAGACAGGATTTCATTTTAATAAACACCCAGCCTCCAACCAGTGTACAAAAACACACACACAAATGGCACATGTCCACTGTCTGGTTGTAAGAGTGCTCAGCTCTTCTTTACTGAAGAACTCATAATTGACGCTTTTTCAAATGACCTGAGACTGTGGAGCTCCTGGTTATCCTACTCAGTGCATTTAGACGCTCCTAAGCTGCACTCTGCTAGACAGTGTGTGCCAGTCCATGGTGTGTGAAGGCATACCACGCCTTGCCTGCCCATGAAACATTATGTTGTCCATGTGGTTTAGATCTGTGTTTGTGATGTAGGACTAGGTTGTTTATTTCCGTCTGTTCAGTTTAGTGGCGACTGGTTGGAGATATTTGCATCATGACTCAGAGAACAGCCAGATCCCATTAAGAATCCCTGAGAATGCCCCAAGTCCCAACCTGCCCCGTGCTGTTCACTTCCAGAATCACTTTCCTCTGTCGCACCACTTCCCTGATAACAAAGCACGCACAAACGTGTAGCATCATCAGCTAAGGAGTGTTTTTACAAACAGATCTGTGCCAGTGAGCTTCAGTACTTTTCCATCCCGTTATCACATGCAGCAGCAGCGGGGGAAACAACACTGCATTGTGCTGGTACTTCACGGCAGAGGGAATGTTCTTTAGGCGGGCAGAGTGTGTAATTGTGCTGCTGGAGGGAAAACAGAGACGAAAGCCAGTGAGTCACAGTGCGTGAGGAGTTTCTGAAGGTTGATCCCAGAGAGCATATTTTGGCGTGCCAGATGAATCACCAGCAGGGTGTGGCCGCACGCTGTCCACCGGCTTCACTGGCTCACATTTCCTCTTCACCACCTCCCAGATGCTGGAACTCAGTGAATGATGACAAGTTGTATGCTGATTGTGGTGTGTTCAGTTTGTGTATTCAGGCTTACCTCATTCATCAGTCCCTCAAATGCACTGTAGATGGATATCTTTGCATAAACACAGTTATTTCTTAAGGCGTACAATAGTAGAAAACTGTTTTTTATTATGTCTCCAGCTTTGTTTTCATCCAGACTTATGTCTGAACATTCTCAATTAAAATGTAAAATCTAAAGGGGAAATTTGAGCCTCTTCTCACAGCAAATATTGACACTTGACAAAATGAAAAGCACCAGTTTAAATAATGAAATGAATGATGGCTGAACTCTGTGTAGCTCCTTCAGCTCCAGACTGGCTGTTCACTGGGACACTGGTACAGAACTCAGCCATTGTTCATGTCTTTAGTAACATCTGTGCTCACACCTGGAATCACATGTAGAGCATGACATGTGCTGAAAAAACATGTCTCTTAACATCTTGAGAGAATGATTTGTTGTCCAGGGCGTCTCTGTAGCAACACAACACCTTTGGTGCTGACAGTGTACGGCAGTGCTGTGACACACTTTACCTTGTGTCAAAAAAAATGCAGCTCTGTGATGTGAATATTGTTGGCCATTTGATGAAATTGAGATTAATAGTGCAGCCCTATTTTAAAATGACTCTCCATGTTAATCATGAATGTTCAGTGATGTTGTTAAATACATCTGATGACACACTGATGATGATTATAACTTATTTGCATTTTATTTTTAGGATATTTTCAGTCGTTGCATTAAAATTGAATGTCAAGAAATGTGTGTGTGTGTGTGTGTGTGTGTGTGCAGGTAGCAGCACGGCCTGCATCGTGGTTTTGGACCGGCAGAGTCACCGGCTGCACACAGCCAACTTGGGAGACTCGGGCTTCCTGGTGGTGCGGGGAGGGGAGGTGGTCCACCGCTCAGATGAGCAGCAGCACTACTTCAACACACCCTTCCAGCTGTCCATTGCTCCCCCTGGGGCTGAGGGGGCCGTCCTCAGTGACAGGTGAGACCCGGTGCAGGCGGCACCTTTTGCATCTGCTGCAAACACCTCTGAACTGGCCTGGGTGGGCGATGGAGGGAGGTGGGGGTATGTACTTAATACTTAATTGAACAGTGATAGAGCGGAGCTCATGCATGTTCTGTGCAGCAGATGTGATAAAGCCCAACACATCCTGGTAACAATACATGCTCACAGATCACATGCTCGCATAACAAAGGCGCTTAGCCTGAATAAACTGCTCTGCGGCGCCCGCGTCCCTCACAGGCTGCAGGGTTCAGTGAATTAGTGACTGTGCTGTGTGGAGCTGTTGTAGCAGTGGAAGGGGGGTGGGCCACGTGCTGCTGTGTCTCGTTGGTGTGGCGTGCCAAGCCAGCAGCACCGTAGATGTCAGTCGAGGCCAGGCATTGGATGTTTGCCCAGCTCTCCCTCTTACCCGGGTCAAAGTCTGTGTGGTCTGATGGGCAAACTGAAGAGTCCACAGCCAATGGAGCAGCAGCAGCAGCAGCAGCAGCAGCAGCAGCAGCAGCAGCAGGGCTCAGCCAGTTTTTCACTTGCTCAGTCTTGAATTGCGCTTATTATTTTGAGCCCCTTGAAAGCATTGCTCAAAAACTGATGGCAGATGAACCTGAACTACATGTCAGGTGCAAGGTAGTGTTTTATTTTCATTTCTTGTAAGTGTTCCACTAGTTGCTTTGACATAGCTCTTGAAATTATGCTTAGTTTGTATTTCAGTCTGACATATGTCACTCATATAGTAGGTGAAGGACTGACACTGATTTACACTTAGAGCAGAATCACTAACATGATGTTGCCCCTTCATGTGTACAAAGTCTCTTCATTTATATAACACTGTAGTTTACTGTATGTAAACAACAGTCCTAATTCATTTGAGCTGATTTTTGTAGACCTTTATCAGCCAGAGTGGAGCTCCTGGTTCTGTGTGGATGGTTGATCCTGTGATGATACTGCAGATCATCTTGCGGTTGTGTGCTGTTTACAGGTGAACATTAAGGCTGCAGTTTCACTGGCAGGTGGTGTTTAGTTGCACTGCAGTGTGGTTGTGATCTACATTCACTTCACATGGCCCCAGAACTGAAAAAAATCAGACATCTCAGAGCTAAGAGGGTGTAATTATCTGAAGTGTCTGTCCTTGGCATTTGAGAAAGGAGGAATCTAAACACAGAGGCACATTCAGTCCAATTACACATGCCATGCAGCGTATGTGTAGGAACATTTGCTGCTAATGTCACATGCTCTTGTCACTCCTGTCTTCCATGTCGTGTGTGCATCAGTCTCAGTCAGTCAGTTTGTGTAGTTCTACCTGTGCCACTTACAGTTATTTTTTGGTGTGTACTGCAATATCAGCCACATCAGAATCACAGCAGAGGACAGCACGGACTGTTCCTGTCCATGACCATGTGTCCAGACAGTTTGCAATGAATAACATTCATGACTGGCTGGACACTGTGCATCTTCCAAGAAGTGAACTTGACACTGACAGACTAACTTGGTTCCTGCCTATATGTATTTGTAGCACCCATCATCATAATGGCAGCACCTTTTATTGGACCTGAGTGTCCTTTCCAAAATCCCCATGTGATGGTCCCTTGAATTTATCCTGCTCCAGCATGTGATGACTCTACTGTAGCCAAGATGAAACAGTAGCCTCTCAGTACATTTTCCCACCGGGAAGAGTAATCTGCTGTAATGGCTGAGTATTCACCAAGAAGAGGAGAGGCTGGGCCAGAGGTGCAGATTTATTTATGAGGTCAGACAGGACTAATTCTCTGTATGTGAGGTAAAACAGGAGAGCAAGAGGAGGGGGGTGCTTTAAACTGCACTAAATCCTGCAGCCATAGCCTAGTGATGCTTCTTATTTTGTATTTTCAGTTTCACCTAAACCAGGCATGGGCAAACTAAGGTCCGTGGGCCAGATGTGGCCTGTTGGGCTTTTTAATCTGGCCCCTCAAATACTGGTACAGAATTTCCCAGATTATAGCAAAGACTGCAAACTTTGATGTACTGGCAAAAACGTGGGCAGCAGCACTGCTCCCACTGAAACTGAATGTAAGTTTTCTTAGGTAATATCTTTAATTTATATGAGTTCACAGGAACACTCCATCCATCTGACACTGGCCCGGCCCCTGAGCCAAAACGTTTGCCCACCCCTGATCTAAAGCATCACATGCAGCATTCTCTGGCTCACTGTCCTAACTCTGTGCCCTCAGCCCTGATGCAGCAGAGAGCTCTTCCTTCGACGTCCAGCTGGGTGACATCATCCTCACCGCCACCGATGGACTCTTCGACAACATGCCTGACTACATGATCCTGCAAGAGCTGAAGAAGCTCAAGGCAAGTCGCATGCTGGTTGATTTGTCAGTGGGAGTGGAGTTAGAGATGTGTCTGGAACAAACACCTAATGCCTGCGTTGTTGTTTTTTTCTCCTCAGAACACAAATTATGAGAGCATCCAGCAGACTGCTCGCAGCATTGCAGAGCAGGCCCATGTCCTGGCATATGACCCCAACTACATGTCGCCTTTTGCACAGTTTGCCTGTGACAATGGTCTGAATGTAAGAGGTCAGTGTCTCAGTCCAAACACATGGAGACTGACGCTTGTGACCTTTTATTTTAGAGCCTCATTAAACACATGACATGAGTGTTTTCTGTTTTCTGATCGGCACCATTTTAACGCAACGCTGCTCTTTCTGTGCAGGAGGAAAGCCAGATGACATCACAGTGCTGCTGTCCATAGTAGCAGAGTACACTGACTAGAGTGTGTGGAGCTGTGACAGGGGGCATCTGCCTCTGCAGGTGATGGACTGCTTTGATTCCTGCTGGCCAGGATGAAGGACTAATGTCAGATGTTTCCCCCGCATTTCGCTGGTACTAGTCTGCCTCAACTGCCAGCTGACCATCACCCCGTGTCCCCTCCAAAAAACCTCCTACATGCCCACGTCTGTGTGATCGTGCACATCAGAGAGGTGCTGAATAAAGAGCACTGGACCAGAGGCATGGCGTGTCCTCTTGGCCCGGCTGCAGTGTTGGCATCTTTGCAGTGTTCCAGTGCTCAGTGGATAATCCCATTGCCCGGGATAAGCAGCCATCGGGCATGTTGGAGATGAGGATCCCGTCTGACAAGGACAAGTCATCTCTCTCTGATGGCTGGGAGGAAGTTGAGTTTGAAAAAATGGGGCAGATGTATCTAGACAGGAGGCGTGAGACTGTTAAAGCGGTCGACCAATGAGCCACCGGAAGGGAAAGGAACAGTCCTCCAGTAGAGTCAAGAAGGGAAGTGCTCAGGAAATGGCAGCATCAGGGCTGAGTAAATGGGCTACCTTGTGCGAGTGGATGTTCGACAAAGGGCCTGGAACTTTGTGCGTAGGTGCAGGGAGCAGATGTCAGATATGAAGATATGACTGGTGTGCTGTCGTGGGATGTTTTGAGGAGTTTTTTTTTTGCAAAAAAAAAACGAGTGTGACATTTGTACATCTGTGCTTAGTCAGATCGATCCAATACGATGTCAAACAGAAGAGCGGCAGCTGCCTTTTCCATACCTTGCACACATTTTGTTACTTCATGGGAAGAAAAATTTTTTAGTTCAAAGATATTGTGTCAAACTGATGTCCTCCCTTTAATCTCACAGCTGCTGCTGCTGCTACAGTCTTGATTGTGATGTGTGTGTGTGTGTGTGTGTGTGTGTGTGAGAATGTGTTTGGTTGATGAATGCACTAATGTGCTTGTCAGCGGGTCTATGGATTGTGTGTGTGTGTGTGTGTGTGTGTGTGTGAGAGAGAGAGAAATGGATGTGAAGGCTACTTCTCCATATCCACTGCTGAATTGGCCGGCTGAATTGGTCTCTGCAGCCTTAAACGCACAAGCTTAAGAAGCATATCTGAAAAAAAGCTCAACACAGTGGATGTTGGTCAGATGACCAAATGTATTTTTGTAACTTCTTTGTTCGGTGAGATTGTTGAATTCTTTGGATTAATCACCACAGCTTTAGAAACCGTTGTTCACAATCAGAGTTTCCTTCTCTCCCCTCTCCCTTCTGCTGTCAGGCTCCTACGGCACATCCATCAGTCAGGTCGCTGCAGCTTTCAACTGAAAAATGGTCTTTGTGTTTCCATTACATCACTCCACATGTGCACTCTGCAGTAGCTGTCCCACACAGTTCACGTACTTCTTCCTGAGATGCAGATGTGACGTGATGTTCTGATGATGTGCCTTCTATCAGGTTTGTCGGCAGCGGCAGAAACGTCCATCATTCCTTAAATGCCCGACTGTGCGTCAGGCACAGAACATAAAGCCTGAAACTGTTAAGTAGCCATACGCAGACAGAACAGCTTTCCCATCATGCCTTGCTGTCTTAACACCAGGTCTTTTCATCTGAAGCATGTTCCACCTTTTTCTCTTGAAGTGTGCTTCTCAGCTGTCAGTCAGGAGCCTTAGGAATAGTGATAAAGCCATCCCATGCTCAGAGTTCCTCCCTGTGGCTCTTCACAGCACTGTTTACAATCCGCACTGTCTAACAGACCGTCTCCCTGCTAACCTGACTAGTTCACACTGGAGGGCTGCAGTGTCAGTTATCACTGGACACAGAGGAGCAGCTTTGAGGCACAGAGAGCAGTGAATGGTCAAAATGTGAGTTTTTAGTATTACAGCACTGAGGACAATCTAAACAGCCTTAACTATGTTACAAAGCAATTCTCCCAGTCACATGGTCATAACCACTGTTAGCTCTGTGGTCCCTGACTCACCCGCCCTGACACTCTTCCCTGTCGTCTCCCATCAACTTCATCTTCCTCTACTTTGTTACAACCATGTCAGTGTGTGTGTGTATTCATACATACATACATGTATCAGATCTAAGCTCTGTGAAGACACATTTTAAAATCTGTACAATATATAAATAAAGGGTATAGTATTTATTATCCTGCTGTGTTTGATGTTTGCTTTCTGTAGGGATGTTGCCTTCACAGGTGCAGACTGCGTTTCCCATCATGACTATCACACTCAATCTGTATTCAGGCCCAGAGATAATACTTTAGAACGCAGTGTACGATTTGTGTGTACTCCCACATTCCTCCTGACTGACGATCATCAACAGCTGGAATCTGACGGATCTGCTGCTGTTACTCAACACTCCATGTTATTATTGCTGTTGTCATTGTCAATGGCATCATTACACCCATACATCACTGTTATTATCCTTATAAAAACCAGCCTGACAGTGCTCAAATACAACAGCAAACACTGCTGTTCCTTCTCTCTCTCTCTCTCTCTTCTCTCCCCCGTCTCCCCCGGTCTCTCCTCTCCCCCCAGCTGGTCGAGGCCGCCCACACTGAGTCTGCTGCTCTTGAAGGTTTCTTCCTGTTAAAAGGGAGTTTTTCTTCTCCGCTGTAGCCACATGCTTGATCCTGGAAGGGACTGGTTTTCTCTCCATAATACTAACACAGTATTACATGATATTACCCAATAACAGTGCCTGGGTGAGATCATGCATGTTAGGATCTGGCACCATGTAAATCCAACAGAACAGAGCAGACAGGTGTGGCATCTTCAAGCTGAGGTCATGTTTTCACAGACAAAACCAAACCCAAGTATTTCTCACAAAAATTTGCCAGAACATGTTAATTGATGTTGTTTGATAAAGTCTCTATAAATAAGTTCTCTTGAATTTTATCTGAACACTGTGAGGAAACCTAACACTTTGAAAACAGTCCAAACAAGCAAAGCAAGATTTTAGCTGTAAAAGCTTTAAACTGAACTAAAACTAAAAATGCAAACTACATTAATAAATATATTAATATATTTAAATTCATTTATGAACTGAAGCATAATCATAAATCATTGTGACTGCTGTGGCCTACTTCTGGCAGCAGCACAACAAGAGAAGATAAGAAGCGAGCGGCAGCACTCTCAGAGTGTAGGGCTTCTTGTGAAGTCGTCTTCCACATCCTCCTCCGTGTCACTGTAACGTGCCAGAACAGGCAATATGGCAGCACAACCATCCCCATCCTGCTCTGAGGATAAGGCCCTGAATAGGAGGGAGCAGAGCTACAGCAGAAACAGACAACATGTTAAAGAAACATTTCATGACCGAGTTGCCATTTTATTTTTTGTTATTTTGCTGAAATCCTCGCGGTTGGAGGAAACTAGGTTGACCAGATGGTATTCATCTCTTGATGGGGGGAAAAAATATAAGATTAACAAAACAAAACATTCAATGATACTGTAGTGTGAGATGAAACCAGTTTGATCAAGAAGAATAGCTCAGGGCTCGGCTGTAGCTCCGACAAAATAATTCATTACACTGAAACAGAGCACAGACCCAGCCCACTGAGCACTCTGGCACTTCACAAAGCCATGCAATCCGCCGAAAGCCCAGGGAACAAATAAATGCCACATGGAGTTTCGAGTGAAAATGAAAAACTGACAGGAAGCTCTCGTTACCGTCGTGGAGGCAGGGGTGGAGGTGACACTGGTGCACAGTTGGTCAGGTACACAGAGTTGGTCATAAACCTGAGGCAGGAACAGCAGAGCAGGCGGGTGGACTACCGGGCTGCCCAGGCTGGATGGGATGAGCTCCATCACATCAGGAACATCCTGCAGCTCTCCACTACCACCTTCTTCTTCACACAAATCCATGGGCAGAGCAGCAGCATCTGCACAGCTGGAAGCACAAGCAACACACTCATCACACTGTGGCAAAATGTCCATGACTCTACCAACCAGAGCCAATCATCAGCTCCTGGGAAAATTGGACATAACATTGTGTGTGAGGTGATGGTGTGGTACAGCACAACAACAAGCAGCAAAATGACTGATGTGTTCTTCTGTGGACAACAGTGTGTCTCAGTGGAGTTTGACTCTGAGCAAGAGGACTGTCACTGGGCCTGAAGAGGAGTGAGAGGTGCTGGTTAGACTGTCAAGAAAATCTCTTTTCTGATTTGATTTGATATCAACAACATCATGAATATATTCATCCGCCGATATGAACACACAACAAAAACAGCTCCACGCATGTAACCACACGACATGTCCTCACCCTGAGGAGCAGAGGTTTAAAGAGGAACAAGGCAGGAAGGAGAACAAAGAGCTATTTGGTTTATAAGTCTCTCAGGTTTCATAGTTGTGGTTCACAAGGCCCTGAGACAAAGGGTGACATGCCATGAAAAACAAAAATACACTGTACATGTTCAGAAACATAATGAGTGATTTATAGCAAAGCTGAAACTAAAAGTCAAAGGCTGCAGGCCTCTGGATTCCTGAGCAGTGGGGACAGGAGCACTGAAAAAGTGCCTGCTCATCAGGTCAGCCATGTCTCTGCAGACTCCCAACAGTGCACACAAGCAAACTGAAGCACAAGTGGCCCAGATGTTCAACAGTACAACTAGAACTGAGATGACAATCTGCCTGAGCCCAAAGCGCCATACAGCAGTGTGGGTTACAGTTAGCAGAGCAGGACAGAGACGCACCGACAGAACAGACTAACTGGCTAGCATAGTGGAGATGAGGGGATTACAGCACGTCATAGCGACAGACCTCTAACCTAACCCCACATGTCCTGAGCATGGCCTATTTATCTCTGTTACAGACACAAGGCTGGCTGCTGTAACACTACGCACTCTTAGCGAGCTAAAAACAGCCATTGAGGGCGAAACCGCCGCGACTGCAGCCAGGAGAGAAGCTCAGGTAGAGCCCCTGTGGGAAGATTCAATTATGCTCCCTCTAAAGAGAAACTGGGCCTACAAAGACTTGAGCGGTGACAGGGACACTGCCTGCTCAAGACAATAACAAGAAAATAAATCTCAGCCTCTCTGCAGCACCGTGCTGTGGGTCTAACAGGTTCTGTACAGACAGGATTAAAACAGTGTGACCAGACACCATGTTGTGTTTGTTACCTGGGTGTACAGGGGGCCGGGCTCCCTACAGGCTGAGGGGAGTCCCTGTTTTCAGAGTCAATCAGAGTAGCCAGCACCACAGTGGCCTCCACGACCATGTCCTCCATGGACAGACACACCGGCCTGCACAGGGCATCAAAACCAAGAGGGTTGTTTATTGTAATCAGACTGATTAGACAAAAATGGCTGACTAAATTTCAAGGTTGTCTGGTGTAAAGGTCAGAGTGCCACTTGTTGACACTGGTCTCTGCTGCTTGAGACACTTAGGCAAAGACACCTACTTCCCTGCAGCACCAAAGTGGAGCGTCACTGGGAGACAATGTGACTCTGCAAAGGACAGAAAACCCTAAGAAAACAGAGCAGCAGAGAGTCAGTGAGAAGACCTTCATGTCTCGACTGTAGCATCTCTATAGCTGATAACTTTGAGAGCAAAGTGCTGGGACATGTTTACAATGGTCAGGCTCAACAGAAAAACATCAATGCTCGAGTAAATCAAGGCCATCTTAAACGTAAAGCAGGTTTCTAATCCACCCAAACCCGATTTTCCAAAACTGACACGAATAAGACTCCTAGGCTGGTTAATGAGGAGCCTCACAGCAGGGTGTCCAAGAAACATTCCAGGATATTAGGGACAAGAGCTGCAAGTGTTAATGCAGGTCAAGTCTCATTAACTGGACTAACACAAAGACCATTTATCCAAATTTCCAAATGGTCAACCAAGTTCTTTTTGCTTTCTTTTCTAAGCTCAGACAGCAGACACCAAAACAAACCACTCTGGATTAATGAGCACGCTACTCTGGAAATGACATTATACTATATTTTTCTACTGTTTTTGCCGTTACTCAGAATATAAACTGTCTAAGTTTGACTCCAGCCCTTAAATGCAAACACATTCCTGCTTGAACTGAAAGCTGCACACCCATAATTTCTGGAACTCATAACCTCAATTACTTTTCCTGCGTAGTAGTTTCACATGCGTCATTTTTGTCACAGTATCTTTGCTAGTAAGATGAGTCACACAACTGAGGGGAAAGTTCACATGAAAATGATACAGACAGCAGGGTACAGAGGCCTTAGGACACTTGAGTATCCAGACTACAGGGTCAGAAATATGACCTGTTGAGGTGAAATGCCATGAGCTAGTCACACACACACACACACACACACACACACACACACACACACTGCATACACACACATAATATTCTCATGAGACAAGGTGAAGGGGAGTCCAAAAATAACTCCATTACCCTCAGCTCCTTCAGACAGAAGGTTATGTCCGAGTTCACTCCGACCTGAAAGTGGTCAAACTCGTCCGGGTGTAAGGACATCTCAGTGTACATCATCTTCATGTGATCTGTGGCAGAAGTAAATCCAATCAAATAGTATTTTACATGATATTTTTAGTGTGTTCCATTTGGATTGAAGAGTTTAATATGCAGTGTTTGAATTAAAAGCTGTGAACTGTCAGCTCTCAAAGCACCACGGTGTTGTCCTGGGTCTGGACCTAATCACAGTCTATGCATTATCTCACCATGTCCATCCTCACAGTAATTTCTCAGACTGACTCTCAGAGGAGTCACGGACAGAGTGACTTCCTCCTGGGACACTGGGAAATGCATCACCATATCACTGAGCAGCCTGTAGAGATAGAGAACAAAACAAAATGCAGACCCTCACAGAATCAAACCAGGCAATGATCACACAGCCTCGCTTTAATGCTGTGCTAATGCTGGATGATGGTTTTCCAAAGACTATACACCTGAGGTATTATTGTTTATGTCCTTGTCAGATGGGCTCATTAAACTGAACCGCACTGAACCGAGGGTGCATGTTGGGGAATATTCAGTGGACTGGACAGAGTCAGCTTAGAGTACAAAACACTGCGAACACCCAGTGACTCTGGACTACACTGAAAGCAGCTGGCAGCTACCATGTGCCTCATTAATTTTACAGTAAATTCTCCAGTCGTGAAAAGAAGAGGTTAGAAGAAGATTCGTTGACGTCTTAGGAGAGCTAAGATTTTGTTGAAGTAAAAAGGAAGGATATAAATGTGTGCCTTTGAACTGGTAAAGGACATACAGGATCTCACTCGATAAGAGGCAGTGTTATCGAGGTGCTAACCTGGCCTGTGCCTTCAGCACATTGGGACAAAGGTGTGAGGCAAACACTGCCTGGAGAGGCTCGCTCTCATTGAAATGAAGGTTGTGGGTCTTGATGATGCCTGTGACACAGAGAGGATATTTACAGCACACTGCCACCCAGTGTTGACAGTGTGAAGTACAGCACCTGCAGCACAGTGTTCAAAGGTCATTCTGAAAACTCAACATTACAGGCAGAGATTCTACACAGGCTTTTAAAAAAGAGAACAAAACCCATCTGTACAAGCAAACAGGTTTCTGGATATCCTGATTATTTTCTTTACTCAGTTATTTTATGGTGCAAATGTAATATCACCTACCATGTCTCCAGAAAAACTGGACTACCACTCGGTCACTAGCAGTGCTGACTGAAATATGACATCGTTCCACGTTACGCTCAATGGACGTCATACACCGGAAAAGTGGCAGCACAGACTTTAAGAAAAACAGATATATTTTCAACAGGATTGTCATAACTGTATTAACACTGGTCAAACAGTTACGTAAATGTTAGAGCAAACTGTCCTCTCACTTTTTGTGCATTAGTACAGGTTTGATTTTTTTCCACCGCTATCTCACATATCCTCAAAAATAGTATTTGCCCTGTAGAGTGAGCTGAGATGTCACTTTAAGCTCTGCACAGAATGAATAACTACTATGACACAGATACCTTCATGATCAGTTTGCATTTGGTGCTTTCACTGTCCTGCTCTGATCCTGATCCCAGGCTGTAGTGCTGGAAGAAGAGTGGTGAGAAGAGGAAGCAGGCATATGCAGAGTGAGCAGAGTTCACAGATCTCAAAGCCAGCTGTGAAACACAAAGACCCAGTTTAGATGCTGTTACCTGAGAGAGAGAGACAGCTGCTGACAGGGAAACTACACAGACCTTGTGAACAATCACATAGATTACTATAAAAAAAAGAAAAAGAAAAAGAAAAAAGAAAGAGGATGGACCATTATTGCTCCAAAAAGGACCAAATGTGTTTCTTCTTCCATGGTCAAACTGAAGAACATGTGATAGTATAACCATCCCCTCAGAGTTGCCGCTCACCCCTTTAATCGTGGGGTCCAACCACAGCTCCTCACCGACCCGTGACAGCGCCTGAACAGCTTTTCCAAACACTGCAACACAACAAGATGTCACCAGAGCTTCAGGCCAGCAACGTGCTAATGTCAACATGTGTTCATAATGAAGGGAAATGGAGTCAATAAAGTCACAGTTTATGTTAAATGGCTTCTATTTAGCTAGAATAGCTTGCTACTAGCTAAATTAAGCTACATTAGCCGAGCTAGCAATTGATTCGATAATTAATAAGAAACAGTTTACAAACAAAATTCATGTGACCTGTTATAACTTTATAAAGATTTTTGACTTTACATTTCTCTTACAACTAATATCACTCGTTAATATGTGGACAGTCCTCTTCAATACTACCTTTGACACCACTTCCTTCGAAGACACACTTCATATTTGTCGACGGCTCAGCTCGGGAAGTAAACAGATGCTAATATTAACTCTGACTTGCTAATTAGCTTAAAACATAAAGACAGTGATGGTGATAAGTGGGTGTAGCCACCCACTGGCTACACTGAGAGGGTCAAACCAGGTACAGACAACGTGGACATGGCTGTTAATGTGGCGGCTAAACGGCCCTGCTGGACGTGTTAGAGATGCACTAAGTGACCAAGGAGAACAGTAACAGAAAATGAAATGAATAAATGTAATTCATGTTGGAAAGTACAGGCTTACCACCCAGAACCAGTATGTTACCCTGTCAGATACATACTAAACCACACTGATTACTATTGGACTCACTGAACCATCAAATATTGCTGTCTCAAATAAAAGTTATAAGATGTCAAGTTTGATAATTGTATATATGTGTATGTATATAATATGTATACAGCCAGGATGCTGTACAAATACATTCAGACTAATAGGATGCAGTGACAACAAAATATCCAGTTATTCAATTAAATATTTATTATTGTATTATGGATCATAACATGAAGATCAAGTACACTGTATGACAACTACTACAATAGTCACTCAACAAACGAGACTTGCAGCATTACTGCAGATGGAGTCCTGCCTGCAGTTTGTGTAGGTCTGTATGAAACAGCACACTGCTTACAGTGACATTTAAAGTCATACTTTAAAAAACTGTGTTAATATTAAGACATTAGATCAACACAATCACTCGCTATAATGTAATCAGAACCTTAAAAACAATAAACCTCTTGTGTTGCTTTCATCATCTGTTGACTATTTTTGGAAGGATGACATCAGAGGTAGTTGTGCTGCTGCCTCTCCTCTGCCCCTGAGGCTTTGCCCTTGCCTCCACATCCTTCCCAGCATCTTTTGTGAACCTGCTGTTTTCTCTATGTTGATGATCACCATACCTCCTCCTGCAGGTGGGATTCTGACCTTGAAGATAAACACACACGTACACAGCATGAGATAGATGGTGGTCATCAAAGTTCATGTTTGAGACTTTTAGATACACACCTGTGTGAACACATGTGTGCAGCACGTTGAGATAGTGCTGCTTCATCTGTCGCCTCATGTGCTCTGTACTGTAAACATTTGCTATGCTGCAGAGGTAGCGTCTCTGTCCAGCTGTGAGAGCAGGGTGCTGAGGTAGAGACAAGTGTTAATATGACTACACATGTAGGAATGACAGTAACTTTGTTACATAGAAGGAATATGATTATCATAATGATCCCATTCCAGCTCTCTTAGAAGACCCGTAACAATAACATAACGAAAGCCCACTTCTGCATCTGTTGCAGCTTCATGTGCTGGTTAGTGGTTACCTGTAAGAAGGGTGCAGACATCATAGATTTGGGAATGTGTATTGTCTTCATGTGCTGGCCGCCTGCAGACATGTTTGTGTGTGTTCCTCTGTACATCCTCCTCACCTGCTGGCCGCGCAAACACTCCAGACCTGCCAAAGACAACATGTGACACCACAGTGCCTCATTCCTGATAGTCTAGATCATCTGGATTGTCATTTAATCAGCACATTTGAAGCATAACACTTCATTCACTTCTTACTTTGCTAGATCACAGCTAGATTTCAGTCTATATTGGCAAAAATCTAATTTTAAGTATATGTCTTGCATCACCAGTGCTTTGTTTCTATGGTCTGATTTCACTTAAGTAGTTTTTGTCACTCAAGTTTTACTTGAGCATTTTATCTTAAATTTCAAACATTCCAGGCAAAATATACTGTACATCTTGATGAACTTTTATTTTAACAGCTAGATTAGAACAAGTCAACATTTTACACAACAAATGCCATCATCAGCTGTATAGTGTATATAAAGATCTTGAAATCACCAGCATTAAAATGCTGATTATGTGTTGATGTATCTGCATCTGCATCTGTAAGTACACTTATGCCCTTTAACTCCAATTAAACATTTTTAAATGTTGGGCTTTTTACCAAAGTAGAATTCATTTTAAACTGGGGTATTATTACTTTCTTCAAAAGATTTTGATTCAAATTTCACTACTAGAGATGACTAGGCCATTACACTGAGAACAATAAGTTGAATCAACAAGAAGTCCAACACCTGCAGTCACTGTTCCATTCACTTCATACATTTTATAATTCATGAATGAAAACAAGTTTATTTATATTTGTAGTTGTCACACAAGAACATTTCACTCACCATCTGTGCATCTGCTGTTAGAGTCTGCAGACCTAAAAATCACAAGTCCACAAGGAAGAATGAATAATTCCATCAACTGCATCCATCCTCGAGTTCTCATATTGTTGTCTTACCTCATCAAGATGTGGTCACTTCCATTCTTTAACAAGTTTTCTTTTTTCATGTGCTCGACAAATGTAACCCGCTTTCTCATCGTTATGTGAAATCACAATATTTCCTGTCGATACGTCAGAGAGGCTGCAAGCGTCTTCATAAGCTCATGTGTTGCAGCCAGCAGAACCTATTAGTGTGAAATGAAGCCAGCCCTGAAATCGGACACCAGTCCCAGGGCTCCAATTACAGAGCAGAGGTCTAATATACTTGAACCCTGAGCGTGTTCTCATCTAAAATGTAAAACACAAACAGAATTACAAGCCTCTCTGTTTACACACTTTATTGAGCATCATGTCCAATATACATTGCATTGACACAAAATGGAAAAGAAAACAACCCCAAAACAAATAATGGCGTTAGGGTGGATTACCTGGACACACCATTTTCAGAGCGTATTGCTTAATGACATTTCAAACGCACCGAATCTGTGCAAATACAGTGAACACCGGTCAGAGGAGGTCATGGTAGGTTAGAAAATTCTGACTTAAAAAGGTAATGTCAACAGCAGTTATGTGATCATCAAGTCTACAGAAATCTACTAACTGTACACATCACATTCACCCAGAATATACTACCAATGGTATCCTATTTAAACATACCCAACTCCTTCAAACCTGATTGCATGCGCCAAAAGATGGATAGCTTTTTTTTTCAATGTCAGTCACAGATCAATCATGTATAACATAATTCAAAAAGATGTCATCATGGCTTAATAGTCAGCAACACCATCAATGAAAGTGAACAAAAACAATGGTTTCCAGACTCCACCCGAACACAACTGTGTAAATTCTTTAAAAAATAAAACCTGCTGTGTTTAATCCCCTTCACGACACTTATTTATACTTTACTAAGTGGTGATTTACCATCAAGTCTCTATCAAGAGTTATAGCCCAAATTCAGTGATAGTAAAGGTGATAAATATTATCTAAGTATGCACCAATCAGAACTCAGGATGTTCATCAACGATCTACCCAGAGTCCTCAGAGTCTAAACCCATGAGTGAATGTGACTTACAAAATCATCATTTACCCACACAATGATCAAAAGCCAAACGTGCCACAACAAAGAAGGTAAGAACGACTAGCCTAATTCTACTATGGAGCCTCTAAAATATGCCCATGTTAACAGATTAACAACTCAGACAACCAGAAACCTTGTCGAATTTGTTCTCCTTTTAAAATGAGGTAAGCGCAGATGCCAGTTAACCAGTACACGTGGAATAATCACAGCTTAGGTTATTTTCACAGACTGATTTTTGGTTGTCCATGAGTTCTGACAATGTTGTGAAAAGACATCAGACGGAGGAGATCATCTTCACTTCACGAGGACCACATGTTAAAGGAAAGGGTCAGGAATATTTGAGGTTTATATCTTACTGATTAAGACCCTAACAAAGTTTGATCCTGAGAAGTTGGCACAAACCTTCTCTTAGCATTAGCTGCTACACTTGTGCAAGTCATTGTGTTAGAAAACAATAACTCTAAAATCTCTGAGTAAGCCATTCCATTTATACATCCACGGCTGGCAATGATGGACAACAGAGCTCTTTTGAGTGGATCATGCAGGTTCGAGAGTCATGGTTTCGTAGCTCTCAGACATACACTAGCATAAGAAGAAAACGCTAACAGGAGGCAGTTTCTCAGAAAAATAGACTAAGAAAGTTCTTTAAAAGTCCCTCTAAAAGTTCTCAACCTGTCCCTCTAAAGCAACGAGCAAACCTGTGAGGAAGTGAAGCCAACAAAAGGCAACAGTGATTCAATGACAGTGTGGAAAATGATCACACCTACTGACAGAGATTTGCTGGGCCGACATTAATCTGGTGGTAAGTGTGCAGCAGGGAGGACGAGCGATGACCTAATGATAAAACGGGCTTTCTTTTTGTTTTACACAATCTTGACCACTAAATTGCATAAGAAACCTGGTATAAAGTAGAAACTGTTCAGCAGCAGATAAAAAAGCAAGTTAATTTACAGTAGTGACATATCTTACATCATTAATTTTTCAAAATAAATAAAATTAAATATACAATTCCAGGTAGGAAACAGGTTAATTTCGCTGGTAGGGTGCTCAAATTGGCTCATCTTGCGGAAAATGACAACCGTTCAAAGAAACGTGGCTGAAGCCAATCGGTTCCTCTGACTGGCAAAACAAGGGGTGCAAAAGCCTTTTGCTGAAATTTTCCCTCTGAAGGCATTTCCTATCACTTGGGGGAGAAAACACAGAAAAAAACAAACATCTTAAATATTATTGCTTCCAAGAGTAATGGTTCATATGCAAGTCTTTGCTGAAACAAGTGAATTTACTTACCCTGGAATTTACAATTGACTCCTAATCAAAAGCCATCTCTTGACTTTTTCTTACACAGCGGGCCACCTTCCTCTTGAATTCACCGTTGGGGTCCTCCCTCCACTCTTTCTGTGGGAGCAACATTGGTCTACTTTAATTACTTGTTGTCATTTTGTCTTGAATTGTCAACATTAAATGAATGGGAAAGTGATTTCTGGAGTGAGGGAAATGGAATAAGTGATGTAACTCACCGCAGCATCCACATTAGCTGGTGAATCACTGTTGGGGTCTGCCAGCATGGAGATAACACTAATCATGATTGTCTCTACTGTGTGGATGGGGAGCCAGCGCTCCTCAGGCTTTTCATAACCAAACTTATCCTCTCCTGGCTCGTGTAGAATTGAGATGCAAACATCCCCGTTCTTTGCGACTGTGAAGGAGTGGAACATGAATTTAACTACCGACATAATTTGATGATGGCTTTTATTAGAATGAAACTTCAAGTTAGGATTACACTGAAGCTCAATTTAAAACACACACACACAGTAGCATTCAAGCATCCATTTACATGCCCACACAAAGTGACTGCAATGTAGATTTGAAGTAAACAAACATCAAAGAGTAGGCTGGATGTGTTTACCATTTGGGTGCCAGATTTCAGTGATGAACTTCATCTTTGGAGGCCGTAGTGGATAATCATAGGGAAAGGTTAGGTATGCTTTGAAGAACCCTCCTTCACTGCAGATGAGAAACACAGCAAGACATTATGACATGTAATAACTAATGAAGATGCTTATTTAAAAACCAATATCAAAACTATTGCTTTCACTCACAAAAGGGTATCTTGTGGACCTATGATCACAACTTCCCATTTGTATATGTCATCATCATCTATGAGACCAGCTGAAAAGCCCTCCACAGGATTCTTGTTGAGCTCTGGAAAAAGAGGAACACATCAATGCATCCATTCATCCCTCCATTAGCTGTAGCTGCTCTTCCTTGAGGGTCACACTGAGGCTGGACCAGTCTATAATATGTCTGCATATGTACTGACACTGGGAGAGAGGTGGGCTTCACCCCAGACAGACGACTAACTCCACACAGAGAGGCCTCAGCTCTGAATCTTCTTACTGTCAGACAACAACGCTGACCACTGTTTGTAATACAGTGAACTGGAACTGAAACACAGCTAGGGTAATGACATAAAAGTGACGTGGCTTCATGTGTGACCACTTAAGTAGTGAGGCAGAGAGTTAACTATGTTTATATGGGAGAGGTCAAGATCCAAAGCTGCCTCTTATGTTGAAAATCTCTTTGTACACAGAGAAAGGGAGGAATATCAAGTAAAGTGGTGACAGGTAATAACCGAATAAGGCAATCAGTGACAAAAACACAACTCAACAGAAGAGGGTTGCTTGGAAAAGTGTGTGTTAAGAAATGTAAGAAGGTGAACAACAGCAGTAAAGAGTAGCTCCTGCACTGTCAACACTGACAGGAGAAGGAAACTGCAGCGTAGCTGTAAATATGAAGCAGATGTTCTTCTTTGTTGACAACTGTTACAATACAAACTAGTGTGGAGAAGCCACATGAAATGTTTGGCTCACTGCAAATTAATGACAGAGAGATCTTCTGATTAGTACCATATATTTCCTGTATGTAATATGGGTGCCTTCAAACATTAACATTGACTGATGTGCTTAAAGCAATCCTAATATATTAAACTGTCATAAAAGACGTACCAGTGGTCTGTGTTTGGAGTCAGTGTTTGGTATCATATCATAATCTTTTCTGAAGTAATATGAAGATGATTATAGAATAAATCAACTTGTCACTTCACAGAAGAATAAGCAACAGCCTGAAGTCCATACGTGTATGTTAAGTTTGGCTAATGTTCACCAGATCAAATCGTGATTTCCAAAATAATGACTGTTGCAGTGAATCATCTATTGCACTGATTCAACCACTGTGATTCACATTCCCACACACAAACCAACATTAACATGTTGTACAATCGGAGGAAAGTGCTAAATCGGTCACAGTGTGACACTGGTGGAGCGGATGCCACGTTAGAGGGTTACTGTCATTTCATCACTAAGACCCTGAATCCTGCTATAGTCAGTGTTAAAACAAGCTACAGTAAATCAAGCACTACGTTTAACAACCAGTTACACTACAGTGCACAAATGGGACTAAACATATCAAAAATACTTTCAACTTTAAGATAAGGCTGCATGCTATCTGGACTGCTGACACTCACATAATATTAAGATATGGATCAGGTTTATTTACCTGAGCTCCATTTGTTTTCTGACTTTTGCAGGTTTTATATGAAGAAAATCTGCTTGTTATCGCCTCACAACACCACAGTATAAACAGACTGAGCATCTTCCAGCAGTTTAAGAGTCAAAACTTGATACTAATTGAAATAGAGCTGCTATAATGAGAGTCAGCAACAATCATGGTTCAACTTGGTGACAACCTCTGTAAACAAAATAATGCACTAAACAAAACAGTTATTCTCCTGAGATGACCCATTCATTATGCAGGCGACCGGGGAGACAGGCACCCTGGTGCTGAACTGGACTGTCAGTGAGCTGCAGCGCAAACTGTACATCAGGGCTGTTGACATCTCAGTGTCCTGCTCCATGTGTCTGGCTGCAGGAGGAAAGAGGCGCCGCTGACAGCTCCACTAATAATGTCAATTGTTTATCTTGAAATGAGGCAACAGAAGAAAAATAAACAAGCTTGTTCGTTGGAGGCTTCAACACTGAGATGCGCATCCTTAAAAAACCGCGACAACGACGAAGCGATACAGCCCGAGCCCGATTTGACACCACAAACATTAGATATTATCTTATATAGCGAGGCGGCGAGTTGGTCATCATAATCCGACGATACTGATATAGTGGCATATTGGTCTATGAAGGGCTCAGATTATATGATGCTATCATTAGCAAAGCTAAAGTCCTCAGAGCAGAGGAGTCCCTGGATTGATTATTCCTTTGTTCCGTCAGCTAACTAATGTCGAACTTGCTAGCCCGTTAGCAAGGTTAGCGATTCATCTGATGTTTCACATATACTGTTGTCTGAAGCACGAACAATATACCTCAGTGTATTTATCTTTATTTTCTTCAGGGATTAGCTATTGGTAGCGGCTTAGCCTCATACTGGGCTGCAGTGATAAAGGAACCCATTCTGTTGGTTGGTTAGCTTTCTGAGCTTACTCCTATGGCGTAAACATAGCTTTGCGTAGCTATAAAGAGCTAACGTTAGCTGCTAGGTAGGTGGCCATTAGAGAGACAATAATGGCTTACAGTGTTGTATCTCTATTACCTGCCAGTTGTTTTCGAAGAAGTAACGCTGATTGTTCGGTCATGGTACGCGGACGTATTTGAAAAATACTTTGTGCCGACAAATACTTTCCGAAAAACAGGTAGAGCTGCGGTCGAGTGAGGTGTTGCACTGCCTGCTGCTACTGCCGCTGCTGCTTTCCCTCTGTGTTTTGACACAAGCCTCAGCTGCTGGCTTAAACTGTGCGCATGCGCGTCCGCAGTCGCCTGTGTGTTTATCTGAGTCTTCAAGGAAAGGTTTCTTGAGAAATCAACAGGCAGTAACAGGGACAACATTGTTTACAGCCTAACTGCTCCGCAGCCCTGACCTAAATTATTTCTTATTGATCTGTAATTTGCTACAGTTGAGTTCCATTGGTTCGCACACAGGTTTTTGGCCACCGTCACACAGCAAAGCTGTTAGTCTTCAGATTCCACTTGATGTTAATGATGAAGAAGAGATGATCACTGATCCGTTCATTGGCTGTTGGTGGTTGGATGGTGTTTGATTGTGGTGACTGTGGTTCAGATTGTTCAAATGTCTAAGCTGAAGAAGCCCAATGAATAATGAGTAGCTGAGGCTGCTGCCCTGTTTTTGTTACACAGGCAGAGGTGGGTAAAGCAGCTCTTACCAAATCATCTTCTATGAGGGTAATGAAATTGTCAAAAAAGAGGGCAGATAATTCAGCAGTAGCCGTCTTTCCAATGGAAAGGCAGGATGGTATAATTAGGGAGCTTCATATTACTGGAAATTACCATAAAATAATTTTGCCATTGTAAATGAATAGTGTCAAATACTATTTGTGCATGGTTGTCATTATTATTATTATTAGTTATTGTAATAAAAGCGAAACCGAAGTGACGTGTTGTAGGCTCACACTGATTTATTGAATCAAAAATATTGTTGCACCAAAAAAAAAAAAAAAAAAATCGAAGATGCGTTCAAAACCATAAGAAGTATGACGATCAACGACTAAATTCAGTATTGACAAGGCGAATAAGACGAATTTCAATCATAACTTCAATGTGACTTTTAACTCATTCTTAGAAAACAAGAATAAAGTCTATGAAACACAAAAAATGTGGGTCAAAGCTGCAGTTTCTCGCATTATGTCGTATTCGTGAGCATCGTGGTTGAAAGTACGAAGTTGAGAAGTTCATCTAAATGCAGCACTATACGGAAGGAAGAGTGTTCGGCGCCATATTTAATACATCAGAAGCTAGCTAACGTTAGCTGTTTACAAGCCCAAACTTTTAACTTAGACGGAAACCTCAAGCAAGTCCTCAACTCAACCGAAGATGAATGTAATAGACCACGTACGGGATATGGCTGCCGCTGGCCTTCACTCTAATGTCCGGATATTGAGCAGTTTGTTGCTGACGATGAGTAATAACAATCCGTAAGTAATGTCAGAACGGGGTCCGTCTATTTCCTGAAAAAAAATGCTTGTTACACCAGCGTTTCGCTGTCAGCCCGTGACAGTAAAAAATGCATAATAAAATTGATCACTATAATCGTAAACCAGAATAGATGCCTATATAATTCTCAGTCCAAGTAAGCACGTAGGCGAGAGCGATATGTATATGACTGGGCGGACACACTGTTCTTTCCCAAGAAATAGTCAGGAAGAGTCTTATAATAAATGGTACCTGCGTTTAGCTGCTAGCTCGAATTAATGTGAATTTATCCGCTCAGCGAGAATATATCACATACGGTGGAATGCCACATACGAGTGTTAAAGCTTTGTAATGTGATTGATTTTAAATGAGAGGGTATGTAACGGTTGTACTACCATTGTTATTGTCCCAGTGCAGCACATCATCAGCTCTTAGAGACAGGAGACAGCTGAAGCAGGCTGACCATAGTCTTTATACAAGCACTCACATGTTACATTTTACATAAATACTCTCGCTGTCGTTTCATGTCACATGTTCACAATCTATGTTTCGTCCGACTCTAGGGAGCTGTTTTCACCGGCTCAGAAGTACCAGTTGTTGGTTTACCACGCTGATGCCATCTTCCATGATAAGGAATATCGTAATGCTGCCTGCAAATATAGTATGGCACTGCAACAGAAGAAGGTCCTCAGCAAAACATCTAAGGTTCGCACTTCTACCGGTGGAGCAGCGTCTAACATTCAGGCACAGGTTTGTTTCACTTTGCATTTTTCACCCACAGATTGATGCTCCTCAGTGTGTGTCCCTTCAGATCTCCCACAGATTGCAGAACAGCACAGTGCTTGCAGCAATATTTGTTTTTCTCTTCTGTTGTGTTTAGAGAATCATTCAACATTTTGTTTTGTGCATATGTAAAATTTAATGTTAAAATTTTGTGATGTGACAAGATGCTATTGTAGATTCCACCATTCACTGTGTTAAAGAATGAACGTTGTGCTTTTTGTTTCTGCTGTAAGGTTGTTGCAGCTCATTAAATGACGTGTGTCCACTCTGGACAAAAGGTCACATTGCAGACTTTGTCAAGAAACATGAATGTTAATAGAAAAATGTATAATTACACTGAATCTTTCAGAGCCTGCCATCAGAAATTGAGGTGAAATACAAGATAGCTGAATGCTACACCATCCTGAAACTGGACAAAGACGCCATTGCGGTGCTTGATGGGATACCATCCAGACAGAGGACTCCAAAGGTAGGCTGCTGTTCTTATTGTAATTGTAATTACCTGTTTGTTTCACATTTTGGGACTAATCAGAGTAATGATGTTTAGTCAGGAGTATATATACATTGCTGAATATGAAGCTTCTGGAACCATCTAGCAACATCATTGTGCTGGTGAATAGATGAGTGTCCGTGAAGTGATTATTAGTAGGGGTGGTTAATCTGTCCAATTTCCTGATTCGATTCAGTTATGATTATTGAGGTCCTGATTCGATTACCAACCAATTTTTGATTATTAACGATTCTCGATTACCGATTATTGATTTTCCATTTGACAGCAGTAACCCAAAATACACCACAAAGCAGGGATGTGAATCTTTGGGTGTCTCCTGATTCCATCTGATTCTTAGGGTCATGATTCGATTCAAAATCGATTTTCGATTCAAAACAATTCTTCTTTATCAAAAATTGATAAAGTGCATAGTGTGTTAATAATGAGGCAAATTATGGCATCAAAACAGATACAGTTTGTATAAGATCATGTGATTTTTAAATTTGAAAAAGTTATATCAACTGGTTCCAATGATGTAAACACACAAAGGTAAACTTCAGATATAAGGTAACATTTATTCGTGCTAAACTGGCTCAAAGAAAAAAACCTTTTTTGCAAAGGACTTAAAGACCTAGTTCAACTGGGGGCGTGTCGACACGTGCAAACTTCCACATGCTTTCAGTCATATTTTGCAGCTTTAAGTTATACATTATATTATTACACGGGAGGACTTACTATGCAGCGCATTCCCCGTGAAGGAAGGCCAGACGACAAACATACACGTACATAGATGTGCATCACCTGTAACAGCGGCGCTGCTTAAAAAAAAGGGGGGACGGCGCTGCGCTGTCCAGCCGGTTCACCTGTAGGTCCACAGACGAGCTGTCAGGGGAGCTCTGCTGTCCCTCTCTCTGGTGTTTGGCTGCACTTTGTATAAAAAGAGTTGAAAACCCTTAATAATTAGTTATTATAATAATGTTAAAAGATGTAGTGTCATGATTATAATTTGACACAAAACAATAAAATGCATGTTGTTGTTCTTTGTAGATCAACATGATGCTGGCTAACCTGTACAGGAAGGCTGGTCAGGAGCGTTCTGCTGTGACGAGCTACAAGGAGGTTCTCAGACAGTGTCCCCTCGCTCTGGATGCAATCATTGGTAAGCACAGTCAACAAACAACATATAACCAGCTCAGTGACTCAGTCTATTAGATCTATTTACACCTCTAGAGTGCCCGTTAAAAATGTGCCCTTCGTTAGAGGCCTGAAGTGGTTGAGTCTCCTCACTCAGAGTGACCCTTTTCCGAAACACAGGGGTGTCCTGAGGCGCAGAGCCCCCTTGAGGCTCGCAGGGGAAAAAAGATTCATGTAGATTCTGTGCTCAGTTAATAAGCCATACTCATATGGATGGATGGATGGATGGATGGATGGCAGGCAGGCCTTTGACCAAATATAAAGGTATAATGAAAAAGGGTGTAACATCACAGCCTGTTAGCTGTCCAGGTGATGCGCCTTGTAGCAAAAAGCAAAGTTACACCCAAGAACTTTCACAGTGGGCACTGCACTTGTTTAGGTCCCCAGCAATACAGCTCCCATATTTCTAATTTTTTTTTTACAGATATCTCTTTGAGATGAGCAGCCATCTTGTTTTCAAGTGGGTCCAACATGAAACCTCAAACATATACAACATATACAGTCACAACAACAGACTTAACATACATAGAAGCTCTCATATGCCCATCCACCCAAAACCTCTCCATCCACCATCCACATCCAACAACCATGGCATAATACAACATGACATACAATACAACAGAGCACAGCGCACACACACACAGTATACACTATAGAACAATACTATGACACAATACAATACAAAACAATACCAAACAACACAGTACAATACTGCATAGACCTAACACAACAGCCATACATATACATGTGTATGCAGTAGTCACATTCCATGGCACAGCAGGACAACAGGCCCAAACCATGAAGGCTGCTGAGGGGAATCCAGACAAGGACCCATATATAACGTAGTCTGAATGAGTGGGTGACATGAGTGAGCTGCAGAGATTCCTCTGTTCATAGCTGGATGTGCATTGATCTTCAGGACTGTTTGATAGATGTGCTTCTGAAGAAGCTCCAATTTAAATTTGAGCTTTTTTTTCTGCCAGGTCTTCTCTCTCTGTCAGTCAAAGGAGCTGAGGTGGCGTCCATGACCATGGATGTGATCCAGAGTATCCCCAACCTGGACTGGCTCTCCGTGTGGATCAAAGCTTACGCCTTCATACATGCAGGGGACAATCAAAGAGCCATTAACACCATTTGGTGAGCAGACGATTCACTAACACAAACAAAGTAATTAGTGCTCTTTTTTTCTACTATGTGACTGAATGAGCCTTTGCATCCTGTCTCAGCTCTCTGGAGAAGAAGTCTCTCCTGCGGGACAACGTGGACCTCCTGGTGAGCCTGGCAGATGTCTACTTCAGGGCCGGAGACACCAAAAACGCCATCCTCAAGTTTGAACAAGCCCAAATGCTGGACCCTTACCTCATCAAAGGTGTGTCCTGCTAGATCCAGCCCCAAACTTTGAGATGAGTTTTGCTGTTCAGTTCTTATTTTGATTCTCTGTGTAGACTGACAGTGAGCTGGTCCCCAGCCCTTTCCAACTGACAGCCCACTTGAAACTCTGAAATGTCAATAATGTCTTCTAAGAAGTTTTCATTTCAGTGATGATGATGATCATTCAGAACTGAACTTAAAGCACAGAAAACCTTCTGTTTTCTGATTAATAATCTAATCACTTTCTTTCTCAATCTTCCTGGTTCATTTTCATTCTCCAGTTTTTGCCCTGTGAGAACTACTGCACTAGTCTAAATGACTCATAAAAGAAGACATGAGAACATTGGACTCTCTGTTGCCTTGGTAACATGTCTCGCTTGCCCCTGCAGGAATGGATGTTTACGGTTACCTGATGGCCCGTGAGGGACACCTTGAGGATGTGGAGGTGTTGGGAGGACGATTATTTAATATTTCAGACCAGCATGCTGAACCCTGGGTGATCTCTGGGTGAGCGTCAGAGCAAACAGCTTTAAAATCTGCTGTTGAAATGTTGTCATCTTGTGAAGTCTTGTTAATCCTGTGAATTTGTGTGTGTTGTATTTCAGTTGCCACAGCTTCTACAGCAAGCGTTACTCCAGAGCCCTGTACCTGGGAGCCAAGGCCATCCAGCTGAACAGCAACAGTGTGCAGGCTCTCCTCCTGAAGGGGGCAGCATTGAGGAACATGGGCCGCGTTCAAGAAGCCATCATCCATTTCAGAGAGGCCATGCGTTTGGCTCCGTGCCGACTGGACTGCTATGAAGGCGAGTTTTTTTTTCTGTTTGAATTATGACCTTAAATGGCTGCTGTCTTTTCAAACGTGGCACACGTCTGTCCTGCTTGCACTGACATAACTGTGTCGTTTCCAGGTCTGATTGACTGCTACTTGGCATCCAATGGGATTCGAGAGGCCATGGGGATGGCTAATAACATCTATAAGACTCTGGGGGCCAATGCACAGACCCTGACCATCCTTGCCACTGTGTGCCTGGAAGACCCCGTGACTCAGGAGAAAGCCAAAACCCTGCTGGACAAAGCACTGGCCCAGAGGCCGGACTACACCAAGGCTGTGGTGAAAAAGGCTGAACTGCTGAGTACGTACAACCAACAGCTCTGCTCTTTACATCAGCTGTACTATTCCATTCATCTGAATGCATGGGTGAAGTAAAGTGTCCTGTCTTGTTATCTATTCTTTCTTTTTGTGAAGGTCGGGAACAGAAATACGAAGAGGGCATCGCTCTTCTCCGTAATGCCCTGGCCAATCAGAGTGATTGTGTCCTGCACAGAATGCTGGGAGATTTCCTAGTGGCTGTAAATGATTACCAAGAAGCCATGGATCAGTACAGTATAGCATTAAGGTAACAGTTGTTAGATAAGTATTTTACAGATACTTGATAATGGAGCTGGAATGAAAGTTTAAGATAAGTTTATTTTTTTCTTTTCTAACTGTCAGTCTGCGTGTGTTTATTTTCTCTCAGCCTGGATCCCAATGACCAGAAGTCTTTAGAAGGCATGCAGAAGATGGAGAAGGAGGAGAGCCCGACGGACGCCACGGTGGAGCTGGACGGCGACGACATGGAGGGCAGCGGAGAGGACGGAGACCTGGAGGGCAGCGACAGTGAGGCAGCACAGTGGGCCGATCAGGAACAATGGTTTGGCATGCAGTGACCCCAGCACACTGAGGGACGCTCGGTCAGTACCACCTTCTGACACGCTGCAGCCTGTGGGAAGCCTTCAGCCATCAGGGTGGACAAACACAAGAGGAGGGAGGCGGGGGGGGGGTAATGTTGCCATCACAGAGGTCAACACTGAGTGACTGACGTCCACTTTAGAGACAGTGCAGCTGTGACTGATGTCCTGCCACAGGAGGACGTCAGTGCAGCTTAGAAACAGAACTCCAGCTGTTTTTGACCTGATGTCGTCTCCCATCACGACCAGTCTCTCCAGCCACTTCACTGTGGAGCTGCTCAGTGCAGGAGCAGCAGACTCCGACCCCCCCCCCCCCCGTTGCTTATCTCTCTGTCATCAGCTGTGTTTGTAACAATGATGTAATATCTGATCCTGCTCGGGTTCTTTCCTTTTATCTGTGCTTCTCCTCTGTGTTAATGGATCACTGGTCCATGTGATGCAGCTGAAGCACTTCAGTTTGGATAGAGTTGCTACAAAGTGAATGTTGGTGTGTGTCAATAAAGACCTGCCGTGGATCATTTCAGGGTTCAGTGCCAACAGTATTCACAGGCATGTCGTGTGGTGTGATGGGAGATTGTGTTCAGGCTACAAATGGCTGGGGTTCTCCATGACGTGTGTTGCACGAGGGACTGGCAGAGATTTTTAATTAATGCTTTGTTTGCTTCCTCTGTGAGTCTGTCAAACATCAAAGCATCACTGCTTTGAGTCTCTGGCAGCCACACAGGTCTGTGATGAAATTTCTCTGCTGCTCTCTAAAATGTTTCATCTTAACTTTTATTGTGTCACGTCAGTTTTATGTTTCATGTTACGTACATGTTATTTTTGTGTGTTCCTTGAGTCTGCCTTTCTGTATCAAAATATAAGTCAATGATTGGTCCGTTCTTAAGTTGAGAAGAGTTACTTAACCATTTCAGGACAAATGTTTATAGTATTTTGTACATATTTTTAAAATGTAAAATAAAATGATTAAAACACTCAGCTGACATGACTGTAGTTGTCCTGTGGTGTAACTAACTGCATGTTCCACTAAATCCACTTTGATGACACCACAGTAAAAACACACTCATAATGTATGACAGTTTTTATTTACCTGAAACCAAAGTTCATGTGATACATTGTACAATCATCTCTGAAAATACAGTACAGCAGTTTGGCAAAAAATGCCAATCGAGGGACTGCCTGCCGTTCTCATAGTAAAACGTGTGCATGGCTGCACGTCTGCCTTCAAGATATGGCAAAATCTGCTCCAAACATGTTGCACGTCTCAGTGCAAAGCAAAAAAACAAGTCTGTTTTTTGTTTTTTAAATATCCCATAAAAGTATTTCCTTAGGAAAGATGAACTGTGTTTTTGAGCTTATTTAACATTTGTACTAATCTGACGAAATGTCTATTCTATTTACCAGTACTATACATTGTCTATTACACAAGTCTGGTAAAACAGATGGTGGACTCAACAGACATGCACCATGGAGAAATGTACAATTTAATGTACACAGTACTAAGATCTTAGTCTAGGAAGATGGCATGAGGACTGTCATAATCTGAGGCTCTTCATGCAGGAGAATGGAAGGACTGATGAAGTGCGGTTGGCTAGTTTTCATCAGACATTTATATTATGGGCAGTCTATAAAAAGGATGTATGAACCTTATGAGCCCCTGTCTTCATATCACTTAACTGACATGCAGCTCTTGTAAGATGTGCGGCCCAAAACACACATGCACAACACAAAACAAAACCAAAGTTTCTGGAAGTAATTTAGAGTAGAGGTGGGGCTTACTTGGCCTTTGCTGCAAAGAAAAAGAAGAGAGAGGAAGAATCAAATCAATGGACACAAGATAACAGGCCAGAGTAAAAAACATCTCAACGGCAAATTCAGTTCAATTAATGTTTGTTTTCAATGAAAAGGCCATGCTGTGTGCAAGCAGGAGAAATAAATTAAAAACAACACCATGTCCCGTCCTGGTGTGGGGTGGGGGCACTTAAATGTCACTGTGAAAACATGCTGCCAGTTTACAATCACAAATAACCAGCACCAGTGACAGTGTGCTGGTAGAAAAAGCAAAAGGCTCACATTTCCACTCAGCATGTACCCGGCACTTGGTGATGCTGAAGGCATCTTCAACACAGACTCACACACACCTACATTCTCTCTTTATTTGTACCATTTAAAAAGTATGTGTTCAAAAACTGCTCGTCCTACAAAACCACGAGCAGCCGCAGCAACCACGTACAGACCAGAATGCTAAGTAGTTGGCATGCAGGTGTCAAAGTGTACTCACTCTGCAGGTAAACAGGTGGAAGGCATTGGAAGAAACAAATGTTAGCTTTGGAACTAAAACAAACCTTAGCACTCACGGGCCGGGCGTTACTGGAGCAGGCATGCAGAGAGGCTAAGTCCACGCTTAAGTAAACTAGTGTGAAGCTATGGAGCAGTTTGACGACAACAACCACAACAAAAATCTATACAGAGATTCTAGTTTGTGTGCTATGTACAGATATACAGACTCTTCCAATGACGGGTCATTTCAGCCTTTCAGAGGTCTCAGTTCCCAGTGAACTGTCCATGTTGTGCTCAGCTGATAAGACTAACAGCTTCTTGGTGCCATTTTACATGTTCAGGTACAGTATGTGCACATTTTACATAATAAAGATTACGATGCAGGATTAAGACCGAAGCTTGAGACTGAATCTCAAGTACGAAACTTAAAAAAAAAAGAAAAGAAAATCAAGACAAGTGTGTTTTCTTCAAGTAAATAAATTTAACAACACGCAGTATCAAAAAAAATGCTCTGAACCACACTGGGGGCAGAGCTCCGCCCCCTCCTCCCTCCAATAACAGAAAAGAAAATGATATATTAAACATTAAAATGTGTGTGAGGGCTTTGTCACTACTGCAAAAAAAAGGGGTGCTTACCTCAACACTTCAAACGAGAGTCTGAGTCTATAAAATGGTTAAGACAGATGGGTGGGAATGGGGAATTAACAGCACTGAGGTAGCTGTGCTCTGCCTAATGCAGAAAATAATGAATGAACAAGACGCATGGAGCTCAAAAATGACTATAGAGATTGGTGCTGGAGCAAAAGCACTGTCTGCCCCAGAATTAGTATTGTAACGTACAATCCTCGTGATTACGTCCTCTTCACACCCAGCAATCCTGTCCCAACAGCCCCTCCCAAAAATTACAAAATATTAATCATTATAAAATAGTTTAAATTCTCTGTACAGCTCAACACACAGCTCCAACATGGTGGGCGTCACTAACTGTTCAAAACAGGGGAACAAACAAGAAAAAAATAGCGTGATGGTAAAACAAAGCAAAAGGACACGATGTCAGTCAAACTCCCAGCCCCGCCCCCCCAACCCAAAAATAGGTAACGGTGACACTGTCCTAAATACAAAACACCTGCCTGACAGGCGTTGACGGTAAGTTGTTCTGAGTTATTGTAACGGTTAAATGTGTGTGTTAATGTCCACTTCACACTGGTGCACAGGGGGAGGGGAGGTGTGTACTGGAGTCAGTCAGGGCCACAACATGGCGGACACATTAGTGTCAGCACTGTAGATCCACAGCACCAGAGGCAGGGAGATGGCCACGAAGGGCCAGGAGATGCCGTCAGCACATGCAGACAGAGAGCAGCCTTTACTGGTCGGCTTCTCCAGCTGTTTACCAAAGTCCAAGTAGTTCCTGGCTAAAAACTTTAGCAGCTCATCCAGCAGGATGACCGGCAGGGAGATCTTCAGCACCATCATCCACTGAGTCGTGTCCAGGGGGGTTATCTGGAAGATCACCTGGGAGACGGAGAGACAGCAGCCGTCATCAACTCTTACAGATACTTTTTAACCAGAGCAGCTCCAAGGATTCAACAAGTATACACAGTTTATGAAGGGAGATCAACTTCTACAGTGTCACTGTCACAGTCCAGGTCTATACTATACTATACTATACTATACTGGTAAATGGCATCAAGTGGCTCAGTAGCTTAAGGAACACTCTAGCAACACACCGAGGCTGAATTATATTAAAAAATAAGATAATCTATAAATTTGAGATTCAAAAAAAAGATGATCATGTAATTTTCTTTGGGTCTTGTATCAGTCACGTTCCTCTGGAGAATATGACTTGTAGGCTGGAAGTGGAGAGAGCTGACAGTGAGATGAGAGGAGTGACAACAAGCTCAGATCTGTGCGCTAAATATCAAGGCATTTAACGTCACTTCTCAAAATGTCTGACTAGACTGCCTCATGTTCCACTCCAGTTTTCGGTTTGCTGTGAACCATCCAATGAGGACAAGGCCTGAATATACTTCAATAAATATTATTATAAAAAGAAAACAGATAACGAGATAACAGGTTAGTCTCAAATCAATCAGGAGCTGGTGAGATCCAACATGTTTCAGTTTTTAACTCAAGTAATTTTTTCAATTTTGTAGTGAAGCCTCACAACCACAAGGGGGCAGAAAGAACTACATGACACTGAACCAACAGATAGACCACTCAGCATCCAGCTCCTCTCTTCAGTTTGATTTTTAAATAACATCAGTCAGCACTCAGTGAAGTGGTTCTGCTAAACTCACAGGCAGAGGCTCCACGTAGAGGATGAGGAAGTGCAGGGACATGGAGAGGCAGATGGCCCCCAGGAGCCAAATATTCTCCCAGGGAGGCATCCGCAGCAGGGACTGGTTCTCTGACAGGCTGGACGGGAGAACACACAGGTCCTGAGTCAGTACTACAGTTTGCCCTCCATCTCATGAATGTTTTACAAGAGTGTCTCCACTTACCTGTTCAGAGCGTTGCACATCTCAATGGTGACGAGCACAGACAGGGCCATGGTCATGGGGTAGGGCGACTCGAACACCTGGCAGTCCAGACCGTCGAACTCTGGGTTGTCTGGGCCGCACTGGAGGAAGTGGCTCTGTGGGGAGGGAGGCAGGGGGGTGAGGGGGGGCGTAGAGAGCTGAAGGGACTGAAGTGCACTTTCTCAGACAGGGAGACTCACCAGCTGGTACAGAGTGATCTGAGGTCCATCATCAGAGACTGTAAACCACCAGGCAGCCGCTCCTACTGTGGCTGCACCCACATATCCTGGAGGCAGAGACGCCAAAGTGACAAAGTCATCAAGCAGAAATGATTTGACTCATCAAACTGCATGGAAGCTGATTAAACACTCTGCTGATGCTTTCACAACCAACCTCCGATGGCCAAGTATCTGAAGAAGAGCCAGCCGGAGATGAGGGGCTCCTTCGCGTTGCGGGGAGGCTTCTCCATGATGTCCAGGTCTGGGGGGTTGAAGCCGAGAGCGGTGGCAGGGAGGCCATCTGTCACCAGGTTGACCCAGAGCAGCTGAACTGGGATCAGGGCCTCAGGGAAACCCAGTGCAGCAGTGAGGAAGATGCTTTCAGAAGAAACAACACCAATTAGAAAATGGACTAACAAGTCATCCAGTCAATCTGTTACAGTACTGCCCGATGTGAAAGGGGAACTATGTAAGTGTGGTCGCTTCTTCTCTCTGGAGCTCTCCCTACAGTTTCAGAGTGCATATTTGTGCATTTGTTTTCCACAAAGCCGGTGAGAAGGTAATCCATGGAGCGATCTCTACTGAGGTGGGTAATGTTATATATTATAAGTTTTATGATGTGGATATTGGTGAGTCATAAACAAGATTTTACAGATTACAGGTCGTATTTGTGTCGTAGTGCCATAAAGCAGTCTGTGTTTCTCACAAGACGAGAGCTGGGACACCGGGGCAGAGGTGCTGATCTTGCAAGGTTGGTTTTCAGCCAAGAGACACTAGGTGGAAGGCAGAGAGCCTCCATCCTCCCAGTAACAAGTCATTTAACCATCACAGTTACTCCATAGCTGTTTAATTAAGGGAAAAATCTTGCATAGCTCCTCTTTAACACAACTATATATTTGTCTGCTCTTGAGGAGACTCACCACACCACCTCTCCCACGTTGGAGGAGATGAGGTATCTGATGAACTGCTTCATGTTGTTGTAAATAGCTCTGCCCTCTTCAACAGCAGCCACAATAGAGGAGAAGTTGTCGTCGGCGAGGACCATCTCAGAGGCTGACTTGGCCACAGCAGTGCCAGAGCCCATTGCGATGCCAATCTCTGCCTTCTTCAAGGCCGGGGCATCGTTCACTCCGTCACCTGTCTGTGGACAGACCATTTGTCACAGAGATCCTTTTTGTTCTAAACCACACATTATCGTTCCAAGTCCAACAAATCAATAAATGTTTGTCTGTAGTTAGATGTCAGAAACCCAGGAGAATCAGCCTTCACCCTTCATACCATAGCTGTGATCTCGTCAAACCCCTGCAGGAACTCCACGATCTTGGACTTGTGGGAGGGCTCAACACGGGCGAAGCAGCGAGCGTGAGTCACGGCCTCCCGCTGCGTGTACGGTGACAGTTCATCAAACTCTCGTCCTGTGAAGGCCATGTGCTCGATGTCATCCTCCTCGGTCAGGATGCCAATGCGGCGGCAGATAGCCACGGCTGTGCCCTTGTTGTCCCCAGTGATCATGATGACGCGGATGCCGGCCTGACGGCACAGCGTGATGGAGGCAGCCACCTCCTGTCTAGGAGGGTCCAGCATGCCGACACAGCCGACGAAGGTCAGGTCAGACTGGACGGAGTGGGACAGAGACATGACTGAGTGTTCTGCACTGAGAAGAATACAGCACAATACAAGTTTTCTGAATCAGCCAACATTTGTATCAGGAATTAAGTGCAGCTCACCTCATACTCAGAGAATTTGGCCGTGTCGGACAGTATCATGTCCTCCATTTTGGGTGGGCTGTCTCGTGTGGCCAGAGCCAGGCACCTGAGGGTGTCACGACCCGTCCCATACTCACGAATCACAGACATGATCTTCTCTTTGATTTCTTTGCTGAGGGGAACTTTGTTGTTTCCAACTCTGACATGAGTGCATCTGTCAATCACTCCCTCTGGGGCTCCCTGTGGGAGAGAGCAGGTGAATGAAATACTTTTAATATGACTCAAGTCTGTGAGCAGGAGTCAAAAGCAATGCATCTTTATTTCAGTGTACCTTGACAAACATCTTGCCCATGGAGGACCGAGACTTGTTGGGGGTGCAGTACACGGACATGGACTTCCTGTCTCTGGAGAACTCCAGGGTGAACTCCTTCCTCATCAGCTGCTTGATCACCTGATCCGAAAGGAAAGGCAGCAGGAGTGAGAGGAGCTGCTGAGTGGGAATGGTGGAGATGTGCAGTGTGAGCAGGTGTCACTCACCGAGTTGCAGGCGTTAGCTCTGTCAATCTTGGACAGGTTGTGGACTTCGGTGTCAAAGACGTTCATCTTCTCCACCAGACATGTCAGCGCCGTCTCCGTGGCCTCACCGACCTTCTCATACACACCCTTCACCTGACACATCAAAAAGGAGCTTATTCATTGTTTGTCCTCTTCAATCCAAACGACACATGTCAAGTTACTTTGCATTACTTTTCATCACTGTCACGTAAATGACTTGAGTAATGAAATAAAAGCCTGAATAAAATCCCATTATCCAGAATAAACTCACTTCACTTCAAACATGTTAGAGTAAAAGCAGGCAGAGTTCAGACCTCATTGAAGTCCAGGGACGAGTCGTTGCACAGGGCGCAGATGGTGGCCAGTTCAACCAGAGCATCGTGCTGGGAGCACCTCACTTGTTTCCCATCCTGGTACCTGAGGCCAAGCACAGTGTTAGCCTGTGAGTGTGTGTGTACTTGTGTGTGCAGAAACATGTTCCTTCTGCTAGTCTCCCTCTGAGTGTCTGCAGGTTTAAATATCATCTTTATTTTTCCTTTGACCTACATTTCCATGACAACTGAATGAAATGACACATCTCATCTTTCACCTGGATTTGTAGAGTCAGCTGTAAAGTACTCACACTTCTCCCTCGGGTGCATAGGTAGAGCCTGTGATGGTGAACTCTGACAGAGTGCAGCTGTCACCTTCAGCTCTGCTGACAGTGAACATCTGGAGATCAGAGGAGCAGAGGGGACAAAAACAAATGTGACTTTTCTTTTTTCAAAGCAAACATTTAATGTTGTGTCAGTGTTTATCTGAGCTGCCGGCTTCTTGGCCGCCACAGCAGGTGGCAGCAGAAACCACAGAAACCCAGAGTGGACTGAGAATAATTAGCCTGCATTGTTACAGAGAGTGACTCTGTGAGGGCCCAGCTGGGTGGCCGCCTGCCTAATGTGAGAAAGGGGTGTTTAGCTCCCCTCCAAAAGTAAACAGAAGAAACTGCCAGGGAGTCTGAGAGAAGAGAGAAGCCGTGCCCAAAAGGAAGAAGCAGCAGTGCCAGGCCTGCTCCCACAGGAAGCTTTTATCCCTCTGCTCTCACACGCACAAACACACAGGATATGACAATCGGTCCAGTCAAGCCAGCAACCAACTGTCAAATCCTGGTGAGTGTGTATTTCTCTGATGACTGGAGCAAAATTATTTCACCAACGTTTTGAAAAATAAATAAATACAAGTTTCAGAACTGACCCTGGTCAGTAACCTGGGGATTAGGTCAGGTCAAGAGGTCCTACTGTCAGGGAGCACAACAGCAGCTGGGTGTGTATTACAGGTTTTATTCTAATAAACATGAACTTATGCTGTAGACAATTTCATAAAAATCTGTTGATGCAAGTGTATATTTACTATAACTGCATGGTGCAAAGAGTTTCTCCATTCAGTGCTTTAATACATGTCAAACTCTGAGTCACTGAACACAGCAGTAATTGCAGTATTGTATTTAATCATGGCTGCGACAACATGCAGCCCAAACAACCCCGAGAAAACCAAAGAGACCCAAACACTCTTTGAGGAAAACTGTCACAAGTCTAATTCAGGCAGTGCCAGGGTTCTGAGAAAACACTGAGCAGGCAACAAAGGAGGATTAAACTTTAATAAATGCTGAAATGTCTTCTTAATGTGGAGCCAAGTAGCACCAGGGTGCCACTCACAGAGACAGAGGAAGAGAGAAAGGAACTACAGGCTCGCTGCTTTGCAGCTCTGTGACGCAAGGTCAGTTATGCAACAGCAGCTCTGCAAGTCATCCAACAGCTCAATGTAGATTAGAGGAGTTGCAGCTTGCTGCCGTGTCGTTTAATAACCTGGAGATCTGATCACAAAGAATACTCCACTCTCACTGTTTGTACAGTATTAGCATTTTAGCTGACTAATGTATTGAAAGAGACTTTCACAGCCACAGTCTCTAACTGCTGTCACCTTCTCCAAACAACAGGCAGCGACAACAACGATGACAAAGCACCAACTACCAAACTGCTCAGCAGTGCACCAAGACTTTGTGTGTGTATGACTCACTCTGCAGACAGACATCTGGTTGGTGGTCAGGGTTCCCGTCTTATCGGAGCAGATGACAGAGGTGCAGCCCAGGGTCTCTACAGATGGCAAACTGCGGACGATAGCGTTTTTCTTGGCCATGCGGCGAGTGCCCAGAGCCAGGCAGGTGGTGATGACTGCAGGAAGACCCTCAGGGATGGCGGCCACAGCCAGCGCCACGGCGATCTTGAAGTAGTAGACTGCCCCACGGATCCAGGAGCCTCCATGGACGGGGTCGTTGAAGTGGCCAATATTGATGATCCACACGGCGACGCAGATGAGGGAGATGACCTTGGACAGCTGCTCGCCAAACTCGTCCAGCTTCTGCTGCAGAGGGGTCTTCTCCTGCTCGGTGGCTGCCATCTCGTCACGGATCTTACCGATCTCCGTGTTAATGCCAGTGGCCACCACCACGCCCACGGCCTTCCCAGCGGCAATGTTGGTACCCTGAATGAACAAGCACATACACGTCGGCTCAAGTGCAATCGATAAAATCTCACATCAGGAGCCGGTTTTCTCAGGAAGCTGACAGAAACTAAACAAACAAGTTGAAGGACATCAACAGGATGTGTGATAACTTGTCCAGAGTGCAGCTTACAGAGAAAAGCATGTTCTTCTTGTCCTGATTAACAGCACGTGGGTCTGGCACAGGGTCGGTGTGTTTGATGACAGAGACGGATTCACCTACAAAGACAAGACAGGGTATCAGGTTACATCAGTTTGTATTAGATGATGTCGGGAACAAAGCAGAGCCAATTATCTCTACAGAGAGATCTATGGTGCCGATCATTCATGCTGCCCCACTGATCTTTCTCACATTCGCAATGCATGTGTGCTAATTGGACAGAGCACCATGATACACCTCTGGGCTCATTCTGCAGCCACTTCAAATGAACTCGTTCATGATCATGCAGCCATTCTGGACTGATCTATTAATCCTGGGTGCTATTATTTTGAAAACAACACAGCATCGGTGGAGAGTTTAAAATGAGTTTACAGCTGGGTAATATATTTTATCAAAGATCTATGTTCACTGTGAAATAAAACCTCCCTGAAGCCTCAAATAAAACAGATTGAACTCAGTGTGTGCTGGTTACAGCTGCATCTTTAGCTCAAGCTGTTCATAGCAGCAAATTCTACATTTCAAATCAGGATGGGGAGGCCATAACAACAGCCTCAATGAACAGGGCATGATGGCAATATTTAAGCTTTAAAGCTTTAATTTAATGTGTGAAACAATGAGCTGCCTAATTAAGGCATAGCTGACATCCAAGTCTTCAGGTTTAACTTTCCATGTCTTACTGAATAACAAGCACACATTCAAAGAGTCATCATGTGCAGTGATGCGGTTGCATAGCCAAGGCTGTCCTAAGAAGGTTATGGTGCAATAAGAATAATGACTTGAAAAACACTGGTGACAGAATTACTGAGTCATAGTTGTAAAGTTCCCGCCATAACTGACACAGAGCAGTGTATCAGAAAGGCCACCAACATAATGCCTGACCCCTCCCGCCCCTCTCACCACCTCTTCAAACTCAGGCAAAGAACTACCTGGCTGTGCTACATTGTCTTCACCCAAGCCGTCAGCCTCTGAGCACTCTTGCCCCCATCTCTCCCTCCATTAAGATGAGATGACATATTGTCACTCAAAAAAAAACAACTTAATTGCATCAGCACTTGTCTTTTTTTATTCACCAATGCTGCTCTCATATTGTTCTTATCCCAGCTGAGGTTGCTCCCATGTGTGTCGAGTGTGTACTATGGATGTGACAATAAAAACTGATGAATAAAGTAAGCGAATCAATATAATTATAAATAGCCATGTGGTGAGGAAGCTGAATTGGCAGAGGGAAATCATTTGTTGGAAATGTCTTACCGGTTAAAATGGACTGGTCCACCCTCAGGGTTGTTGATTTGATTGAGCAGATTCTGATGTCAGCAGGCACCTTGTCTCCAACTATTGAACAGATTCACAGGGGGAAAACACATGGAATAACATCAAACAAAATGTATCAAAAGTAAAACATATCAGTTAGAATTATTTCTAAATTAGATGAAACTTGACTGAAAAATCGGTCCAAATGCTATACTAATCTCTTGCCATACTTACAGAGCTGTGATGAGATTTGGGGTAACAACCGCTATTACCACACTAAGTCCACTAATTATTCTTCAAAACATGCAATAATGATTATTATTGATTATTACTGATTATTAAAATGACTGAAATTAACTTACATTGTGGAGTATGCAACAGCACAAATGATGTTCAAAGTCAGAAATAATGTTTGGACAGAAAATATGCAGAGACTGTTCAGTAATCGCGACGGGGGCAACAACTTTAGGAATAATCTTCACTTTAAAATGCTTTGCAGTTGCATGACCCACAAGATGTTTTGCATATCTGTGAGTGGGGTAAGAGTATGGTACGGACTTGACGTGGAAAAAAAAGCATTGTCCAAGTTTGAAACAGTTTAAAAAGAAATATCAAGATTTAATTCTTATGAAATATAGGAATGAAGTAAATGTTGGAAGTTACCAGGTGGTACAGGTGGTACAGGGGCTGTTGGTTATTTGTAGCACTTTTGAAGAACACACATTTATTTATTATGTTTACACTTCTGATGACAAATAGACAGTAATTGAGAAGAAGCAGATTATTTCTATTATGTTTTAATTTATGGAGAAGGGGTGGGAGCGAATATGTTATACTTCTTCTGCCTTCTTTTCAAGTATGCAACATGATTTATTTGTTTTTTATGTTCTGAATATTTTGTCTGCCATGTCTTTGTGGTACTTTCTTTGTTTGTCCAGATTTGTGTCGCATATGTTCTCAAACATCAACATGAAACATTTCACTTCAATTCAAAAAGCTCATGTTAAACTGTAACTACATTACATGTTGCCACATGAACAGACTCTATTAACACTGGAGGTTTGACTACAGCTGTATAGTGAACTGCTCAGTGTCATTTGTGTGTGTGCTCAGGCTAAATGAAGATTTAACAGATGAGATGTTGTCTATTTTCTGCAGGCGGTAACTCAGCATTAGTGTAAACTCAACTGATGGAGCACAGCTCATTATGGGATGGTTGCTGTGCCACACAACAGCAGAGTGGTGTTGCCATTGCTGTAGGGAGAGAGGCGAGCCAGAGAAAGAGGAGGAAATGAAGGACTTGTGAGCCATAAAAGGCCTGTCTCAAAGGAAAAAGCCAATTTGGGTACATCGAAATTGCAGTGACCCAATTCAGCTTCCTAATGGTACATAAAGGCAATGGAAACTGGGGAACTGGCTCAGGCTATGGCACAGTTCTGTGGGCGTAATCTACATATAGGCCTACTTAGTTAAAAATGCAAATTGTGTCAGATTACTACAAAGGACTCCAGGATCGTGGTATAGTTAGAATCCAGTCCCCACACATGAGTCTGACAAATATCTAACAAACGTCAAGTCAAAGCTGAAGAGAGATCTCAACTGAAGAAATAAACAAAAATGTGCAGAGAGAGATTTGCTAAATACACACCAATGTCAAGATTCCCATGTGAGGGAACATGAACTGTAATCCAACCCCCCCCCCACTGCCCTTGAGAGAAGGGAGGGGGGAATAGCTATGGACTGACAATACATGCAGCCAAATTTGGGAAAAGCATTTCAATATGTTCCCCAATGTGCTGATCAGGTTTAAATGTGGCCGTATGATGGCAGCTGTCTCCTCATCACCACCCCACCAGTGCAGGAGGAGACAAGAGGACAAAGTCAGCTCCTCTACATCACCTCCAAGTCACTTAAAGTCCAGACACTTTGAAAACAAGTCATCATAATTCTGCCTCTCCTCACTCATCCATGTCTACATCTTCACACACGTCTGAATTAACGCACAGCCTTATGCTTATGTGCATTTCTCATTTGCTCCATGAGTGTCGACCTCTCACTATGACAAACGACCCGAGAAGTTGGATAACTGTCAAACTCATTTGATGTCCTGACAGTGGTGCCAGGAACTCTGATCTGTCAGCAGGCACTGGCCAATCAAGACACACAGTGACAGCTTTTCTGAGAAGGACTAATGTTGGGCTCAGTTGCATCTTTAAACCATTTGAACCTGGAACAGCAGGTGCAGTGGAAGCTTCACTTCTGAAAAGGTCACGCAACTCGGCTTACAGATGAAACAACATGGGCCCCGGGGTCATTTACATACAAAGTAAGCTTGCAGCTAACCTCCAGATGGTGTGGATCAATAATCTTGTGACGCATCAGATTTAGGAACCCGTCTCATAGCACCTTTCTTGAAGGAAACGATCACATCCCTTAAAGAGATTAAAAGGATTAACCTTCACTGCGCCACAGGAACAAAAAGTGAAATGTTTTCCTTTGGAGCCAAAAAGCTTTACAATTACATCCTTGATGGTTGTGTAACACTTCCTGTGCTAAGTCATTACTTTTGAAGAAATACAACCTCAGAGAGAGTGCTGAGCCAAGACACAGGTCTACAGGGACAGGCCTTGCACAATGGCACTCACTGATGTTCTCATATAAACAAGGCAGTGCTTAGTGTTAAAACTCTGTGACACTGGGATACACTGGAATCGTCCAGAGGCCGTGTTAAACTGCAGACCTGCTCTGATGAAGTGTGTGTATATCATCTGTCCCTTTGTGTCAACATCCTACTTGGTAGCAGTCCAAGCATCTCCTCAGGCATGACCACTTTTTAACCTTTGTGGCCTGCCAACGGGTCACACACTTCGCAAATTTCAGAGTGACAAAAGCTCGGCCCTTGTGATACACTGCACCCACTACAGCTCCCAGAGGTGCCTTATAAAACAGACCTTTCAACAGCGGGCAAGAAGGCCGTTGGCGGTGACTGACACCTGGCTCTGCCGTGTTTTATGTGACAGAGTTGTGGTTCAGTTTCCTGAGGGGTCTGGGCCAGGAGGACACATGTGCTGATGGCAGCTGAACAAAAGACTGACCCTTCTGTCATGTTGAGGGGCCATTTCTGAACGGCCATTGGGTGAAATATCCAGCAGCTTTCCAATGCAGCTCTTACTGATTAACTTAGCCGCTGCATTTACATAAAGGCAGAGCGATATGTCGAAAAATCATATTGTAATTATTTTTGGCAGATATGCCGCTGGGATATGAGTCACTTTGAATTTCAGTTGGATTACAGTTTCACAGACAGTTTTTGTTTGGGTTGGACCAAACAAGCATGTTCCTTCTTGTCCTGAGAATATCGGGCCTCTGTCATGATTTGACTCGTATCAAACAAATCGCAGCTCTTGCCTTTTGGATATTGAATTTCACTCTAATGTGATTCCAATAATACAGGTGCATCTCAATAAATTAGAATATCATGGAAAAGTCCATTTATTTCAATAGTTCGGTTCATTCATTCATTCATTCATTCATTCATTACACAGACTGGAATTTCATGTCTTTATTTTTTTTTTTTTTATATTGTAATGATTATGTCTTTCATTTAATGAAATCCCAAATTTCAGTAAACCTAATAATTAGGCTACAGTCAAAAAGTTCACTATTGTAACCTAATGGTGTCACACTCATCAAATGATTAACTCCACTTAACACTAGCAAAGGTTTCCTGAGCTTATAATGGTCTCTTAGTCTGGTTCAGTAGCTCCACTATCATGGAGAAGACTGCTGACCTCCATCATATTCTACTTTATTGACATGCACCTGTATTTGGATGAATTGTCCAAACGGATGCATTATTAAACAGATAAATTCTAACGCCTCCACTGCTTGGCTCAGTGTAGATGTTTTCCTTCTACCCATGGCTCCCATGTACACAAGAGAATCTATGTTCTCACGATTCGTCACAATCTATAGGGAAATAAAACTGATTATCTCCTTCCTGCAAATGAGGCTTGGTCATGGGCGTTACCTCACACTCTTATCTGTATCACAAAGTGTATTTTTAGATGCATGTATAGGTTGACACTGTACACAGGAATTGTACGTTTTTGCCCACTGTGTTAGTAAGTGACCAAAGCCACAAGCAGCTTATGTGCAAACAAGAGCAGGCTGAGTAATGTTTAGTTAGCAGCCGGCTGGTGGGAGACAATATTTACCAACAGCTGACTAGTTTCTTGGCTTGTGTCAGCTGATCTGCACCTACGACCTCAGTTATGTAAGCAACATCTCTACAACTGTCTCCCTGAGATCTCTGCTTTGCCTGCTTCTGTTATGATTCTGAAGAAGCAGCAGGATGGGCCTCCACATAGTGAGCGACTGTTTCTGTTGCCATGGTAACAAAACTTGTCCCAGGACTGGGAGCATTGAGGCTGCTGTCAAAATTAACTGGGATTTTAGTAAGGTGTAAGGTGAGGCAAGAATTACATGTGCGTTGAGCGAGACCCAATCGAATCTGGACTGAAATCAAAATGATGCCTTCAAACACTTCAAAGACATTTGAAAGTATTCACCACAGCCCACACATATGCACTGCAAACAAACTAAGTCTACACTACAGACTTCTGTAGTGAGAGGGGAAAACACATTGTGAAAGCAGAAAGGCATTATAGAACTATAATGCAACAAAACATAACTGTGTGAAGTTGTCCTTGCAGCTATGGAAGACATTAAAACACTGAAATGTTGATGTGAAAACACGACAGAGGTGGACATCATTTTCATGTTGATGTGGTCCCTCATTAAAACCCTTCTTGGGCTCAAGTCTGACCTCTCACTATCTCATCTACACCCAGACAAGCAAAGCATGGATTCCCAGCAGTCAATGCACTAGGCTACTGGTTATCAAGTGTGTTTACAGATATAGTTTATACAGAAGTGATCATGCATACTTGTCCAGTTCTGTCTTGCTTACTGAGCAGCACCTTCAGCCTGCACTGTCTGATCTGAATGAAAACCCCTCTGCCCTTCTGCAGGACTTAACTACATGATGTTTTTGCATTGCTGAAGTCTGATTGCCCCCAGTTGGCAAGATGAGACCATTTTCTGGGTCTTGCTGACAAGTCGGGAACTTTTGCCAAAAGACAGTCCCTCTGTGACAACGGACGCTTGCCAGACCACATTAAATGCCACATACTATCCATGGGGTCTGGAATCTCAGTGGAGGGCACGGGTGCTGATGGGTAGGGTCGCTGTGCATTGAACATAGCAGGGTGGGACGGTTATCCACAAAGCGCTTCCCTATAAGGTCATCTCTCTCCAACACAATGAGCGCAGATGAGAGATCCTCCCCCGTGTGCTGCCCCCCACACGAGCCCCCGTCACTACCAGACTCCAAAACTTCACAGGGAGCAGAGAACAAACCCACTGAGCTCTGCAGCTCTGAGAAAGGCCAACATCAAAATCTGCAAACTCCACTGGCAGCATACAGTGAGTTCTTTCTTATGACAAGACCTTAAAATCCTCTGTAAGGAGCTGGTGAACTCCACATGTGATCAGCTAACACCAGTTTTAGGAGTTAAATTTGGCTGCTTGTACTTGCCTCTTCTGAACCTTTAAAAAGAAAAAAAGATAAATGGTAAGAATCTGGTGAATCATTGCTGATATTTGCAGAATCTAAACTATTCAGGCAAACTTGTGAATGTCAGGAGATAGCTACTGGAACAAACCATGGCTTAGTTATGATGTACCACTGCATGATCTGGCTGCGCCACATTGCTGTGAACAAGTATTTTATCAACTCGACAAGACCGGTCAGAGGACTCCACAGGAGAGCAGACTGGACCTGGACCAGCACACACCGCAGTTCTAAACTTCTACTGAAGTGCTGAGATAAACCGAGCATTAAATGATCAAGTTTAGATACAAGTCTAGAAATGCATTGCGGCGAATGTTATTTCCATGACATTAATAAACACATTTAAGTGAGCATGTGACTGTGAGGCTGATGGAGTGATGGGGGTGTGTGTGTGAGTAGGAGGCAGCATTCAAACCAGCAGCAGCAGCACCCTGAAAGGGAGCAGCACAAATTGGCTGCAGGCTATTCTTCTCACGGCTGAAGTAGCCACAGAGGACTCGTCTCTGTGTCCTCCACCTCGGCTCAGCAGCCGGCCGGCCAGCATCTGCGTCATCACACTCCTCCTCTGCATGGCAGGGGTCACTTTGGAGCTTCAGGGGAAATATTATTCATTTAAAAAAAAAAAAGGAAAAAAAAAACGTAGCTAGACAGGATGCATTGTAAGAGATATTGGGGGGATTTGGGAGGTAAGCTGAAGCCGATGAGCTTCTCCCAACTGCAGGATAAAGCGTCCGGTTTCGCTGCTTGCTGGGCTGCAGTTTTTGAGTAAAAGCCTCAAGCTACTAACGGCAAAGTCTCCAGCTACCTTCATCAACGGTTTTTTAATAACTAGGTCTCTGATATGCAAAAAAGTGCATCTGACTCACAAGTTTCTCTTTAAACTTGAGCCAAATAATTAAGCTCTCCGTGCTTAGCCTCTTTTGCAACTCATAATCAAAATGTTATGATTAGCCCTGTCAACCAAAAACCAATTATATACAGTATATAAACATATTAAAAACAGAAATAAACACCAGTTTAAATCCCAGTGCAGTTCTGCTCCATTTGCCCTTGTCAAGGTTACAGAGGAGTCCTGCTGAACACTGTCCCACGTCACCCACTGTATCAATGTTTCCCAGAGCAGGATGGGAGGGGTAAGCACGGGGTGGGACCAGACACCTGTCATCTTCACGACTGTCACTGCCTCTATAAATACTGCATTCCATAATCTAAATGGTCTATGACAGCTAAAAATAAAACCTCCCAGTATGCACAGAAAAACTATGCATCACTTCAGTGGCTTAGGGTTAAACAGAGTATCAAGATAACAGCAGTGTTTTAAGGACTTGCATTCCTCAACACATTCGTCTCTGTTCATCCCACTGCAGAATTATGTGTGTGTCTGCTCCATGGGGGAAACGACACTCTTTTAGGAAAAAGAAAAAAAAAATCAAAGCTTTACATCCTGAGGATTTCAGCTGCTGAAATACGCTGACTGGACCTCAGCAGCATGAATCACTCCAGGGTGCAGCTCACACACTGCCTTGGGAGGAAATCTGTTGAGGTGGGACACACTGTGAAGATTCAGTGGCATTAATTTTACACACGCACACGCGCACACACACACACACACACACACACACACACACACACACACACACACACACCCTTTGTGACCCTGGGTTAATAAGAACATCTCAAAATACATTATTCTTGCAGGGTGTGTCACCTCTGCAGTGGCACCTGGGAATGGAGGGGGTGTTCAACTCGAGCTTGTGCTTGTTTTAAAATGGACTAGTGACCGTACCTGTTCTCATTTGATCTGTCAACAGTGGGCTAGTCAAACGCAGGCAAGGAGCTATCATATGAAGAACACCAGATCTCTTTGATCTCCAAAACGGCATATGGACAAATACCCTCTTTCACAACCAAACAAACTATACTTGATAGGAGCTGCAGTGGCATTAAATTGCCAAATCTCTAAATTTCAAGGTTTGTTCCAGGCTGGTTCATGTGATATCCAGATGTTCCCTGTGCCTGAGAGGAGTCTATGCATGAAAACCAACATCTGAACCTCTTCACGTCTCAGTTAGCTGGTGGTATTGTACTGTATAAGCTAAGCAAGCGTGAAATGTGTAACGGTAAAAATGAGGTTGAAACAATAACAGAAGCAACACATCCGTGTCTGTTCAAACAAGCACAAGATCAGGAGAAAGTGAGCTTACCAGCAACCTCTACAATGTCACCAGGAACTATGTCTCTGGCCTTGATCCTCTGCACAGTCTTCCTGTCCTGCCGGTACACTTTCCCCATCTCAGGCTCATACTCCTTAAGTGCCTCAATGGCGTCCTCAGCATTGCGTTCCTGGCGAGGTGAAAATGAGATTTAGCATCATCACTTCTGAGATGAACTGACAATATCACAGAAACTAATACATCCCTGTTCTGGGTTATATTGTTGCTGACGCTTCCGAGTGTAATGTTTGTTTAATCAGGTTTGACTTGGGGACATGAGGTGTTAAGTATATATATAAAAAAATTGGACTATAAATCAAATCATTTATTGCCTCTTGACGTTTTCCAATTTTTCCTCCACCTGCGTCTTCATCAGCGAGAACATCACATCAGTCAAAAGCAGACTGCCCACACATTTGAAAAAAAGTGAGTGAAGAAACCAGCCTCATATGTTGGTGAGACGCAAGATGACAACTTACAGACTGTTCCTTTTCAATAAGAAGCCTTCTCTCAGACAGGAATAACTTTCAGTGGTGTGTTTAGCCACAGTGCCAGTGAAGTATAACATACTGTGGCAGGCTGCCACACTGATAGATGTGTCTAATTCATCACCAACAGAGCATTATGTACATTTTCAAGCCTGGTCATTGATTTACAGCCATCTCCTGCTGTGTCTTCTCTCTACATCACCAATGTCTGTTCTCACCACTGACTGCATTTCAGATTGATGTATACACTTCACTGCCAAGTGTATTAAGCTGACCTGTTATGCCATCCAAATACATAAGGCTTTCTGTCAGATGGGGGTTGATTCAACATTTTGGACACTGCAGTTCATCATAATGCCACACTGGATTACATTGCATGATGGGTAATAATTATATAACTATCAAAAGGCTGTCATACTGGGCTGCACTGGATTTACATGTCAGCATCTCTCGTTCCATACAATCCTTGTGGTTTGCAATAATCAATACCATACAAAGTTTAGTAAATTAAATAATAATGGATTTTTAATATGTTTGAATGTTGGCTTGTTGACTTAAGATGAGTGTGTGTTTCACCTTCTTCAGAAAAGCAGAGAAAAGGAGTCGCCATGGGGAGGGTGGGAGAGAATATGGGGTTTTTACTTTTGTTACCTCCCTGGAAATGTATAAATGAATTTGTGTCTGTAAGCACTCACTATGCGGGGAGGCTGAAAAAGGGGGAAAATTATCTGTAATTTTTTGAAAATGATTTATACCTTCAGAACTTGTTAATTACGACTAACATTCTCCTGTTAGTGGCCATTTTTTGGCCACTAACTAACAAATTAACCCTTTGTGGCCTGTTTTAGTGGTGGACCACTAACATCCGTCACAAAAAATGTTGAAAAATTGCAATAAATCAAGAAAATAAATAAATGATTTATTTTCTCCTATTATTATAAGAGCATGCACATGTCTGCCTTTGAACAGTGTCCACATTGTTTTGTTTGTTTGTAGTTTGCTGGAGCATTTTTTCCATTTTATCTGGGCATGCACCTTAAATTTTATGTCACTTGTCGAATATATGGCACGATCATGTGACTTTCTGTGTGAAGAAAGTCACACAGCCACCTGTGACAGCCACTGCTGACCATCATACTTTTTACTGGACCTTAATCGACCAAAGGAAAGTGGTATAATCTGATATTTTAGATCAGGGTTTTGAAAAAAAACGTCCAATCTGGCAGCGGTCTCCCTCTCGCATCTTAGCCAGGAGGCGACGCACCAGTCCCGGGGAGCTCTCATACAGGACCCGCTGAAAGAACTGTGCCAGTTCTCTGGATCTGGAGCTACTATGACTAGTTCTCATTTGACAACTACTGTTGTAAAGCGATCGCTGTGTGTGTGTGTAGTGGAGTAGGAGCAGACAGAGTGGTTGTCATCTGAGTCCAAAACGCTGTCAGAGGTGGCTGCTCTGAAAGCATCCTCAGCGGGGTGGAGGTGCTGGGTGACTCGGGGGAGTCTGATGAAAACTGCCTGCCGTTCTGCAAAGGCCTCACAATGTTATTGTGTAGTGATTTTCAAAAAATGTTCATAAACATATATTTTGACTTCCTCTGTAATGATTTGAACCATGAAAATACAGAAATTGTGTTTGTGGGAAAAACTAAGCACCAGGTGAAACGGTGTGATTTTTGCGTTTCATAATGGAAGTCTATGTGGCCATTTTTTGGCCATAACAGGAGAATGTTGGTCATGGCTCTGGACAGTGCATTTTTGGGAGTAGACAAAAGATATTTTAGGAGCATGATCTACCCTGCAAAAGTGACCTCTCTGCAACCTACGAACATAATAGCATGATCACAGGCAAAATGACAACCAGAAGAATTTCTGGCGAGTCTAAAAAAGGACCAGAGGGTTAAAAAAAACAATAGCAGATAAAAAGGCTGTTTTATAATGAATTTAAACGTAAAAGCATTACATTTGGAGAAATATACCGGACCAGTAAAAGTCCCAGTGATTTCCAGGCCTTTTCCCCAGATACATAGGAAACGAGGCTGGATTTAAATAAAGTGATGTCCCAGGATGTCAAAGTTTCTCACCTGCCACACACCGACGATGGCATTGGCTATAAGAATGAGTAAGATTACAAAAGGCTCCACAAAGGCTGTGATAGTTTCTTCTCCCTCCTCAAACCAAGCCAGGACCTGGAAGCACACCAAGAAACAAACCATTAACTATTAAAGACATTTCATAGAACAAGTAGCCATCAGCCAATCATATAAAAAAAAAAATATGAAGGAACAAAGAAAGTTGCTCATAACAGATAAACCACTGAAAAATCACTTCCTTCATAGAACAGACACAGTCAGAAATTGTGCATTTAAATTAACTGGGCAGGTTTTTATCTCTTAAATAGACCTGACATCAAAAGCTGAGAATCATCCCACACATTTCTTACATAAAACTCCACGTCCTGTGGGGAAAAAAAGACATTTCCTACACCTGCATCCTATACACAGATCAACTCTTCCTCCACATCAATTTTGGAAACATAAGAACTGTTTCTTAGTCTTAAATCATTCAAATGTCCACATACAACTGTTGCTATTCTCCTGTGAATATCTGTAATGATTGATTATTGAACTGCCAACACTGGACAGCCCATTTAATATGTAGGAGTGAAGATTCTTCATAAGTATTTGATTCCCTGCTGCGGACATGACAGCCATCAAGGAGAGTGTAGAAGCTCAGCTTGACATGGTCAGACATCTGCTAAGTGGAACTACAGGAACACTTCCGTTCAGGCAGTGATAAACTGATGTCCTAATGGATTATTAAAAGGACTGGTCTCAACACTGTTGCATACGGTTTACTAGAATATCCAACTGAATGCAGAATACATGACATTTTTCTGACTTGGGGCCACATTTAGCTTGTTGCTCTTGAGAAAATTGTCCTAAAATTATCCTGTGTGTAACAAGCAATTAGTTAATGTCCCATAATGTAATTCACTTATCAGCCTCACTGAGACCTGAGTGTCTGGCTGTGTTGGATGCCAAAGACTTTCTATGACATAACTTAAATGGCAAGCATAACTCTTAATAACAGTGTCAGTACAGAAGCACGAGGCTCCTAATGTCCTTACTGTGCCATAATACAACCATAACGTTTATCTCTCTCTCTCTCTCTCTCTCTCTCTCTCTTTTTTTTTAATAAATTGATTAGTAATTTCTACAGTACAATCTCAGGAAATTGTGAAAAGGGTCAAGGAAATGTCTTGTTTGTTTTTAAATGTCTTGTTTTGTCCAACCAGCATTCATAAACCAAAAGATATTCAAATTACATAATTAAGTTTACATTGGTATAAAAACAGACACAAGCGGCAAATTATGACATTGGAGAAGTTGGAAAAATAGACTGATGGGTATTTTTTTCCTGCCTTATAACTGACTTGCTGGCACTTACCTTTCTGTTAATCAAAAAATGGCTTATTTCCGCTCTCTGTCATTCAGACTACCATGTAAAGGATAAAGACATTTGTAATAGTTAACCTATTCAGATGATGCATAATGCAACAGGAGCAGTATCTTAAAAACTGGAATCATTCAAACTTGGATATGAGTCTACCTGCTTCAAGTGCCAGCCAATCGTTTAGTTTTCTGATTTTTATTTGCTTGTAAATTCCTTGGGTATACATTAAAGTTCAGGGGTAATGACTTTATGTTGAGTGGGTTGTGCACATTTGTCTGATGGGAGCCCCTCCCACTGAGGTGCGAGGGCCCAAATTTGGTCTTGAGTGGTGCTCTGTTCCCCTGTCAGACAGCAGCCACTGACACCTCTGTATCACCTGACTGGGCACTGCACGCTACATACCAACTCACTCTCACTCCCACACACATACACAGGCTCAGTTATCAAATGTTCTTCAGACATCAGTAAATGCAGTGTGCAATCGATTTAAAGAACATGAAAGAAGTTAAGTAGCCAAAATTAATCACACAATGCACTGTGCCAAAGTCCAGTGTTTGATCCATCACAGAAAGAAATGAAACATAACTCTTCTAAATGAATTTTCATATAAATTTATAATTTCACTTGGGTGATAAAAAAAAAAAAAATCACAAAAAAAAGAGAACTGTTGTAAATGACGCCAAGTAACATTACACTAAATATGTCCATGTTATGGGAAAATGTTCCCTTGATTTAGCATTTGAAATGGCCAGACACATGCTGATGATATTCTTACATAACGGCAGTCCACCATCAAACATTTATGTGTCTGGCACCAAAAGACAGTGTCCCAAGCGAGCTCAGGATAAGTCATTACACAGCAGCCATGCTTGACGACTCAGATGTCTTACTTGGCAAATGGTGATAGCAACTCAATGCTGCTACTGCTGTTGTCACCATTCCTCAGATGGGTCGCTAGCCTTCTCAGCTGTTTAGCCCCCTAATGTGTAAGTGTAACCTCAGCCGGGCTACACAAACTAAAGACGTTCACACTTCAGCACTATGCAATGCATAAACTGTCCCCTGCCATTCATCACGCGAGGCTTTATAATAATCCCATCTGCAATTTTTGACTTTGCGTAAACACTCTTTCACCCAGAGGTGAGAAGAGAAAGCTATTTGTAGGATGCAGTAACTTTGTCCTGAAATTCCCTTTAGCTTGTATATCATCTCTCTCATTTACTGGACGCAGCAAAGGAGCATATAACAAGATATGGGAATAACAATGAGAATAAAACATATCAGCAGGTCAAGTGTTGACATAAATTCATAGAGATGCAAGCACAGGTGGTGCCCATGGTGTAAAATGGTATAACTACATCTCCACAGGACTGTGTTGTATCTGACATCACAAAATAAAATTCTACAGGTATACTTACAAAGGATATACACGCAGCCAGCAGAAGAATTCGAACAAGTAGATCTTCAAACTGTTCAATGACAAGCTCCCATAAGGACTTCCCTGCAGGGGAGGGAGTTGGTTCAGATCAACACATCACAGAAACATGTTATTATAAAATGACAGTGACAGTGGTGAAAGTGACAGTGTTGATTACCTTCCTCAGCTGGTAACTCTATACATGCATGGAAGGATGTCACAATCCAGGGATGGCACAGGAAGCAGATGAAAAAGAAAAGAAACAGTAAGTGAGTGGTGTGTGTGTGTGTGTGTATCTGTCTATATTTCCTTGCAGATGGATATGAGACTCTCAGTTCTTGTTTCTTGATGGGGAACTGGTTCCTACAACAAGTGTGTGTTCTGTCAGACAGGCTCAGAGTGAGAGAACTGAACCTTGGACTAACACAAGTTAAAACATACTTTATAATATAGGAGGCTTTGTCCTGTATTCCTGCAGGTGTATATGAGGAATGTGACATTCAGTTCAAACTATAAGAAATAACATCAGTGTCAAGATTCATTATTACACGGTAGGAAAACTGGGATCAGTGTAAAGGTCAGAGTGACTTGAGGGGAGGTGGGTACACCCTCCATGACCTCCCAGGTGATATTAATACAGAAGCAGCTGTTTAGGCCCGGGACCATAAGAGATTAACTTATCCGCAGTATCAAGGTTACCCCAGTGATCCCGAGATCACTGTTCACTGTCAGATGCCTGTTGGATCTCCAGGCACGTGCTCTGGTGTGTTGCACTTTGAGCAACATTCAGCGGGGTAGCTGTGTTCAACAGTAAGGCTGTATGTTCCTCCCCTGTCAACAATGTCACAATGAGGTTATGTTAAACAATGTTATCACCGTCCACAGCGTTGCAATGACACAATGCCACACACTGACACGACGTTAGAGGAGTTACATTACCTAACAACGTCCTCGTGCTCAGCACTGCTACAATGTCCTCTAAGTAATCATTCATTTCTAAGTGTGTAAGAGATGGGAAACCCTCGAGGTCATCGGTGATGACGTCAGCCAAATCACTTTACAGAGCCGGTAACACCGGCCGGCTCGTGGTGCCGCTGACTTTTACCCCGTATACTGGAAACTGTGCTCGCACTGCCCCGTGTTATAGCGACAACACATCTCTGAACCGTGTCTCATTCACAGCAGCGGTGTTTGGAGGTCTGTGGTTTTAAGTGTCGTACCGTTTAGGCCCCATTTCTCCTTCTGTCGTTTCACCTCGTCCAGCGAAAGTCCTGTGCTCTCATTGACGCAGAAATAACTGTAAACTTCTTCCACACTCTTCGTGTGAGCGTTCTCCATGGCGGACAGACGGCTCCTTCCCACACAGCGTTACCCAGAAAACAATACTGCCCTATGGTACCTTAGGATACTTTAAAACTGTCAATACTTTCAAAGGAACAGGGAGTTAGTGAGCAGAGAGCTGTGCGTTCACACTCGGGTAGCTATCGACAGCTATTGACCGCGGTCTAACGTGTCCCCCTGGCCACTGTTGGATTCTTACGCGAAATACGGAAAAGGGATCTTGGAGTGAGCCAAATTCCTCTTCCCTCTCTGGAGGAAGATTACTCTGAGCGCCCTCTTATCTCCGGAAATGGTGGGAAAGTGTCTGCAGCAGTGTCCTGTGTTGAGGACTGCATTCACCCGGTCCACAGTCCTCCTGTGTGCTACCGTGCCGTACCCTGCCTCACCGTGGCGCAGCTCTCTGTGGCTCCACACGGTGCTGACAGTCTGGTTTTATTAAAGCGCCTCACTGCTGCCCCTCTTCCCTGCGCTGCATGTGGACTAATACCATTGGACGAGAGGTGTCAGCTACGTCCAAGCCAGGGAGACAAAAAGCACAGGAAGTAACCAGGAAATGAAAAGCAGGAACGGACACTCGAATATCCAATCTAAAGCGTGTGCTTTTTGTTTCTGTTGTATGTAAGTTAACACACTGGGGCCTGTTCGCATTCATTTTAGTGGTTCCTACTGCGAGCTGTATCTGTCTAGTGGTGACACTGCCTTTATGTGCCTGTGAATGAGTGGCATCACTGCCATGTATGATCCTAGCCCGCGATAGGCTTTATTAAAAACCAGCATATGACGTACACGGGCGCTAAGAATTACAATTACAATACGTATTTCTCTTTTTTTGATTTATAACATAAGCAGAAAACGTCCCGTGTAGAGAACCAGCGTAGAGACACTATTCCTACAGTCATCACTTGGCCCTGCTGCTGTTGTTCACAGCGCACTGACCACACAGTTGGGGTCCTCCAGTCAACAGGGAGATCTCATGCCTTATTTTACTGCTGCCTCATTTACATTTGACATGAGTCCCTTGTTTTTCTTTGACAGGAATGAGTTCATGGGGACAATAAGATGAATCACAGATCAATGTCTCAGTCATGTTACAGAGAGCTCCACCCAGAGGCTCACCACCCCCTCAAGTGACAATTAATGGGACCAGCCTACCCCTAATTCATCAGCTACTTCAGCATTACAACTGTAAAGACAGTCGAATTGCTATAGATGTGTGAGGGCAGTAGGTTAAACCCTCCAGCACACATTGTTTTCTTCAGGGGGTATTGTTGTCAGCTGTTTTACAGGACCGGCATGTATCATCTGTTGATACATTTTAATAAGGCTCCAAGAAGCACAAATTGCTGCAACATTAATAACATAGCAGTGCCTGGTTGGACACCAAGCTGCCTTTTACAATGTGCACTTGATCCGTTTGGCACTCAAGCCACTAACATTGGCTGTCAGCAGCAGATTAAGTTTCTGCAGGAGTGATGGTGTGATCCTGAAGTATCCAAGAAGACATTTGTCAGGAACAATGTGCAACATTCAAATCATAGACTGTGTGCACACTGAGGTGTGTGCCATGTTATTTGTTCATTAAAAATAGGCAATTATACCTCAGTATAGCAACTAAAATGTACTCCACCCACATGTAGTTTTATATACTGTTTTTACTAATAATATTTCATACTACACCAGTTAATGTCAAATATGTTGTTTGGTTGCTCTGCATTCATTGTGATTTCTGTATTTGGGTATTAGTCTCTTTCTCTTTTGTTTGAACTGAAATAGGTGAATAAATATTTGCATCCATTAGGGAATTAGTGGATGGAGAGCCATCAGTTATCATTTAAAGGTTATTATCAAACATGAGTCAAAATGAATTGAAAATACATTTAATAGATATACACTGACAACCAAAATATCTATGTACATCTTAAAGTTTATCTTGAAATTGGATTCATCAGACAAAAAATAAAGTATTATTACACAGAGTAGGAAAAGAGAGAATAGTGTGACTATTTCATCAGCATTGTCCAAAGCAATGGCAGTCCCTGTGAATTCCAAAATTGGCAAGACAGTCTGTCCAAGGTCATGGTAGCTGCTGCCAAAAATAGTTGACTATGGCCACATCCCAAGTGGACCACTCTGTATGCTGTTATCTTTGGACCCTTTGATTGAAAGTATAGTCCTAAAGATGTGTGAATTAGGAGTCTCCAGTGAACCCGAGTGAAAACCTGTACCCTGCAACACCTCCTGATAGAAGGAGGAGGACTCACAGCACACCTTAAACCATGTCATCACCACCAAACTACTGATGGGAGTGTGTAAGATACAAGACGGAGGAGAGATGATGATAAATGAAACAAACAGTTAAAGAAACCTTGTATCTGTTGTTTGAATGTACGTTAGTGTCCAGTAACAATTTATGTTATACAACCCAACATTGTAGAATATTTTGGACACATGACAGGAGGGTACAGAACATCAAGTTTAAAGCTGTGTAGTGAATATACTAGTGAGTATACTGTAGGTGACCTGTAGGTGATCCTGCCTGAACATGACCTCACAACACCAGCCTATCCTCTCCTCCCTCCTGGATGACTTGACCAATAGATGCCTGGCTCTGGGCTCGTATGAAGCACTGCCTCTTGCACTCCATCAGCTGCTCCAGGTCCCGCCACATCTTCATCTGCTCCATGTTGGCGCTGTGGTTCTCCCTCACCATCTTCTGCTTCTCACGTAACTTCTGGAGTCCACACAGGACAAGAATGATAAGTAGGTTGATAAAAAAATGACAACCATGAGACTGGTCACTGTTTGGAGCCTGACTGGCCAAACATAAGAAATAAACATTCACTCCTTTCCATTGATTCAGTTCTAGTTTGCTTCTATTCTCAGATATTAAACTCATTAAAGGAATATTTCCACATATTGACCCATGGCATCTGCCAGGTGAGTCCTTGACTTCTTAGCAGCTAGCTTGAGTCCACATTTCTCACCTTGCCAAGTAACTCCTGTTCCGAAATGCTCTTCATGTACACCTCCCTGTAAATGAAGCAGAGGACTTTAATTAAAATGCAAGTCATCATAATCTCAAATGTTGATCTCACCCAGTGTTTTTAAATAAAGGTGCAGTATAGCTTCTTATCTTGATATCACAAGGTGTGGTGATGGCTTCTTGACAGTTCTCTTTGTCTTGTGCAGGAATAAAGTGGCAGCACTAACAGACTGAGCTGTAATAAGAGCCTGATAAAGTAAAAAGGGCGTCTCATCTTGCGAGCAGCTGGGTGACCTGACTCAGCACACTCACCTGACGGCCTTCTTCCTCTCTTGTGGATCAGATGACACATAGGCCTTCATCTCCTCAGCAGCTCGTTGTAGTTGCATCTCAATGATCTGTGGAGGGGCAGAGGTGAAGGGTTTATTATCATAGTATGTGTTTGGGGGCAGGTCACTTGCAAAATCCCATGATATTTTCCCCACTCCTACAGCACCACTGAGAGTAGCAGGGAGTATCAGTTCTAACCATATTTGGCTTGTAAAACAGATACACAGACTGTAAGTAATAGTTTGAATATGTTTCTGCTTTAAACAGATCTATCATTAAAACACATGCCTCTGACATGGAGTTAATATAATGATACTGGTTTTCCTCCTTTGCCATCTCCTCTCTCAAAGCTTTCACCTCCTGAAAAAGACATGAGGAGAAAACAGATATACAATATGCTGATAAAATATTATATTCAAGTATGTTGAAACTAATTCAGGATACTGTACCTGCTCCAATTTAGATCTGTTGCTCTCCAGTCCAGCAGCAGAACTTTCATACAGCCCCTTCTTTTCGTCATATTCCTGGCTCAGCTCCTGTAAAGATCAGAAAACAAATAGTCGGTGCACAGGAACTGAGAGACAAATGATTTCAAGTAGCATATGATGAGTGAGAAAAGCAACAAATTCATAGAATACAAAATTTAAACAATCTTGTCATGCTCGCAGCACTGTTTCACATCAACATAAGATCATCACAGCTGGCAACTGAGCAGTTTAACTTACAACAGGCTCTTACACAGTCTATTTATGTCTTCCTGTTGCAGCGCTTCATTAGCAGACATTACCCAGTAAAATGGAAGAGTGATTCTGGGAACACGTGTAGGAAAATTTAATCCTCTGCCTCAGCTCAGCGATGTGGGGGGGCTTTCCCATCATGCATTTTATTTAGGGACTATGTAAATTATTCTTAATGGGCCCAGTCCAACACAACACACAAACACAATACAAGTTCACTTGTACTGACTTGAGAGCATACAAGAGAAATCCCACCATTTGTTTTTAAATTTAGAATTCAAAGCCAACCATGTTGTTCTCATGTGAAAACTCAAATGCTTCTGCTGTGGCTTTGTGGGGGGATGTATTTTGCACTGGCTTGCTTACTTGCTACTGTATATACTGCATAGATATAAATCAATGTATTATGAGGTTTTGTCATGTCTTTTAAAGATTCTTAAATTGTCATTTGAATAGGTGGCCAGTTTTCTTTGCAAATACTTTACAAATAAGTCGAGGTTTTATAATGTCAGCAATGCTCACCTGACACCGCTGTCTCAGTGACCTCAGCTCCTTAATAATTGGAGCTAGGGCTGTCTTCTTTTCCACTATCATAGAGTTTAATTTCTTCACCTGTGAAAAAAAACGTAAATCTTACAATAATGACAATGTTAGTTAAAATGAAACATTATTTAAAGCTCAACTTTTTACTCGAGCAGATAATTTGATTGTGACTTAAATGATGATGCAGTTAGACAGCATTGTCAACTCTCTGATTAACTCAGCAAAAGGACTTCATTGTCCACATCCAGGCTATATATGCTAAATTACTGCTTCACTATAAATCACGGCAAAGATTATACAACAAGATTTAGTAAGAGTTGGGTAAATATTCATTATACCATTGCAGTTTTTAAGCTTTATGGCTTTGCAGTGCTGCTCCACTACATTCAAGTTGGAGCCAGGGATGTTTGACTCCATCATTAGGAGTAGTCTGCAGTTTGCCAAATGTTCATGCTGCCAAACTGATCAACAAACTCACTACAGTTTGGAGCATGGCCTAATGAGCTGCGACTGCTTCCCTCTGGGTTTTGACCACAGAAGAATGACAGGGTGATAAATAAAACCAAAGCCATGAGCTATGTGGACAATGTGGAGCTTTCCCCCCAGCAATGTACAGGTGGAGATGTCCAAAACCCACATCTAATTTACTTCTAATTAAATGCCCTGCACAGCAGCGCAGGTGTTTTCACTCTGGCTAATTAGACCTCTGCCAACATCGAGGTCAGGTGGAGTGACGTTGGAACCAATAGGTATCAATAGGTGCTAAGGCTCTTTACACAGGAGACACCGGCACAGCAGGAAAAGAGCAGGTGTTACTAATAATATTAACAATGGCTCCGTTCCATTTTAGTGTCCCATTAAGTTGTGACAGTGAGCCAGCATATACCACGGCCCTCAGACAACATTGACTTATTGTTTCTAACTTTTTCTTTTCCTCACTGTGACATGTCAAATTGTCCTGTGTGAAAAAGATGTACAGTAACAGAGCATGAGGTGTCATGCACTTACAGAGTGAAGAAGATGCCACTCAAGCACACACAGCCTGGATAGCCCTTATATGATTATCAAAGCTTCTCTAATTTGCCGTAGTTGGCCAAACTAAGTGGAAACATCTGTGCTGTGTGGGACTGTGTAGGGCTTTTAAATGATTCTACATTCAACAAGGACAGTGGCACAGTACATGTTAACTACGTAATAAAAAAAAACAAATGCACTATTTGCATTTCTTTAATGTTTGTATAAAACAAAATTTTATCTGTAACATCACCATAAAATTAACTACAAAGGTAGATTTGTGGGGATTTAACCATTTCAGACATGTCGTCCAGTGTTCGGCCCTTCTTCTCATCCAGCTCGCTCTTGATGGCAGAGACCCTTTCCAGGTTCTCCTGAGTGTTGCTGTAGCCAGAGATTCCCTTCTCAGCTTCCACAATTTGCTTTGAAACAAAACAGAGACACATGGTAAGTCATCTGTACTTAAACAGTTTGAGCAATGAAATCTAATGGTTAAATATATGTATGTGTAATATATGTCTATCAATGCCTAGCAATGAATTTGACAAACAATACTTAAACCAAAGGTACAGTGAATATAAAAGTACATACAGTATGAAAAAATATGGCAATCCAAGTGAGCAACACAAACAGTAATCCAGATATTTTTGGAGTGTTGACTATAAGGGGCATTAACTAAATAATAAACCAGAAATACATATTAATCTCAAACAAATACCCTCTTCACTGATGAATGATTCAAAAATGATTTTGATATATAATTTTATTCCATATGAAGCTAAAATTAGCTCGTGAAACTTTGACACGAGAACTGATTCAAACACAAAGCATTTAATCTTTGCTAATGCAGGCAACAGCACGACAGAGAGGGGCGGACATGGCCAGCTAGACATGTGAGCGGCAGGAAAACTTTCATTGCTTTCACAAATCATAGTGTGGGATGCAGACAGAGGAGGAGCAGCAGATGCAACCATCAGAAATAGCAGCTCTGCCTGCGTCAGACAGCCTATCAACAAGTCAGGTGCTGGGACCGCACAGAGGTGTGAAGCCACTTCTAGGAAGCTTCTTCCACTTCACTGTTAATGCAAGCTGCGTGAATGGGGAGATCAAATGAAAAGAGCACTTTTGGAACAGCAGTCTGAGAGTGAGGGAGGGGGGTGCAGTATAAAATCTACAGGGTGCAGAGGGCATTAGATGCAGTTAGGGGGGATTTCTTCTGTGGTCCCAGTACAACATGGAGCATCAAAAATGATAATTAATAAAGTGTCAAGTATTCAATGTGGCATCAACATATGAAATACAAAAAAGAAACCTGGCTTGTTCTAGTTATTTGTAAATGTAATGTACTTTTCCTTATGACTTGTACTGTAGCATTTGGATTTCAATTCTTTCAAGATAACAATTGGATCTATTGTCTTGCTGTGTCTAACATGAGCAGTGAGTTACCAGTTTCTGTTGAACTGTCTCATGTCTCTGCTTGAGAATCTCCTCTGTCCGTTGCAGGACTCCATATTCTGCTTTCAGCTCAGCAATTTTCTGCCGTTTCTTCTTGTACACGGTTCCCTTGCTCCGCAGTTTCGCCACCAAACGTTTCAGCTTTGAAGAACAAAGACAAAGAAGTCAATATCACCTTCAAATAAAAGAATAACCGGGCAGCTATAAGCATAACAAAACAAGAGGCAAACAAGCTGGAAACACAACACTGACATAAAGCTGAGATCATATGGTGATCTGCTGTAACAATTGCTTGTTTACACATCCAGCAGTTATGGAGCAAGTTAGTTGCCAAATGTGAGACCAGTATTGCTTTTTGCTCTAGTTTAGTCTCCTCAGCTGTGAAACATTGAGCAGCTCGTTGATAACTTTGTCTATCTGACACTTGATGCTGGAGGAGCTAATAAGAGATTTATCAAAAACAGTGTAGATGTAAACCAAAAACAAGAAGCTGAAAGATGCTACAACTACAAGTCACGACAGGTGATTTCTTTGACATGCATATATTTCGATACATACTTAAAATAAAAATGTAGACTAATGCAGCTTCAAAACAAAGATGCACAAATCTATTTTTTTACATTATCAGTGTCAGCATATGCATTGGTAATGCTTGTACATTTTCCATGAGGAAATTCAAGGAGGAAAGAGGCATAAATACAGTTTATATTTGTGGATATGGTGTCCAGCACAGCTGAGGTACTATGAAAGGCCACAGGAGAAGACAATGGGTTGAGCCAGGGGAGGGAAGGGATTAGAAAACAGCAGTGACTGCAGCAGAGGGCCCTGGGGGCCATGCCATGATCTGAAACAGTCACTTGATCCTTTCAGGTTCACAGCCAGCTATGAACAGCAAACAGCTTCATTTGGCAGAATAACTGCTTTAAGTGGATGTTCAGTCACTCCCCGCCCTGTCTGTCTATTGGGACACAATGAAACTCCTCCACAATGAAGAGCAGCTATAAATGAACATGGACACGGGAGAACAGCCCCAGAAATCACAATGTGCTTCACATCCTTTGGGGATCTAAGAAGCTATATGTGTGTGTGTGTACATTTATTCTTTGTGTATTTTGGGACATCAAGGGCAGACATGGCTGCGAGAGGAATTAGTGCAGCAGCATAATTCTGTATAGAGTTCCTGACATTGTGTCCCCAAAACAACTGCTGTCAAACTGCACAGCAGCTCAGTCACAACACACTGGACTGAGACATACAGTACAGACACACCGACACACCAAATCTGCAAAAAAATTAAATCAAATCTGGCCAGTTACAATAAGACCTTCACATTTTGTCAAGAAAAAAATCCTGAGTGTCACATTTCTGATGCTGTCTTGACTGAAGTGAAGCTAAATTTAACCAGTGCAATGAGGCTGGTTGACAAAGTGGTTTTATGTTACTGGCCAATCAATGACGAGCAGATGCAGTCATCCCTCTCAGACAGACCCTGCAGTTGGTAGGTGGCATGTGATGACACATAACCAGCAGAATGGAAAATACCACTGATAAAGTGATCATCTCCACCATGGCTGATAGCCCAAAACTATGGAGGAGTCTGATAAGCTGTGTTTGACAAAACATTCTCCATTCACTTCATTCATGTATCGTCTCGAGGGCCCTCTTTGTCCCAACAAACAGCTCCCTCTCACCATTTCAGTCAGACTCGAGGTACGTCAGTCAGTCTCTAGCTCACTGCAATACACTGATAAAATGAATGCAGAGCATAAATGGTGGTTTAAATACGCACAGCATAACTATCTGTGCTTTTATGACAACATATTACACACCACCCCATAATATTTCCTCCTGTAACAGAGGATTTCGCTACTTCTCCCTCCTTATTCAGATGATTGCTTTCTCTTCCGTTCCTGACAGGAATAAACATGTTGGAAATAACTTTTCCACAGATATTTCACTACCTCTATCGTTGCCAGAGTCAGTGAAAATTCTAGTTTAGCTTCGGCAGCAGGAACACTGTCCTCCCCCTCTCCCACTTACATGTCGAACAAAAACTGCTGGTACGGCACAGAGATCCCAAGGACACTAAAAGGCTTGCTTGTTTAAAACAATTGTTTGATATTTTGAGAAGTTCAAATACGTTTCTTGTAAAGAGCTAGATGAGAAGCTCTGTTCTGCTTGAGTCTAAATTTAACACTAGAACCAGAAGTTCATCAGCTTGGTTTAGCATAAAAACCAGGCAAACAGGGGAAGCAGACAAGCTGACAAAATCACCCCACGCTCCACCTCCCAACCCCATGTATGGACATTGCGCACATATCCTCCAAGTTCTTTATAAACATGCTGTGGCTAAAATATAAACTAAATTAATTCATGACTTAAAATTACAATTTTACGTGCAAACTCTGGAATAGATTTCCAGGTAGGAGAATTACCGAGCTCTGGGGTTCAAGACCACTGGCCACTTTATCCAGCCTGGTGTCAGTCTTTTCTAACTCTGGTAAAGAAAACAAATAAGCCTATTCCTCAAAAGGCAGAACTAATCTTTAAGAGTCATGATACCAGTTCACTATTGCAAAAATGATACTAATGTTTCAAATGTTTATGATGAGATGTGTTTTTCTAACCCCACAGGCCATTATTTTTTCTTCATCCCTTATATACAAGTCAGAGGTCAGGGTCAGCAGTATGACAATAGGACAACACTAGAACAACACACACATGCACCATCCACAGAGAGCAACAGCAGCTCCACGGAGGATAGCATGGGGGGGGGGGGGGGGGTAACGTATACATGCTGTGAATCAAGTACCTTGGATATCAAGGTGCATCAAACAAAAGGTGAGAGAAATTCTCATCCACACATTGGTCACAGCACAGCGTCCATCTATCTCTCCTCTGCTAATACTGAACTGTCTGTAGTCATAGATGCTTTAGCCTCAGGCTTAATGTATAAGGGCAGCTGTCTAATGTGTAACAGTATTGTTACTTCTTTTTCTCCTTGTCTGTGGTTCAGCCTGGCTCATCAACGTGACAGGCTCAGAGCAGGCCATGCCATGTGTCTGAAAGGGGGAGTACATCCTCGTCATGGGATATAAATAAAGACAAAGGTTTTATGCCCCAAGTCTGTTTTATGTGTCCAGCTGACTTGAATTAGGAGACTGATTATACTAAAGATTAAGGAAAAAGCCAACTTTGAGGTAGTTCGTCCAGCACAGTTCCTTGTTCTGGATATTCTCCGTTGAGTTCTATTTATGGCTCTACATGGGAATGTGAGGGAGAGTAAGGAAAAGGGATAAGTAACATTAGACAGTGAGCCTGCGTGTGTTTGGATAAGAACAGAAATAGCCTCTTGTGTTTTCTGCGGTTTGCAGATCTACTTGTGTGCACTCAGACAAAGCTGGAGTTTCTATAGGTGAGGGTTGCTGTTACCGTGCACACAGAACATTCTCTTTACTTGGTAGTAAAATTACATTAGAAATAAAGTTAGAGATCAGGTATGTATCAAATATCAATAACATCAACATGACCGTGAAGAAATTCAGGGGTGGTTTTGACTGGAAGGATGTCTTCCATCAGCGTACCTCATCACCCCGGATGACCTCTGCCCCATCAGTGGCTTGTGCCTGGGTACTCCTTTGCCTCAGCTCCCTCTCTGCTGCAGCCAGCTCCTCCCTCGCTTCCTGGAGCTCTTCTGCCTTTGACTCTTTCCTTCGAATGATGATGGAAGCCTGCAGGAATCAGGTTACGTTAGATATACAAACATGACATAAGAGATTCTGCAGAATGACCCGTTTTAACCCGTAGGAGACTGAATGTCGCTGAGCAATGGAATGTTATTAGGCAAGAAACTTCAGCTTGTAAACACAGGGATCGCCTTATGTCCTGGTCATTGTCACCATGTTGCTAGGACACACAATGTCATAGCACGTGACCATTATCTACAAAAATAATAGATGTTTTAAAAAAAACTTTACCTCATTAATATGCATCTTAAGGCAGGATGGCACATATGTAGTACGAATTGGATTGTTAGCTCAAAGGAGTTACATGAATTTTAAGGAAATTATTCTTCACCTAGCCCATACAGTACATACAAGTAAAAGTATAATGTTTCTGCCATGCATGATTCTTACTACATTGTATTTACAAGACGGTGTCTATGAGTCATTCTCAACAAATCTTCCCTCTTCCTCCCTCCACTCAGAAATGTTCTGCTAATTGTTCTGTCACTTGGTTGCTTGAGCCTCACTGTGCACAATGGTGTACAGTAAAAAACTCCTCTATTTGGACAGTTAGACATTTCTTAATATTTTCAGGCTTAAAAGTTCAGTTTGCTTTGACTTACTAAGTTGACACTTATACTGAAAGAAATTTGTGGGGACAATGCTGTTGAACACATGGTCTGACACCAGAAGTAAGTTTTTGTGTTCACATGAACACATTTCTCTGTTCTTTCATTTAGTCTGGTCTTAGAGTTTAACTTGTGTACATGTGTTTTGTGGTCACAGCTAGTTTGAAAGCCAATCTAGTGTCTTTACATTTTAATATAGAACTTCATCATGATTGTAGGCTTTTCACTTAAGCAGCTCTCTTTTGTGAGAGGATGGGAAAGAAAGATGACCTCTGCACTGCTGTCCATTGTTAGCAAACAAATAAATAATCCAAAGCACATCAATGCACTGATTTTCTCAACATAAATAAACCTTCTGGTGAGCCTTTGCACGGCACCTCAGGCTCCCTGTGGAGTTTGTGACCTCTGGTAATCTGCACTGTGGAGCTGTATTTGTTTGAGTGGGTCCTTCTTTTGTTTATCTCGATGTTCCTCAATGTCAAGGATATGCACACTGCGATTTTTTGGTGAGTAACACTGACGGGAAATAACTTTTGTTGGTGAAAACTCCACAGGGCACCTTCGACATTTCACAGTATCACAGTTAGCACACAGATGGACAACTTCACAGACTAAATTTAGCAAAAAGATGAAAGATATCACAGAAAGTCTGCACCTGTTGCCTGTACAGGGTCAGGTTGTCATCCATGGGGTCGTTCCTCATCATCTTCTTCTCAATCAGCTGGTTTATCTGAGAATCGACTTCTTTAATCTGTTGAAGGATAAATTAAAGATCACTCTGAGGGGAACACATCAGAATTTTACAGTTTATGGAGGTATACAGAGGAAACACCACCCTCTGTTCCTCACCTTGTCCTCCAGCTCTTGGAGATCAGCCTGGCCCATGGCAGGTTCTGATGCCACCTTTTGAAGGTACTGCACTGTACGCCTCATGCCCTCCAGCTCTTTAGGGAGTTTCTCTGAGACCATGTAGGAATTTATCTTCATCTCTTCTTCTAATCTCTTCATTAAGCCTGAAAAAGATAGAGCCTTTAATTAATTCTGATCTGGTTGAAAGCCCATCAGGCTTCAATGGCTCTGATACTTGAATCAAGCTGAATACTACTTCTATATTCAAAGCCACAGAGAAGATAGAAAATGCACCACTCGTGTCTTTTTGTAAAATTAACTGATATTGAAATTGTCCTTTAATTATTTTTATTGTTTAAAATTGTGGGGGTACTTGTACTGCATAAAGGCTGTTTTCAAAGTACTTATTTGACACACACATTGAGTAACAGTGATAAGTAACTAATTGTGCAGCTCCACTTCAGTCTGCATTGCACGGATCATTTTAGAAACTGCCAATGTGTAAATCTCTTCTGTAGCGAAAGAGCCCAATACTAGATGAGAACAAAAGGGGACAATTTCAACATCAGATAAGCTGTATTATAGCACTTCAAAGATCGGGATAATTAGAGGGTATCAACAGATGAAAGCCTATTAGCTGAGCAAACCCCCCAACACTCTGCTGTGTCCTTGAACTTCCCATCCAGCTGTGTCCTGCAGAGGCAACAGCAGGACACGGACACTCACTTTCTGGATTGGCATCTGCTGCTGCCTGTTGCAAATCCTTCAACTGCTGCTGTGATCTCTGCAGTCTCTGCTCTGCCTGGAACAGCTGCACAGACATAAAGGATTTACTAACACAGGTAGCATGGGGAAAATATCAGGAGCAGAGATTAAGGCCACAGCAAATGCTGTTTTCATTACTGATCAAATTCTGTATTAACATGCCAGTATTTCAGTCTATAAAATATACAGAGTGAATAATGCCCATCATATTGTACCAGATTTGAAAACCTTCAAATTGCTCCTCATAGCTGTCTAGACCTCATCATGTTCGACTCTCTTTTGCCCTAAGCAGTTATCAAGACTGATACCAATGAAATCAAATCAAATTATTTTGAAGTCTTTTTTTTTTTTTTTTTTAACTTTATCAGTTAGCATTGCATATAGGACACATTATCACTTTGTTTATTTCATCAATTGATTAGTCTAATTAAATGTGAGAAATAGTGGAAAAAAAGCATCTTCTCAGACCAGTTTTGTCTGACCAACAGGTATGAGCTCACTTTTCATTTTACAAGGATATAAAACAAAGTTAAACAATAAATACTCTCATCTGAGAATCTGAAAGTTGGGAATATTTTATCTTATTCTACTAACTATTACATGAAATCATTAAGTGATTAATTCTCTAAGTCTCTACGAATTGTAGCTCTAATATCATCAGAGATACAACCTGGTTATTTTCTTTTCAGTTCTCTTCAGCAAAAGGCAAACTGTTTGTTTGGTCCATGATGTCACATAAACTAAACTAATAGGTGCAAACATGATGAAAGAAATGAATTTAAGCATTTACTTGGTTCTTTTGTTCTTGCTTCTGGTGAGTCAGTGACTCCTCTCTCTCCTTCTCCACACGCAGCTGTCTGGCTTGTTCCAGCATCCTTTGATGGTTGGACACTGACTCCACCTAGTGGATTGACAAAGGAATGTTATGCCAGATTGCATGTTATCACAAGTTCAGCAGAAATAACCTTGACACCAGTCAGCGTCAAGTTTCACCTTTTGGCAGGGCCTATTAATAAGACCCATTAAATAAGCACCTCATTACCTCCCAGCCTGGTTAAGACAGCATCACAACTTGTCAGGTCTGTTAGAGGAGCTGATAATATATGGTTGAGGTCATGTTTTCATTCCTCAGTGAATTCTAAAGCTTCCCAAGTGCTAAGGGACCTCCCAGAGCAATCTGTCTTACCCTCTTCTTCAGCCTCTCCACACGTTTGATGAGTTGGTCTTTCTCTTCCTCCATAGCACTGATGTCCTGTTATCAAAGACATGATGAATCATTTCAGATCACTGTATCAACTGAGAGAGGATAGCTGACACATTTCACTAATTTGACTGTGACCAGTAGTCCAAAAGCCAAAGATATTTAGCTTAACATCCTAAAGGACAAAGAAAAGCAGAAAATACCCTAACTTAAAAACTAGAACACAATGATTTTTGGTGCATTTGCTTCAAAACTTACTGAAAATTGACTGTCTATTACCTGCAACGTCAAAGCACTGAGAAAGTTACGCATCAAACAAACAGAAGATTGTAAGGGTTACTGGCTGCTTGGTTTACCCTTCTGATTTCTGCTGTGGAAAAGCCTGAAGTCCTCAGTTGTTCACACTCCTTGTGATACGTCTTAAATCCCTCCACCAGCTCTTCATACTGTAAACAAACAACAACAAGGTATAGCCTTTTTTACCTATTAGCATTTAATAAAAACAGCAGGAGTGGCATTGTATGCTTATATCGATATCAAAATCTGTGACATATTGACAAACCTGGTGATAGGTGTCATTTATGACATCATCCTGCAGAAACTCCGCAGGTACCTCCAGTTTGACAAGAAAACGGGCCAGGTAAGCCCTCTTCTTCAGCTCATGGACTCTCTGAAGGAGCCAGTGGAGGATGGGGTGCACCACAGGTTTGCTGCCAGTCACCAGGCCCTGTCTGAAGGTGCTTCTGCATGTGGTCAAAAGAGGCAGAATATGTCATGAAAATATATTTAGAGACTGCCAATCAAGAGTGCTACAGTAAATGTGATGGGGGCATTTGAGGGGACAGTGGCTGCAATCACTTACACATCAGAAAGGTTTCCAGGGGGCTTGTATTTTAGCATCCCAAGCAGACCACACATCCTCTTCACCGTTTGTTCAGGCATTTCCTCACGTATATCCATGGTTTGCTGAACATGAACAGCAGTAAATTACAATACTTATTAGCAGTTAATTCATGAACACGACATATAAACAGATATCACACATTAGCACTGGGCAAACTGTAGTTTCAGTTGGTGAGGCTAATGCTAGTTGTTCACCTTTGGGTCAATTTCAGCCAAAACATCGTTTAAAATCTGCAACAGTTGCATCGGTTCGAGAGAGTCAAACGTGATGAGATTTAAGCTTTTCCTGAATGGGTCTTTGTTGAGTTGCTCAACGATGAATTTCAACTGTTCGCTCATCTTGGAAATGTTGAATCTAGCCTGGCGTCGTCCTCTTCTTTGCTGAATTACCCAGCTAACAGTGAGTTAGCTTTCTGACGCTGAGCAGTTTGTCTTACCAGTCCGCAAAGAGTCCCTCTTATGATCCGCTCGCTCAATTTAATGACGTTGTTAACCTGAACCAAGCGTTTACAAGCGGCAAAGATAGGCTACATTTCCAAATTTTGATATATCGCCTACTCAATCTTTAGCTAGCTAGTTGGTAGACAGTAATGCAGCGGTTGTTGTCAACAGCCCCATGGAAACCATGAAAGCGTGGCGGATTGGTTGCTAACAGGAAGTAGTTCATGAAAAAAAGCAAGCCATCTCTCCGCTCCAACATTTCAAGTGTGCCCTTATTGCAGACTTTATGGCAAATACACTGAAACAACTGGGAAAGTCAGCGCTAGCTCACTGTAGAGTACCTAGCTCACTGCAGCGTGTGGAAACTTCCGGTTTTCAAAATAAAACGTGGGTATTAAATGTATTAAAAATTTTGATTAGATCGTTTTTTTGTTTGTTTGTTGTTGTTTTTTGAGGTGTGTCTCATGAAACAAGTATGTGACCTAGTATGTGACTATGTGACCTATCGGCTCAAAATCAGTGCAGAACAGTAGAGCTACACGTGCTTTTTTGTAGCATTTGAACACTTCTCATATTTTAGTCTATTGGCTCAAAATCAGTGCAGGACCATACTTGTTTTATGAGACACGCCTCTTTCTGTCTTTCTTTCTTTCTTTCTAAAAAAAAATAATCAAATCTTAACACTCCTCACATTCTTAAAACTAATTTTTAATACATTTAATACCCACGTTTTATTATGAAGACCAGAAGTTTCCACACACTGCGGTGAGCTACAGTGCCTTGAGAGAGAACCATGGATCTATTATGGAGAGAACAAGGCACTCTACAGTGAGCTAGCGCTGACTTGCCCAGTTGTCTCAGTGTATTTGCCATAAAGTCTGCAATAAGGGCGCACTTGAAATGTTGGAGCGGCTGGCTTGACTACGCGAAAACGAGAGACGGCTGGCTTGACCGCAGTAGTATGTTTAAAAGAGTGCTCTGCCTCGTAGGTTCAAAAGCATAGAGAAGCCAATTAAAAATAACTGAAAAATAATCCTCATGTGGTCTGTGATCGAAATGATTCAATAAACGTCATTACCGTATATTTGACCTGTATTTGAATGTTATGGCCCGAATCAATTTGAAAATATTTTGGAAGTAAATGGTTGTTTTTGTTTCGATAAACTGCAAGATTAATACATGCAAATATGACCCAAATCTCGAAAACATTAATTTACAGAACACAACAAACAGTGGACAATAACACTTTTAGATCTTTCGGTGTTCCTATCAATCTGTACTTGAACGCACCACCCTCATGGTATGAACTTTTGAACCGACAGATGGCGACATTAGCTCGAGCTAATGTTCATGTTGCACCACAATGAACTTTAGCTGTATTAACTTGAGTTTTCAGAACATTACTGAGACGACAAGGTTGCCGCATCGTACGGAGACGTGTCTAAAGCTAGACAGGGAAGAAGAAAACATTGACTGGTTCAACTTAGAAGCTTTCAGCGCTGACAACAAACGCCAGGTATTTTGAGTCAGGACGTCGTTTTTCTTCATCCACCTCAGCTGTAACAACCTCAAGACAACACCGTCCTGCACAGAGCCCTCGTGGTGACCGCACTGCTGGACTCTTCCTGCCTTTTAAAGTGTCAGTTTGCCTCCTTTATTGGACCATATGATTCATAGCTGTAGCTGCAACCTTTCTCAGCGAATATACTCTTTTTGAATGTCTTCCTCTCAGTACCAGCTCTACCTTCTGACTCATCCATTAGAAACAGACAGATCATCTTCTCTTTTGTGTGTATTTCTGTATTTGGAGTGAAATCTTAAATCACGTCCATGTAGCTCCTCCTCTTTGAGCTGCGACCGTGACGGTGACGAAGAGTCAAAACACCACAGAGCTGCGAGCCAGTCAGACACCAAACACAGAGCAGGGCTGAGGCTCTCCAGAGAGCAGACCAGCACAACAAGGGACCAAGTGCGAGAACAAGGATAAACTCACACGGACCTGTGATGTTTCTTCTGCACGATTTACTCTTGTTTTTGTGAGTAGACTGAACCGGTTTTCTCGGCGCTATGAAGGCTTCAACTTGTAAACTGTCCGGTTCGTGCTTTAGTAATGTGTTTCTCTTTGTTGTTAGTTGATTGAGTAGTTTATGTCAAAGTAACAACAATGGTTGAACCAGTGGGGTTTGTGGAGGCATGGAGAGCCCAGTTCCCAGAGTCTGAGCCCCCATGTATGGAGCTGACCACAATGGGGGACATTGAACAGGAGCTGGACAAATGTAAGACCTCTATCAGGCAGTTGGAGAAGGAAGTAAACAAGGAGCGCTTTCGGATGATCTACCTGCAGACTCTGCTCGCAAAAGAGAGGAAATCTTATGATGGGCAGAGATGGGGATTTAAAAGGACGCCCCAAGCAAGAGATGGAGACATGCCCAGTGGCCCAGACTGCCAGAGGTCCCACACAGATGAGGTGACAGCAGAGCAGCAGCAGCAGAGAGGGCATGTGAAGACAGTGAGGTGTAAACCACATGCAGAGGGAGAGGTGGATGGTGCATCCCCGGCCAAACAGAAAGGTGGGATGTCACCCGTCCGCCAGGACTCAGAGATTCCTGATTTCCCAGTGGGCACGGGTTCAGTGGCAGCTCTGAGGTCCAACTTTGAACGCATCAGGAGAGCCAACTCTCACACAGCCGGAGATGGCAAAGGACTGTCTGTGATGGGCGGCCAGGAGAAACCGTTCTATGTGAACATGGAGTACCACAATGAGCGAGGGCTGGTCAAAGTCAATGACAGAGAGGTCTCAGACAAGATCAGCACCCTGGGTTGTCAGGCCATGCAGATAGAACGGAAAAGGTCCCTGCACTCCCTCCCAGGGAACCTGTCAGCTGCTATAGGGGACATCAAGGCTGTTCAGAGAGGAAGATCAACTGAGGGGAACTGCAGCTACAATGGCTCGTATGATGACGCCGAGGTCAGCCCTCACTTCCTGAAAGACAGTGTGATCCGTTCCACTGGGGGGAAGTCTGAGCGGCAGCCAGTCGAGTACCAGCCTTACACCAGTGTGTATGTTGGGGGAATGATGGCTGACGGGGACACTCGAGTCATCCACATTAGGGACCACAGCATAGAGGAGGAGGCACACCTCACTTGGCCGAGGCGCTCATACTCTCCCGGCAGCTTTGATGACGGAGGCGGAGGCTACACACCGGACTGCAGCTCCAACGAGAACTTGACATCCAGCGAGGAGGACTTCTCCTCGGGCCAGTCCAGCCACGTGTCTCCCAGCCCCACCACCTATCAGATGTACAGGGAGAAAAGCCGCTCGCCCTCCCAGCACTCCCAGCAGTCGTTTGAGAGCAGCAGCCCACCCACACCTCTCTCTCAGAAGCGTCTGAAGCAGCAGGTGGTTGTGTCTGAGGCCTCCATCATCGGGGTCCGTAAAACGGGCCAGATCTGGCCCAGTGATGGGGACTCCACCACATCTAGCAGGACCTCTCATGACAACAGTGTTCAAGGCGATCTGGGTAGGTCTGCAAGTCACACTGCACAACACAGATGTTCCTCAGGCCTTTCATGGTCAGGATTAAAAACTGAAAAGTCTTCTAATGGGTAGAGATGATAAAGTAGTAAAAAGCACATCAAAAGCCGCTCTAATCACTGTCTGATAAATGTCTGTACTTGCCCTGCCTGGCCTTGATCCAGAGTAAGTCACTGATGTGTAAAATGCACCTGCAATCTTTTTCATGAAGTCCTACTGCTTTGACCAGATACACTAAATCCATCCTAAAATATTTTCTGGCATCCAGATTAATATGCACTTTATATTTAATGCATGTGTCATCTGTTTTTTGGTTTTCTTCTTCTTTGCTGGTTTACTTGAGAGGACTAAGCTGGGGTGATTGAGGTGGCCTACAAAAAAAAGAGGCCAGGTTCCATAAAGTGTCTGTTCTTGTCCCATTAATGAGAATTGTTTTCCTTTCTCACATGTGTCATCCATATTGAGTGTGTCAGGGATGTTAACTCTCTCCTTTTTAAGCATGATTAGGCTTTTCACAGAGTCACTGGACAGGTTGCCACTATGCTGGACCCTGTACAAAGTGATTCTATCATGAATGGATGGGGTAAGATTAGATCCACTTCACATATGCTGATTTTGAACATTAACACAGTGGTTTTGCAGCTCTCTGAGCAGTGTTGTCTCTCCCCTTTGTGAGCAGGCCCGCCCCCTCTTTTCCATCCCCTTCTGCTCTTTGCCCGCTGAGTGCTGCTGCACTATCATAGGGATGCTCTGACTGAGACAGCGGCTGCCCCCGGGCGTCCCAGTTGCTCGGCCCTGTCCACCCTGAGTGTTTTCGTGTCAGCACGCATCAGTGTTGTTGTCCTTGGTGCAGAGTAATTAACTTAAAGGGGTTTGTCTAGCGTGATAAATTTAGGGAGGCTCTTTGTTACAGGAGGCGGGTAGGAAAAAGCCCTGACAACTCACTCAAAAAAGAGGATCAAGGGGGCTTAAAGTGTGTCACGCGGCTTCCAATCAAAACGCCCGCCATCAGTGTTTCCTGTTGTTATGTATGAAGACAATAGAGGAATCACTCATTGAGCACGAGTATTGACATGTTAACAATATAACAATGTTAAGTGGGATAAGGAGAGTGGTCTGGGCCATGTGGTAATGCCAAGGACAGAAGGAGAGGTGGGAGCGAGTGTTCCCCAGCTTCAGTGTTTGTCAGTGTGAGTGACATACAAGGACACATATTGTTACCGGCTGAGGCCAAATGTTTCAGCAAAGAGGGATTGGGACACACAAGCGTGTATTAAGATTGGAGCTGGAAAATTGTCCGTCTCTACCCAAAAAGCATGTTATCCACTGTGGGTCAGATTAAGCAGATGAGCAGAATAGTGTGTTGTTATATAAGGTGATCCAAACCAAAGCTCTCTGACACAAAGCATGTGACAAACAAGCAGATAGTCTGTGATATAATCAGCGTGAAGTGTAAGCTAGCACGCTGTTCAGATGACTGAAATGTCTAAATCCATTCGATCTGGTGCTGCGTCACCGTGCCGCGCCATTTGTCACTGAGCGATGCCAGACATACTGTCAATATGTTTCTGAGCTGGTTTGGTCACACTTGTAGCTGCTTCTTTTCTTAATTGTGCAGAGAAAAAACTATAAAGCAAATGCACATGTTTATGTTTCCCTTTTTTTTTTTTTTTTTTTTTTTTTTTTAAACAGGAGTGTTTTGCTTAAAGGTTTGTACACCATTAGAGCTCCACCAATTCAAATGTACACTTATGTACAGTTTGTTGATGGACAAATAGTAAAAAGTGAGGTGATTGTTGTTGCAGCAGAGGCTGAGATATCCTGACTATTATTCCAATACAGTGCATCCTAAAGTACAACCACATCATATTTCAGGTGATTTGTATTCTCCAGGCCCAAGCTGGTTACCCTGGTGATATCATGGTGCTTCTCCAGAGTTAAAACATTACACAGCTTAATTTAAAAAAAAACATCTTTATCCAAATCTTTCAACTTTGTCTCAGTTAAATTCTCAGTTGTCATAGCAATGAAGACAATGAAATGTGGTTAAAAGCTTTGTCAAACCACTGTTTATGTGGTCAAGGGTGAACTGTCAGTGTTGTTATCCCGTGACCGACAGACTTCTTCTGCGTTAAATCAGTGGAGTTCCCCATTTTAATGAAGCTTGTCCTGCTTGACACCTTCTCTTGGAACTGCATGCTGCAGACTGGACTGGGAGGTGCAGCTTTTGTCCAGAGAGGAGACTTGTTGCTGACATAATGGCACAGCTGCCTCATGTGGCCCTTTTGCTTTGTGGATTACCAAAAGTCTGGATTTATTTTCTGATGCTGTAATAACATTACTGTGCACGTTGCTGGATCAGGCCAAGGGTAGGGAGCCGGTCTGAGACAAGTTTGTGCAATAAACTGCTCTTTGTTGTGGTTAGTGACTTTTAGGGAGCAGTTGGAAAGTCTTTTTTTTTTTTTTTTGTATTTTATCACAAAGCGCTGCGGTATTCACTAAAATCTATTAAATCAGCCTAGTAAAGCTAAGTTAATCTTAGTGTTGTGAAGGCGCTTTGTGCTCCAGTTAGCCATGCTTTGTGTGACCTTTAGACAAAGCGACATGAAGTGTAAAGTACAATAAACATATCAGTGGTTTTACCTATATTAAACTCTCTGGGGTATAGGATCTGCTGTGCAGAATACTGTGTGTATGTCCTGCACCCCAACTCTGCAGAAGCCACAGCGTTGACATTGTCCTTGCTGCTGTTGTGTGAGGATTTAAATGCCTGGCGTGGTGGCAGTCTGTCTCTGCCTTTCCTTTAAAAAAATGTCTGACTTTCCATCAGAAACACAGACTGACTGACTGACACAAACAAACATGTACTTGTGCTGCTGCTGTGTGAAATGGGCAGTCTAAAACTGACACATCTCAGGGGACTTTTTTTTTCTATGAATAGAAGAATAAGTGTTGTCTCCTTGTTTCTGGTTATCTAGGCCATTCGTCAAGCCTGGCTGTGAATAGAGCTGCTGATTAGCTGTGGGCCTTTAAGGAGGCCACCTCTCTGATGGGTCTATTTTGCCATAATTAATTATCATCATGACATTGACGTGCCTGTGGCCACGGCTTTCTGTTGTGGCTGAGGAAGGACCCGGGCATGTAGACCGTCTCCTGGTTAATGTACTGCAGTGAGCGTGTGCAGAGGAAGAGGTCGGCCAACGGGGAAATAACAAATCTGTCATTAGTTTAATCGTAATTGCTCTGCAAAATCAAGGTGATTGTCTTCTAGGGTGCGTTTAGCTGAGCTCGTCCTGGCCAGGATGTGGCACAGTTTCTGCAGGTAGACGGGTCCGTCTGGGATGGCTGTGACATTAATAGAAAGTGTCTGCCTGAAAGGTGATGAAGTCTGTATGAATGTCTTGGCCTCAGCCCAGAGGTAGGCACTGCCTGCTGTCTCAGCAGAAGTCACACCAGTGCCGGTCCACACTCCCAGTTAATTGCAGACTCATGAATATTTGAGGTCCCCCTAGGAAGGCCAGACAGGCCTATCATTGTACCTGAGTATCAACATCTGAGGTCTGGTGGTCAAGGAAGCTAAAGAATTCAGCCTCTCCCTTTCCTAGAGTAAATGTAGGCCTACTAGAGGAAGTGCTGTCAGCAGCCAAGCTCGCCTGTGTATGTGTGTGTGTAAGTAAGACACCTGTTCTTCTGAGCAGTGTACTGGGTAGAGTGGTCAAAAGCTGGCAGGCCATCAGTACACCAGGCCAGGCATCGGCAGCTGCTCTCACAGTAAAAGTCATGAATGGCCTTTTTGTTCTGTTCATTAGCAGAGAGAACAAAACACTGAGCAAGACCACTCACTCTAGATTTCCCTCTCCATCCACATAACTAACGTACACGTTTCCATAGATAAACCTTCATAGAAAAAAAAAATCCCTGGCATGTTTATTATGAGCCCGCAGGCCTCCCTCGGCTCAGTGATCCTCCCTCGTGCTCTGCCTCAGCACTCCGGTCCTGCAATCTCAGCTCCCCTCCCTGGTCCCACTCAAAGGGCCCTCTGTGCTGCTGGCTGGCAGGCCAAGTGTTTATGGAATGTCTCAGCTGCTCGTGGGGTGTGGGGGGGGAAATGGCTAATGAAATGTTAAGTGTTGTATGAGTTCACCTCTCTCACAACAGCCTGACCCATGGAGCTTGTTGTGTCACTGGTCAGCAGAGTTTGTTTTCGTCAAAATGTTCGCTCGCTAACTGAGCAACAGAGTCTGCATTCAGTCATTTAAAGCAGCGGTCCAGTGGTTGATTGTTGTGTTTCCATAATGTGATGGATTTCCATAGAGTCATCATAGTTGTCTGGAGAGCAACAGATAAAAAACGGGTGGTCCAAACTGTAGCATCACATGCAGGCCCCTCCTATATTGGTTTCAAGCAGATCCCTCATTATGCTACCTTTACTTGATTACACTGAATCACACTCAACTGGCATGATGCCGCCCCAGTGTGTGATCCTAGACAACATACCAGTGGTTTTGAATCAGAGGCATCATAGGCATGGCATGTATACAACAGCGTCAGTGTGTCTCCCACCCTTCCAGTCCTTCTTTTAATACAGACGTCCCTCTGGCTGCCAGCATTAAGTTGAACCAATGATGTGCATATTGAACAGGCTCTTTATTAGGTGCAGCATATGTCCTGACATTTCTTATCTAGTGGGTCTTATCTAAAAGCACTAAATTCTTAATTTCCCATAATGTTTCCCAGCAGCATCTGTTCACTGCAGGGTAAATGCCCACGTCCTTAAACCACCCAATTTGTAACTGAACACATTACATAACATGACAAAAAAAATTGCAAGTTGTAATAAATGTTGGAGCCCAGACAACCCTAGTGACATCATTAGGAGTTATTTTTGACAGAGCTGCAAAAACTCATAAGTTTTGTAATTTAGCAAAACAATCCAAACAGTTTGTAAATGTGATAATCTGATTCACTGTCCACTGATGACTGGCTTTGACCACCTTATGACATGTAACACCTATGTTGCTAGGCAGGTTATATTTTAGCCAGTCACATTAAAGCACATCAGGTGAGGTCTGTCCACAAATATTTAATTCTATTCAGACATGCAAATGAATATTTGATCATACCTGGAGGTCACTATGGCTTTTCATGTGGCTGGTTAGATTTCTCGTGCTCATCATTTGCCTGTAATAAGCAACATCAGCAGTTGTGTGTGTGTGTGTGTGTGTGTGCACTATAAAACCACTGTGGCTGAATATTGGCCAGGCTCCAGTATAATTTATAGGCTTTCCAAACAACCGTTGCGATCACAATAATTCTCTAATGTAATAACCCAATAAGACTTAATAGCTGCCGTTTCACATTAGACATGCTACTATTTCCTACTGCGTCCATAAAGCTCATCTGTGTGTAGCTAACGTATGCATATACTCCATTGTCTGTTTATTTTCACAGACTGGAACAATTATTGAGCTTTGATTCTCTGTGTTACAAGCAGCAGTCTGACCACCCTGAGCTATTTCTATGCACGCTGATTAGTAGGTGTGCTGGGCTGGGCCGCCACTTCTGACCTACACTGCTCAATGACTGGCACTAATTTTAGGCTGCCCTACTATACATCAGAGGTGGGTGCTGGGGGGCCTCGCTGCCTTCACGGGCCCTGTGGTTTAAAGGGCCTCTCGAGCCAGCAGACACTACAGATGAGCCAGGATGTGCTGATGATGATGTGTTAGTTTACATTTTTACATTTTTGCCAAACACACAGCCTATGTTAGTAATTGCTATAACAGATGCCGCAGTTACAGTGGGAGGTTAAAGGGACACTCCACTGGTTTTACTTGTCAACATCAATTTAGTACTTCTGGCAAGTACTACACAGCCTGTGAGTTGTTTATTGTCCTCTATGGCTCTGTAGGACCTTTGTAAAGTGTGTAAGTAACTCCATGTGAGTAACCCCACTTTGGGCTCAGAGAATACTTTTTGGCCATGCAAGCTGGGTGGTCGGAGGATTGAGATGTTGCTCATTCAGGCAGCACTTTTATTTTGTCCCTAAAGACATTCATTGTCCCCACAGACTGACGCCCACTGACTTTGGCTAATCCTTGTTATATTCTCTGGGGCCATCATGAAGTTGACTTTTTTGGTTTAGAGATTAAAAGTAAATGTGAAATGTATTGGTATGAAAGATGGTACAGGAACAGTCTCCTCAAAATCACCAGGCTCCTTCTGCTTTATAAAACACATTGTAATATGATGAAATGTAGCTGGAGAACTAATGATACACATCAGCCTCAGATGGATTCTGCGTTTATGTTAGCATGCTAACATTTGTGAATATAGTAAACATACAAACAGTAGCTCCATAGAAGTGTCACTGTGAGCATGTTAGCATGCTAACATTAGCATTTAGCATGTGCTGCAGCCTCAGAGCAGCTAACATGGTGTAGACCATGTTAATAATGCACCAAGTGCATTATGGGGCCTGATACTCAACCTCTGCTGGTTTCAGACTGTTTACAATTTAAAAAATCAGTTTCCTCATCAGTGGTGGGACTTAGAAAAACTATTTGTCATGTGACAACCTAACGTCATTAAAGAGGCACTGTAAAGTCTGTTACACATAAATCTATTGAGATGTTTCCATTTGCCATGAAGTGAGGAAAATGGCAAGGGCCACTGTCTGGGGTCACTGCATCAAGTGTTTGAAAAAGCATCATCCTTTAACTGGCTCCCCTCTATTTGCTCTCTCTGCCACCGTCGTTTCCCCAGCGACCGCACAGTCTGGAGGAGAATCCATTTGCTGGAGCCATAAAGTGGTGCTAAGCTTTTAACAACATCTCACATTGGCATCTTCTGCTGCTTTTATTCCAAAGGTGCAACTTTCCCCAAATCTATACAGCCATTAGAGAGGTGACAGGAAGGCTGTCCTTCATTGTTCCTTTTTTCCCCACTGTGGTTAATTATAGATGCTTTATATCTCAATTCCAAACCTTTCTGTACTGGATCGATCAACACATTTGCTCTGTGGCGTTTATTTTTGAGTGCTCACAATCTAAATGATGTTTGTCAGCTGACTGATCTTTATGTAGATGGTCAATATGCCCACAGTGGGAAACAATAAGTGGGGTCTGATTGTTTCTGTGTCTCAGAGCAATACAAACAGGAGTGTTCTGCCCTTGAGCTATTTAAACCCACTGATCAGTGATCAGTCACTGTGGCAACCTGGGCAGCACTCTACCTTTTCCCAGCTGAATTCTGGATACTACTATCCTAGGACCAGCTATTTTCTGGGATCAGTCCATAAGCTTTTTGCCACTTATGTTTGGGAATTGTTGTCTTAATTGTTCCCATTACTCCAATAATGAATAGAACTGATAATTCCAATAGATCCAGTCTCTCTCCTTGCAACTTTTCACCTCTGGTTGGTCTGAACCAACAGCACAGTCACAGAAAAGTCCCGTGTTTCCTCCGTCTTTTGATTCTGTGTGTTGGCCTCGTGTGGGGAAATAAAGCCACATGATTATTTCTGTGATAGTGAATCTGCTGCTGTGTCTTGGCTGCACATCTGTCGCTCGCTCTCTGTCCGTTTATCGCAGTTCATCTCTGTGGATTAGGATTAGGGCCTCCAATGTGTCTTTGCTTTGTCATCAATAGGACAGCCAGTGTGTCTCCTTTTTAATAAATTGCAGTAACAGTTGTCTGAACATTATGCCCTTGTTTACATGTTGGAGGAAGGAAAAGTGTTTCATGATGAGTGATTATTGTACAGTGTGCACTGGAGACAAGGAGCCAGTTGTTTGGCAAACTCCTTATATGTCCTACTATTTTTAGGTGCTGTTATTCAGGGTGGTGGAGCGGTAAAACAAAGACACTGTGTTTTGGGTCTAGAAAGGTGTTTGTTTTGGGGGGATGGTTGGGTGATTTACAGTAATCTGACGTGCATCAGGCTTGTAGGAAAACAGCCAAATGATTTTCTTCAAAAACACAGAATTACAGAGTTCAGAGACAGTCCAAAACAAAATCAGCTTCTCTCTGATCCACGGACGGCTCCACACAGCTCATAACGGCAACTGCTGGGCTCAGCAACGTTACATAATGTTATTAGCATGTATTTATTACAGCTCTATTGCAAAGTTGAGATCATTTTAAGCTGCTGTGAGTTGGGTTTGAGACAGGAAGAGAGAGGAGCTGCCACCCTCATGTGTGATGCTTAGATTTTAGACTGGAAACAAGAAACAGCATTGTGTTGCTTCCAATATCAAGTTTAGAACAGATGGACTTTATTGTCACTGTACAGACACTTACACAACAAAAGTATAGCACTACACTGGGTGCATTAAAAAGAGGACTAAAACATAAGAGATGAAGAAAACACACACCTGTGTGTATGTGTGTGTGTATGTGTGTGTGTGTGCATGTGTGTGTGTATGTGTGTATGTATATAAAATGAACAGGTACATTTGATTGAATTTGAATCACTGTCTTGATGAAATATTAGGAATTTAATGACATGAAGAGGAGTTTAAATTTTATGATACAAGCATGTGTTGGTTTTTAAGGTAACATTGAATTTAAATAAAAAGTAATATATAGAAACAAAGATTGGTAAATAAAATGTACAATTTATATTGACATTTGTTAATGATTCATGTCAATGAAAGTGTCTGATGTTTGATATTGGTCATTATTGGTCTTTGGTCTTAAAGAACAATAACAACAGAAGTTGTGTTCTATGTAACAAGTAAAGCAGGTCATTTGAGTTTTTTAAAGAGCAGCCTTGACTTCAGTTTATTTGTTCAGCCCAAAGGTCACTAACTGTTTCACTATCAGGACAAATGAAAGAAAGCAGGTTACACAGAGAAACATGTTGGTGGAGAAAAATCCAAGAAATAGGGAGAGGGTAAAAAGTCAACTGCACTTTGAGTCACAGTGATTTACAGAAATAATCTAATCTTTTCATTTATACACAAGTTGTTCCCTGTGAAGTCTTTGACTGCCAGAAGCACCTCAGAGTTAGCTGTAATGGAAACATGGTAGCTGTGACTGTAGATGTATTTGCACAGCACGTTTCAACAAGAAAGGTCACAATGCAATCGAAACATAAAAGGCATCAAACCACAGTATCATAGGACAATATAAGGTAAGATAAATCTTTATTGTCATTGCACAGTCACACACCATACAACAGTACAATGAACCTGGAACTGAAACTGCTCCTCCATGTTTAGCTTAGACTCTGGGGACAGAAAACAGACGTGTCCCAGACGACCTGAATGGTTTGGATGATGGTTCATGGCTTAGCAGCAGATCAGAGAAGGATCCAGTACTTTATAAGCCAACAGAATCATTGTGAAATCAGGTATTGGACAGATGGGAAGCCAGGTTAAAGAGCTGAGAACTGATACGATCCACTGACTTGTTTCTAGTGAGGACACCATCAGCTGCAGCTGTGTATTCCATTTAATTTGTTTTTTTTATGGAAACATGTAAATACACTGTGCAGTGGGTGAGTTGAGTCAAGATTTCCTTGATATGCTCCTAATGTGATAGTAAACTGACTGTGTAATGGTTCTGATGTGGCTTTTAAAGTATAGAGTTGAGACCACGACTACGCCAAGATTCTTGGCTTGGATGGTGGTTTTTTACTGTTTAAAGCAGAGCACTGTGACCACACATGAAAGTGTGTGATTGGAGTGGGAGAGGGAGCTGTTTGTGAAAAGATGACCTTGCTCAGAAAGCCTGTTTCCGTTCTGAGGCAGATGAATTGCTGAATTTTCCCGGAGAGACCTGCATGGACACTTCCTCAGTAGCGGCGCTCGTGATGGCTCGGACAGCAGCATGCACTGAGGATCTATTGTGATGTCCACTTTCTCACACTGCTGCAGCCAAGTCGGCTCTGTATTTAAAACATGTTCCCATTTAAAGTCACACAAACGAAGGCTGCAGAATGCACCTTTAAATCCTCTTTCTTCACTCTTGTTTCCAGTGTTTTTCCAAGCTTTGGCTGTTTCTTTTTCCCCTGGAAGGAGATAGTTTGTGGCTGTGAAGCCAGTGCCTGAGAGAGGATGTGTTATTCATCCGACGCTGGGCCTGATGTATAATCTCACTGGAGCACAGAGTGGCCTTTCACATGGACTTCCCCTGTGCTCTGAAACTGCTTGGCCTGCGGTAGTCTCTTTCCTCAAGCAGTCAATACAGCTCTCCGCCTCTCTGCTGAGCCCAGTGTGTTTGTTTGAGTCTTTTGTTGTGGCCTCTGTGGATGTCATCCTGTCACTCTGTCTGTCCTCCCGACCTCTCTAGGGTGACTCGGCTTTATCCTCCCCCAGTTTCCGGAATCCTCTCTTTCCTGTTTTCGAGCAGAGTTGAACCAGCTTTTGTACCTGGCTCCACGTTGCTAGATGTGTCTGTTCCGTCTCACTGATGTTTGAAATCTCAGCTCCCCATCTTCCGGCTGCCGAACTCCTTGACGGCGATAATGATGATAATAAGGATGATGAGCGCTGATGTGTCAGAGGCGGCCAACGGTAATTACAGGATGCAGAACCTGTTTATCCTCATCTTGGGTGTCCTAAAGGTCTGAAATCACAAGGATGATGAATACAACACACATTTGTGTGTGTTCAACTTGTTTTTCAAGCACATGCTCAGGTGTCAGCTATTTCCTTGAGGGACTCTGTTCCTTTCTGATCCTGGCGATGTCTCCAAATACCATACCAGGTTACTGTTTTCTGAATACATTCAAGCACACACTGTCTATCAAGGCGGACATGAATCACGTGTGTTGCCACTGCAGTTTCACAGACTTATCCACTATCCTGGCACGAGCACCCATAGGCTGGCACAGTCTGTGTGGTAGATTTGTGTAGGTCACAGGTTTATGAAGGTTAAAACAGGCTGTGATATGAAGACAAATGGCAGTAAAGGACATGCTTAGTGTTTATTGTGTTTTCTATGATAGCTGCTGTTACACATGCTTGATGTACAAGGGGAAGACAAAATAACAGCTACAATTTCCAATATAATGCAGTCTGGTCATGGCTGGATTAACACACCCTGGACAAACTGATCTCAGGGCCCCTACTTTCCTCCTGCACAGCAGACCACACAGGGCACTTTCATCATACTTAACCTGGCGCGTCAGTAACCAACTAGTACATCAGTGTGGTAATACAGGGATTCACACATTTGTAAAATGTAAGCATGATGTCAACAAGTACCAATTATTTGATTGAGGTGATTGCAAAAACTGAGGCTCTCACAAGGATGAAAAGTAAAAAACTTTTAATTCAGCCGGGCAGTTCAACAGTTAAAAGCATGCCTGAGCCTACACGTTTCAGCCATAGGCCTTCATCAGGGTTAGTATGGCCATCCATATGTTCACTCAGTGTCAAAGATCACATGGTAAGACTGGGTGGGCCACAGTCATATACAGGCTGGAACTGCAAGTCTATTGCAATGCACACCACAGTTTCAGCAGGGAGAGAAGAGAACAACACAAAATCCCAAGTAACAATACAAAGTGCCTAATATATACAATATAAACCACTCTTGTACATTAGATCACAGGAAGTCCTCACTCGGAAGCAGCAGAGAGATATATGCAGGACCAATATTTGATTGTTTGGTTTTTGACCACTTAAAGGTTGTAAAACAATCTCACACATCATTACCTTAAGAGGATGTTGAGGTCAATGTGTTTGCAAGCAAGTGCCACAGAGCAAAGTTAGCTTTAGCGTCTGGATTCATGTTTCTGGCCCCCTGATAAATGTTTGCTTATTCTTATTGTCATTTTAACTCAGTTTTAGGCTCCACTGACTCCTGAGGGAATATTGGACTCTTTAGAGGCCTCGGTGTTTGTTTATCTGTCTGGAGGCCTTTTCGAACATGCAGTCTACAGGGTGTTTATTAGAGCTTTTCCTCTGTAAAGCTGCACTCTGTGCGGGAAACACCTGTCTCACAGGTTCCATAGAAATGTACCACAATGGGGATATATTTGATTTCTTTTGAATTTCATAGGGTTTCTTTTTGTCTGTTGTAGGCACCAGGTGTACATATCTACATCATTCCTGATGTCACTAGAGTGAGATGTGCGAAGATGGTCGTAAATAGCTTTGTTAGCCCCACCCACTTAAACAACTCTTGGCCCCGTGTCAGACCAACAGAAAAAGATGCTTTAACTTGCTGCATGAGCTTTCTCATTGTTTATTGTCCTTGCTGTGACTGTTTCTCACAGAGGCTCCTTACAACGAGACCCCTCCGTCATATGGATATGACCTGGAGCACTCGGAGGAGCACCAGCCTCGCCACGACCCTCTGACCTACACTGGATCTCCTTCCTCCTCACCACGGCTGCGCTCAAAGAGCCGAGACACCCAGTGCTCTGGTTCTCTGGAATCATCACTGTCGGTAATATTACTGAGTCAACTCCCACCACTGACATGTCACACACAGGTCACTGTGTCTCTCAGCTCGCAGCGCTGCTACTGATCTCTCCTCTGCTGAGCTGCACTTCTCTGTCCACTTTCCATGCACCATCCAACACTAACAGGAGCTGTGGCTTTTCATTCTAAGCAGATCAGTTTTCAAATATAAAAGGTGATTTCGGGACAGCTCATAATGCCTTTAACTCTGGCTGTCACCTTACTCAGAGGTATTACGTTTGGGTTGTTTGTCCATCCATCCATCCCATTCTCATAAGCGCAATATTTCAGGAGCTGCTCAAGAAAATCTTTCAAAATTTTGCATAAATGTCCATTTGGACATGAGTATGGTTTATACTTGAGCAACAACTTCCCCTTTATGTTTTGTTCTGTAAATCAAGCAACATGTGACAGGAGATTTGTGTTGTAACATGCAGTGAAGCACAGACCATCCCTCTCAGGAAAGCTCATGATTGTTTATTAAATATGCTGGTCTTGCAAAATGAAAGCTATGATGTCAGTTTTAGTGTTTGTGTTTCTTATAGATAACCTAGAATATTTACAGAGCCCTGTAGATAGATGTTTACTGAGTCCCCCACCTTGGCTGAGTGAATCTGCTCTTGGAAAGGGAAAAATTAACATTCACTCAAGTGATTACACTTCCACAAATTCCCTACTCTAACTCAACAGCATCTTTGGTTAGACCCTCCCATTGACCCTAATCACATCCATGGCTCCTCCAGAGCCACAGATGACATTAGCTGTATATTTCATGATGAGTAAACTGGGCTTCCTGTGTAAAACCAGTGGAGTGTCTCAGACAAGTGAAGAAGGCCTTTGGCAAGGCATTCAAACAGCTGCTCCAGCTGAGGCATCTAGAGGCCACCAATAAAACACAGAGTTCACCAGAGCTCAGCACAGATGGAAGTGCTTCTGACTACGAAGCAGGGCGTTGCTGAACAGAACTGTATACACTCAGCAAACTTAGTGTGGGCAAACAGATGTTGAAAGGGGACATAGCTCCCCTCCCCCTCTGCTGTGTTCCTGTCCTATCAGTGGTGTTCTTATTCTCTGATGTATACACTTTGTGATCTTCAAAGCTTAAGTCACGATGGAGGCTTCACTCAACATTTTTTATCTGGCCAACATAAAGGAGGAGCTTGATAGAGACCTTCTCGACGCTCCAGTGAGCTTTTTACTGCCACAATTGCCCACATCAGGATGACTGATGGATTTAACCTGTTTAGAGTAAAAACCTAGAGACACATTTGTCTTCCTTAAGGTGATAGGAGTCAGTGGTCCAGGCCTCCTGGAATCTTAAACTCCCACAGAGTTTAATCAAATCTGGTCTGTCCGAAGCCCACAACAATATCTGCAGCCAGAGGTTTGCAGACGTGTGTGGGAGGTTTAATAAAGATCCAACATATTTTCAGTTCACGTATGTCGACATGAGTCTTTTGTGTTGTTGCAAAACGTGTGCTCTTCGTCTGATTGTTTTCTCTCTGCACCATGGTGGTGTCAGGTGGAGCTGGATCAGGAGAAGGGCCTGGAGATGCGAAAGTGGGTTTTGTCAGGAATCCTGGCCAGTGAGGAGACATACCTCAGCCACCTGGAGGCCCTACTCATAGTATGTGCAGATAATAACGCACACACATACACACACACACACACACAAAATCATTTCCTGGGCAAATTAACATTGGCTCACAAAACAAAACAAAAAAAAAACTGCTGATACTTTACATTTACTTTGTTTTTTCTGTAAAGCTCAAAGCAAAAATAGCAAAAATATGACTTTTGAAGAGAGAGTAACAATATTTTACAAATGAAGAGTTCAATTCATAAGTGACACACTGCCCCATATCTCAGCCTTATCTTATGGTGGTTAACTATAGCTCATAGTTGGCTAGATATTGGATTCTGAGTCTTTGTGTGACTCTGTAACTTTCAAAGAATAAATAATCAATTCTTCCTCTTAAAAATTTGAATTAACATGAACTAACATTGCTGAGTTGAATTTACATACAATAAAACACAAGCTCACTCAGTTCAGTACAGCACTGCGTTAATTTTGAGACTGCTGCTAGTGGTGTTAGACAAATGCACTTAATGCACTTATCTACTTCCAGTGACTGTTTTCACACATGAGCTGTGTTTTTTGTCCAGCCCATGAAACCTCTGAGGGCCGCAGCCACAACGTCCCAACCGATGCTGACTATTCAGCAGATAGAGACCATCTTCTTCAAAGTACCAGAGCTTCATGAGATCCACAAGGACTTTTATGACGCGCTGTTCCCCCGAGTCCAGGACTGGAGTCACCAGCAGTGTGTGGGCGACCTCTTCCAGAAACTGGTATGGTGGAAAGGTTTTTCGTTCATGTTGTAAAAGTCCAGAATGTGAAGACCTGTTATGACCTGTCATTATCTCCCATCTGCTGTCATGAGTGAGTGTGTAAACACAAGCTTACCAGGCAGTTCATTAACAGTGTGAATCTATTAATGCTGTGTAAATGTTATCACCACAAATATAATAAATCACTGCCTCTGTCAAATTAAAAATGTTATTTTAGATTTTTATGGCTCAATTCTTTCAAGATAACTTTGGAGGAAAACATGTGATATCTATGTTTCAGGGCTAAGGCAATAAAAACCTGTTTCTCCGCTTCTTTTGACAAACGTTGAATGTAGCACAGGGCCACTCGGCAGCAAAGTAAACAAGGAAGTTCAAGAGCAATAGAATGAAAAGTATCTGGTGAGCTCACATGAGTGTGACGTTGTAATAAATGTTTAATTTGTAAAACATTAACATGAGTTGAACTTGAGTAACTACACACACTTAGGTAGAGTAAGGTGTGCCCTTCAGCTGCTTTAAGCATCAGATAACAGGAAACCTCACAGACCTCACATCAAATTGAATCTTGATTTTTGATCAAGACAAACTCGTCAGGTCGGTAACTTTTAGAAACTAATTGTAGCACTCCCTAAATGTCATGCCTTGATCATTAATGATCATAAAAAGAGTGGAGAGTTTCAGGGTAAAAAAAAGGCTGGCTTTTAGTAATGCTCTGTGGATCTTGTAGTGCACATGTGAGTAGACTGCCTGGAGTCATCTCCTGGCCAGATAAAAGCCTCACTACACCACATGACAAGCAGTAAAGGAGAACAAAACGCTCCATAGGAGGCCGCTGACTAAAAGCTACCTCAGTGTTTGCTATTGGATGAAGATGAAAAACACTCATGCACGCACAGATTTATATATAGACACGTGAGCCAATGATGTATTGCACTGATATGTATTAGTTCCTTCAGTGTTGCCAGCTCATGCCTGAGTGTTGTGCACAGTGACACTGTACAAACCCAGTGATAATCATGAAGTGATAAACTCTACCTTTGCTGTCATAGAAGGAGTCTAATCAGTGCTGTACTTGTTCCCTGTAGGCCAGCCAGCTGGGAGTGTACCGGGCCTTTGTGGATAACTATAAGGTTGCTGTGGAGACGGCAGACAAGTGCTGCCAGGCAAACGCTCAGTTTGCAGAGATATCTGAGGTATGCAATCACGCTACACACAGCGGGGCTGCAGCAGGCCAGTGTTTGATGTTGTACAGCTGCCCAGGACAAGTGATGACAGAGCAGGTTTCAGCAGCTCTCACAGTGTACAGAGCTTTGCAGCTCTTTACAGCACCGCTGATTGTTTTAATTGAGCTTTAGGGCAGTTGCTCTGATTTAATGATGGTATTTTTTTCTCACAATTCACTCTGGTGTCATCTCCCTGCCAGAATCTCAAGGTCAAAAGCACAAAGGACTGCAAAGACCAGTCGGCTAAAAATTCACTGGAAAGTAAGTACTGAGTGAAATGAATGGCCAGCCTCCACATTAATCAATATATGCTATAAGCAGCTGAGCTGTGACTGGGCCTGTTGCACTGACTCTTCCTCCTCCACAGCTCTTCTCTACAAACCTGTGGACAGAGTGACGCGCAGCACACTTGTTCTGCATGTAAGTCCAGTCTGCCTCACAGAAATCTGCTGCAGCATCTCATCTGTGTGAGACCTTTCTGGATTCAGTTTTTCTTTTTCTTCTTTTTATATTCAAGGACCTCCTGAAGCACACGCCCTCCAGCCACCCAGACTATCCACTGTTACAGGACGCCTTGCGCATCTCCCAGAACTTCCTGTCCAGTATTAATGAAGAGATCACCCCACGCAGACAGTCCATGACAGTTAAGAAGGGAGAGGTCAGTGTTGCAAGTCCAGCAACTTCATCGCCCCAGAGTCACACCGATGACTCTGTGACACAAGATTGATAAACTCACTGCAAATAAATGTGCCCAGGCCTGCCGAAAAACAAACGCCAACAAAGTCGATTTGTGATAAATAAATCAACAAGGATCAACTTTCCTCTTGAAATATACACATATCATTTGACCGATTGTAGCTCACAGACAGACAAATTAAGAGTAGGTGCAGCTTGTTCTCTTTCGTGAACCAGGTTGTCTTTTGCCAAGAACAACTTCAGTGGTTTGGGAGGTGTGGTGATTTGAAGGCTTGGCACCATCATACTGACTCCTGGGGCCGCTCCCGCTTTTGTACAGTTTTGTAATTATGTCCAGTGTATGTCAGCTAACTCACAGGAGCTGCACTGTTCTGTCATGCAGACAGAGAAGTGAGCTTGATTTTTCACAGATTAATTGTTTTAAATTTAAACATATACATATGTATAAACATATAATTATTTTATTTATTCAGGCTTTTTTTGGCACAGATTACAACACCAAATTTGTGCATGAACCTGAACCAAATAATGCACTGGCATTTATTTGATTGGCTCGCTCACATTCAGGGTTGTATCTGCCTCAGTGGTTACCGTCATATCTTGGCTATTGACAGTAAAAAAGCTCAGAGCACAAGGTGTCTGGAAGCTGCAATAAAAGCGGAGTGTGTGAGTCAGGTTGCTGCTGACTCATCTCTGCCTGTCTGCTGTAGTCGCGGAAGAAGTGGAGCGTAGAGGAAGCTCGTGACAAAAGCCTTGTAAACACTGGAGGCGAGGGTCTCTGTGTCACAAACCAGGAACACCCGTCAATTAACTCCGCTCTCACTCCCATCCGTCCCTGCCGCGATGTCAGCTCTGCTTCCCAGAAATGACCTGCAGCTTGCCTTATCTACTTCTGCCTATCCAGTCTTCTACACTGGGTGTGTATACCGACTCGCCCATGCTTCCTGACCCCTCCGTTCCCCAACAACACCATGCATCTCAGGATTCAGATGACCTGAGTGAGAACTTCCTCTGTTTTTCCTAGGAACTGGCTGAGCCAACCAGGGTGGGATATGAAATCAAAGAAAGTTCTTGGGAACATTCTTCTGTACATAGTCTGGGAAGTCTGAAATCCCACAGGAAGACTGACAGATAGCATACCAGCCCATGACAGTGGGCATGTTTTTAAATACAGGTTTGGTCGTTGTGTGTGATCAGCTCTCGACTAAATTTGACAACCCATTGTTGACAATGTTTTGCACCCTCGCTGTCTGTAATTACCATCACCATTTAAACCCACGAGTTTGTTTAGCCCCATCTCATGTACATGCCTCAGTGCCCAGTGTCTCGTAGAGCATAAAAAGCAGGAGCAGATTCCTGTGTCTGCAGGGCGTGAGCACTGTGTGGTGGTTTTTCCATTGGATTATTGACTGTTTGTGGTCACGTTTGTGTGACAAAACAATAAGCGGATGTAGCCCTGCTACCTCTTTTTTAAAAACCAGGACACTACTGGTGCCTCTCCAACATGCTTGTAACCAGCTGAACTGGAGCATGCAGAAAACGGCAGAGGAAAGCCACGCCGCAGTGATTTCCTTGTTTTTGTCAAATGTGTCTGGTGTGTGATGGCGAAGTCTCACATGGCCACTGTCACTGTTAACAGCCTTAGCCCTGAGGTCAAGAGGCAGAGTGGGAATTTTAGATGCGTGCTGCTACAGGAAGAGCCCACGTCATCACATCCACCTCTAATCTCAGGCTGGATGACGAGGGGCAGGAAGCACAAAACTACAATCTATTTCTGTAAAACACAGATCATCAGCACGTCTGACGTTGTCTACACTTACTGTCTTGTTTTGGTTGCATTATATGTGATTTATTGTTTTGTTTATTTTCATTTTAAAGCAGCAGCATAACCACAGGCTGTACAATAATTCAAAATATGTGCAACCATCAGCGCAAAATCAGTGTTTTTCAACGCCATATCAACCTGTTTAAAACTGTACATCAACGTAAAACTTGCAGCTCCATGTATTTCACCTATTTGTATTTTGATGCAGTAATTGAGTATCTGAAAGTACCTGAACTCACACTTGCATCAGCGAGAGTAAAGACTGGATTTCTGGTTTCCTGTTGGCAGAACCGTCAGCTGCTGAGGGATCGTTTCATGGTGGAGCTGGTGGAAGGTTCCAGGAAACTCCGTCACGTCTTCCTCTTCACCGACCTGCTGCTCTGCACCAAGCTGAAGAAACAGGCTGCGGGGTGAGTCTGGGTCAGCATACAGCCGGAAGGTAGAGATGGAGGCATGTGACCCAGAGGTTCAGATCCCAGGGTTGTTGGGGAATGACAACTGCTCCACCCAAACAGGCAATAAACCTGTTAACACAAACTCTGCCTTGTGGAATATAGAAGTATTTCTCTGTGAACAACCAGTGGTTGTACTGGGGTGCAGTTAGATCTTCATAAGGCTCTTAGTGAGCTTGTGCTTAGTTTCACACATCTAAAAACATTTTGATGGATAAGCAGAACATCAGGACAATTGTCAGGTGAAGAAAATAAGCAAGTGTATTTATACAAACATGTCATCCTCCAATAGGAAAGGGCAGCAGTATGACTGTAAGTGGTACATCCCACTGGCTGACCTGACCTTCCAGACCATCGAGGACTGTGAGTCCACCCCCATCCCTCTGGTCCAGGACGAGGAAATAGACGCGATGAAGATTAAAATCTCTCAGATCAAGAATGAGATCCAGAGAGAAAAGGTGAGGACAGAGAGAGGTTTAGTGCCACCACAGAAACTCAAAGCTAACCCACACAAAACACGAGGAAACGACTTTTTGATCTATTAGTGATGTACAAAAACATCACATCAGATGCCCACGATCTATTAAATCTGATGACAAACTAAAACAAAATGTATCATCTAACTATAAGAAGATGTGAACAGTACAATGTGTGTTGGCAGCAGGTCTGTGTTATGGTAACCCTGCTATTGTTTCACTGCAGAGAACCACCAAGGGACCCAAGGTGATCGAGCGTTTGAGGAAGAAGTTATCAGAGCAAGAGTCACTGCTGCTCCTCATGTCCCCCAACATGGCATTCAGAGTGGCCAACAGAAATGGAAAGGTGAGACATAGAATGTCAAAAGGCCTTTTCTAAAACTCAGACTGATGATTTACTTTTTGCTTTTAATGAGTTTTTAATGGATAGTATATTTGGCCTCATCTTGTTTCCTGCATGACCAGTTGTTGACTCTGCTGCACTCTGCTGTTGAGGCAGTGAAATGACAGCATGAGATACTCAGCTCCTTCATTTCTTTCAGGGTTTCACCTTTCTTATCTCATCTGACTATGAACGTGCAGAATGGAGGGAGATGATTCGAGAGCAGCAGAAGAAGTGTGAGCTTTCTTTCTAACCTTATAGAGAAGATGGCAGGAATATTATAGCTAGAATGGTTGGGTTTTTTTCTCGGACTGACTGATCACCTTGGCTGTGTCCTGCAGGTTTTAAAAGCTTCTCTCTGACCTCCCTGGAGCTGCAGATGCTCACAAACTCATGTGTGAAGCTCCAGACTGTTCACACTATTCCAATGACCATGAATAAAGAAGGTAGGCTTAATTTTACACAGCAGGACGTTTGATATGTTTCTTAATGTGCCAGTTTTTGTATTGTAACTGAACTCTTCCCTTCACAGATGATGAATCTCCTGGTTTATATGGCTTCCTTAATGTCATCGTCCACTCTGCGTCAGGGCTCAAACAGAGCTTAAGTAAGTGGCTCGTTTGCCTGCTTTTTTTTTTTTTAATCCGAAATCATATCACTGACAGTTCTGCAGGTTGCACGTGGTGTCGCATCATCCTCTGTGTCAGTGCTTTACCCACCCTCTCTCTCCCTCTCCCCTCTCTGTGGCTGTCAGCTGGGAGGGCAGCTGCAGGGGAACAAGTGGGATTAGCCAGGAACACAGTGTACAAGCCGCCTCAAATATGTCTGTGGCCTCTGCTTACACTCACGTTTTGCTCTCTTATTACAAAACGCAGTCAGGCAATAATTTGTGCCATGGTTCACCCAGCTGGGGGTTCACTGCCTTTGACATCCCTTGATATACTCAGACAGCAGAAGTAGAGCTATGACGATACAAGAGAATAAACCAGCATGCAGTCATACGTGACCTTGTCTGGGTGTGTTTGTCTCAACTCACCGTCATTAACATTATTTATTTATTTTCAGTTTCATTTTGATTCAGTTTTAAAAATGAGTTTCACTTCTGCCCACTAGATCTTTACTGCTCCCTGGAGGTGGATTCTTTTGGCTACTTTGTCAACAAAGCCAAAACAAGAGTGTACAGAGACTCTACAGAGCCCAACTGGAATGAGGTGAGAGTGCAAACCAGAGAGGAGAAAGTCGTCCGAGTTCGTGTCCACCTCCAGGTTCCACTGCTGTGTGTCTCCATTAAAGAACTGTCTTTCTGAGAGATGTAATTGTATGACATTAAGGTGTATTCGGTTTGGAAAGAGCCCTGGATGTTTAGGAGAACTGTTGACTGGATATAATAAAAGTACTATGCTGTGCACTGGGCTGAAACCTACAGTAACGCACCTTTGCTCTCTTTCTTTGCCAGGAGTTTGAGATCGAACTGGAGGGCTCTCAGACTCTGAGGCTGCTCTGTTATGAGAAGTGCTGCAACAAAAGCAAGCAGAGCAAAGAGGACGGAGAGCTCACCGATAAGATCATGGCCAAAGGACAGATAAAGGTACGGACACACGAGGGATCAGAAGGGTCAGGTGTGGGCCGGTGGGTGTGGTTTTAGGACTGTATCAGTTTGCATATGGAGTCAGAATGGTACAACTGTAGGTTTCTGTGGATCAAAGCAATATCAACTACAATATTCATTTTACATCACATGCTGCTATGCAGAATTTAAATAGATAACATAAACAAACATGAAGGTAAGCATCATTTAAAGCCAGATATTAAAAATTAGCATCAAGATACTGTATTTACTGAGGAGGACATTTCACAGGTTCTGGTGGACAGACTGCACAGTGTTAATGGAGTTTCTGAGACTGCTCAGTCATACTGTATGTGTGGCCTTTCTATGCTGCAGTTTCTCATTTCTAACCAGTTAACCCTTACACCAAGATGGACTTTTCTTTTAGTTTTAGTTCTTTTAATTTCCGTTTAGGATGGAGCCAGACCAGTTGGCTTTGTTTCCAGTCTGTGTTTCCATGATCAGTGTATTTATTCCCCAAAACTGTTCCTTTACAGCCATTCACATCAGAGTAAAATGCATAAACTTTTTAACACTTCATATAAATCCTCCAAACTTTCTGGTTTGAAAAAAGCTTTCAATTAAAAAATCAAACTAAAAAAGTCAATATTTGCTCAGTGTGACTCTAAATCTATCTGATTGCACTTACACTGAAACAATGGCCACCATGTGGAGTGAACGCTATTGACTCCAGTACTTCTGCAGTGGCGTCGTCTCTGCTCTACTGACCACAGGAACTTTTTAGGCTAATCCTGCCCTGTGGGCCGCCGTCACCGCTGAAAGAGAAATGAGTGGTGAGGTTGCTTGTGGGTCACTTCAGCCCTAACCCCTGATAGGGTGTTGTGACAGGGGGCAGATTAGACTTTGGGTTGACCAAATGTGGCCACTGGCACTGCTCCAGGGTATGACAGGGAAAGAGACACAGAGCGCTCTTTGATCAGCCAGTGAAAGGATTTCCCTGCTGGACAGGTGGGTCCAAACACTGCCCAGTCTTAGAGGAAAGAGCATGAGGGTGCTGGCAGCCACGTCCTGCCAGCCTGGAGACATGACACCTGTCAGGTATTCCAGGAACTTTCTTGACCTGTATTGTCATGTCGGACTTTCTGCTTTCTTTGTTGATGTTGACACAAGAAAGTTTTTACTTTTTAAATTCTCAAGATTCAAGAGTTCAGAAATGAGAGGATGCAAATTACATTTTTATGATGTCAAGGTTTTCAGTTTTAAAAGATAAAGACTAGAATTATATATTTTTTATAAAAACAGAAAATTAAATGAGATGAATGAATGAATTAAAATGAACAAAATTGAAATGATGTTGCCCACTGGCGAATGTTCCTTTGCTATTGTTTTGTTTCAATATTTAGGGTCAAAGGGATATATTCCAGTTCCCATGAGATAGTATCTGTATGTGTGAGGATCAGAGAGGGAAGGACCTCAGGACCTGCTGTGTGGGAAAAGAAGTTATGTTTATTAACATGAGCAAAGGTCTCTGGGAAAGGTTCATGTATTGTTTCAGATATGAGGAAGACGAGGCACGTGCCTGCTCTGATGTTAAAGGTCACTAGTACTAATCAGTAATTGGCCCCAGAGGATCTTGTTGAGGCTACCTGAGAGGCAGAGTCACCAGGCAGCACTCCTCACAGCCACAAGCGTGAGCACAGTGGTAATGAGGGTAGGAGGGGATTCTCAGGAGTTAATCCCCCAAATCCATCTGGGAAGTAGAACAACACATAGGCAGCATGGTTGGCAGACTGCGTGGCTTTGTTCTCTTTCTGACTCCTACTGGAATGAAAAGATTTGAGGAGTATAACAATGCCGAGATGTCTAGACGAGGAAGAAAGTTAAGTAATGTTTCAGCCGGATTGCATCCATGATGATCGTCAGGATTGTTAAAAGCAAAAGGATCGATGGCTTCTTGTTCAGTGAAGAAGGACCTGCAGCTCCCACAAGTGCCGTGGTTTAGAAGAAAGTGATAATCTATAGGCCAGCGCTGGTGTCTTTGTTTGTCAATAGTCAGTGAAAGTAACATTTTAGAGTTTAAGAGACTCATGCCAGAGAGGATGAGTGAGAGTAATCCTAATGAGGATGACAGTGTGGATCAGGCCAGCAGTGGTGTAGAGGAAGACGGAGACACGGCTCCAAGGAAACCCCCGAGCACAGGGGCCCGTCTGTGGGACAGAGTCCGCAGCAGCCTGCTCAGGCCAAAGGTAAAGACATGGACAGCGAGCTGTGGCTGGGTCTGAACACAAAAGAGGCTCCGCTTCCTCTCATTTTTAAAATCCTCTCGTTTGAGTTTATCTTACATTACACATGTTCTCTGCCAAGATTTCGATGCCAGCATTGTGCCGTCTGTGATTCTCTTTGAAAAAAGTGTTATGTAAGAAAATAGATTTTCACTGAGTAGAGGATTATCTGAATGAGATTTGATGGTTTCTTGGGTGAAAGAACATCTGCCATGTTGGACGAGCCCAGTGCTTAGCAGCAGGGACATGATGTTATCACGTTCCTCATGCCTGATCACTGTAAATAAAGGGTGGCAGTTTGGTATTAGTCAGATGACAAAAATAGATCAGTCACATGAGTGAGCACCTCCATGCCATATGGTTTATGTTTATGAGTGAACTAATGAAGCAAGTGATGTTTATATTTACCTGTATGTATTCATCTGTATAGAAGCTGAACTCACTTTTACTATTGTAACATGTCATGTAATCATAGTGCTTGTCTCTCTTTAAAATTCATGGGGTTCAAATATTTTTAGAGAATCTGAAGTGACACTGAACTGAAAAAAAAAAACAAACAAACTGTGTCTTATATGTTTCAGCTGGATCCACAGACACTGCAGAACAAAGACTGGCAGAGGACGGTCATCGCCATGAATGGAGTAAGTGTTTTCAGGTGCCCACTGAAAAAGTAGGGAAACCAACAGCCTCCAAGTCAAACTGTTGTTTTATTTGTCTCAAGCGAAAAAGGTGATTTCACCTCTTTGTCTAGCTCAGGAGTGACAGCTCTATATTTGGTGGGTTTTGATGAAGACCTGCTGTTTCATGGTCTGAATGCAAAAAGTGAACTTGGTCTTTTTTGTTTTCATAAATAGAGTTCAATTTTGACAGAAGTGGATCTGTGTCTTAAACAGTCTCTGGAGTCTGTTAATCTAGCACAGAGCTGTTTGAGTACATGTTTTTTTTTTTTTTTTTTTTTAGCTTGACCTTGTTTCATCAGAATGCTGCATTTTTTTATTTTGAAACAAAACTTTCATGAATCTGACAGTGTGTCTTAAACAGCCTTCTGGCTTGTAATATCAAATCTAATAATCCAAAACCTAAAATTGAGACACTGTCACTTAATATCACCCTTAGATTTTATGTTGCCTTAACTTGACTCATAATGTCCAAATCAGAATCAGAAACCAGCATTCGCTTTGTAGATGGAGCACCTAACAGTAATGGCTGGACTGTTTCATGCAGTGCTAGCTGAGATGCAGCTAAATGCAGTGAAGTGAAAAATGAACACAAAATAACAATGAGAGCAGTAACACACTCAGCTCAGTTCACTACACTTGGTTCAGTTGGTCTGTTATGGCTGCTGCTGTTACACTGTCATCTTCTTGATGTCACTTGTAGACACAGTCCAGCAAAAGGACACACGGGCCAGTTTCACACTTTGTAAGCTATCATGAGTCACTGTGGAAAGTAACTGGTTTTCTGCACTCGTCTCATTTCAGATTGAGGTGAAACTGTCAATGAAATTTGCCAGCAGAGAGTTCAGCCTGAAGAGGATGCCTTCACGGAAACAGTCTGGTGTCTTTGGAGTGAAGATCAATGTAGTGACAAAGTGAGTTGTTGATAACCGTGTCACATTTTTGATGTTTTCTTTGTCTCATTGAGTCAACATATAGTGTATCCCATCTGGAGTTTTTTTCTTGTTTTGGTCAGAATTGTTGAGTTTTCAGTGACTCAACATGTAAATGTGAGAGACATTTTGCCCAGATTCAGTGAAACCTGACCCTGCTCTGGAAAGTTTGATTTGTTTTATTCACACATGCACACACATATCGTCACAAGGAAGAAACATATACACATTTTCTACAGTGGCTGGGTGTGTAAAAGGGGTCACCCCAAGGAATTGTTCTGTTTAAGTGATCTGCTAAACTATGACAGAGCACATGAGAGTAGGAGGCTGAAACTGAGCATTCATCTTATTTACACTCGTGCTTGTCCTGGTGTACAGAAATGTGTTCTTGATTTAGAGTAACACTAGTGGAAACAATACTTGAACAAAACAGCTTTTAATGTGATGTGTTTATTTGTAATTAGCCCTTTTTAAAACATTAAAACTGTGTGACTGTGTCCCCACCAGGCGAGAGCGCTCCAAGGTTCCCCTCATCGTGAGGCAGTGTGTGGAGGAGATCGAGCGGCGAGGGATGGAGGAGGTGGGGATCTACAGAGTGTCTGGAGTCGCAACAGACATCCAGGCGCTGAAGGCTGCGTTTGACTCGAGTGAGTTCAGCCCCAACTTGATTTCATTTCAAAAGTGATTTGATAAAAGTAGATGACACTAAAGACAGAGACTGGCCCTGCTCAGGTGACATGGAACACCTCTTCTCAGAATACTTTGGTAATCTGTGCACATTGTGTCCTGCACAGACAACAAGGACGTGTCTCTCATGATGAGGGAGATGGATGTAAACGCCATCGCTGGAACACTGAAGCTGTATTTCCGTGAGCTGCCGGAGCCTCTTTTCACTGATGAGCTGTACCCCAACTTTGCTGGAGGCATCGGTGAGCTGCTGATTCTGTGTTTCAGTGCCATTGTCTCTGTGAGTCCATAAATCCAGTCGTCCCCAGCATGATCATGTGTACTTTTTCCTTGCAGCTCTCTCTGACAGTGTGGCTAAAGAGAGCTGCATGCTCAACCTGCTGCTGTCTCTGCCTGAGCCCAATCTGGTCACCTTCCTCTTTGTGCTTGACCACCTGAAGAGGTGAGCAACTTTAGTCAGAGTACATTATTTCAACTATTGTGGATTTTTATGGATGTGTAGTTTGCTCATACACTGTCTGACCATGGATAAACGGCTGTTATTCGCAGCTCTAGATTGCGATGATTATGAGTATCTCTAGTTTGAGTGTCATTTATCCCATTGCTGTTACAGGGTGGCTGAAAATGAGAGCATCAACAAGATGTCTCTGCACAATCTGGCCACAGTTTTCGGTCCCACTTTGCTTCGGCCCTCTGAAAAGGACAGCAAGATCTCAAACAGCTCCCAGCCAATCTCCATGAACGACAGCTGGTCTCTAGAGGTCATGGCTCAGGTAAAACTTGTCAGGATAGTGTGACAGTGAGTTCTGGAATACCTGTGGACTTCTGATCACCTCTTATGTTCCTCTACAGGTTCAAGTCCTTCTCTACTTCCTTCAGCTGGAGAGCATCCCAACACCTGACAGCAAACGTCAAAGCCTTCTCTTCTCTACTGAAGTATAGCTGCAGCATCATGCACTCATCCATAAACGTCCATGTTCAGAGGAAGGATGTCAGCTGCTTAATGAGGTGCATGCTGCTGAGCAGTCACGCCCAGCTGCTTCACTGGGGAGATGCTTTACTTATCCACCAGGGGGAGCCATCATCACATTGTAAACTGGAAACAGCCTCTATGACCGAAGCCATTTGTTTTTGAGTATGTTTACTTACCTGCTGTGTCAGTACAAGACATCCCTATATGATGTATGCACAATATATGTCATTCTTTTTTTTTTTTTTTTACTTAATTTAAAATCAACAAGCTCTACTCAAGTTGCTCTTCTTTAACATTCCCCCTGTCTCGAGCTGTGACTGTCCACATTAGCTCCGCATCAGCAGAGGGGGATTTATGTCTGTGGGTGTCTGGTGGATGAAGGGTTGGAATAATGGACTTATATTCTTAATGTCTGTACATGTTTATTTCCTAGAAATGTCTGACTTGGTTGAAAGCTCACCTGTGCCAATGTTTCCCTGCTGATGACCAATAGAACATTTCAGTTGCCCTATTGTTTACACTCTCTTAATTTTGTACAGAATTTAACAGTATGAGACTGAAAACTGTAGTTATCACACAGCAACATGCAGGCATGTTGACCTAACTGTTTGAAGTGTTTCTTTCCATGCTATACAGTGTGTATAGTGTCCTTATTCAGTTCGCTGGGCGTCCGAGCCAGTTTTCCTGTAGATGTGGGTGCTTCTTCGAAGGTGGTACCGAAGTTGGAAGGCAAATCATTCCAGGGAAAGGCGAGACTTAATACTTCCACTCATGGAATGTATACTGTGCTGTGTATAATTTTATTTTATTTTTTTGTCCATACTTCATGTGTTTTATGTCCACATTGTTTTTAAGACTGTCTAGTTTGATGTATTCAGCTGGAGTTAATGTTTATGTGTTGCTCTCTGCATCCCTTGTATGTAATCTTGGACCATTTTAGGACAAAACCACACTGCTGTAGAGAGGATAGCACCTGGGAATTAACTGAAATATCCAGTGTTCCCTAGTAGGACCTTTTGAAGCACAGTGATTCATTCATATCCAAATCTACTGAGTTAGGAACAGGTTTATTATCCACATACCTAGTATTTCTTTCATACCTCTGTGAAAAGATACTGTTTGATTGCATTACTTCTTTTTTCCAGCAGTATACACCTGATAGCACAACTATAACCTTCAGTGCTTGTGTCCATGTAAAATAAGCAATAAGTCTTAGTGATTCATAGGATGAGTAATGACCAGCGTGTCATGTATGTATGATTTATGTAAATAAAAACTTAATAACATTATCTCCGCATTGTGTCGTTTCTCACTACTGAATAAACATTCAGACTAAAGATCTCATCATGTCATTTTAATTCATTCAACTGCAGTCTTCCATCCTGTGTGTGTCTATGTATGTGTGTGTGTGTGTGTATATATATATATGTATGTATGCTGAGTTTTTACTGCAAGCTCTTAGACCTCTTCACCATGCAATGCAAACATGACTACAGCTACACAGTGGCTAATGAAGACAGGGATAGGCATGCACATCTTACAGGGAAGATTTCACAAACTGATTTATGTTGATGTTGTTCTCCCCTTGACAGTCATGATGATTAATAATCGGATAATAATCTAGTTGTGATATGCATTATACATAACATAAATAAGGTGAGAGATTTGTGAAAACTCAGAGGAGGACAAGCACTCATCTGTAATTGATGACAGTGATTTGGACAGTTCTTGCTCCTATATGGTTGAAGGTGTGTGAGGAGCTCTGCAGCACTCTGGCTCAGCTCCAGGAGTCATTCGGAGCCAAAAGTAAATGAACTCCTGGATATTTAAACACAGGAGACAGTGAAGTGTCCCTGTGTGCGGAGGATGATGCTGAGGTGATGCAACCAGAGGAGGGGGCAGAGAATCATCCGGCTGCTGCCAACAGAAAGGAGTTGACATCCGAAACCGATGCTGCCTGCTGGCGTCTCAAATTTGCGGGATTATCGAGCTGTTCGCGACTGCAAATGGACTTTAATCGGGCTTTTACTGGTCTCTCTAAAATGGCACGTTAGCAGAACCTCAGGTATGAATGTTTTATTATATTACGGCTAGAGCGCTGTCTCTTTGCCGGCTAAGCTAACACTGTTAGCCTAACGGTAGCATTAGCCACCGACAGCTTTGGTGTGTCCCACTGACAGCTGAGGCAAACCAACTCACCGAAAATAAAACACACAAACCGGTGCTAACCCGAGTTAAGTTAACTGTGCAGACTCGATGTGTTGGTTTAGTTTAGTGTGAACAGTGTGATAATTTGTTGTTTTAACCCTCAAACCAGATTGTAATTCAGATGTCAAGCTAGTAAAAGTCACCAGGACCTGTGCTGTGAATTATTTCAAAATAAGTCTTTGCACTGTATTAACATGAAGCACCAGTGTCCTACAGCATTTGATGTGTGTTATTAACAAAACACCATCTGTACCGCAAATGTGACTGAGCTGAGATTGTTTTCCTTTGTAATGGCTGTTTTAACTGTGACGGTATTCCTCTACTGTAAGTTTATCACCTAATGTGTCCTGTTATCCTGACTAATAGTTTTTAATCATGCAGTACATGACTTTCACTTTGGTAGTGTGCACGTTTCAGGGATCGGAGTATGTATAAAGCAGAGCAAATGAAAGTAACTTTGGTTGGAATTCATTGAGTTTGATTGTAAAGGCTTTTGTAAAGAAGAATAGCCTACGGATCTCTTATAGCTTTAAATACAATAAAAACATTGTATGGTATGGACTTAATGTACACACTTTTCAATATAGGAACAAAATCTTGGTGTTTATCGGAGTTTTGATATAATAATTGTAGTTTCAGCGAAATTTTAATGAAGGGCGGCGCTTACGTGTCTAGTTTAGTGCTTTTGTTTTGAAAGCGCGTGTCCCAACAGGAAGTGAAATTACTGGAATTCCCTGCGTGCCTGACCTCAAAGCTAACTAGCTATTTGGGTTATCTCCCTGTTTTAAGGTTTCCAGTTGTCCTCCAATATAATAGAATAATAGTTACCTACTCCATAGAGTGGAGTAATTGTCATTACCTGGGAGGTTTGGTTGATAAAGCATGTACTGGTTTGACTGAATGACACACTGGTGTGGCTAACGTTAGCCGTGTTACTGCTAATGTAGGTGTATCCAAGAACAATGTAAAATTGCCATTCCCACGAGAAGAGTCAACAGTGAACTGAGGGTGACAGTCATCAGTTCATGTGGTCCAAACAGTGTGTGTGATTGTCTGCATTCATTCTTCCTCTTTACACTGAGCTGATCTAATATCTCCTTTAACCAGAGGTGACCACAGATGTTCCCCAGCTCTCCTGGAATAGCTTGGAAAGAGCAATATTTCACAGCCCACTCTTTCACTCCATGGCCAGGAGATATGACTTATGAGATCCTCCTTGGCTTTGTCTGCTTCTGTGCTTTGCTTTTTGAGAAAAATATTTTGAGGAAAGATCCTTGGTCCTGGAAACTTTGCCCCCAGGTGACGGCGAACAAGGGGAAAAACAGAAATGTGTCCCTATCACAGGTTTTTCACACAGTCATACCAATAGGTCAATACAGTCTTCACTTTAGCAAATATTATTACTATGTTATGGTACAGTATGGTGGTTAAGAGGTCATTATTGTGTTGTAGTAGCATTGATATCATACCATTGAATAGTATCATTTATCTGAAGGCTGTTTCATTTAAAATGGTTTGGCAAATTGTGTTCTGGGTTTGTGTGAGGCGTATTTTGGAAAAGTAAATTCAAAGGCTGACAGTGTCTGCTCTGTCTCCAGCAGACTGGTGCCTGCTTGTCCTTGTGCACACAGTCCCCCTTGTAGAGTTTACTTTTTTTTTTTTTACTGGAGACGCCACCACAGGAAGCTGATGTTATGGCAAGGAAGTGCCTCCCCACAGTTAAAGCATGAATAAGGAAGGAGAGCAGGGAAGGGGTATTTATGAGTTAGCGGACCACTACCACCCCCACCTCCTACTCTTCCTCGACTGTTTCTTCTTCATCCTCCATCTCAGTGGCATGCTTTTGTTCAACTGTCTCCCAAGGAACACTACACACACTTGTTCCTTTGGTCAGTCCTGGATCAGATCCACTGCATTCATTAACACTGAAATCAAATACTGCGGCTCCATTTAATTTGAATCAGGACAAGTGTTATTAGCTCCCAGCCTAGTGTGCAGCGGCGTCCAGTCTGCCGCACAGAAACTTTTCTACGTTGATGTTGTGATATTTAACACATAACAGTTTTATTTACAACTTCCTACATCCCTTTGCATTGTCTCACTGAGAGAAGGCAATGGTCTTTTTTATATTTAATGGACAAAATTACTCCTTAGATTACCTCATTTAACATAATACTGACTTGGTCACTTGTATATTGTAAACTCTAAGTATTAAGTCCAACAATCAACTACATAAATCAGCAGAGTTATGTAGTTGGCAATAAATCACCTTGGCTAATATGTAAGAAAATGTCTGACACTGTCAGACAAACCTGATGGACTGTGGCCTTTCCATTCCCGTGCTGTTTATCAAAGATCTTGGCTTTATTTAAAGATGAATACATCACAGTGTCACGAACAGAACAGGCAGACCAGCGACATGGAGTCACTGCGGAGAAGTTTTTCTATATCACACAAACAGCATTGTTTTTGACTGTGTGATTCATCACAGATGTTGGTGTAAACTACAGCGGAGGAGCTCGTTTCAATGACATTTTTTCAAACTGGACCAGCTCAGAGTTGACAGGCCGGTGTCTGTAGATCATAGGGGCTCGGAAATGATCCACAGCCGCACAAAGCTTTTTGTCGTGGGTCGTGTGTAGACCTTCATCCTGAAGCGCGTACTGCTCTGCAGAGTGGGAGAGTGAAAGAAAAGGCAGCTGACTCTGCCCCATTTAGCTGCTCTGTTGGTCCCCAGCCTGCACTCCCATGTTTATTCAGATCCAGTGAAAAGGCTTGTGCTGTAGCTCGCAGCTCTCTGTGTCAGACATCTGCTTTGACACACGTTCAGCTATTCAGAAAACTGGCTGGTTGTTGAGAGCACATGTCAGCGCTCAGAAAGAACGCCCTGCACAGCTGAAACATATGCGTTAGAGATGAACGGATTCATATTGACATTCAGATACTGACCACAGGCAGCACATAGTTGTGATGAGAGGTCATATACAAAGGGTCCTGATGTGCTACATATCAAAGTATGACATTGGACCAGCTATTAAGGCAACTAATATATGACTTTCAGAATATACACAGTGATTGTCATTAGTTAATCTATAGCATAGTATCAGAAAATAGTAGAAAAAGCTGATTTCACCAGACTGATCTGGAAAAAAAACATCAGGACAAACAGCAAACCTTGTTGATTGAGAAGTTAAATGTGGACAACATTCACTAGAGCAAAGGACTCAAGTAAATAATTATTATCAAACTAGTAGATGATTAACTCATTGACTGTCAACTAATCTATTTATTGACAATATTTTTCAGCTTCATGTCAGTGCTGACTGAAACACAGCAACAAACGTTTTCTACACATTTATAGCTCCAGTGCACAAACAACCTCAGGCAGCTTGTCAACATATGACTGTACATATGAAAACATGTGTCCTCCTCTAAGTATTGGCCAGCACGCTGGAAGAGCTGAGCTGGATGTAAAAACTCACTTATTCAGTTCAGTGTAATTTGATTTGTGTAGCACCAAATTACAACCCAGATTATCTCAAGGCAGTTTAAGAGAAGTTCCCAAAATACACTGTTGCCCATAAAGTTGAAAAAAAAAAAAAAAAAAATATATATATATATAATATATAATATATATATTTTTTTTTTTTCAACTTTTTTCCAACTATATATATATATATATATATATATATGTGTGTGTGTATGTGTGTGTGTGTGTGTGTGTTCATGTGTATATATGTATATATATGTACATATATGTGTGTATATATATCTCATGAAATGATTGTGACAATGTGATTTATTCTTGATAGATAAAGTATATATCTTCTCATCTGGTCAAAGCTGATTACTGATGTGTATAAATAGGAATAAAAAGAGGAATGTGTCTGAAAACAAAATTATTCCAAATTTATGGGTAGCAGTGTACATCGACTTAAAGACTTAAAAACTAGCAAATCACAACTACTGGAGAAAAGCTGCACAATCTCAGTGTCCTTCAGAGTGTAAAGAGAGCACTGAGTGTGTCCTACAGGACAGTAAATATAATATACCTCCGCACGGCAGGAGCCACAGAGCTGCACAGTCTAAACAGCTGAGACACATTATTTGTTATTTCCTCCATATGAGACAGGGAGGTGCTTTGTTGTTGCTGTTTGTGTGCAGCTCTTTGTAAACCTTCACAGACAGTGTATGGTCTGATGGCATGTGATCTGTGTAGTTTTTTTATTTTACAGTTTAGTAACCATGTTATAGAGACCCTCAACTTGTGTGTGTGTGATTTTTATCTGTAAATGTAATCAGCCTCCTCCTAAAGTTTAGGGCTGTGTGTGTGTTTTGTGTGGCTTGGTTATATGAAGGAGGCGTAGCTTCAATCTCAGCATCTACGTCAGTGGAGGCAAAGGTTAATCGGACAGAAGTAACAAGCCCAAATGAATCTAGCCTTGACAGGGAAAAAATGCATCACTTGTGTGCGTGGAGGAGAGGATTAGGTGCAGGATGACAGATTTAAAGTAGCACCTGTGTCAAGGAAACACAGCTGGGATCAGGAACGTATTTGTTTTCTAATGAGGAGCAGTTGCGGTTGAGCGGCAGGTTATTTTGGATTCTCTGGAAGTGATGTGCAGAGAGAAAGTATGTGACTCAGATCAGATGTGCGGTATTGTGTGCAGATACTTCCACCCCCCACCTCCTCCCCCCTGCCTCCGGCTGTATCAGATTTTAATTGTTGATTCATGGTGTGTATTTATTTATCTAAGACTCAAGGAAAGGTTTCAGTCAATGCATTGTCTAAACACTTTGGCTCCCACTCTAACGCAGCAGACGGCCTCTCACGGCGCTCTATTCAGAGTCTGATTTACTCCTGGTACACCTGATTATATTTATTTCTCATTTCCAAACAACAAACCTTTTCTCAGGGAAACAACAGAGCACTGACTCAGAGACAGATTGTAGCTGAGTTTCCTGTGTTTAATAAATCACTTCAGCTCATTTTTTCCTCTTACGGGAACTCAGAGACATCCAAATCTATGCTAAAGTACTTACTCTTTGTCTCCAGCTGTGTCCCAAACCACTTTTTTTTCTTGCTACCGTGGCATCAATTCATGAACAATACTGAATAACGCCTCAAGGTTTTGTCTTTTGGTTGCAGCCAGTTTCAACACCTTCTTCATGCCAGATTAACATTGTTTATTGGCATCATAATGCCAGCATAGTTGTAGAATATTCTGGTATCATGTGTTACTCATTCAACACATATTTTGATTCATCATACCCCACCATGAATTCAAGAATTTGCCCTCATTAAATAGTTATTAGGAATCATTTCAGGTTTTTTAAACAGTGAGAGTGATTATGAAGAGCTGTGAATACAACTTAGACAGACATGGTATTAAAGGATTTGTTGCCAGTGCAGGATGAGATGCAGTGCTGGCCCGTAACAGACTAACGGACTCACATATTTTGCCTTCCAAAATATGACGGACGGTTTGAACTCTCCCTTTGATCTGTGAGGGTATCTGCTTTTCCTTTTTTGGGCCCTGCTGCTCATGGTGCACATGGCTAGAAAAACAAAACCCTTAGTTGGTCCTCTGAAGTGAAAACTGTGAGACCCAGTCCTCCCACTGATGAATGTATACCGATTGCAGCAACCACCCACATGGATTAAACTGAAGTGTCTATCAGGGTCATCACTACTGCAGCTCCAAAACTGTGAGGTCTATGACAAACACATGAGAGCCATCTAGTGGAGACACGTGGAAGCCTCTGGTTCACTGTTTATCTTGCATTCCTGTGTCTGGGGTGGTCCTGCAGCTGTCCCAACAGCTACCAAACATAACGAAGACAAAATGATTTAAGCTGTAAGTGTCAAAGTATCATAAAGTAAATATGAATAAACATCAGTATTAACTACAATTTCCACATAAATGAATTAAAGTAGAGAGCAGGAGCAAAGGCAGAATTATGCACTGGTGTCCAGAGACCATGTGGAGTGAACCTCAACTAAAAATCACAGAGGAGGTTTCTCGGAGCCCTCGGCTCGGCTGCTCGGTGTGGTCTCGGTGCTTTCTTGTGTTCAGGGAGCAGAGTCTGTGGAAAGAATTCCTCTTCCATGGAAAACTGGAGCTATCACTGTGCACGCTGACATACGTTACCTTTCTCCTCCCTTCTTTTGTGCACAGATTGAGCTGTAAATGTATCAGCGTCAGAGAGCTCAGTATGAAGAAGTCGGTGCGGCCAGCGGTGAGTAAGGTGAGCGGAGATCGAGGAAAGGCTGAGGCTGCCGCCGCCACCGGCACCGGGAAGCCCGCAGCCAAGACCAGCACCACAGCACCCCTGTCTAAGGTAAGAGTGGTCATGTGAGCAGTGAGCAGCTGATGCATGTTGCTGTTTGGCTGTTAATTTGACTCTGTTGTGTGTTTGTGCTTTCAGGTGAAAAGCAATGATGATCTGTTAGCAGCTATGGCCGGAGGAAATCCTACATCGAGTAGTGCTGTCGCCAAGACCAAGAGGACCGCCTCCATCGGGACCAGTGCTAATACCTTAGACAGCAAACCAAAGACAACATCAGGTATATCTTCAATCTACAAATCCATAGATTATCATTTCATGATTTACCAGAAGTTAATAACGTTCCCTCTCTCACCAGGTACTTCGTCCAAGCGTACGACATCCTCAACTTCTAAGGAGCCAAATTCAACACGAGACCGTCTCCGGACATCCAGGGCATCAGCCACTAAGAAGCAGTCGGTATCAGGGACTGTGACGGGCGATGTGGCCTCAGGGAAGCGCTCTCGCAGCCAGATCCTGACAGAGTCTGAGGGCCGCATGAGCAAGTCTAAGTCAGACAGCCAGATCAGTGATAAGGTGGCTTTGGAGGCTAAAGTGAAAGACTTGTTAGGTTTGGCTAAAAGCAAAGATGTGGAGATACTGCACCTGCGCAGCGAGCTGAGGGACATGAGGGCCCAGCTTGGTCTGGGGGGGAAAGAAGAGCCGCCGCAGGAAGAAGCCGGGGAGGAAGAGAAGCCCCAGGTTTCAGCCATCACAGCGGCAGATGTTGAGTCCACTCTGATTCTCTTACAAGAGCAGAACCAGGCCATCAGAGAGGAGCTCAACCTGCTCAAGAGTGAGAACCGCATGCTGAAAGACCGGCTCAACGCACTGGGCTTCTCTCTGGAGCAGAGGCTGGACGGCTCCGACAAGCTGTTCAACTATGCCTCCCTTAGCCCGGACCACCTGGCAGCAGGCAGTGTGCAGAGCGATGGGGGGGGCACAGGCACACTGACCTCCTCAGTGGAGGGTTCTGCCCCGGGCTCTTTGGAAGACCTGCTCACCGGACACCAGCATGGCGGCTCAGCGGACAACCTCGACAGTGAATCCAGCGAGGTCTATCAGGCCGTCACCTCCAGTGATGACGCTCTGGATGCCCCCTCTGGAGCCTCCTCGTCCTCCGAGTCAGAGTGTGCCCCCAGCAGGGAGCGCTCACGGAGGGGCAGCAGCGGCAACGCCAGTGAGGTGTCCGTGGCCTGTCTGACGGAGCGCATCCATCAGATGGAAGAGAACCAGCACAGCACCGCCGAGGAGCTGCAGGCCACGCTGCAGGAGCTGGCCGACCTGCAGCAGATCACCCAGGAGCTGAACGGGGAGAACGAGCGGCTCGGAGAGGAGAAGGTGATCCTCATGGACTCCCTGTGTCAACAGAGCGACAAGCTGGAGCTCTACGGCCGCCAGATCGAGTATCTGCGCTCTCTCCTGGACGAGCACCATATATCTTACGTGCTGGAGGAGGACATCAAGAGCGGCCGCTACATGGAGCTGGAGCAGCGGTACGCAGACCTGGCAGATAATGCCCGCTTTGAGAGAGAGCAGCTGCTGGGCGTGCAGCAACACCTGTCCAACACATTAAAGATGGCCGAACAGGACAACGCCGAAGCCCAGGAGATGATCGGAGCGCTGAAGGAGAGGAACCACCAGATGGAGCGCATCATGGAGTCGGAGAGACAGGACCGTTCTGCCATGGCAGCCGCACTGGAGGAGTACAAGGCAGCGGTGAGCAGCGACCAGGCGGAGCTGAGCCGCTGCAGAGCCCAGCTGGACCAGGAGAGGCAGAGGGTGGCCGAGCTGTACTCCCTTCACACGGCGGGGGACAAAAATGACATCTGCCAGCTGCTGGAGGGCGTTCGGCTGGGGAAGGAGGAGGCTGAGGCCAAGGCGGCAAAGATGCAGGAGGAGATGGAGCAGGCCCACAGCGAGCTCAACAGGATGCAGGAGACGTTCGCTAAGGTCAGTTCAAACCTGAGGCCTGGAGGAGAAGATGAGATGTAAAATTAGAGTGTGTCACACAGATAGTGTTGAGGTTACAGATGCTAAATAGATGTTTGACCTGATTTCAAATTAGATGGAAGTTTTTGGGACACCAAAATGACTGTTCCCTTTTTTTGCTGATGGATCTATGCCAGGTTACTTGAGGCTCCTTGTTTGTACCACACCAGCTTGCACACACACACAGTGTACACTCATACACCTCTTTCATATTACAATGTGACACTCTCAGGCTTTGTTGTACATTAGTCAGCAAATTATCTCATTGCTTGTTAATAATTAAATGAGAGACGCTCTTCATCCTGTGTGTGCAGCTGGACAGGGAGTACAGGGACTTCCAGGAGCAGGTGCAGCAGCAGATGGCCGAGCAGGAGCGCGCGCTGGAAAAGCAGCGTGTGGAGCTGCAGGAGAAGGAGACGGAGATCGCCGACATGAAGGAAACCATCTTTGAGCTGGAGGACGAGGTGGAGCAGCACCGAGCGCTCAAGCTCCACGACAACCTCATCATCACAGACCTCGAGAGTAAGAAGTGCCACCGGTCTCAGAGCTCACTCAGACAGATCCTGTTTGGGTGAAATCTAAACCAGCATCCTCACACTTTTATTACACTCTGTTTCACAAAAAGTTTTAATCTCCTGCCATCAAACGTCTGTCAGACTTCCTCCACTCAGACCTCTGTGGTGTTTAAGTGTTGAGTCAGCTGATTATGTGGCCTGTTGGCACCGACATCAACAGCCTTTATCTTCTTCCCATCTCAGACTCTGTGAAGAAGCTGCAGGACCAGAAGCACGACATGGAGAGAGAGATTAAAATTCTTCATCGCAGACTGAGGGTGAGCTTCTGTACCCAGGTGCCGTGTTGTTGAGATGTGGGGCAAATTACTTTGCAAATAAAACAGCCCCTCTCAAAATAAGCCAAATAATCCTGAATCCAGCCAAATTGTCTTGTATTGAGCAAAAAAAATCTGCCAATGGGGTAAGAAAAATTTACTTTACTAATTCTTAAAACTAGCAAAAAAGCCTAGGCACTGAATAGTCAAAATGTGCCTTAAAACTAGACAAATATGCTAAAATTGAAGTAATCCGTGCTTACTTCAAGCAATGAAATCACACTTATTTAAGACAGAATTCCTTGAAATGAGTATTGTAGTCCCTAGTTGAGCAGATAATAAGAATTCAGATCTTAAAAATAAGATAATTACTAGCAACTAAAATCTTAAAATAAGATTTTTATTCTTTTATTTAGCTAGCTGCGAGAATTGACGCCTTGATGTAAGATTAAAGACTAGCAAAAAATATCTTAAAATAAGAGACAATTTCTTGAAATCAGTGTGATTTTATTTCTGCATTCAGAAATAAACAGTACAAGAGCATCTGGCGATTCTGACCGCCACTAGCAAGCACCCTGCAGACTATGTACTATAACAAAGGAAATGCATTAAGATAAGAGGATGCATTTTTCGTTTAACAAATTCTTATAAAACATAAAATATGAGATATGAAAAATAAGAAAATAACATGCAGGATTTACCCACTTTGTGATCGTATAGGTTTTTCAGAAATTCTTCAAAAATAACAAATGTCTTAACTTTTACATTTGTGAAAACAGGACAAAGCTAACACTACAACTTCACTACGTGTGCATACCAGTGAATAAATTGCAAACAACAAGCAATAACAAAAAAAATGTTATCATTGTCGTTTCTTCTTGTCTTTATTCTGTCGCTTCTTATTTTAAGAATAGCCCTGTCTTAAAATAAGGAAAACTATCTTGTGCCTTTGCATGAATATTGCCTTACCTTCTTACTGGGTAAATACAGCTTGATATTAGCTGGAAAAAACTTATTAAGAAAAAGTGAGATATATTTTCTTAAATTAAGACATTTTTTCATATGTAATAAATGCTCGACAAGATTATTTTTCTATTTAGACAAAAAATAAGTCTAAAGTCTAAGTCTTTTTTTTACATTCTTAGATATCAGTTTTTGCAGTGTAATGCAACAGAAAAAAAGAGAGACTGTGAGGGGAACTGTAGCAATGTTTATCTTCAGTGGCAAATTCATCTGATAATTATCATTAATATTTACACTTCGCAACAGTTTTCATTCACTGTCTCTGCTCCCATCAGATCAGTCTCATGCCCCAAGTTGCCCAAAACAATTAATCAATACTGCTTCAATGATCTAGCTCATCATTTAGCCTAAATATTTTTCAGTTCTCCACTGTTGTCTCATCGTTTTGTGTGTGTGTGTGTGCGTGTGTTTACAGGAGGAGTCAATGGAGTGGCGTCAGTTCCAGGCTGATCTGCAGACAGCTGTTGTCATTGCTAATGACATCAAGTCGGAAGCCCAGGAGGAGATCGGAGACTTGCGGCGCCGGCTGCAGGAAGCACAGGAGAAGAACGAGAAGCTAAGCAAAGAGCTGGACGAGGTCAAGAGCCGCAAGTAAGAGAGAGACGTGTGGAGCGGCTCGGTCCCACTGACATCGTCTGTCTCATGTTTCCAAACAAAACCAAGGGAGATGTAGCTGCTTATTTGATTATGGAGCAGGACAGTCATGAGGGGAATCACCCTTGTTCCTCTTTGGATTTCACAGGGCAGAAATGACCATCACAGACCAACAGGGACATTGTTAATTGTTGTTTAATTATGTATAAAGTATGTACTCGTCCCAACCAAACCAGAGGGTGGACCAAGGTTATTATAGCTTTTCAGTCTGCTTTTCTATTTCAGTTTAGTTTTATTTTAACCTTCATCTGGAGCTAAATCAAAAGTAAAACATTAAATGGTTTGCATTTGAGGGAGAAAACAAAATGACAACAAAAATAAAGCTGATTTTTATCTACAATTCAGTTTAGTTTTAGTTAGTTTTGCATTGTTCATTGTAGTTTTTATATAGTTTTTTTTTTCATTTCATTATAACAATAATAATGGATATACTAACTGGAGACTGTGTGTTTCCCAGGCAGGAGGAGGAGAGAGGCCGAGTGTATAACTATATGAATGCAGTGGAGAGAGACCTGGCTGCTCTCAGACAGGGGATGGGTCTCAGCCGGCGGTCCTCTACCTCCTCAGAGCCGTCGCCCACTGTCAAGACACTCATCAAGAGCTTTGACAGCGCCTCACAAGGTGCCACACCACATGCCACACAATAAGAAGACATCAGTCTTGCATCGCTGATGTGTCAAGTTGAACAAATTTGACATGTAATGATTTTAAAAGGATAGAGGATAATGGATGGAGTGTGTGAGAGAGTGGACAAAATAATGACATTCATGTGCCAGTGCTAGTCTGTATCCTGTTTACTTTTCAGTTCTTGTTTGTTCTTAGCTCAGAATTGGTTCACACACATTTTATAGACAACACTCCTGATGCAGGAGCTAAACTGAGCCACATGTGACTGACTGTCCCTTCTGACATCTCAGGTCCACCTTCCAATGGTGCTTCCTCTGTGGCCCCAACAGCCCCGGCTACACCGCTGCCACGCACCCCCCTCAGCCCCAGTCCCATGAAGACGCCTCCAGCAGCTGCTGTTTCACCCATACAGGTAGAGGAGGGAAGACTCTGTGTTGACAACATGTCCCTTTTATGTCCTTGTGGCTGGTTAAGTATGAACTTGATTGTACATTATGTGGAAATGAGTCTTTTCTATGTAGGGTATGTGACAGAAATAGTCTGAGTGCAACTGTGTGTGTGTTTGTTGTTTTTACAGTAAAGATTGTGAAAGAGGAAATCTAAGAGGAAATATATTATAATAAACCAACCTTTCAGTTGTTCTGCTGAGAACTGCATCTAAACCACTCTTTATGACACACGTTATACACAGATATTAGTTGTTACTATTAGTAGTAGTACAAATGAGTGCAGCTTCAAATCTGAGGATTTGTTTCAAACCTTGCTGGTTGGTTAAACTGCAGAAAGGCAGTAAGAGATGTAAATGAGTAAAATGATAAATCAATCGAGCTGCAGTAATTGCAGATTAATTTTGACTATTTGATTAATAGACTTAAATTTTCAGCTCTTCATACTTTCGAACCTGCACTGTTTGTGAAAATCTTATCTCCATAACATGGGCTTTTTTTTTTTTTTTTTTCATCTGAAGAAGCAGGAAGTAGACTTTTTCACAACAATAAAGGAATTTAAAATCACCAGATGAAGACATACAAAATCACACTGGATATAATTTGTATTATTTCTAACTGTTTCAGCGACACTCCATCAGTGGGTCTATGTCAGCACCCAAGCCACTCTCCTCACTGAGTGATAAGAGGCCCAGCTACACAGACATCACAATGCCAGGTGAGGCAGCCACTGTTTCAATACTCTCCATCTATTGACTTTACAGTGTCTCTAGGGAAAGGCAGAATACTGTCCTCTTAATTATGGGTAACACACAGGATGAGGAAGACTCTATCCTCTGCTACACTCCTGTCACAGTAAACAATCCCAGTGATTAATGGGACAGACTGTCCCCTCTCTCATGAGAAATAAATGCAGAGAGCTTCCCCAGGGCCTGTACTCGGAGTTACCAGGTACTCTCTGCTGACTCGGTTTTCTTACTTCATCAAAACTCTAGAGTGGATGATAAGAGGGAAATGATGAGCCACAATGAACTATAGCATTTCCCCTCAGTTCATTCTCACCAGTAATGAGTTCAAGTGTTTCATGTGAACATGCAGACTTGGCTGCAGCCTCCAGAGTTAGTTTATGTTTCTCTGATTGATAGTTTTCTTGCTGAGCGGGTTGGCCCCATGTGTTGGTAGTCCCTGAACTCAGAGGGGCTGGAATGTGGCTCCTCACTGACCCTGTTGCATCTAATGTCAGAGACCTGAGACCTTATAGAAACACTCATACTTGTATGTGATGTGTACACAGCCGAGCACCTTCTCAGAGGAACCTCGTCCAGCCGACCCCAGTCTGTCCTCCAGAGGGTGTCCAACATGGACTCCACCAAGGCAATCTCAGGTTAGAGATGCAAATGGAGCGATAAGCAATGACTCAGTCTCATTTAAGTAACAAAATAAACAATCTCATCTCCCCTGTCCCAAGTAGTGTCCCGCAGGAGCAGTGAGGAGATAAAGAGGGACATGTCAGCTCCAGATGGGGCCTCCTCATCCTCTCTGATGGCCATGAGTGCAGCATCCTCTCCTCTCTCCCTGTCCTCCTCCTCTCCCACCGCCTCCATCACCCCTACAGCGCGCAGCCGCCTCAGGTACTTCCTCCTAGAGCTCTGCCACACCTGTCCCCGATGCCAAGAAGTGGGCTGTCCAATTTACCTGTCATCCTGCCCACACTGTGTATTTAACATCAGAGTCCGTTTCCACTTTTGTCATTGATTTTAATTCTGTGATGTACCTCTTTATACTGCAGTTATGATTGATCTGCTGGCAAAACATACAGCCCCAGTGATGTCAGCTCTCCCTCTCACTGAGCACAAATGCTTTACCATATAATGTGTTTGCCTCCTACATAGTAAATCTCTTTAATCTGTGGTGTTTGCTGACATGTCTCCTGTGTATGTGTGTTGCAGAGAGGAGAGGAAGGACCCCTTGTCAGCTCTGGCCAGAGAGTATGGAGGCTCCAAGAGAAATGCTTTGCTAAAGTGGTGCCAGAAGAAGACTGAGGGCTACCAGGTAGGTTACCGTCCAGGCACTGGTCTGTACAGGCTGATTCAAAGTAACTATAAGTCTTCTCCAGTGGCTGCTGTAGAAATTGAAAATAGTGGTTAAACACACCAAAATTTAGTTTGTAGATCTGCGCTTTATTGTGAAGGTTCAAATCAACAGGTTTTAAAATGAACAGAATCTGGGGGTGTGAAGTTAGAAAGCCAGCCAGCTGCTTGACTCGTACACATAATCTCTGATCAAATTGACAGAGGTTGAGTTGCATTCTGGGTAATGCTGACACAAAAGTGCAATACTAAATCAGTGGAACACTATCTGACACCTCCCGCACAGCTCTACAACAGCCACACATGTCAGCCAGTCATGTCTGTCTCTGGGGTCAATCCAGGTCATTTCATCCCAAATTTAAAACATTCCCCAGATCATGTTATCGATTTTATCAAAATCTTCTCTAACTCTTCTCCAAACCCTGTTCTAGTTTCTCATCAAGTTTCTCTTGTTTTTTCACTGGAGTGGACTGAACACCCATGCACTGTGAAGAGTTATTGCTGATTGTCTTTACAGAATTCAAAAAATAAGAAATATGTAATATAGAAGAAATATATTTTACCCCAAAAATAATATTGTTCTTCAAAGCGTAGTATCTCTTGATTGCACTTTCATGTTGCTGATATCATTTCTTAACTTTCTGAAAAGGTAAATTTGTGATTTTAGTCCTCACTATTCAGTCATTTTGGAAAAATGGCAGAATTTTCTTACTTCTCACTGGCTGTAGTTTAGTAGTAGTTTATTTCATTCAGTTAGGAGCTGTGCTGACTTACAGGTTCTCTGTCCTCTTGTGAAACTTATTGAGTGTGTTTTCTATCAGGTTCAGTTGTACTTTGGTTTGTTGCAGACCGTACAAGGTCCTTCTAGTTCTTCAGCTTAATATGCATATACACTGTGGGCTGCAGTAGTCTCAGAATAGGAAAGTTGTTTCAGGCACAAATTATTTAGCAGTTTTACAACTGTGACATCATGTGTTGCATCAGAACATCCTCCACTCAGCATCAGTAGTTCCTTGTCTGACCTATGATGTCCCAGGCAACTGGGTGTGAGATGATTCTGTCACACATTTGCCAGCGAAAAGACTCAGTCTAATTTGAAATCATGACGGTCACTTCTGATGAAGTTGATGATAAATACAGAAAAGGCCGGTTGTTTGTGTCATGATGAAGTGGCGTTTATCAAATATGGAAGGTTACATCTGTGTTTTGTGGCTCATTGCCAGTTCCCGTCAGCAGCAACAAGATGACTTGATGTTTTGTGAAGGCAAAGATAACCAAAGAAAACAGTGTCTGCAGAGCTAGAAAAACAGTCGGGACAGTGAGACAGCACTGTTTTCTCTTCCACTGGTTTCATGAGAGAATTATTAATCACATTTCAGGGAGTGAATATATATATAATACATATTTTAAATATTAGTTCCAGTGGCAGAAATGTGGAGACAGTGAGCACTCTGCCTATGCCTGTATAGACTGGCACAAATGCAACTACATGGAAGTGTTTTTGCAGATAAAATGTGGTGCACGAAATGTATCAAAAATGAAGTCTGATTTCATGAAACTCTCTCTTACATCAAGGTGAGTTTCTGTCTGCAGCCGCTCTGCTTCCTGTTGAGTGCAATGCTGCTGTTGATACTCATGCACAGTGTCTTGTCGTGTGAGTCATTTTTGGCAACCGTGCTGACAGTTGACTCCGATCCAAGATCGTCTATCTAAACATGTGCAGAGACAATTGACGTCTAAGCACTGACCTAGACCTGAGTTAAATGACAATCAGCAGGTTCGTCAAGAGCCACTTGCCATATCGAAGTGATTTTACCCCTTTTAACTGATGTAGGCTGTGGTTGCCATAGGAGCTAAGGTCTTCTCCAGGAAGTGTGCTACATTGAACACATCCTGTGATTTTACCTACCTGACAAAAACACCAGTTCTTCTCTGAATCATTGAGTACAGATTACAGTTGTGACAGTGAGGAGATGTGAACATCTAGTTACATATAACCTCTGGCTGTTTGCAGCTCCTGTAAATCTTTGACTTTAGAGGCCGGCTGACAGGTGATGGTGGACTGGATGATGAATGTTGATACTGCAGCTCTTTGAGCTTAAATCATTTTAAATAGCTCCAGGAAAACAGAATTTATTGTGACATAACATTGTTGAAGGTGATGTTGAAAGCCTGTGACACACAGAGGCTGGACAGGCAGTGACATTCACAACCGGGGTTCAAATGTTGTTCCCTCTTCAGATCAGATAAAAGCAGAAATTGATTTTCTATTGATTTTTTTCTGTCCTGGACTGTAAATTGTTCTGTCAGATTCAATCAAAGTGAAATTAGATCATCTCTGCCATGTTTTTCAGAACATCGACATCACAAACTTCAGCAGCAGCTGGAACGATGGCCTGGCCTTCTGCGCTGTGCTCCACACCTACCTGCCTGCACACATCCCCTACCAGGAGCTGACCAGCCAAGAGAAGGCAAGTGGAGAGCAGAGGAAAAGCAAAGCCCAGACTGTCAACACAGCTGTCAACACTTCATCCTTACTGTTACTCTTTCATTGACTTCTTTTTAGGATTCATAAATCTCATTAACTTTCTCCTGCTTCCTTTCCTCAGAGGAGAAATTTCACCTTAGCTTTCCAGGCTGCAGAGAGTGTGGGCATCAAATGCACTTTGGTAGGTCTCATACCATTATTGGTTTTGATTTGATATAGTAGTAAAAAAAAAGAAATGTACAATCTAGCAGATTTTAAAATGTGAACATCATGTGTACTTGCAGTGGAGCACATAGTGTTTGTCCCGTGTGATTCTCTAGATTGTAGACAAATTACTCTGTTCCTGTCTTTTCTGACGAGCCCTCATGATTCATGATATGAATGAAAGTTCAACTCCAGATATTAATCATTCTTCTCCTCGGTGTACAACAGTGTGAGTTGCAGTTGTGTCACCTACAGTTCTGTTTTTAGCCTTCTGTACCTCCCTGACCTGCTGCTCTGTCATTCATTACAACAGACACTGTATAAATAATCAGAAAATGAGTTTGAACACGTAATTATTACACAGGGTAGCCTCTGTTGTTGTGTCCTCTTTACTTCATAATTGGGTCATTGACGTGATGCAGCCTGATGTCAAGTGGTGTAACCGGTATTTATAGAAATCTGACCATGTACACAGGAAGATGAACCTGGACTCAAATGTGGAATAAATGTAATTTACTTTGGCAAAGCAAGACTTTCAGTGTTTCAATTTCATGTATAAAAGTTTCTTGACAAATTTTATATAATTTGTCACATTATTTAAAAAGCAGTGTTTTAGGATATGTCCTGCTCAGTGTTGCCAAAATGCATTAAATGTAAATATTGAAATCGAGCATTTTTTTTTTTTTTTTTTTTTTTTTTAAGAAGTATATTTTTATCAGTACACTTAAATCCACTGTAGGTGGATCACATATTTAATATTGATCATTCTTTTGTGGTTACACCATTTGACATTTTCAGGTCATTCAGTCTTACTTTTGTTAAAATGGTTCAAATGTCTTTTCAAATGACATAAAACCAACATGAATACAAAATGCACATTTTAACAAATATGATGCTTTTAAAACATTTATTATTTATTATTTATGATTAATTTCCTTATCATGGAGCTGGTTCATCTGTTTCCACGTGCACTCATCAAATGAATTGTTAATGCTCTTGTCATGTAAAACAATATTCCATTATTTTTCCTCTCTGTCTCTGCTGCAGGACATAAATGAGATGGTGCACACGGAGAGGCCAGACTGGCAAAGTGTCATGACGTACGTCACAGCCATCTACAAGTACTTTGAGACCTGACTCTGCCGCCTCCCCCGCCCTGCTCCTGCAGCACAATCAGTGCCACGCCAGCCCTCTTGAGCTCTCAGCAACCTTCAGCACCACAGTCAACTGTTATACCTCACTGACCCCACACCCTCGCCCCACAGCAAACACCCAGTCACGCTGCATGCCAGTTCTCAGTATTACCCAACACTAACGGCAGACCAGAGCCTAACTGGACACAGTTGCTACCCCCTCCTCTCAGTGCAGCAAAGGAGGGGCTTTCTGTAGAGTAAGGGCTCGCCTGTATGTCTGCTGTTACACTAGTAGGTCACTAGGACTCTAGTGACAACATGGTGAACTGTCCAGTGATTTAGATCTGTAGATCATCTTTGCCTTTAGGTCATATCTTGAAGCAGCAGCATGGAGAAAAGAAACCAAGTGTGAGTGCCTTCTGCCCGGCTCCTCCTCGCTCATGCTCCTCCACACTTCACCACTTCCCGGTCTGTTCAAGGAGAATTCTGGCAAATCTTTGCTACTTCACAGGAGGATTTTTCATGTATAATCATGGTGTTTTTCTTTTTTTTTTTTTTTGTCGACGGAGAATATTTTGTAAAAATGACAGGCTCCTGCAGATCAACACACCAAAAGTTAGCAATGCTGGAGTTAGCCTTTTTTGCACCAAGTCTTCCAGACGTCACAGTACGATGCTGATGCCTCTCTTTCAATGGATAAAGTGCCTGTGAGTGTTGATGCAGGGGAGCAGGAGGGGAGGTCTTTCTGTGGGCCAAACCTCCAGAGAGGTGAGAGTGGAAGTGTCTTCTCACTACAGCCTGTGAGGATGAACATGGAGGAGTCGTTGCCAAATACGTTTCGGAGCCTTTCGGTTACTTGTTTTGGTCATCAGGAGACACTGTTGCTGCAGACAGATGCTACATCAGCGTCTCCTCATGAGTGACATTGATTTTCAAGCACAGAGATATGCTACATGCTAAAACAGCCACACACTGATGGTGTTTCACTAATAGATTAATGAAGGTGGACTAATATTCGTTTGATGCGTATGAACGCTAATCTTACAACTGTATCATATGAGTGTTTGCATTTTGTAGGCCTGCAATTTGACATCTTGCAACATAGACTTTGTTAGACACAGCATCAGCACATCACAACCAAAATATAATAGAGTGAGTAGATTAGCTTATTTCCTCATAGTGTGTTTTGATTGACAAGATAAGTTGTGTTTAGATCAGAGAGTCTAAATCTTCATCAGCCTCGGGCTTTAATTAAGAAAACTAGTCTCACACCCAGGGGCCTCATGTTGGGAAGATGTGCTCCAGTTTTTGGAAACCAGGTGAAGGCTCCTGTTTGTAGGTCAATGCAGCATCTCCCTAAAGGTGTGATTCAGTTTATTGGGAAACAGTTGTGTGACTGTGTGACTATGACATTACTTACTTTCAGGCAGAGTTAGAGGAGGTTGATACGACTTTAATGTTTATGAAGCTCGAGGCTGCAGCTTGTTAGCATATCTTAGCATCAAGACAGGAGTCAGGGAGCGACAGACGGCCTGGCTCTTTCCAACAGCAACAAACTCTGGCTGCCAGCACCTCTAAAGCTCACTAATGACCACACTACAATAAAAAGCTAAGTGTAAAAATGATAAGTCGTACAGGGGGTCAGGTGCTGGACTTTGGTTGCTGACAGAGCCAGACGAGCTGTTCCCAGCTCTCGTGCTAAGCTAACGAGCTGCATCAGATTTGACACATAATCACCAATGGTATCCATCTCCTCAGCTAATGTGTGGCTAGAACGCAAATCATCACGTTTCCCATAAAGAAAAAAAAACACACATTTTTTTTGACACATGAAGGACACAAAATGCACAAGTGATGAAAGAATCCACTGTGCCACTGACTCTGTTAATGCCGATGCTGTGGTAGGAAGACATGTAGATTTTTTGAGATTCTTAGTATGACTACGACTATAGAGAAACTTTATAGCACAGCGTCAGTTACATATCTGATTTCAGTCAGCAGCGTCACTGCAGTGCTGCTGGGAGTTTGTCGTACCTCCACATACCAAGCTCACTGAATTTATTTGCATGGTTTCCAATCATTGTAGCGAGGTCACGGCTTTATTTTGTGTGTATATGGATTGATTACACAGCAAGTAGCTGCACTGAGATAAGCTCTTTTTTCTATTCCGCACTAAACTCCTGCCTTAACAGTTCAGCGGAAGCTTCTGTGAGTGAAACTGTGACACTTGATGTTGTGGTTACGTTTGCTCACCACACACGCGCGCGTGTGTGTGTTTCTTGAACAGGGTGCTTCTTGCTTGTGCCTCACGAGGAACACTAGCAGTAGAGTGGTGTCACAGACGACTATGGGAAGTTGTCTGGGTGACTACATACTATTTCAATCAGGAGCAGATGAAGCTGCCAGCAGGTTTCCATAGCAATTCGAAACCATGTTTTGCCAACACCACAATTTGTACATCGGCTTCTGACTTTCAGTGATTTAAAGTCAGCACAAGAGGCTGGGACAGTGTCAGTCTCTTTGTGTACAAGAGAGAGCGTGTGAGTGAGTTATTATTACTCTGCTGATGGATTTTGTGATGCCATAACACTGAGTCTGATGAGCCAACAGGTTTATAGTGTTCAGGTTTGATTCCACCACTGGTTTATGGCTCCTGACAGCAACATCTGAGAGCTGCAGGAAGATTGCGAAGCCTTTCGATCCTGGAAGCAGAATGTGTTTTGATCCCAGGACTTTTTATGAGGCTCCACCATGTGCTGACGTGGAGTGATTGATGAACACTGAGCCGGGCCTACCGCTGCCGCTGCTGAGGGGGGACAGAGACAGAGACAGAGAGACCAGACGGCTGGTGAAAAAAGCTAGGAAGCACATTCCACCTCCACCTGATGGCAGCCACGAGGGACACGTTACATTGTTTGTCCATGCCCTTTAAGTGTACGGCTTTACCACGAAGCAAATGTGAACATGTGCGTTATGACTTTATTGGGTCCACTTCATCATGCTACATTCATTTTTCTTTGTTTACTTGAAAATGCTCTGAGAATTCCACTGAACCTGCTTTAAGTTGTCTGTTTCCATGTTGCCTTGTATTTGTTTTGGGTTTTTTTTAAAATTCATGCTACATTTTGTTTTTGGTGTGAAGTTTTTTGTTTAGTTTTTTTTCCCCAAGAGGAAATCCTGATCACACCACATGCAGTGCAGAAATGTTCCCATGACAAAGTTAAAGCTGAATGAATAAGTGTGTGTATGCTTGTGTGTGTACATGCGTCTGCGTGTGTGTGTGTGTGTGTAAGGGACTAAGCTACAGTATTAAGTGCACACAATGATGGTAATCAGTTGTAAAAAATGCTGTCTGGTTTTATGTTGCTTATTTTTTCTGGCAATAGTTATTAAAGACCATTTGAAGCAGCCATGGTTGTTGTGTCTCACTGTCTCATCTCTACCCACTGACAGTATAAAGACACTTTAAATAAACGATGAATGGTGTGTGACTGGGACCAGGCTGTGCCACTGACTAATAACTGGATATCTGGCCAGACGTGTTGGATAGACTGGACTGTTTGACTCTGGTGTGAAGGGTCAGAGCAGAGACGCCAACTTTAATGTGTGTCATCGACACACTCATCTGAACACAGGGCTGCTCTCAGCGGACCCGCCCCTTCAGAGGAAACAGATGCACATCAGCCCGATGATGAGGGAGGACCGGGTGTGTGTGTCTGTGTGTTAGTGTGTGTGTGAGAGAGAAAGTGAGAGAGGGAGAGAGAGAGAGAGAGAGGTCTCGTGTGTGTAAAGTCCATCACTAAAGATGCGGCTTCATTTCTTCCAGATGGAGCCGGAGCCACTGATGAAACGTTGAGGAGCGCGTTGTTTAAATCATCTATGTCATCGGTGAAGTAGTTTCAGTGGGAAGTGAAAACTTAATTTTAGGCTGCGCGCGCTGTAGCAGTGTCCGTTTGTCTGATTTCACAAGTCCATCAGTCTCATGTGTCACAGTCCACATCCGGACATCAAGGAAAACGGTAAGTCATATTCTCACTAAGCTATAGTTTGATACCGGTGAAACTGTTCCACTGTTGGTCTTTAAACGTCTCATCAACGTGTTCACGCCTGATGTTAAACGGAGCCTTCTGTGTCTAACATAGAGAGAGAGATTCACGTTCAGTGAAGTGTGTTCAGCTCGGCAGCAGCGGACAGCGTGTGGCTGCAGTGTGAAGGGGTGAATGGTTAAAGCTGGGTGTTTGTTTTCTCCACCTGTGAGAGCAGAAGACACAGCTCTCCTGCAGATAGATGCTAACGTGTGACAATGTAAACCCCGTGTGAGCGCACTGTCCAGCATCAGGCTTTCAGGAGGGTGAAGGCAAAAGGTTGCTGCTGTGCCTCTAACACTCTCCTAAAAATGAAAGTGGAGATTTTATTTAAAAAAAAAAAAAACTGACCCATGTATATTTGCAACAGATCAATAGACCACATCTTCAGATCTGGAGGATGGATTTTTAGAAAATCCCCCCCATTAGGAAAAGTCACAGAAAGTACCAGAAGAGGCTCCACTGATGGAACAAAGAGAGAAACACTGACAAAGTGTGGAAACGTTTTAGTCACAGCACAGCACAGTGTTGCAGCATTACATTCATATAGGTCTACATCAGGGTCTGACGCAGCTGCTGCGTCCACACAGTCACAGGTCTGAGTGGACCCATGAAGACAGAGTCAAGTGGATCAGGTCCCACAGCTCTGCTCTCATTGACTAAGTTACATTCAGCGTGTGGGGGCGTCTCCCGGGGTGCTTTCAGACAGACCCAGTTCTGGTTCAGGCTCTGGCTCCGTTCTGGACTCTCAGAATGTTGGCGCTTTCTGGTGAACCAGCCCGCGTTCACACCAGTTGAAGTGGAACCTAAGTGGGCGTGCGTTACTCTGCATGACTCAGGTGCAAGTAAACAACAGCGGCAATATTTTTGCTTTTTTTTTTCTGTCTCTGTAATCCTCCTTCAGATTTTTAAGTTTATGAGTCATGTGCTCTGGTGGTGGAGTGGACCCAGCCTTGACCCTCTTTTACTCAAGTTGAAAGATAAGAATTACTTTACTTTATAAGCCCCAAGGGGAAATTTATATAACTTGTTCATTATTGTACAGTTTTCTAACTTTTCTTGAAATTCTGTCGACGCACAAATTGCCACCAAACATTTAGGCTAATTTCCTCAGCAGACCACAACAAGCTCTTTTTCTGCAGGTTGTCAGCACGGATGTATTATATGAACTTCTGATATCTTATAATAGATCCATGGTTGTCAGTCACTGCCTTCACCTCCTTCCTGTTCATCTTCACAGCTTAGAGTACAACATGCCCACTGATGATGTCATGGTTCTCAGGAAAGAACCAACTCTTTCTTGGTTCCCTTGAGAACCAACTTTTCAGGTTCTGAACCTGTTATTGATTCGGTTTGAACGTGCCGGCCGGTTTAAAACTGGCTTCGGGAACCGGAACCATCAGGGAGCCCTGCCAGTGTGAAAGCCCTATCAGAGGCTCTGCAGGGGCTGCTGGTGCTGAGGGACTGGTCCTTGTCAGCACATCTTCCCCTGCTACATCACCATCTATTCACTGTGCCAGCAGCCATGTTGTCACTTTGATCGTACATTAGCAGTGTACAGTGCTGGTGTGTGTTATCATGGGGCTGCAGGTTTGATGTTTGTTCCTCCTGCGTTTCCTCTGTGTGGCCAACACAGTGGCTAGATGTCTTGGCAGAGGTGCAGACAAGTCCCCCCACATTTAAACAGACTTGTAATAAACTTGAATGAACACATTAATCACACAAAATATTTGAATCAAGTATGTGAAATTAAAAATACCTGAAGTTGTGAATGCGAAGCAGATCGTGTCCTTAAAAATACCTCACATGCCCTTGTTTGACTATTAGTCCCTGGAGCTTCTCTGATGTGTTTCATAATTCCGTCTCTGGATAGCTTGTTATTGCAGGATGCAATGCGAGCATGGGAGAATCACTGCCGTAGTTTTTCAGAGATTCATTATTTCCTCTGCTGTCCTGTGGGATTTTTTGTTTTTGACTCACCGCTATTGCATAAAACATCATCACACGCAGCAGTATAACACCAAACTGCACTGACATCAAGGCAAATAAATACCCGGGGCTCACAGGAAAGAGACCAACATAAACTTTATTTGTAATTCAAATAGAATGAACAACAACAACAAAAAACTTCCTGATAGTGATCATCCTCGAAATAACAAGTCTTTGGTATTAATAAAAAGGTCTCCTCTGACCCAAAGGGAAAAGCCTGACTGAGAGAGCAAAGACCTCTGTGTTCCAGCACAGCTGTTATCTCCTGAAACTCTGCGTAACCTCCAGAAACTTTCCCTCAGAGGGAAATCAGCAACATTTCTGTTTGTTAGGCCTTTTATGGCTGATATCAGGGAATCAAATTACAGTGTAAAGACCAGCAGCCATTTTTGTGACTTCTAAGAATTTACCACTGAGCTGTAAAAAGTTCTTCACTGTCACTGAACACATTTAGAAGCCACCGAGCAATCACCAGCCTCACACAGTGAGTTAATCTACAGGTACTTCAGATTAAACACACTCCCTCAGATGACACACTGTTCATCATGGCCATGATGATATTGTACACTCATTTCAAAACATGCCTCAGGAGGTGCAGGCTCCTCTGTCACAGGATGGCAGACATCTTGAGTTGCATTAAAACAAGCTTTTATTCTTTAACTTGTGACAACTGATAGAAGTCAGTGACACCTGCTAAGATGATTGGACAAAACCTTACTGGCAAACCTCTTCTAATTTACCGCTCCATCAGATATGGAGCAGCATCAGCATTGATTTGGAGCCCATGTTTCTGACCACATGGCTAATGGAGGTCCTCCTCAGGCTGAGGCTCTTTATCTGCTGGCTGCTCTTCAGCTAATCACTAATGGGTGGGTAGAAATGAACCAGTCCTGAGTGAGGACTGAGGTCTGATGTGGTCGTCTGAGGACTGAGGTACAGCAGGACCTGTACACTGCAGTGTAGACTGAGGAGAAGGGAATGTGCAGCTTTACAGGGATCTGATTGGCCTTGAGATGTTGTGAAAGTCAGCACAAGGTTGCCATACCTACACCTATAAGTAACATATATGTTCTCACACCACTGTCTGGCACTGAGAACTGATCCAATGACATTGTGTGAGCTCCACTACTATCCTTGTGTGGAGGTGAAGTGATTGCTATCATTGTGTGGCTCAGGTTAAAACTCCCTGTAAAACATGAGCTGATACTTGAATGTCATAGAATATATATTATATTATATTATATTATATATTTGATCATCAACCATTTAAAAAAACAGTCAGTTCCTCTTGTTTAAGAACATTCAAGAGGACAAGAATTGATTCCTGAGAAAACTTCCTGTTCAACTATAAAGCTCGTCAGTAATTATGAAGCATACTTGTTGGTAGCTCATACTGTATTTGAGGCATTTACAATGCTAGGATCAGTATGAGAACAGGACCTGCTTGATGACATGTTTACAGAGGAAACTTCTCAGTTGTGCTCAGAGTTGAATCACAACAATACACTGTCAAATATGAGGCCAGGAAACAGACTGTGTGTGTGTGTGTGTGTGTGTGTGTGTGTGTCTGAATAGATGACTTCCCTCACACGTAGTCATCCTCTGTGAGTGAGTGTACTTTACAGCTTAACCTATCTCTCTGTCTATGGTGTTGACACGTCTGTGTGTGTGTGTGTGTGTGTCCACAGACTACAGATGAAAATGAGCTTTTAGTTCTGGTAACTATGGTAAGTATCTGATGCAAGTCTATTTCTGTTGAAATTCACTTCCTTCATTTACATTTCCTCTTTTCATTTCTACACCTCTTGTATCTTTAGTGTCATAACATCCCAGTGATGTGCGTTGCTGGCATCATCTCAGCCTCTTGAGGAGTTCATGGGAAAAAAACTCTGAGGGGCAGGACCTAAGAAGAGCGGACAGCAGAGCATCTTTTTCACCAGGACAGGATGGAGGCGACTGTGTGGACCTGGGAGGAATGATAGATTGTTCTGCAGCTGAAACCTCTTCATCAGCTGTTTAGGCTGAGCAGGTGTGGAGGAGCTGCTGCTACCGCTGCTGCTGCTGCTGCCTGGACACTGTGGATGTTTGTGGAGGTGTTGGAGGTGAGGAGGCTGAGCTCAGCGGCTGCCAGGCTGCAGCTATGGTCGTTGAGGCGAGGTTTCCTCCCTCCTCATCAGTGACCTCACCATTTGTCTCACCATGCCGGACGACCCCGCCGCCTCCGTCCTCTACATCGTCCTGGAGCTGCTGATTGCCGTGTTCTCCGTACTGGGCAATGTGCTGGTGTGCTGGGCCGTGTGCCTCAACAGCAACCTGCAGAGCATCACCAACTTCTTTGTGGTGTCGCTGGCGGTGGCGGATATCGCCGTGGGCGTCCTGGCCATTCCCTTCGCCATCGTCATCAGCACCGGCTTCTGCTCCAACTTCTATGGCTGCCTGTTCATCGCCTGCTTCGTCCTGGTCCTCACACAGAGCTCCATCTTCAGCCTGCTGGCCATTGCTATAGACCGATACATTGCAATCAAGATACCACTCAGGTCAGTGACCTCCAGGACACCACTCTGAGATTGTGTTATCAGTTAGAGACAGAGGAGCTTTACTCCCTCGTTCTTTTATAAGGATTTACAAGTGGAAACATGTCTTCTGTCTATAAATCTTTAAAAAACCACAGCTTCCTCACATGAGTCAGGATATTTTGGGTTGCCAGGTTGTGAAAAATCACACAAATATCTATTCATATAAATACAAAAACAGAACCATCTTCTTTTCTTTCTATTATCAGCTGATCTGCAGATCTAACATTAAATAGCTCATTTAAAGGGTTATTAATAAGTAAGAAACTCATGATCATGTTACAAACATTTATAACTACATTATGATCAAAGGGGGAAACTACCAAAGGGATTATTTGCAACCTGGAAGCTGTTATATTAAGTGGTAAATTATTCATTAAATCTTAGTAAGACTTCAAGTTACAACTTAAGAAACTTCTGAGACTTATGGAAACCTAATGAAGGATGCTGTGTTAGAACATTGTGATGTTCTTCTGGGAAACGAAACAGGGATTTGCCATAACTTGTTTTTTTCTGTCTTTTCTCAGTTTAATCTCTTACTTAGTCTCATGTAGCAAACGTCTCACAATAAAACTTCATATATCATTCCTGTCTATCAGTGATGACGTGACATTTGAACTAGAAAGTCTTGGCTGGAGAAGTGTGTCCAGAAATGGCGTCTCCCGCGAGGCCACGTCCCCTCAGAGCAATCAGAGGAATATTGTTCTAATTGCTTATACAGACTGTGTAACCCTCGTCCAGGCCTCTGTGTAGTCTTATTTTATGACTTTGCTTTAAAAACACACCACTCGTCAGATTGTTTATGTTGAAAGTCAGATTTCATTTAGCATTCAGATTTTTTTTTTTTTTTTTTTTTTTAAGTATATTTTGGGCATTTTTGCCTTTATTGGATAGCACAGTGAGGGGGGATGACATGCAGTAAAGGGCGCCCGATGCGGGATTCAAACCAGGGCCGACTGCAGCAAGAACTGTAGCCTCTGCATATGGGGCACCCGGTGGCGCAGTGGGTTAAGCTGGCGCCCCAGGATTCAGAAGTTTTGAAGGATGGTTTGTGTGCAGCCATTAAAGCTGTCTCCTCCTCACAGGCCCAACAGAAGCAGGATGCTACAGCTCAGGCTGTGACCTCATCGTACAAACTATTCACCCTCAGATCCACATCAAGCTCAACCTTCCTGTTTTCACACACTCTCCTCCTCCTTCTGCAGATACGTGAGGGTTCGTCTGTGTTGTTTTTTGCATCACTGATGGGGGGATTGTTTTCGCAGCGTTGACCTTTGCACTTTAACATCTTGAGAATGTGATGGAAACGAGCCAAATATCTCAGCTGCTCTCCCACACTTTGCTACAGGCAGACTCAAAATAGACCTTTCCTTTGAGGAGTCCTCAAAGACCCTTCATTTATCTTTCTCTCTTTCAGTTCCAGGATGAGAAGTGCCTCCGTGGAGTAATCCAATTATCTGAGCCAATTATAAGTCAGGGGCAGATTCATGTTCTGAATAAAAGACACAGTAGAGTTCTGTATCTCATGTGATATCATGTTATTAGTGGTTTAAGCTGACAGACACAGCTGACACTCTGATGATCTCCCTCCCTCCAGGTACAACAGTTTGGTGACAGGCCAGCGAGCTCGAGGCATCATCGCCATCTGCTGGATTTTATCCATCATCATCGGACTGACCCCTATGATGGGCTGGCACAAGCAGCCTGGGAGCAGCATCAGCAATGGCACCTGCGCACCAGGCCTGATGAAGTGCCTGTTTGAGGAGGTGGTGGTCATGGAGTACATGGTCTACTTCAACTTTTTTGCCTGTGTGCTGATTCCTCTGCTGCTGATGCTGGCCATCTACCTGTGCATCTTCATGGCAGCCCGTCACCAGCTCAAGCTCATCGAGGTGAAAGCGGTTCATGGGGAGAAGTCGCGCTCCACGCTGCAGAAGGAGGTCCAGGCTGCCAAGTCCCTGGCCATCATTGTGGGGCTGTTTGCAGTCTGCTGGCTGCCCTTGCACATCATCAACTGCTTCACCCTCTTCTGTCCTCAGTGTCCTCGCCCTCCAGTCTGGATCATGTATGTGGCCATTATCCTCTCTCATGCCAACTCTGTAATTAACCCCTTCATTTACGCCTACCGAATCCGGGAGTTCAGACAAACGTTTCGGAAGATTATCCGGCGCCATATCATGGGCCGGCATGAGCTGCTGGAGAGCAGCAGCAGTTACCGCAACTCCACCCACAACAGCATCACAGACTCCATCAGACTCAAGGCAAATGGCCTCAGCTTTCAATTTTTCAGCGAGCACAGCAGCAGCAGCAGCTGTGAGAGCTCCTACCACTGCCCCACTCACATGTCTCATGTAGGAGGAGGTCTGGTGGCCGTATCCCACGCCCCTCTGTCAGTCATCATCTCCCACTGTCCTAAGACGGAGCTGTGTCCTTTGCAAACTCTCAGACAAACTCAGATCCCAGGGCGTCCTCATCTGCAGCTTGTGGAGCAGCAGCATGACTGCAGCAGGCCAGTGGTCACGGAGGACAAACAGAACCTCGGCCCGGCCCAGGTCACACCGCTGTTTGACAAGCAGGACAGGAGGAGCTTCTGTAGTGAGGCGTCCTGACGCAGGAAGGTCAATGTCAGCTCAGCTGCATCAGTCATAGGGTTTGGATAAATCCTCACCTGCAATGGAAATGAGAGCACCCTGGACAGCCAGTGTCAGTGAGAGAACTTGAATGTCCTCACCACAGAAAACTCTCTCCACAGTTTAGGCACAGTGACTAAAATTTAAACCAAGAGTCTAAAAGACAAAACAGGATGTGCTACTTGTGGTTTGAAACTGAAACACTGGCTGGTCTATTTTGAAGGTGTAGGAACTTCACACATCAGAGGCAGCTTCTAATATCAGTAAAAAACATCACTTTCTCTCAGCCAATATAGAGAATTGAAACTTTTTAATTGACAAATCCTCCATCGTGTGAGTGTCACATGTCATTAAATTATTGATACTGTGTTATTTCAGGGATGTAGATATGAACACTGATGGATTTCACCATAAACTACCACTGAAGCACGAGCAGATGATTTCTTGCACAGTTCACTTCCACCAGTTCTAGCTTCATCCTGCCCTGACACCCTGAAGGACACACACGCAGCAACGTGTGAGGATTTTTTTTACTTTCAGCCGCCTCCTCCTCATGTCTCACATCATTTTAACATTTTGGCTGCAATTTATGTACAATACCAAAGAAATGAATGGGTGCAGCTGATTGGACTAAAAAACAGTGACCTCACAGGGACGGATCAGTTCATGTTTGTGTCGGTACCAATGTGAAGTGTCACATTTTTAAAAGCATAAACCTCAGAGTTGGTGATGTGATGCTGAAATGTAACCGTGTGCTTTTGTTTGGTCAGTGTGACAATGTGACTTGATTGTTGTGCTTATTTAAGTTAAATTCATGATGACCTCTGACAGTTTGGTGATGAATCATTTGTAAATGAACACATGTTAGACTTCAGTCAAACTCGTGGAAGAATTTTCTGTCTGTTATTATTATCCTCAGTGCAGTGCAGCTCCTACCTGCTGTGTTGTCACAAGGACGCTGGCACAAAGTCCTGTCTTGAAATAAACTGTTTTAAACGTGTTTATAGTGCTCTCACTGTATTTGCAGTCAGCAGTGTACATACATTGTTCCCAGTCATTATTCAGTAGCTGTAGGAGCGGTTGCAGGCTTCCCACCGGCTTGTCACCAGACAGGCTCATGTCCCACATCAGATCTGTGAGTCCACAGAGGTAAACCACAGATCTGGTTTGCTCATTCTGGGAAATGGTTAGTTAAGCAGTCGAACTATCTTTGAAGTTCTTTATTTTCCCAGCTTTCACTGCAGTTCCCTTGTGACTTCAGGTTACAGGGCTCAGAGCCTACGTCTTTTTGAAAGTTTCCCCTGGGGTCTTTAATGCTTTTTTAAAGATTCACCACAGAGACCTCCTGAGTCCTCATGCTCTGCTGTGTCTTATCCCATCAGCTGGCTCTTGTCAAGGGTTTATTCAAGATTGCGTGGTATCACATCAGGAGTGAGGGAACTCAGCTGTCCCTGTTCTATAAATGCTTCTTATCTGTTATTAGTCATTTTATTTAAAGCTATAATGAATATTTTTATATATGGAGGACATTTGTGGAAATTTAATAATATGTTTATATCTTTATTTAATATGGAGCTGCAGCTAACAACAGCTTAGCATACCTAACAGAAGAGTTTGTTCCTGCAGACTGAACAGTAAGTGGACCGCCTCCCTCTGCTCCAGGATTAAAACTCTGTGTCACAGGTGTCTCAGCAGAGCAGAGTCAGGTCAGCCCATTCAGCGTATTAGTTCCAAGCTGTGGTGGGCAACAATAAAAGCTTTTTTTATTCAGTCTTGACATCACAGTCCAACAAGTATAGCTATAAAGTCCAGAGTGCCGGTCTGTCTGTGTGTGGAGGCTCCATGGATACAAACAACAGCAGCCCCTTGTCCCTCATTTAACAGTCCTCCGCTTTGAAAAGGAGGAGAAGAAGGAGGATGCTGAAGTGTGTGTGTGTGTTTTTACCATCTCGACATTATGCAGGCCAGTACATACAGCCTCTCCCTCAAAGCTGAGCCTTTTGTGACATAACACTGATTTAACAGTCTCTATTGTTGCGCTCTGTGTCCAGTCCCAGCTCTTTCCTCCCTGGGCTCAGATGCTGTAAACTCCTGGTAGAAGCAGCAGCAGCAGAGGAGGCAGGAGGAGCACACAATGTTTGTCACTGTTCTGTTTGGAGGTTAGTATTCTTGCTGTCTTCTCACCAGTGTGGCTGCTGATGTACAGTAGGGTCGGGCCTGAAAGTTTGATTGTTTCAATACATGTTATCTGTTGGTAAGTAGATGCTTTGCTTTAGCAGCATTCAGTTGTTCAGTTGTTCAGTTGTAACCTGGTAATTTTTGCGAGAGTAGATGTCTGAGCACAGGGAGCGTGGACGCTTGTATCATGACATAATGAACATGCTTGTTTTACTGTGAAACATCTGTGACATGTTAAATGTCTCCACAGACAGCAGGATGGAAATGTTCAATCTCAACTGTAAGCTGATAAACTTCCTTCATCATTTAAAGGAGAGGTGCGGTCTGGACTCTAGAGGTGAAATGTGTAGCAGGTTGCAGCCCTCACTTTTCGAGTGCTTTGCCCACATGAATTCTGTCTCTCAGTTTGAAGTTTCCTGGAGCTAAATCAGTACAGACAAAGTCTGAATCAGAATCAGCTTTAATGGCCAAGTGTGTGCACACATACAAGGAATTTGACTCTGGTTTTGCACGACTCTTTGTGCTTACATATGAAAAGACATACATAACGAGGCCAGCAACAACTGAACAATAAGTTAAAGAATACAAAAATAGTTAAATAAAGTTGTCAGTGGTCAGACTGTACTGTACAATAGCATGTAGTGCAAATAGACAATGAGGTAGTGCCATGAAAAATTATAATCAGTAAAAATCAATAATCAGGCGTCAAAGCTGGTCTAATCTAGCAGTGGTCATGTTACATAAAGTACTGTAAATGAAAGAGGGTTTCATTAGGTTCACATTTACAGGAGAGATTACTCAACATTTGAGTTTTGTTAATATTCCCATTACTACATAAAGCACAATAATCAATATGGTGTGAGAGCACTCCCCTGTTCACTTGAATGGGAGAGTGGTCTCTGACCTTTGAACCCTGCTGTGTATAGACATATAGGTGAATCTTTAACTCTCTCTTTCTCCCTCTCTCTCTGTATATCTTTACTAGGTGTGCGTCATAAGGTTTAAACCACTTTAGTCTCATACAAATAAATGACAGGGACACCTGTTAATGTGATTCAATACAATCCTCCAAAATGACCAATAGAGTGAATCAACACCTTTAAACCAGTTTCAGTAATAACCAAACATTATCATTTTCATTAAGTATTGATGAGTTACTAATTGATTTGCAGGAATATGAAATGAAACCATTAACTGGGCTGGAGGCTTTCTCACAGTGATCAATAGAGTGTAATGGATAACGCATCTAAAGCACCAACTCCCATGTCGATGTCCTCAACTGACCAACAACCCATACACTCACACAGCCTTTTGTGATTGATTATGTAATGACAAATAAAAACCATAGGCCTCTCTGTGTAGAGTGTGTGGACCTGATGGACAGCAGTGGTTCACTGATGAACCTGGAGACAAAGCAACACAGTGTGGCTCCAGCCAGCAGCGTGCTGGTGGAGAGACAACGCTACGTCCTGCTACGAGTCTGCAGTGAGTCTGTCTGCTCCATTCATCAACACAACTTTTCATACACAAATGTCCAGATGGATATTGACACTATGACTGACACAATAACTGCTGTCTGTCTGTCTGTTGCATTATACATTTGGAAAGAGGCTGTAACAGTGTGATTCTTCAGTATGTGAGCTGTAAATGAATATATATACTGTACATCAGAACATTATGTTTAGATGGTAGGTTTAACTTTCCCACTTGATTTTCTGCTCATGACAATATTTATTGGAAATGTCTGATAAACTCTCAGCTCTCATCTCTGTTTTATTACATATTAAAGTTCATGATTTTACCTCCCCTCAGGAGATGATGACACTGGGGCTCGGAAATACGTATCTCTGTTGAACAACTGCAGCCAGAGTCACCCTGAGTTTACAGGTAAATGCAACCAGACAGCAGAGAGACACATCATGACATGAACAGATATGAAACGGCTCCCTGAGGCCTCCTGCTGCTCAAACACATCTCTACACTTAAAAAGGTCCTCGCATATAAAAGTTTCATTACAAGTGATGTTAACTGGTTTGTTTATCCTCCTGATACAGAGCTGTTGAGGAAACTGTCAAACCCAAACAAAGAGCGAGACAGACAGAGCAGAGGAGGATGGATACAGAAGAACAATCCTGCCAACCAAAGCAGGAGAAAAAAACATCTCAGCAAATAACAGGAGCTGCCACATAGATCCTGAGTCAGACAGGATTTAAAGCCTGATGCATTGATACTTACATATAGGGTATAGATATATACTGTGTTTACAGAGGCAGGAATTCAGAAGATGTGTTTTATATTTTCTTCCATAAAACTTCTGTTGTATATGCACAGTACATACATACATACAGGCCAGGTGTTTTAGATAGATGATTTAAAGTCAATTAAAAAAATATACAAAGGTGTGATACAAGGCTGCATTTAATAACATACTTTTCATTTGTCTTTGTGGTTTTGTCTTTTGTCACACTCTGCATCCAGAGATTTGTCTCTTAATTTGCTCACAGTTCTTACAGTAGGTCAAACTACTGAGCTGTGGGTATGTTTAAAAAACATAAAATGCATTTTCTCTATTTTCTATATACATCACCACAGTATTCAGTCAGCAGAGAGGGAGGAGTGAAGGAGTAGAAGGTTCTCTAGTTCTGACAGGTTGACATCTGTATACAAATCTAAATATGAAAACTAACAGTATGTTCAAAAGGTGATGTGTGTGTGTGAGCATGTGCATACGTGCACACATTTTCTCAGTGTGATAGTCTTGCTTGTCAGTCAACAGTGTGTACAATAGATGTGTCCATGCTTGTGTGTGTTCTGTTGACCTCATGGCAGAAACGCAACATCTTCCATGACTTGCTGGCCGTCTGCAGACATGTACTTAAATGTGGAGAGACTGACAATCAGCTGTGGAGCAGACGTCACTGCTCCAGACTTGTACTTGGAGATGATCCCCTATGAATCTGAAATACAAGAGGACACATTACATATCCTAAGCCTTATTGATTTTTACTTGGCTGAACCAGTCACTTTGACACCTCATCATGCTCTCTACCTTTTCTTCCTCCTCCAGTAACATATCTAGAACATGTTTTCTTCTGACCCTGTTCGACCAACCAGTATGCAGCGACATATTGTTTTACAGTTCTGTGAGTAGTTGCATTCTCCTACCAGAAAGACAGAGGCATTCTGTTGTTTGCGTCCTCTCAGCAGTCCTACAGCGACTCCACCACGTCCTCTGCTGGCCTCTGGTTCACACTGCCTACCCTCTTCTTAGGGAGAAGTTTGGCTCCAACAGAAGTTCTTCACTTAAACTGTGCACTGCTGCTTTCTTTGTCAGCTCTCTGCTGCCGCTGGTTCTCTCTGATGATCCAGAACACATCTCTCTGAGCTTGACCCTTCACAAAGTCTGTGTCAGGCTGAAAGCAACTTCCTCTTACCACAAGCCTGGTTTTTATGGATGAACAGGAAACAGATGCAGCAGGTTTTTGCCATTACTTATCCTTACTGTCCCACATTTACTTACACTTATGAAAAACAACACCATATATGGTATAAACAGGAACATCAATTTGCAGCACAGCTCTCAATTTCTGACCGTTGAACTGAAACTGCTGATCATTGTATTTTTCCCAAGTGGCAGCCTGTGAGGCCTAAAGATGAAGCCAACTGCAGTTTTTTTTAATTGGTCAGTTGAGGCTGCCTCCAAAGGACTGTTATTGGAGGCAGGAATACTCCAGCAGACAAGCTCCAACACAGTCAGCTCCAACACAGTCAGCAGCAGCAGCCATGAAACATCTGTGATCTTGCTAAAACCCCTTCAGTTTCTACAATGTGCAAACATGTTTATCTTCAGTTTGACTTCCACTTCTTCACTTGTTTCATTCTCTGCAAAGCCTGGTAGCCTGCAAATAAACATCCATAAGCCCACTTTGAGATAGTAGGATCATGATCATAAATTTCTCTTCCATATCAAAGTAATCCAGCAACAGCTGTCGGTCCCTCCACAAACAGGAATTTTACAGTGTCAGTTTTATTTGGAGACAAGACCTCACACTTTGAAAACCCATTAAATAATTAGGATACATAAACAAAGATGTTGAGAAGACAAAGTAACATGCAATACACACACACACACAGTCTGGACTAGTGGACTAGTGTCAAGTACAACACAGTTCATTCAGTTCAGCACAGTGCATTCTGAGTTAGGCTGTAATCTTGTGCTTTTCCCTTTTCAACAAACCACTAAATCTCCCATGAAGACAAAGTGACAACAGATTTATTTTCTCATAGTATGAACAAAGACAAACTGATAATGACATGAGTATTCAGACGCTTTGCTTTGACCCTTTAACTGACTACACCCTGTGGTTAGTTCACTGTCAGCTGGGACACTGGGACGCTGGGACGCCTGGTCCAGCTGCTCTGCAACAGCCACACGACAGGTTGACTAAACACACCGTTTAAAACACTCAGCATTTGAGTAGCACTGTCCACTGCACGTGGCACCCAAGCCACGCCCACCTTCCATAGAGTATATAACATCATTGGCTTTTAATATTTGACACCTACAGAAATCTTGTTTTTTAAAATCACTCGCAGTGACGTCGTGTGAAACCTGCCTGAAGTCTACTCACGGTGAATCCAGCGTTTTAATGACAGACTTCCGCAAACAGCAGCTTTGGTTTCCAAAAGTCTGAAGTGCGTCACGGGAGCTGAAAGCACCGTGGCTTATATAAGGAGCGGAGCAGAGAGGGGGCTGTGCTGCTGCTGCCGCTGCTGAGAGCCTGTGAACCCCGGGGAACACCGCAGAGATGTCGGCGTGTGAGTTCGAGTCTGTGGAGAAGAGTCTGGAGGCTCACCTGCCGGAGCCCGAGCTCTCCGAGGTCAGACGCATCTTATACGGAAAGGAGACCAAGTGAGTATCTGGTGATTGTGGTGCACCAGACTTGAGGAGGTTATTACTGTTTTTTATATCACTTTTACTGCTCAGTTTGTCCTGGGTAAATTATTATTCTGTTGAGTGGACTTTGGTCAGTTGTCAGAGCTGAACTGTACAACACACACAACCTTTCACCTGGTCACAGCCTCAGTACAAGTCCAAAACTTCATACATGTACTTGGTATGTTCAGACTGGCCTGTGCACACTCAGTTATTAATGTGCTTCTCAACATTTAACAAAGCATCTGCACAGTATTGTCTTGATCAATCAATTACACTTTGTAAATAACATATCATTAAATATTGAAAAGGCCTGTTTGCTGATTGTTCACCCAACAGCACAAATCCAAGAGATACTCAGTTCACTGACTACTGAGGCAAAAATCTGAGCTGGCTGATTATCAACAGCTGCAGCAGTTTTCTGACCAACGAGTCAAAGGTTTTTCTTACTTCTCTAAAGTCAGACACACAAGAACACTTCAACACAGAGCTTTGTTATTACTAGAAACCTGGTGTTACCCCCTCATCCATCTCCTCTGTTAACAGGAAGTTGGACCTCCCGGCATGCGCTGTGGAAGCTGCCTCTGAGCGGGACTTTGAGCTGAAGGGGTACAGGTTTGAAGCCACGCAGGAACAGCTGAGGCCGCCCAGGAGGATCCGGGTGGGACTCATTCAGCACCATGTTGTCCTGCCAACTGACGCCCCCATCCTGGACCAGGTGGGTCAGAGACAGGCATGATGTGGCAAGTTGTTTGATAGAACAGATTTCTTGATGTTTATATCCTCTGCATGTACCCACCACAGATCAACGCCATGCACAGCCGGATAGGTGAGATGGTGGAGGTAGCAGCCATGTGTGGTGTCAACATCATCTGCTTCCAGGAGACCTGGAGTGAGTGTCTTTATCAGTCAGTTACAGCAGTGAAAGAATATTATAAATCAAATGATCCCATTTAAAAAAAAGCCTGACAGACATTTTCTGTGTCACAGCCATGCCCTTTGCTTTCTGCACCCGAGAAAAAGAGCCATGGACAGAGTTTGCAGAGTCTGCTGAGGAAGGAAACACCACACGCTTCTGCCAAGAGGTGAGACTGCCATGATTGCCACAGCACCACAGATATGATTCACTGCAGAACACATGTCTTACAAACACTGTGATTCTGTCATTAGCTGGCCAAGAAATACAACATGGTAGTTGTTTCACCCATTCTGGAGCGGGAGCAGCTGCACGACACTCTGTGGAACACGGCAGTGGTGATCTCCAACTCTGGAAATGTGCTGGGGAAGAGCAGGAAGAACCATATTCCCAGGGTTGGAGACTTCAATGAGGTGAGTGGGTGATCTCGGTTGTCAGTCTCTATGATGCACAGAATTAGACTAAAACTGCTCAGTTCACTGTGTTTTCTTGACTCTCAGTCGACATATTACATGGAGGGTGACACCGGCCACACAGTGTTCCAGACACAGTTTGGGAAGATAGCTGTGAATATCTGCTACGGGCGCCATCACCCTCTCAACTGGTTCATGTACAGTATGAATGGAGCTGAGATCATCTTCAACCCCTCAGCTACTGTTGGAGCCCTCAGGTAAGGGACACACAGAGTAATGGATATATTACCCTGGACACGACAACAATATTAACCTCACATTTCCACCTGTGCACAGAGCACAACATTCACATGCTGCTACATTCTCGTCTCTATAAATATAAAGCAAATAAGTGAATATCCACTCTGTATGGTTGACTTCAGGGACCTTGCTGAAGTGGGGTCTTCATCCTTCTTTGTGACACTTAATGTGGTTTATGTACATTTAGATGAATCAAATTACCCAGAGAACCTGCAGCAGGGGTCCACGGGGGAAATGTTATCATCACCTATTGTTGTTACATATTAAATTTGTTCTGTCATATTATTATTGTTAGTGATATTATTAGTATATACAGCAACAACTAAATTATTTCTCCTTTGCAGTGAGCCCATGTGGCCAATAGAGGCCAGGAATGCTGCTATAGCTAACCACTGTTTCACTTGTGCAATCAACCGTGTTGGGACGGTAAGTCAACCATAGTCTGTATGTAATCATACAGACAGATCCTAATGTGGCTCTGATTCATTCACAGCATGGGAAATTGTGGAAAAATGTCTTTGTATTCTTGTGCTTCATTCAGGAGAATTTCAAAAGTGAGTTCACATCTGGTGATGGAAAAAAAGGTGAGAGATTTATTTCCTGAAATCCAGAAAGATGTTTTTGTTTCAATTAAATGAGGCTGTGGTCAAAGAAGTCAGTGGTGTAATTTAAATCATTCAGTGATACCTAACCCATGTCAGATGTTTTGTGCAGTGCATGTAATAAAAGGTCAAATAAATTAAAAATAAAAGTAAAAAATCAGAAATAAATCAATAAATGAGTGATTTTTAATGTAACAAATACATTCTCCTGAGAACAGTCTGGTTTCTTTGACCTAAATACATACTGAGATGTTTCACAGTTTATTTTTGGTTGAAAATCCTGACTATCACTCCAGCCTTAGTAAACTTTGTTTCCATTTCATCAGTTGTTTTCCACTTGGCTCAGTCAGTCATGGCCCATGTTCAGTGACCGTGAGCTGTCTGAGAAACAGTTACAGGCTTCTGTCCTGACTTTTGCAGCTCACCACGACTTTGGACACTTCTATGGATCCAGTTATGTGGCTGCTCCTGACGGCAGCCGGACCCCGGGCCTCTCCAGGATCCGTGATGGACTCCTGGTGGTAGAAATGGATCTCAACCTGAACAGACAGATCAGTGACAAGTGGAGTTTCAAGGTAAATTCAGAAAATTCTCACATTTGAAAAACTGCTGTGCAGGTTTACATAAAAATTACTCATTCGTCACTCAATAATTTCAGCTAGAATTAGATATGTAGTTGAGACATTTGATCTGTAAGCTCTTCATGTTTTGCTTTTATATAAGCTCTATTATACAGTAATTATATCTGGGCAGGTGGAGTAAAATGTATCATGTCAAGAAATGCAGGAAGTAAAAAAAAGTACACAGGGAGATGAGAAGATAAAACCCCAGTAAAGCACATATACAGTACCTCAGAGTTCAGCGTTGTGTACAGTAGAGCAGTCAACACAGTTATTTACTCTCGTCTGAACCACCGCTAACTGAGCCACATATTGATGAATTGAGGACGCACTCAAGACTAGATGGAGACGTTCGGCTGTGATGACTGTGCTTTACTTTGCAGATGACTGGTAGGTACGCTGAGTATGCAGGGGAACTTACCAAGGCTGTTCGCCCTGACTTTAAACCCAACATAGTGAAGGAGTAGAGGACAGAGGACAAGCCACACATTTACTCACACACTCTTAATTCAGATACTGTCATTGACATTTATCATTGTGTCACACCTGTCACACCCGTCAGACCGATTCATCTTCATTGTTAAAGCTCATAAAACTAAGTTCAAAGTCAAACCAGACTCTTGTTCTTCATTGATTCTGAGTCAGCTTGATTTCATTACTGTTAACTTGACCAACATGAAATCTTGAGTCATGTGCAGCTGGATTTGAAGTTATCTGAAGCTGTGGACAGAACATTGGTGTAAAATGCTGCACTGTAACAGTAGCGCAATTGTGACCAGCTGTATCCTGAGGTTGTCTGTCATCAGCTATTATGATACCTGAGCAAGTTACGCTGCAGCAGCAGAACCTTTGAGTGGACTGGACTGATTGAGGCTCGGTTTGCTTTGTTATTGTTCAATCATTAGTGAGAGGAAAAAATCTGTTGTCCTTTGTAAATGTTGAGTTTTCAAGGTGAACCTCTGATGTTTTGTTTTTGCTTAGGCGGCACCAGCAAAGAAATGTTCAGATAATCATTGATTTAAATGACAGTATTAAGGACAGTGTTGGCCTGTACACTGGACTGTCTGGTTAGCTCTACTGGACATGACCAAATAAGGAAAACGTTATCACGAGATGAGATTGAGATTTTCTGTAGGGATTTTTAGTTTTCATAATAGTGACAGTGATAGTTAGAGAATGCTTAAGGAAACATGAACAAACCAGTGGATACTTCAGCTTTGAAACACAGGAGCACTGGTTAAACACTGACTCATAAAGCGGTCATTCAATGAACAGGATTCAGCTCTGATTCTATTCCCTCAGTAATGGGATCACTCTTTGCTGTGTAGGAGTGCTAGACGTGTAAATGAACAGATATATTCTTATATTCTTTGTAAAAATCAAGCAGTCTGGGTTAACGAGGCCAGGTCACATTGTCTGTGGACTGTGGACTGTGGAAAGGAATGGTTTTGCTCTGTTGACAACATTGTTCTTATTGATTGATTGATAGTGCGGTGTGTATCCATGACAATACCCATCATCTTAATCTCGATTTAATAAGATGACCCTGGTAGGTGGAGCTCATATATTGACGCATTACCTGCAACGACTCTGTGTATCCGTTGTATCCTGGGTGACAGCACCTACGTGGAGTCACGCTGCATCGCGGGGACGTTGGCACCATCCGTCTCCACTGGACTGTCAGTGACAGTGTCCTCGGCTGCTTCACTCCTTCGCCTTTTCGCGGGCGTGGATGTTAACAGCAGCACATCAACATCACCACCGCAACCACCAGCACCCAGATGTGACGTGCACGAGGAAGTAGTCTTTGTCAGAGGGCGGACTTGGGTTGCTGGGAAAACAACACGGATACAACAATACAAACCAGTTAACAAGAGGGAGGCACAACACAGTTAAACATCTGAGATAACCACAGTATCCTATACCTTTATTCTTTAAGCGTGTCTCAGGCGGCTTCACTTGGACCATGGTGCTCTTTATTATCTCACACTGACACCCAACATCTCTGGTAGCTGTCTAAATGTAAAGGGCAAATTACTCTACGGTTCATTAGTCAGAAGACGACAAACCTGTTGATGAACATTTGAATACGTACCTTTACGGAAGGAGATGCGCCGACAGTGTACAATGACGGGACCGCATTTTCCGACAGCTTCAGGTAGCTAGCCAGTCCTGCGGTGTACATTTTCAAATTTGTGAAGAACTCCTCAGAAAAATGTCGGTCACATAACCGGGAATTCATACAGAGCCCTCCTTCTTCAAAATGAGCGAACTCCAGCCATTGTTTCCTTAACCATGGGTCGAGTGGAAATGGATAAAGATTGCGGGAGTTCGCACAACCGAAAATACAGCGTCGGCCCATACTCTCTCACAAGCTAGCAGGTCCAGCATGGAGGTTGCCATGGTTGGCAGGTTTGAGGGAGGCACGTAAACATTCGAAAACTTGATTTTAATTGGATGCAGCATTAGAACCGCCCTCAAGTACAGGATGAGTCATCAAACGCCAGCCTTCGTTTTACAGGAAGAGAAAATGCATGGATATTTCTCTTTTTGTGGATTCACACAAACTTTGGAAAGACATTAACTCATTTATATTAACAATGTCTTCTCCGACTTTGTGCTTTACTACAGAAATGTAATATTGGGCTGTTGTGACAAAAAAAAATAAGGACACTGATACAGTTTTATTTTATTTTATTTTTTATCTTACTTCTTGCCAAGTCTCACATTCATAAATACAAATAATCAAACAAGAAGCCGCATTTCTCGGTGCACATGAGTGAAATGGAACAGTACATTTAAGCACTTTCCCCTGTGCAAAACAAAAAAGCAGCTAAAAATATAACTGTAATACTAGAATAATATAATATAATATAATATAGATCATCCTCTTCATAACACCTTGATGGACCAAGAAAAGAGCGGTGGTGGACGGCTCCTCTCTCTTCACTGCAGGACGGAGAAATATAGAAGATCCTTTGTACCTTCAGACATCAGGCTTCTTCATTCTTCTGCAAATGGTTGATGAGCTGACAGACAAATGAATTTCCCTTTGGGATCAATAAAGTAATTCGTAATCGTATAAAATATAACTATAAAATAGTTTTCATTGACTGACAGTTGATTGACAGTTGAAAACTGCCAAAGGTTTTAGCTGATAACTGAAACTATGACACTTATCAACTGTTTAGCTGACAAATGGTATAAGACTTAAAAAAGTATTATGTCTTGACTTGTCATTCTGCCATATGTTTAATGTTTTTTAATCAAATAATTCAATTATACATATTAAATTTAATAACTCAATTAAATTACACAAGTTCATGTTTTGACTTGTTCATTTGTTATTTATTTATCTTTTTTCTTTCTTTGTATTTCCTTTTACTTACAGTCACTCTGATTTAAATGTTTTCTGAGTGATTTTCTGTGACCATGATGTGACCATACTCAAATCATTGTTTCTTACATGGATTTGGTATATATCTAGAGATAAAACAACAATTAACACACAGATACAGGATAAAGCTGGGAAAATTCATTTCTCTCCCCGAAAAACTGACAAAGATGAAGTGTGTGTTCAAATCCTTTAATTGTAACATATAAATGCAATCCTATGTTTTAAGAAAAAATAAAGTTTGCGCTTTAAAATCTGTTCTTACCAAAAAGCACAACAGGAAGGGACCTCTTAATGGATTCAGAAAAGTAATTTCAAGGTAAACTGTTCAATTTAAATAACATAATTATGTCTGGTATGAAAAGTGTAGTGCAAAAACTTAAACATAATACCAAAAATAAAATTAAAACTGAGTGACAATGTGTAAATTAGCTAGTCTTCACTGCTTTCCACAGAGAAAATTACACCTTTGTTCTTATACATAATCAAAACAAGCAAACAATGCATCCATCTAACCATTGTGTTGCCATGGACACAAAATGCTGAGCCATTTTTTCCCTGTGAAGCGAATGGTGAATTCATGTTTCAGCGAGTCCATCCACTATCCATGTTCTTCTGCAGGCAGATTGAGTTCCATAGAAAACTATGGGAGTATTGCATTGCACTTGTTTTGTCCATTTCTTGCGCATGTCACACATGAGGGCAATAATTACCTGAGACTCTCAAAGCACAACTACTACAACTCCTGTTTTCCCTATTGATTGAATCATCTTAAAAAATGGCCTACAGGTAAGTAAGCAGGATTCCTAAAAAGACAAGTGGAGGTGAGGGTGGTGGCTGCAAATTAACTCCTTCAGACTTCAACACTGATCAGAACAAATACATTTGTTGTCATCTTTAACCCTGAAAAACACGAATACTATTTACTGGTAAATTCTGTTATAGGTTCTGAGTTCCACATTTCATCCACTGCAGTTTCACAAGTCTCAAATCCTCTGCCTAAAGTCTGAGATTTCAACAGATTTTATCTGTGAGCAACCACAGGCATTAAAATTGAACAAAGACAATAAAATTCAACTGAACTATCTGCTTGTGTCAAAACAGGAAATAAAAAAAATAAATAGATTTTGAACCCTCAAGCTATTAATCTATCACAGGTCAAGCAGTGTTGACGGGATAAAAGGTAAGAAGAGAGCTGTGATTCTGCAGCATGTGTTAGCAATCTTTTTCCTGTGAGCAGTCAGGCTTATTAGCACCAGGGGAGGAGAGTCGAGGAGATCAGTTACAGCTGATGGCTCATGACTGGAGATCTGCAACAGCAAAATGTCAATAGAATAATGAGCCCAGGAACAGCATCATCACTGTCCATCAACTATCCTTGAAGATGAACAGGATGTCCTCATCAGTCCCATAGCTCCGCCGAGCCTCTTCGAAGTTACTGATGCTGGTGCAGCACACCCCTAAAATAACAAACACACAAAACAGACATTACATATCTACAGCTACTGAATATTAATAACCATTACATTTCATATAATTGTTTCCAGATGAGGAATCCTGCAAACTGTGGTGGCACTGTGTAGGTTTGTGTTTTGAATGAAGTACAACTTTTGAATGCAAACATTTAGAAATGGTCTCCAGTACATTCACAACGCAACAGTCTTCATTGCTAACAAGATCTCTCATTTGAAGTTGTTGACTGAAAATTGACTAAAATAAAATTTCATGTAACAAGTAATTATTTTAATTTCAAGTTAACTCATTCATTCTTTATTAATTGGTGAGTTCAGTCTGGAAATTTCTTTGCATAGAGTTGTCAGAGTCCAGTGGATGAGTTCAAAAGCCAAATTGTTATGTAATGAACAAACATATAAAAGAGACAAACAATAAGTCCTTACATTTGAATAACTTGAAACTGCAAATGTTTAACATTTTGCTTCACAAATAATGCGGACTTCAATTTTCAAATTTATTTGTGATTATTAGGTCTAAAAACTCTTCAAATACCATGAAGAGGGACAGACATTATACCTGGTGTGTACTGATGTAACTTCTGACAGCCTATTGGCTTTTGGAGAACTTTTCATTTCCTTGAAGCCTGTTGATTTTGTATCTGTTTTTATTCAAATACATACGCCGCACTCGGCCTGTGCTTACTCACTGTCAGAATACGCAGGGTTGTTGTAGAAAATACAGCCTGTAGTCCTGTTGAAGCCACACACGACAACAAAGTGACCTTGGTAGTCTGGTTTTCTGCAGAAACACTTCTGACCCACAGGCAGGAAGCAGCAGTATTTGACAGGTGAGGAGCACAGTTCACATGTCAAGACGACAGCATTGACCAGCACTATGGCAACGTGGCCCTGCTCCAGATGAGACTGGATTTCCTGAATGGTTACAGAACTATAGAGACAGAGAAGCACATTCACATGCAAGGTTTACACTGTGTAAATCAAAAACAGCTGGTTTGTCCAAGTGAATAATAATTAACAGAAAACTCACCATTTCCTCACCACCACACCTTTGCTCTCTGCTTTGAGGAAGAGCTCATTCACCCTGTCTTCTTCTGTATCAAAATGCTTCTTATAAAAGGACTGCAAACCACACAGAGACAATACAGTGTCACACACAGGCCTAAAATACTTTAGGTCAGGTTAGGAAAGCACTGATAGCTCACACTCAGCAGAGTACCTGATTCCTAAAACCCTTATCAACACCCAGAGTCTGTGTGCAAAAGCAGTGTCTGATTCCAAGATGGCACATGAGGTAGGCCAGGTCAATAGTCCACACACTCTCTGTCAACTTCAGATCCCAGCATGCTCTCTGAAACTCTTCATCGCAGACTGGGTGGAGGTACCTGCAAGGTTGAAGAGTAACAGCCTGAAGTGAATCCCTGTGGGTTAGCTACAGTGCGAGCATGACACACCTGTGACATTTATAAAAGTCAGGAAGTACAGTACCATTTGCATTCTACCAGGTGTGGGGTAGATGAATTACTAAGAACACATTTCCCTGAGGACATAAGAGTCAACGTGTAAGTATGTAATGTGTAAACAACTCTACTGAGCACTTACTTCAGGACCATCCTGGAGCAGGCTAACCCACAGTCCCAGTGATACAGCTGCCGAATGACAGGCACATTCAACAGGATGGCATCCTCTGAGAAAACCCATGCTGTTATTAATACACTTTAGAAATACCTGCCACGTTATTATATGTACAAATCGACGCTGCTTTTAAAAGCCAACTGTGTTATCTTGATTAGATATGGTGTGAACATGAGTTCACTACTCACCTGTCATTCTGTTGTGGTCTTTCTTTCGTGACGGACAGAGTAGCTAACTCCAGACGAGCTGGATAGTCTTATTCACAGCATGTAAAGCTGGGCTGGTTTTCCTCATCGAGGATAACTACAGCAACCCGGCTGCCCCACTGCAACTTTAGCCTAACGGCTAACAGTACCAGTTAGCCTGCTTCCTGCTCCGCTGCTCGTACAGCAGGGCTAGCTCCTTGACAGACACCACCACTAGACATACAATAACTAGCTATCTGAGCGAGAGGAGGATAAAAACAAAAACTCAATTTTACCAAGTTTTATGTCGGCGCCTCCATCTGAGAGGCTGTCCTGCCTTTCTCTGTTGTTTGCTAGCCCACTGAGCAGCTTCTGGTGTTGGGTTGTCAGGGAAAGCTAGGCTGCCCCCGTGCGGCACGGATGTCGTAGTCGGCCTGTGAGTCAGGCTCAAGGATCTATTATAAGAACTGGATACGGCGCCGCCCCTCAGCCGACACGCCGATTTTTAATTACTAATCTTCCTATTGAATATTTTTGAGTCATGGACTTTCATCTATCAAAAAGTTTTCAAAAGGCCAGAAAAGCCCCAGAAAAGTCTCTTTTCCCATGGTGACGTCACAGCTGTGTGCGTGCACTCCCAAAGCGCGGTCGTGTTGTGTCTCGGGAACGAGGATGGCTGAAACTTAACGAGGACTCGGTTCGGCACAAAACTCAGTCAGAAAAGTGGAAAAAAAACACTCAGAGGTGAGTTTTCATTTGGACACATGGAGTTAATTTAACTTTATGATGTTTAATGTCTGCTGTCAGTCTGTTGTCAGCTCGTATTCTTAAACGCAACGTTTTAATTGATAAGATCGCATCGTAATAACTGGATTTACTAACGTGACACCGGCCGATTTTACAGGACTGCTCCTGTTAAACTGTTGACCCACTAACCCACCCTAAATTTTTCAACATTTTTAACTTGGTAAGTAATTCATGCTGTGTGTTTATGTGTGTGTTAGCAGTGTCTCATCGCGGCGCATGTTCAACACTTGTTCCTCGGTTCACAACGTCCAGGGGCCCGTTGCACAAAAGTAGGATTCAGACATCCAGGATAAATGACTGAGCTGGGTTCAGCGAATCCAAAACAAGAGCGTCCAGGCTTAATTGGTTGCACAAAGACAAAGCCAGGATGAGCAGACACGGATTCATCAAGCCAGGTGAAACCAATCCTGGATCAGTATGTGCACGCGGCTTCCTCCAATAGACCCCGCCATCGATCACAGATTCACCGATTCACCATGACAACTGGAGCGGCGTACTTTTCCCGTTGGAGACAGAAGTCCTCATGGAGGCTTACGAGAAGGTAAAGGAGCAAAAAGAAAGGCAACACCACCACAGTTATTAAACAATAAGAGGAAGTGTGGCAAAGTACTGCAGACCGCCTGAATGCGTAAGTATAGTGCACAAATACACACTCACTGCTCCGCTGAAACTATCACATCATTACAGTCCAAACAGTTAATTAACATCCCCGAAACTGTAGCTGTACTCTGGTTGTGAATGAGTTGAAATTGTAAGTGAAATTACCTGCAGATTTGAGTGAAATTGTGTAAATGTAACTCAATCACACTGTATAACTCTTTGATATAGAGATGAGCTTGTTGACTTAACTGAATTTCCCTTTGGGATAAATAAAGTTTATCTTATGTTTGCTGTTTCATTAGCCTCTCTCTCTCTCTAAATCCCCCCAGGTGCCATGAGGCGGATTATGTGAATAGGAAATCCTTTCACAGCATTAATGTTCAGGTGAACATGACTTTTTGATATTAATTAATGAACATTGCTTGTGATGTGCATTACCAGGTTTGATTGTCTTCATCTTATAACTCCAGATGGTCTGCACTGCTGACTGTCTGATCAACAATGTTTGGCAAAGTGGCCTGGCTCAGTCCATGACTCTCGAGTCTTTCAGACCTCTGGAATCTATCAGCGCCTATCACAGGGTGAGCCACACAACCTCTATTAATAACCACTTTTTACATCATGGCTGTGTCAAGAATGTCACTCTGTTCATGATGTTTTGATGATGAGGTTCTGTATTGACAGGTGAATTCTCTGGGGGTCACAGGGGGACAGGGGGTATGCCTGCTAGCCTTTTATCCTGCCACCATACACAGACCCCCAGGAAGCACAGCAGGCCTACAATCAGGCCCATGCCAGGACAAGGGCCAGGATCGAAATGACCTTTGGCCTCCAGAAGGCATGCTTTCTCTGTCTTCAGGACTTAGGGGTCAGTGCTTTGAGGGCATGTGACATCACTGTGGCCTGTACTGTCCTCCAAATTATTTAGTTAACTTATTTTTATTTCAAGTTATTTTAGTTAACATGCATGCTTTAAATTTAAATTAAATATGTCCTGTATGGTAAAGATGCATGCTGTGAATTTCAGTTATACATGGCCTGCATTGGCAGAGGAATTTGTGTTTTTTTTTTTTTAATTTTTTAATTTTATTTTTTTTTCAATTTAAATTGATTTGGCCTCTTATGTTGGTTGTGCTATATACTGGGTGTATACAAGCTTGCAGGGAGGCTACTGCATCCATTCATTTGTCAGTTCATTTGTTGTGTATGGATTTGTCCTGCATTTATTTCAATCTGCAGACATGCGGGGTGTATTATATACAGACCTCTGAATGTGTATTTATTCTTGTGTTGTATAACATGCTTTGATTCCCTGCTCTCTATCTTGTAGAGTCACTGTGTGCCTTCAGTTTTGAAAGGAGCTGATGGTTTACCTGCTTTGATTTATCCTTACTCAGTAAAGGAACATCATGTTACTCGTTGATGTGTATTTATATTTATATGGGATGTGTATTTTATATATAGTCTATGGAAACTGTAGATTATCTAATGATTGCAATGTCATCTCAAATCATTTATCTACAATGATTGAAAATAATGATCACAAATGTTTAAACAATGACAGTGGCTCTAGTTGAATGTGTAGTGGGCAGTGGAATAACTATTGGTTTCTGTTTGTGATGACTGCTGACTGAGATAAGGGATGAGATTAAAGAGGTCCTGCAGCTTAGCCTGGTCTGGAGCAGGCTAGCTCCACAGAATAAATCTCCATAGTAACTTATGCCATAACATATCCCACTTTCCACTATCCCACTTCTGTGCAACTGGATCATGGATCAGTTGAGCCTGGATAACCAAGATGTCCCGGCTTAATCCCTTACCCTAGTTTTGTGCAACGGGCCCCAGGACATAACACGATTTGCAAGATGCATCCGCGCTGTTGGCACCGTCACACTCCACTCTCATGAACTTCTGTGATATTTCTGACTCGCAACACGTCCGAGTTTCACCGACGGATCATTATTTCTTACTTTTGTAGCTCACTCTTTACTGCTTCTTCTCTGCCGTGCTCTGTTGTTGTTGTCGTTGTTGTTGTTGTGACTGTATTTAGTTTTCCCTCACTCAGCCTTTATTCTGTCCGGAAGCACTGCTGCATTGTGGGGTGTGATGTTCTCTTCACGTCAAAAGAGCGTTGGCTCACGGAGAGAAAACTCTACGTCTGTTTATCGATCGCGCAGCACAGCACCCGTATAACACCCACCCACCAACTACAGACAAAACCAGCGCTGTCCATGGTGCTGTGACCCTTGACCCCTGGCCCTGAACTGACTATACAAGCACTCATGTGCATGTCATGCCCACACAACGATGGGACTATACTCGTCCTCGCTACACAGCCATCAAAAGAGAGACGGTGATGTCGTGCACTCAAGCCTGATGAGTGACACGTTACCTCACGTCAGCTGAAGAATGACGTGTGTTTATTTGGGTGTTTTAGCTCTTTCCTCTGGAGCGGAAAACACACAAATGACATCATGAATCAATGAGGGAAAAAACAACGTGATTTGATGATTAGTCGACTAAAGGCAAAATCTGATGAATCAGTTTCAACTATGAAAATCCTTCAACAGCCCCATTAATCATAATCTATGAGAAGAATGAATGAGGACGCCGCTGAGTTACATGCTGCTGTTAAGTTATAAGAGCGATATTTTCCCTTCTTCTGTCCTCCTCGCACTTTGACCTCTCCCCTAAATGTTAAAACACCATCGACACGAACAAGCACAGCATCGAGCAGTGGAGACGTGGGTTTATTTACTATGCAGTTCGTATCTTTAATTGTTGAAACAAAATCCGCGGTGACTGGCTGGTTGTTTTGGTAGCGGCTAAACCAGCATGTGGCGATACTGTGTACAGGAAACCACGTCTGCGCTGAGTGGATGTGCAGAGGGTCGAACCAGCGCTTGTCTGGTCTGCTGCTGACAACAAGGTTTCTTTTGCTAGTTACTGTGAGTTACTGGTTCTCAGACCATCTGAGTCCGTGCAGCCAAGCGGGTGTTTCAACTCTTTATGATTCCGTGACTGTCCATTAAATAACTGAGCGAACCGAAAACGACTACTTAGTCAATAATATAGAGCTGAGCAGACAAACTCCATCAGGTCTAGTTCAGCAGCAGAGTCTGTACAACACTGATGAGCCTCCATCAACAGAGCTTCTACTGACTCTACTGACTTCTACTGACTCTACTGAATCAACTCACCAGTGACGTTCAGGTGACATTCATCAGAGCCCCTCCCATACTCAGTGAGAACTTCACACTGATACAGTCCTCAGTCCTCAGTCTGGACACATGAAGTCTGACTCGTTCCTTCTCTGAGGACGTCTCTGTCACACTGGAATTGTCCTGAAAACTGCTCATCCTGAAACTCTGGGGCCTCAACACCTTCACGTACATGATACAGGACTTTTGGGGCCTGGTGATCATCAGTGAAGAGTTCACAGGTCACAGTGATGGACTCAAACACCGGTCACATTTTAAAAGATAAATGTTGAACACTGACATGATTAGATCTAGAAGGAAATACAAGTCAACCGCTCAGTGTGAAGTTAAGCTTGATGTTCCCAGAATGCACCAGGAGTTAAGGTAAACCAGGAGCAGCTGCAGTAATCAGTGTGAGCCAGCAGAGGGCGCTAACGCTGCTTTTTACATGCCTGCTTCTCGATTGGCCGTTTTACACCTGCAGTCCTCAGGTTTAATCTGTTTTAACCCGAACCATTCTGTTAGTGACGACAGGAACAGGTGTTGATCAGCCGCGATGAGACACTGCTGACACACACATAAACACACAGCATAAATGACTTACCAAGTTAAAATTGTTGAAAAATGTGAGTTTAACAGGAGCAGTCCTGTAAAATCGGCCGGTGTCACGTTAGTAAATCCAGTTATTACGATGCGATTTTATCAATTAAAACGTTGCGTTTAAGAATACGAGCTGACAACAGACTGACAGCAGACATTAAACATCATAAAGTTAAATTAACTCCATGTGTCCAAATGAAAACTCACCTCTGAGTCGTTTTTTTCACTTTTCTGACTGAGATTTGTGCCGAACAGAGTCCTCGTTAAGTTTCAGCCATCCTCGTTCCCGAGACACAACACGACCGCGCTTTGGGAGTGCACGCACACAGCTGTGACGTCACCATGGGAAAAGAGACTTTTCTGGGGCTTTTCTGGCCTTTTGAAAACTTTTTGATGGATAAAAAGTCCATGACTCAAAAATATTCAATAGGAAGATTAGTAATTAACGTTGGTTACAGCTGGAGGTGTCCTGTGAGCAGTTTGACAGCCGTCTCTTTTACTATTGCGGTCTATGGGAAAAATGCTTTTTGGGCCCATGGGGATTTTTTGTTGCAATACCACGAGTGGCCACTGGGAAAAATCGGCGTGTCGGCTGAGGGGCGGCGCCGAATCCAGTTCTTATAATAGATCCTTGGTATGCGCCAGGCGAGCAACTCCAATTGAAATGAACGGCGGCCATTTTCGATCCGGTATGCAGTTCATATAATACATCCATAGTCAGGCTGCAGCTTCCTCTTCTTCCTCTTTATTTTTAACGGCGGTTGGCATCCAGCTTATTGGTGCATTACCGCCAGCTTCTGTTCTGGAATGTGAATCCGACAATAGACTTACAATCTCCCGAATAACCAAAATATTACATGCTTGTGCCCAGAAGAAGAAGAAGTAGAAGAAGAAGAAGAAGAACAAGAAACACTTCTATCCCTGCTCATCCATCAGATTCTATAATACACACCTGTATCCTTTAAGAAAGCTATCAGTAGCCTAACCTGCACTCTCTCACCCAACTCAGGCTGCATACAGATGGTGATCAAATAAATCAAGGAAGAAACAACATAATGTGCCTTAGTGGTGTGTTGAGCCGCCATGTGTTGTCAGAGCAGCTTCACTTCTCTCTGAACTCTGTTACAGGGATGAAAACTTCTCATTACTCTCGACATAACTTCAACATTACTCCAAGATCTCCATGAAGTTTCAGAATCAAAATCTGCTTTATTGCTTTATCCGCTATAAATGCCAGGTATATGGACACATACAAGAAATTTGACTCCAGTTTAACATTGCAAAGTTGAAGAAATCCTCAGCAGCAGTGGGATTCGAACCCATGACCACAGAGAGAATTGAGACTGGATTTCTTAATAGTCTTTTTTTTTTTTTTTTTTTTTTTTTTTTTTTAACATTTACACATTTGACTAATTTCATGTATGTCAAATTATATTAAAGACAATTTTGTAGAGCAGGTTCAGATCACAAGAAAAATCTCCCCATCTTACTGAGTTCCATAGCTGGTGCCCATTGATATCTGTATTTAAAGATAGAAAGAAGATGATTAATCACTGTCCTCCAGAGACCGAGGTTATAGTATTTGATAGGAATTCCTGCCAGTGATTAATATATGTATGCACTGCATTAATGTATTTAAGTGAAACTGAAGGCTTAACCACTCACTGGTTCACCGTCACCATCGTCAGTCACATATGTGGATTTAAGTTTGGTGTAAAGATCCTTTTTCTTTGTGCATGTCAACATGAACCAGTCAGAAACTACAGGAACCTGTGGTGAAATGATTCAAACAATCAGTGTGTGCCACCAAAACAGTTTTCCTATCCGTTTTGCAGGAGTGAACACATCTACTCACCAAACTCAGGAATGACAATGCTGCACCCAAATTCACTATAGTTGGCACAATACTAAACTTTCCAGCCTGCAAGATAAAGAAAGCACTCACAAGGTGTTGTCAAAACCAAGAAAACAAACTCGCTTTGATTAAGATGATGCAACACAAGATACATTCAATCCTCACTGTTCCAAACACAACGATGTCAAACCGGATCCCATACGCTTTGATTAAAGTCCTGGCTTCCTCTCCATCTGGGGTTTTGTAATATTTGGCAAACCTAAAAGTAATGTTCACTCAGTCAGTTTTGTTGACTCCATCCATACATTAATGTTACTGTGACTGTGTCAGAATCAGATCTACCTAAAGTTGTATCCAGGGGCCACATTATTGACTGGGTTTTTGTTGTCCAGCCTTCGGAAGCTGTACTTGGGGTAACACTTCCCTGCCCACCAGTCCAGGTCACAGCTCCAGTCAATAATAATACCAAGGATGCCACCCTTCATACACATACAAAACACTTGTGTTTAAGCCAAGACAAACACACACTGAGATTGTCTATCAAAGGTAAGGGCGATGAGTCGTACCTTCACAGCTATGTCTTGAAATTCCTCTCCAGCCTCTGAGACGATGTCTTTGAGGCGGAATATGGGGCAGTTGGGGTCTGTTGAACGGTTGAAGTGACATTTCCTCAGGTATGAGGAGCTAATATTTGGCAGTATGTTTCTTCTAGAGGAGGAAGAAGACATGTATTTGGTATAATGCCACACAATAAAACATTGTGCACAATTGTTGTTTGCATATACTGTGCTGATAGGAGTCTAGGTCTCTCATACTTCAGGTACAGTGTACTGTACTGACCCGTGAAAGTTGAACTTTGGGTATGTTACACTGTTTTTGATCAGCACAGTGAAGTTCTCTGCTGCAGCCAGAAGGGCTTTTCTGTGAGACAAAGAATCAACATGGCAAGATATTATACTGTTTTTACATGTAATATAACATAAGACTGCATATATTCTTACTGAGGCAGGTCAGTGTCTATCTCGAGAGGGCACCATGAGATGACCTGGCAGGTCTGGACAGCTGAGGAATAGTTGACGCACAGTCCTGATTGTACACCTGGGTAGAAAATAGATGGCAGCTGCTGTTTGGTGTGTGGTATTACATAAATGCATCTGACTGATTTTAGTATTTGAAGCTGATACATTAAAGGCTTACCACTGCCCCGAGGATCACTGTAGCCCTCAGTACAGTCACAGTCATCCACGCAAGTAGTTGATGGAGTTGGAGGCTGTTGGAGAAATGGTCACTGTTAACCTCTTAGCACATAAGTCAGCATCCAAAGCTACAGTGACTCTGCTAGCTGTGTATATCCATGTAAAATTTTTCGCTGACTTGCTACAGCTGGAAAAGCACAGGTGCATTTGTATCCTAACCCTCCTGTTCCCATTTAAGTCTATCACTAGTCAGAGTCATTTGGTTTGCAAGTATGTGGTCTCGCACCAGAGCACTGGACAAATCTTGGCCTAATGAGGGTGGTAAAAGGGAAATACGTTTCTGTGCCACATTTTATGACTCTGCTTTATGACAGTCAGGACATTTTACCAAAACCACAAATGTAAACCCAGTGATGGCACAAGAAGAAAGGTCAGAGAGTCAGGGACACAGTGGAGATGAATCCTGTTGACTGAAATAAATTCACACCAGTCTATCATGTAACTATTGAGACAGTTCAGCCTAGTGTGGCTAGCAAAAACATTTACTGCTTCAGGCTTTCCAAATAGGATTACGTCATCCCCATCATGATAATCACAGGCTTTGTACCATCAATTGAAGAGAGCAGGCAATTTTTAAAGACGTAACCTTGAACTCTGGAAACAAATGAATCTACATCAGAATAAGAGTTTCATTATTATCTTAATTTGGGCAGTAATTAATCAGTAATAAAAATCAATCATTAGCTCTGCTCCTGAAAGACCTGTAACACATTAACCTAAACTGTAAAGACATGTTGTGAATGGACAAACCTCATCCAGGTCTCACCTCAGGACATCGTGTCTGTGTTTGCTCTGGGGTGATAATCATATTTGTCATCACAAAGAAGGAGTTGTCACCCTGTTAGAGGAGCACATAAAGGTCATAAGGAAGTGACACTCAAAATCATACAGAAGTAAAACACAACTTTTGCAGTGTGTGTGTGTCTGTGTGTGTACCTGTGTTTACCTGAGGAGGGATAACGAAATCAGTCACATCCCAAAGTCGAGGGTCCATGTCAGAAGTGTTGGTTAAGGCGAAACCTTTCACTTTGGTGGAGACACTGCTGATGACAGAGTCAGTGTCCTGGTAGGCTTTCTGCACCACACACACATACCTGCACATTCACACAAGGGTTATACTTTGACAGTGCAAACCAGTCACAAATCACCTCACAATTACAAGACTAGTTCAGCTTTACAGCCACATTTAACCAAATTCCAACCCAGAACAATGATCCTCCACTGAAGGTCTTTTCTACTCACCCCACCACATACAGCACCACCAGGAACTGAGTGAACCTGAACGCACATCCTAACCGTATGCTAGGAATAACCAGTGTTTTTGGCGTTTCATAATCAAACACATAGTGCAGACAGCCCTGGCAGCAGCCTGCAGACTTGTTCATTGCTGCACCACACACCGATGATGGAACGTGTCTTAATGATAAGTGAACACAGCTGCTCTTATTCAAATCATTGTATTCAAATCTTATCCGCTGTGTGAACATGTGATCTCATGTTAGGTGTGTTGAGTTGTGGACATTAAATATATTTCATGTTCAACATGAAGAACATGTTGGATGATGAAAAACTGTTCATTCTCCTGACAAGTTCAATAATGTCAGGACAATAATGAGTCTTTATACTGAAGCGTGTATAGAGGAGATAATAGTCCTTCCAGTGCTGCTTAACATTTTCTCCCATCCCCATGTGTCATATTGTGTCTTTACTTGTTCTGTGTCTTTATAGTTGTCTTTTGTCGTGTTGTGGTCAAGTTTTCATGCCTTTGTGGATGTTTTGCATCTCTGTTTCTGCTCATTTTTTTTTTTGTTTCTGTTACGTTGTGCTTTTGTGTCTATCAAGTCATGTTTTGTAGTCTGCTCCAGACCAGTGGTTTGATTGATGTGATTGTTTGACTTACTATAATTTACTGTATTGTAGGACAGCCATTGATATCTTCTATGAAAAGTATTTCAGCAAATTTTCACGTGTTTGTTGTAAATTAAACTCCCAAAGACTGCGCTAACCATGGGTTGTTGGATAACATCCATCTGTACAAACACATCTTTCTGTCCATACTGGACACTGGAAGAAGATAACCAGCTGTGCTGTCCAGTCCAGTGGCTGAACTGAAACAGGCACATTACAGACCCACAACATGCCACTTTGGACACAAGTTACTGAAGACTGCGTGTGGAGAAGAAGAAGCTGAAACTGCGACTTTAACCTGCTGTGAACTGCTCTGTAATATTCTGCTCACTGCTCTCAACTGATAACCATGGAGTACACTACAGCAAACACAATGAAACCTTTGTGAAAATCACTCACCACACATTTACATGTCACTTAGAGATAGTCACACTGCAAACTTACCTGTCATTTACAAGCGGTAAAACCAAGAAGGGATCAGCTCTAACATTTGTGCTCAGAATTCTTCTGCAAACAAAAAGATTTAAAGTCAGTTTTATTTCTGTCCAACTCAACATCAGGAGTGTGGTACCATTCTCCACGCACCATATTTTCAAAATATTTGGTTCGGATGTGCATGTATGTTGAACAGACACGTGTAACAACATGGGGAATGTGACACCAACAAAGGTTAAGAGTCAGATTTTAATTTTATAACACACAGTAAGTTTCATGAACACAGGACAGATACAATGTCACTTTGGTCCAATAGTACCTCAGATATAAAGCCTATATAAAAGTTAAAGTTCAGTTCACAGACACTTTGGCATCCCATTTGTAGCTTGCCTTCAATAAAATACTGTTGTACCTACCATCATTCAAGTCTCTTTTACTGAAGAAGTCCTTGGTGTCATATTCACACAGGTCGGACAGAAAGCCTACAGTAGACTGTATACACAATATACACCTGTATATTTTCATTTCTGCAATGTTTTTTCCTTGAACACATTAGACACAAAGATATGTTAAATCCTCAATAAAATTAGTGATACACAGTTGTTATGATTTTATCTCAGTGCTGAATTTTCAAGTATGATATGAAGGCATCTACAATGTACTGTATAAAAAAACTTATTAAAAACAGTCCACAGTAATGAAGCTACAGTGAAACATAGAGAAGAAAAACTTCATCTTTCATATTTATGTTCTCCAGTTTAAGCCACCATTAGAAAACCAGCCACCCATGTCTTTTACAATGCAATCATTGGCTTCATGGTCCATCTTCTCATAAGATGTTAAATTTCCAATGACTCATTTGACTAATGGGAAAATCTGCATCAGGCCCTTTTGAGTAACTGATGGTGTCAAACAAATCTATTAGGACAAAGCCTGCAGCTCATATTCGGCTAAAATCAAAGTCAAGCCCTCCGTCGTGCAAGTTGCCCTCTGTCGTGCAAGTTGCTTTGACAACGCAAACTTCATTTGCGTTGTCAAAGCTGTTCTTCCCGTGGATCTGTTTGAGGTGTTTGCGGAGAACTGGCTTATGAGCGAACACCATATCACAGTAGTTGCAGCGGTGAGGCTTGTCCCCACTGTGAAGGTTCAGGTGATCCAGCAAAGAACACTTCTGAGTGAAGGTTTTACCGCAGATTTTGCATTGGAAGGGTTTGATTCCAGCGTGGACGCGCATGTGTCGGTGCAGGTTGCCCTTTTGCGTGAAAGTCTTCCCGCACAGTAAACACATGAAGAGCTTGTGCATCTTGAGGTGGTTGGCGTAGTTCTCCAGCTGACGGAAGACCCTGGCACACTTTGGGCACTGGTGGTACCACTGCAGGGGCTTGTCGTAGTTCCTCTGGTGTGCATTGTGTTTCTCTGCAGGGACGGTGAGGGGGTATCCAGCCATGCCAGGAGGAACCGCCATCTCACTGCTGCGACTGTCCACAGTGGAGTTGATGAGTGAATGCTGTGCCTCAGGGGAGTGGAGGGCAGCAGGGGGGCTGGTGGGGAAGTGGCCGGTGATGGAGTTTTCTGCTACATCAGACACAGACTCCACTTTCACTATAGTGATGTCATTCTCTGCCATACTCTGCTTTGGGCATCTGTTCATAACCTGGAGGGGGGACTTTGGCTGTATGATCACGTCATCATCATCGTTATCATCATCCTCCTCCTCCTCCTCCTCCTCCTCATCATCGTCACCTTTATTGTCATTCTCCAACTGATGGACAGTCCGCATCTGAGTGTGCTCTTGCTCTCTCTGGGCCTCAGAGGATGAACCGTCCTCCCTCTTCTCCCTCTTCATATCCACATCCACCTTTAGTGAACGTGCAGCCTGAGGTTTGATGAACTTGCTGAGGGCCAGGGTGCACTGCTCCACAATGTGGCCCATTTGAAGGAAGCTAGCCACTGTCAGGTAATGCACCAGCTCCAGCTCTGGAAACTCCAGCTGGCCTGTGTAGCAGGAGAGCAGCAACTGCCGGCCCACCTCTGCTTTCTGAATCATGGAGATCTGGACCTCCCTGGAGTCCTGCTGTAGGATGAACTGGTCTCTCAAGAAAGAAGAGCCAGCAGCAAAAACCACCTTATGACCAGGGACCTCCACCTGGTTGATGCGCACTGCGACGTCACAGAAACGTCTCTGCTGTCGTAGCAGGTTCATCTTCTGCAGCATGGAGTCCCCGAATGTGGCAAAACGGAACTGCAGGATCACCTGGTTCTGGGCCATGGTGGACTGAGGGGCAGCAGCAGCAGTGCACCTGGTGATGGAAAATACAGAGACTGTATAATCCCTCCTAAGCAGGTGCACACTATCAAATATGAAATGTGTCATTTTGAATTTTGCTTCAGCTACAAACAGATAATCCTACCCTCATGTAAATACATATTACATCATAATCATTGTTTACAGACCATTTTTTCTTTCTTTTTTTTTTTTTTAAATAGATGCAACTCCAAGTGCTTTACATTTAAAAATGAAAAAGTAAAGTATACCTAACATAATAAGATATTTATAGAATACAGGTGCATCTCAATAAATGAGAATATCATGAAAAAGTTCATTATTTCAGTAGGTCAATTTACAAAGTTAAACTATATAATTATATAATATAATATTATATTGATTCATTACACACAGACTGAAATATTCAGTCTGTGTGTAATTCTTTAAAGGTAATAATTGTGTCTTACATTTAATGAAAACCCCAAATTCAGTAAATCAGAAATGAGAACCTAGTTAAAAAGTTCACTCTTGTAACCTAATGATGTCACACTCCAATAAGCTGATTAATTCCAAACGCCCGCAAAGGTTTCCTGAGCTTATAATGGTCTCTTAGTCTGGTTCAGTAGCTCCACTATCATGGAGAAGACTGCTGACCTCCATCATATTCTACTTTATTGACATGCACTTCCATATACACAACCGTTTAGTTTACACTCATTGACAAGAAAGCTCATTAAACAATACAGGAAGACACTGACACAGCCTCGGTAATTGAAGACAAAGAGCTAATATAATATAACGACCACCACCTGCGTCATTCACAGTCATAACCGTCATGACCTACTGCTCTTTAAACCTGGTGCAGCTCTCATGATTCAGGTAAGACTGAGTACACAGAACCAGACCACACAAGAAAGTCTGTCAATTTAACACAAACAAGTGCGTTTTCAGATGTATAATTGTGCACTGTTATATTTCGTATTCCTGTTTTCAGAATTACTGTTCAGCCGTCAGTTCGGCGTTAACAAACTCAAACAAATGTTCATGAAAATGCTTGAATTAAATCGATTTTTGTTGTTGGTGCTGAATTAGCGTTGTCTCTCTAACGTTAACCAGTCAGGCTGACGGAAACGTTGCCGAGCAACGTACAAGTTAAAAACATGAAAAATCAAACAATGGTGCTCAAAGCTGAGCGCCGAATGACATTAAGTTATAAAATGAGCTCTGGTAGATATAATGTTAGTCCAGTTAGTAGATAAAAAATTATAATTGTCAAATGGCGTAAATCTGGTCGTAGACTAGCACTTTGTTTTCCCTGCTCCAAGTTGACTGACCTATGTCCGCCTCAGTACTAGCTTAGCACCACCGGGGATCTCACCTCACATTTAACTTTTTGCTCTCTTGACAAAATTGAGTAGTCTGCGTATTACTCTGTGGGTTACAGCGATAAAAAAGTTATCTAGTCTAGAGTACCCCTCCATGCTTGACGTTAGCGTTACTCATTTGCCAAGAGTAAATTACAAATCGCCTCCAAATGTCGCTGTGGCCTACTCGCCCACTCTGAAGCGAACAACACCACGCTATCTGCTAACGACCAACCCTGCAGCTAGCTAAAAAGCTACAGTACGTTTTTGCTTTAGTTGATACTCAAATAAGTGTTATGTACCGGTTAACCCATCTGCACAAACCCGTTAAAGGTTTGCAGTCGGTAGGACCCTCACCTGTGTTTGTCCGGGGATATGAGCGCGCTGCTCCGGATGCTAAACCCATTTAAAGGTCCAGTGCAGATGGCTACTGTCAGTGTATGTCACGCTTTTAATTCATCGCTGTGTAGACTGGAGATTGGCTTTTCATGCCCCCCCCCCCATCACTTAATTATCATGTAAGGTTAGAGCCCCATCTCTTTCAAATGTCTTCTGTCTGTCACTGCATAAATAAAACAGCTCTAAAAATTCTTCCAATGAAACGGTCTGAAAAAGAAAAATCTTTGTGAGACTGGTCATAACTAACATTTATAAAGGCTTTAGCCTTTTTTAAGGCGTCAGTTTAAAGAAAGTGACTTAATGTAATCCTGAGATGTAACTCATCCTGCATTATTTACTTTTTATTACTGACATGCAGCTGAATGATAAGGGACCTGGAGGTGCCTGATGACATGCAGAGCATTTTAGTTTCACAGGTTCACAGTTTCACTCTTTGTCCAGCTCTGACTGAGCACAGCAGGCTGATGCAGGGTGAGAGCCCAGACTGAGAGTGAAATGGAGCTGCAGGTCTGGAGTGCCTCTGGTTTAAGTTTGGTCAGGTGTGCAGACTTATTAATTAATATTAAATATTAATAGTAGACCTATGTGTGTAAATGTGATCTCTCTGCCATACTACTATCTGCTCTAATGGTGGAGGTGACACAAAAGGTTGATCTTACTCACAAATCAATACTCTTCAGACAGTAATGCTGCCAAAGGCAGAGACAAGGTTCTTTTTTTTTTTTTTTAATCATGTACAACATTTAAAAAAAAAATTTACAGGTGAAAAAATCAAGATAATGTGCATGGGGGGGGGGGGTCATGTCCTCTTGAAAAACCTGAAGAAAAACAAACAAACAAATCATTATATTAGGTCAAGTTAAGTGTGTGACATTAACTGTACATATTTGTGTAACTGTTGGGGGACAGTTATCCTGTACAGGTGAGCAAAGGGCTGTGGTAAACAGTGGTCAGACAGCATGCAAATACTGTACAATAGGATCAAATAAATGAAGGAGAACAAGGTATTTGCATTCAGAGACATGGCTGTCTAACTTCTATAGGATAAAGAACTGGCTCCTGCATTCAGTCACTTAGTAAGGTAAAGTCATTGTAGGACACTGATGAAAGTCACAAGGGTCAGAGACACTGCATGCACGCAGACAGACAACTGTCGAAGTCCCCACTACTCAAAATGTGTATTTCCCAGCAATGAAATCAAATCTGTCCTTTCTGTTTCATGTATGTAATGTGTCTGTTAATCCTTGGCCCTGTGTTAAAAAAGATAAATTATAAATGGTGTCATGTGATCACACACAATGCATATTTAATCTCCACAACATTAGACTCTTTTTACTGCCTCATATACTGTGTTTACTCACTAAAGCCTTGAATTAGTGTGCGATAAATGATTCACTGATTAATTGATGTGCATATTTCATACCAGATGCATTTGTATCCACCAAAAATAGCCAAGGAAACCAGCCCTACTGATGCAGCAGCAGCCAGCCATGAAACCCTCAGAACAAAGGATGTACCTGGAACAAGAACATCTGAGTAATTGCCAATGAAACATTTTTTTCAAAATATAGATATATCATCTTGTTTTTTTGTATTTAAATGGTTTCCGTTACTCTCTAACAACACTGCCATTTGTCCATGAATCCTCATTTCAGAGATCACACTTTCAGCTGGTGAATTACCTCCTATTTTAGCCCACAGGACACAGGAACTTTTTAAAGCCTAGGGGAGAAAATATGTTAGTGATTTCAATTTAAGTCTGCTGCTGTTTCCCCAGTCAATGCATCTTTATGATGTAGAGTAATTCTTTCACCCACTGTCTTCCACTGACTGACAGCTCGTAAGATGATGTAATAGTCTCTGCCGCTCTCCAGTGGTGCATTATAGAAGCCTCCATAATGCAGTCCATCGCCAACAGTAAAGTTCATCTCTGTCCCGACGTGTGTGAGGAGGATCTGGGCTGTGATGTACTCTGAGGATCTGCTTTTTCTTGCGGTGTGTTTGTGTCCAGGGATGGAACAATCAAACACCATGATCTCCTCCACTTGAAGCACAAACACTTGGTATAAACTGTCAGAGGAAGACAATAAAAATAATCTCTATTATAAGACATGAATATCAGATGAACATCTGAATAATAAGTCAGGTGAACTATACCACTACTAAAAAAAAAAAGTACATTAGACTTACTAGTATCATTATGCCACATTTCAATGACTGAAATGACTGTTTTGTTTTCTGCCATACATGAGTCAGATACTGATGTCTGCCATCTTGGTTGTTACCTTATTATGTCCAGTGTGTTGGCAGTTCTGCGGAGCCTCAACATTGGTACAGGAGTCTCATATTCTCTGTAGTAAACAACTGGCGCTGGAGGTACTGCCAAACGTTATGTTAAATGAGCATTGGTTGTTACACAACAAAATAAAATGTTATAATATAATTCCCAGTTACCTGGTAAACTGGTGTTAGTGGTGGTGGTGGCTGTGAATCTGGCAGACACTGCAGTGATGGAGATGCTGTAGTTTGTGACAGGAAGCAGGTTGAGACAGAGCTCCAGCTGTTCAGACTTAGAGCTCAGAAGCCGTTTTCTTTTATCACGGAAAGACCTCTGGTAGTCTCTGGATCCTTCATAGGTCACCTGGAGCGGTTACACGGAATTGTGGGAATCAGTCGGGATCGCAGAATGACTGAAAACACCCATTCCACATGCTAATTGGGCAGAAACAATCCAACCCAAAACAGCTGGAGCAAGAGGAGGATGACGTCTCCTGTTACCTTGTAAAATTCTGTGTCCTCCTCGTATTTCTCTGCTCTCCACTGCAAACATATTTCATTGACCACAGATAGGTGATTGATTGGTGGCTTTATTTCTGTGAGGGATATAGGAATGAAAAGAGTGAGGGTGATAATCACCAATCATTTGTCATAACTCTATCAAATCCCAAATATGTTCTAAATGCAAACAAGCATCACGTCTGTTCAGCAGCTCATCACAGCCCACAGATGTTCTGTTACTCACCTATGCATCTCAGAGTCGCCTCCTGCCACGCCCCGGAGGTGCCACACACAGAGGCATTGCTGCCCCTCCAGCTGTGATACCCTTCCACACAGCGGTGGATCACTACACTTCTGTTATGCCACACCACCTCTGAGTTGTTAAGGAGGGGAACTGGACCGCATTTAGCTGTGAAAAAACAGTGGCACTAAATAACTGATTAAGTCACAAAATCAAAACAAAACACAACAAAACAAAAACCAACAGCTTCCAAAGGAAACATAAAATCGCACATCTGCACATTTATCCTCCTTGAATAGATACATGCTTTTGAATAGAGATGATCACTGTACCTCGGCACTTTAAAGATATTTTCCCCCAATCTCCTGATATTGAACATACTGACATGTTATTTCCACTCTCCAGGTAAAATCCATCCACACACTCATACCACACCACGCTGCCTGGCCTGCTGGTGCGGTCCCACAGGAGGTTAGTATGGGGGAAGATTAGTGGGGGGCCACAGCTTATTTCTGCACACAGACACGAGTTAGCACAGACATTGGGCTCATAAGAGGCATGTAGCATTTACACATTCAGATCCTGACCGCTGTGAAGACGAGACAGTTCAGATCATTATGACTCTTTCCTGCTGGGCAACAACTGCTGGGCAACTGTTGACAAAAATACAAATGCATGAATTTTGTCGGTCTTGAAACATTGCACCTTCACACCATAGATCAACATCCTCCCACTGTCCATTCTCTCCACATACTGAGAAGTTTCTCAGGCCCCTGGTGTGATATCCTTCATCACACTGGTAATACACCACGCTGCCAATGTGCGACGTGCCATCCCATAGTATTTTACAATGAGGTTTAACAACAGGCTCTTGACAGCTGATCTCTACAACAAAAACACAGCAAGTCATTAGTATTGATAGCTGAAATGTTGCAATGTGTTAAAACACAGCTTAAAGGGGACATATCATGGAAACATCACTTCTTGAAGGCTCTTTAACATATATTCAGGTGTTTGTCTTGCCTTCTGGCCCCCAAGGTGTGACAACTGACAAAATAATCTGTAATTTGCAGGCTCCCTAGATTGAAGTCCATGTGGTTGGTTGTCAGACAATGATGTCATTGCATTAATACCAACCCTACCTGTGAGTACTGGTACTGGTAGAGGGGGTGGGGTGGGGTGAGCAGGAGCTCATTTGCATTTAAAAGGACAGGCACTGAAATCAGCCTTTCTGAATAGGGTTGTGATGTTTGATGCATGGGGTATTTTGACCGAAGCATGTCACAGACCTGTCTTTAAGACACCTGGGAACTTTTTTAATTTGTGGAAAAGGGGGATAATATGTCTCCTTTAAGGCTCAGTGTTTTTTTTATATCCAAATAAATGTCGTCTTCACCTTGACAGAGCAGAGAAGCCTCGTCCCATTTTCCACTGGCAGCACACACTGATACATTTCCCTCTCCAATACTGTGATATCCAGACTCACACTGGTAAACAACTTGAGAGCCCACAGTGGAAATTTCATCCCACAGCATGACTGAATGAGGGATGAGTGGGGGCGCACCACATTGAACCTCTATAGTGACGGAGGGGAGGACAGTATGTGACACCACAAAGGTATGGGACAACACAAAGAGAAAGTTACAGCAGCCACAGCTTTGGCTTTGGAGTGTGTCATTACCTTTGCATGAGATGTTTGGGTTTGTCCAGAAACCATCAGCTGTGCACAGTGACACATTATTTCCTTCGCTGTGATAAAATCCTATTTTACAGTAGTAGGTGACTGTGCTTCCAGGGCTGGAGCTACCACTCCACACTTGCCCTGTATGGGGCAGTATAACAGGATCCCCACATGATATCTCTGAGACAGGAAATACAACACAATACATTTCAAGTTCAAGTTCTAGTTCAGTAAATTCTTAAAAATGTTGGATCCACAGCATGAAACATGTTTCAGTTTTCACTGATGCTGACTGTGAAATGACACTGGCACTGGTCAGGAGAGAAAAGTCTACTGTGTTTTCAGAGTTATTTTTCAGCATTATGCCTTTATTTGTTATGACAGTGGAGTGAGACAGGACAGCAGGGAGAGAGATGTGCAGTTAATATCGTCTTGGTTGGGAGTTAACCGCTGATCAGCTGCTTTGGGGCAGATTCTTTTCTCCAGAACTGGTTACACACAAATGTGTACAGAATAGAAAACACCTTAGGAAAGAAATCACTGTCACATGTGTCACACACTGTTTGGTTTACCTTGGCATGACAGAGCTGGTGGTGTCCACTGACCGTTTACATTACACACTGACACATTATGTCCTCCTTTGTTAACAAAGCCCTTTTTACAGAAGTAGAGCACAGTGCTGCCAGGAGCTGTGCTACCGCTCCACACACGCTCACTGGATTCAGCCACAGGAGGACTTCCACACCGAATCTCTACAACGAACAGCACAGCCATGTAATATAAACACTGGGATTTAGGTTAAATCATTCTCAGGAAATTATGTGTATGGTAAACCTCTGCAATGACGTGATAAAACAGTGACTGTACCTTCGCAGAGCACAGGGGCCTCTTCCCACTGTCCAGCAGCAGTGCAAACAGAGACATTTCCCCTTCCAACATTATGATAGCCAGAGATACACTGATAAACCACTTCAGTGCCCATTCGTGAGCTCTTATTCCACAGTATATTTGTGTGGGGGAGGGCAGGGGGAGAGCCACAGTCAATCTCTGAGAACCAAAATGACACGCTGCATTAATCCTGTCTCAGTAAATCATGAATAGAAGTCTGGAGCTCTGCTAGCAGCCGTGTGAGGCTGTACGCAGCCACAGCTGTAACCTGAACTAAATGCTACTGCACAATCACAATACCAGCATGACGATGGTAATCAGGTAAAATGTGCTCCAGGTTCATCATCATAGTTTTTCCAATTTGGTCATTAGCACATAACACGCAGGTAGTGAAAATATGGGACAAATTAGAGTTATAACTTGATAATGATCAAAGATGAAACGATAAGAAATTACTGAAGTTGTAGTTGATAATGGAACAGTGTGGTGGTGTCATCCATAAACAGTCAGCAGCATGGATAAAGATATTCATTGTTACAAACATCAAGCCCTGTTACAGTAAGTTTTTCATCTTTACCTCATAAGCATTAAACTGTCTATAGAAACCCAGAAAAGTGACATAATAGAGCAGAAATACACACTCCTTTGTAGATGATGACTGTTATGAGCCCCAAAGCTTAGAGGAAGCAAAGCTCAGTCTCAGTGACCTGATGACTGATTGTGGATGGTTAGTATGAGAAGAAGAAGCTATGGAGCTATGGAGAAGCTATGTTACCTTCACAGACCAGAGGTGTTCCTCCCCACACTCCATTAGCTCCACACACAGAGGTGTTGTCTCCACCCGCCCGAATGAAGCCCTCATCACAGACAAACGTGGCTGTGCTGCCGTATGTGGTTCCTGTGAGCGACAGCAGCACAGTGTCCTCCACTGTGGCAGGCTGGCCACAGTCAACCACTGAGTCAGGCCGCAACATAAAACACTTGATTTTAGAACCAGATTTTCACAGAAAAAAGTTTTATGACAGTGGTAAGAAAAGGTAAGTGGAGTCTAGAGAATTACAAATGTGCCTTAAATCATGATCAGATCTTCGTCTATGCTAGAATTAGGAACTAACACAGTTTATTTTAACCAATAATAAACACATAGTTGGATTTAGCAAACCTGGAGCCCAGTTCATGGAATGTGATTGGACATTTAAGTTAGATCTCATCTGGATTATAAAATGGATTCTTAGTTTACACAACCTGCTGATGTGAGCCAGACGTCATGAAAAAGATCTCAGAAGAGTTAGGATCAAGAATGATTGATTTGTATAAAGCTGAGAGGGAGTCCTATCAGAGTTTGGATCTCAACCAGTCCACTATAAATAAACAGAAACCATTTGGTTCTGTGGCTCTGGTGCAAACAATAACATGAAAACGTCATCCCAAAAGTGAAGTAGGGAGGAGGGCGCTTCATGAATTGGGACTTTGAGGGGAAAATGAGCTCACAAGTTTATCTAAGAATATGTCTAAATATAAATATAATCTAAATTCCATGAAGGCAGTTTTACCTTTGCAGGAAGCCTTGTCTCTGTCCGGATGAAAAGGCTCAACTCCATTGTGGACTCTGTATCCCACCTGACAGCTGCATTCATAACTGCCGTCCAGGTTCCGGCACTGACCTCCCTCTCCACACAGCCCTGTGGTCCTACACTCATCAATGTCTGTGGAGCCAATCAGAGTGTATGAGTTAAAAACACCGGTGTCATCCACTTTATAAAGATTAGATTAAGATTAGAAAATTATCTGGATCTTCTAATACACCCTTGAAGTATTTTACATTCTGTTGTAATCTTTTATAGGACTGTAGTAAAATCAATGACAAAATGTATCATGTTATGTGTTTGCTTGAACATGATCATGACATTAAAACTGATAACTGTTTTGTAAATGTTCTGTCTGATCAATGTGCTGGCATTGATCATTTCTATTCAACATTTTATAACCTCCTCTGTGAGAGTGAATGTATTAATGTCTCACTTATGGTGTCTTCCTAATGTACAGTTTGTGGCCTGTTCTCCTTTCTGGTTCGTGCCTCACACACCTGGGAGACACAGAGCAGCTCCAGACTACACTCACCCTGGCAGTGGGTTCCATCATTTGGGATGAAGTTGTCCATGTGGTTTGAGGGGATGTAGCCGGACAGACACCTACAGAAGTAGCTGCCATATGTGTTGTGGCATGTGGTGTGCTGCCCACAGATCCTACTGGCTCCTATCTGACACTCATCTTTATCTGTAAGTACAAACAAACAAACAAACAAAACAAACATTTGTTGTGTTCATTATAGTAGAGAAGGACTGGATGGGCTGCCATTCAACTGGAAGCTGGAACACTGACATCACCCTAAAAAGATATGAAGAACGCAGCACATCAAACACAACAAAGAGAAACATTTGCATTCATTTGAAGTTGTGTTGTGTGTGTCTGTGCATAGACTCCTGAGGGAAGTATCTGGTTCTTAAGCTGCTAAATGTTCCACTATTCTCACCAGATAGTCAACACTAACTGTGCCTCCTGTTATATCTCATCTAATATAACATGATACATGATATAATAAGATGATAATAAGATATTTTTTACCTTGACAGTAGGTTCTTCCATTTCCAACAAACCCATACATGCAGTTACAAACTTTTCCAGAGCCGTCGTCTTTGTCATCACATGTGGCGTTAGCGTGGCAGGTGGTGCACACATCCAGTGTTTGGCCTGCTGCTGGCCCACCTGACAGGACAGAAACAGTGAGAGAGAGCCAGTGTCTTCCATCATTCTCAGGTAATGAATGGATAACTAAGTGGGACTGGTGGGGGAACTTTTACCTGCAAGAAGACAGAGCAGAAACACTACAATCATTCTTCTGTTCTTTCGTTCAGTTCTCTGTGAGAGTTGTCCTGTCCTCCTCTTTACTCCACTATTCACCATCCCCATCTTCTTTTTTCATGTTTCACTTCCGTCTCGTGGACCCTGGTGATGCTGAGCACATTTGATAACCAGGATTGTGAGGACTCTGAGTGGGGGAACTAAGGTCACGACTTCTTTTCTCAATGGTCTTCCAGCAGCCTGTGGTTTCTGTGGCTTCATCTGTCGCTCTCTGACACAGTCAGTTAGGCTTCATGAGTGTTGATGACACACTCAGTGCTCATTCTGCTGAACTGCACACTCATGTTGCCGGGCTGATAACGGCTATATTTAGCCTGATGAGAGTGCTGGACGCCCCTTTACAAACACTGTGTCATTTATTAACACATAACTGTCATTCATCCACACATTAAACACACCATTACTATTTGTGTAAAACTCATAGGAAGGTACGGTTGTTGATTACATGATGTAGAATCTGCTCTAAGTACAACAATTTTAATGCATGACACAGCTATTGTAGACCACATTTAATGTATGTCATGTATGCCCTTTGTCCAATGCATTTAAAATACTTTAATTTATCAAAGAACAATTAAAGTAGCTTAATTCATCCTGCATTATAATCCACAAACATGTAACTGATGCTTCAACTTCATTTTCTTTGTCCTTCCACTGAATCTGTCTTGCTGGAGGATGTCAGTTGGTGTGTTGTGGGAGGGGGAGATAAGTCTGGTGAGCTACTATCTCTCTGCCCAGAAGGGTCCTATGTAGGGTCTCACTGTCACTCAAACTAACAAGATCCCGCCTTCCATAAGGGGCTGGGCAGATTAACTGTGGTGTGATCCTCAGAGCAGCCAGTTTCCAAATCCAAGACCAAATCTGTTTGGTCCGGACAGGACAGATTGCACACGAGTTGTTTCAACAATTATGTCCAGACACAGTCAGCAGGAAGCCAAGGTTATTGAAACTGTACAACCACTACCTCAGTCTATAATACTAGCATCAACAGTATAAACTGACTGTGCAGCCACACACCTGTGAAGTAGCCCATGATTGTGAGCAACCTCAGACCAAAATCACACAGTGCAGGTCACACAGTGCAGATGAATCTCACAGTAGCACAGCAGGTGAGTTGAGTCCTGCTTTGGTCTGTAGATGTCAGGCTTCACAAGATTTAGGTTTATATGGTTTTCTTAGAAGAGTGCTCTGAGTTATAGTGAAGACAAGGGACCATGAGGCACATATATACTACTCACAAAAATTTAGGAATATTGGGCTTTGGGATGTAATTTCAGAATGCACCTAAAATGCACTCTGACCTTTACAGGGGAACTTGACCTTCTCTAAACTTTTGAATGCACATGTCCAACTGTTCAGTGTTTCAGTACTTATAACATAACAAGTGTGTGATCCATGAATTGACTACTAAATGTTCTGGTTCAATGAGAGTTTGTTTTGAAACAGTCCTCTTCATCATCTTATGTTGCTGTATACTCACCACTGTTGTTAGCTTTTGTTTCAATAAAGTGTTTGAGATGAAGAAATGACCACGCCATACTTCTACTTACATGCCCTCCTTCCATGATATAATATCACTGTAGCATGAACTTTTACATTTTCCATAAATTTCACCTGAAAGTCGAATATCCCTAACTTTTTGTGAGTAGTGTATACATATATGTGTGTGTGTGTGGTTTAATAGTTTTTATTCCCACTAGTTTTGTTGGCTGATTCCTACACTTCATTGCATGTTGGCGCCTCCAGCTGTTGATAAGTGGAATAGCATAGCACTGGCTGCCTGGCAGAGCTGTGTGCCAACACTGCATTGCACGGTTGCATGAGGGCACCCCCCCACCCTTGGGAAAACATTACTCCATAGTGCTGCTAGAGGTTAAACACTCTACCACATATCTCTAAATGCAGACCCAGGCTGGATCCAGTCTGGATCTGCATTTAAAGCTACTGGTACACCCAGTCAAACCCGAACGTATCTAAAGATCGCTTGATCTAGGCTAGTACCTCATAACTAAACAAATAATCTAACTACACAGAATCTGGTTATTGAGGTTTCCTTTATTTGATATTAGCACCTGATCATTCAAGATCCTCTTTGTTATTATCACAAAGTCGGTCATTTCAACATGCATTTTTAGTATGTAAACTTCATCACAGATGTCAGAGATATGTTTGTTAAGCTTGGAAATGATTATTTTAACCCACACAGTCACATTCTGCACATGTAAATCCAACAGGAACACTGCACGTTTCACATAAATGGTGGTAAAACACATTACTGGCTGGTATTTCAGACCAAAATAATAAATACTGCTCTGTAAAATCACTGCCAGGAAGTCTGAATGAAAACAAAAGGCTCAAGGCTCAGCACATTTCACCAGAGCGCTCTTTGGATGGATGGCTTCACAGTCCTGATTCTTGGGAGCTGTTAAACCTGTGACGTCCTGCAGGGTCATAAAATGGTGCAGTGACAGCAGCGTTTAGTTTCATGTGTGGTCTGAACTTCCTCAGGTGGAGCTGCTTCAGGAACTGGAGACTCCTCCTTACACTCTGACATTGAACTACTGGAGGTGGACAGCAGCCTCCCACACACCAGGTCAGCTGCTTTTCCATCCATGACCGACAAGTCTGTGACTGTTTTCTCCCTCAGGGACATGTCTCCATCATCATCGTCGTCGATAAGCACAAACTCTTTGAGGTAAACCATCCCCACCCCGTGGAGACTGTGGCTCTCTGCCGAGTCCTCCATGATGTGGGCGTCAATATAAGTGAGAGTCGAAGTCTCTGTCAGCGTCTCATGTGGGTCTGTAGAGTTGTCTTCCGGCCCTGAGTAGGCCTGGCTGCTCGAGTCCATCGTCCATGTGGAGTTCCTGTTCACACTCTCCTCCTTCATACTGTACCTCTGGTCTTGACTCTTAGAGACAATGTCTGGCATCTTCCCTGTGACGTCTCTCCTGTTGTGGGCACCATTCTCTGTGGCATGGCCATTCCCAGGGTACATCTTAAAAGCCACCTTCTGGTAGTCATGGTATACCCGCACGCTGCTGCTCCCTGTTGGAGAAGACAGTGGGATGGTGGCAGTGTCGCCCTTTCCTTGCTTCTTCATGTATTTTCACTTGCTGCAGTGAGACAAAACAGAAAATCTCACGTGAAAGATTGTTCTTGTCCTGCAGCATTGCAGGTTAGTCAGAAAAAGAAAAGAGAGTTACACTTCCTCTACTGCTGGACACTGAGCTCACACCAATCCTTCATGTAGGTTTAAACCATAAAAGATCAGACTACATAATAATTACAAGTGAATAGAAAATGGTCTTCGTAATAGAAATACTACAGCCCTCAGCATATAAGTTTAATGCATCAGTGACTTCTGTTCTGTTGCTGTCAGCTGCTGCTGCTACAGATTTTCAGCTGGTTTCTCTTTGTGTGTCTGTTTTCACAACTACTGCACAGTTGCCATGACATTTCCTGCACAAATTCATGTGATTTCTAAACCTGTAAGTCACCAGGTCACATCTGTGACTTTGCTTCACAGCCAAAAACCGATGACATGTCCCTGATCCTCAGCAGGAGCCAGAGCATCTGAGTGCCTCCTGTTATATACTGTGCTGTCTACTACTGGAGGGCTGAACATATTTGATGTTTTGATGAAGGCATAAAGGAGCAATATTGAACATGTTGCTCAAAAATCTGACTGAGGAGTAACAGCTGGTTTAACATCTTATGATTTGAATGAGAGTTTTCACCATTGTCGTTGTACCATTACTGATTACATACACTCTGACAGATGCATTAAACTACATAACCTGTAGAACCCCCTAAAGACCCTGCACCCCTGTACGCCTGTACACCTGTACCCCTGAATGCCTGTACCCCTGAATGCCTGTAAGCCCGGATCCCTGTACCCCTGTGCGCCTGTACACCTGTACCCCTGAATGCCTGGACCCCTGTACTCCTGTACCCCTGTACCCCTGTACGCCTGTACACCTGTACCCCTATACCGCTGTGCTCTTGGACCTCTGTACGCTTGTACCCCCGTGCCCTGGGGAATGTGCCTTGTAGGCCCATTCAAAAATCCCTCCATCATCATAATGCAGTATTAGTATCATTCACATTTCTTACACATACGGCAACGAGGGCAGGTAATAGTAAATGAGGAGTAGTTTTATGAACAATGGTGACCAGTAAGAGAGAACAAGCTGTCATTTAGTATTGGTCTGTCTGAATAAATAAATGAAGCTGGTACTTTTAAAAGAAGCAAAAAATAACTTAAATTCCCTGAGGATCGGATCTTTGAAAAAAGAAACAGATGAACTCCTCTAAAGTGCTCCACTCAAAGATGGAGTGTACCCACACACACATACACACACACACACCCTTCCCATCTCCACACAGAAGCAGCATATCAGATAAAGAGAAGAACGCATCACTTGTCAAACCACAGCTCACACTGAGTTTCAGGTGCTTTAAAGGTACACAGAGTAAAAATTAGCATCAGCCAGAGCTGCAGTAAGAAAGATACTTAACAGTTTAATGTTACATTTTAAAAGAGCACATTTGACATGTACCGGGACATATTCTTATATAGCATATGGTGCGTCACGAGAAGTGTTTCCATTTTAAGTCTTTACATGCTAAATGCACTGTGCTCTGTATAGGAGCTTCACAGACTGACCCTCTTACACTCCACTGATTCATATGCATGACAGAATCGGGACTCTATAAATGAATAATAACGGCAATGTACACGTTCAAGTGACTGTCAGTGTGCTCTGCTCTGGCTTGTGGTGGTGACTGAACAACAATAGATGAAAAATAGATTGGATTTAAACACACTCACTGCATTACTGCTTTGGTTTGCAGTTGGTTTTGTCTCAGTAGTGAATATAAGAAGCTGACAACAGCTTTTACTGTGGCAGAACGAGGACAATGATAAATTACACAATAAGAATGTTATCTCACGTACTTATAGTTGACCTCAAATGGAATTTCTTTACGTCTTATCTCTAGCTCGAATGTCTAGAATTAAAGCTGTGTTAAAGGCCCAACATCCATCTCAGTATAAATGACTTCATAGCCAACCACAGTTTGAGGTACTTTATTTTGTCCTGCGACAGAAAATTTATAGAGCCAATGAGTGTGACTGGTCCCAGCAGGACTATAACAGAGTTACGCAGCAAACAGTCACACTGTCCTATACACTGGACTAGATTTCAATCACAGAAGTGAGTTAACAACAACACATATGCAGTACAGACCATATATGCAGAAATCTCTATTTTTCCATGTGTAATTATATGAGTAATGTTTTTACCTCAACTCTTCTGCAGCTGAACCCTGCTCCTCTGAAGTCTCTGTGATTAGAATCACATGGCAGATGTAGGATGATCCAGAGCGCGTCCTGCTGATCTCCAGCGCAGCTGCTGAAACTGATTCCTCCTCCACCTGGATGTCTATAAACAGAGAGTCTTCACACACACCCTCCCCTCGTCCTGCACAGCTGTACTGTAGTGTATGTGTGCGTGTGTGCAGGGAGGCAGTCACGGGACCTTCCACTGATTGTAATTACATCAGCGGTAATGCTCCCCTCCCCTTCAGTTATTTGGGCTTTTGCTGCACTATGTTATTTTCTAACACAGTGATGTCCACATAAACACATCTGCACAAGTTAAGATGTGGACAAATATCTACAGAACATAACAGATTGCTTTTGGGAGAACTGTTTCCATTATGTGAGAAGTGAAGGCAGGAGAGCAAAAACATAACATATTGGTAGATATGGTTAAAAAATATCAGCTCATCTTCTCACTTTTCACCAAATCTTTCAAAATTTTATATTATTGCCAATGTTTTACACCATTCTCTACCATTTAAAAGTTGAATGAACTAGTGCAGTGGTAATCTGACTAAACCTTATCTCAAGTATTTTTTGGATGGATGTAAAATGTGTGTGAAATGAGAGAGTTGTATCTTCAAAGGGAAAACCACAGATGAAACCTCCAGTCCTTTCTTCTCCTCTTGTACCATCACTGGAAACTATCTACATGCTTCCCTTTTTAAAACGCCGCTGTGGTGCAGGGATGCATGAAAAGCCACTTCTCTCAGTCCCATGCACTGAATGTGTTCCAATAAATAATACAGAAGGACAGAGCTGCTCATACATGAAAGCTGCAAACAGGAATATGGGAGGGATCAAATATTGAGAAGTTGTCATGCCCTGTGGGGATGATGTCTGCATTAGCCTTGTATAGTCATAGGGCAGACATGGCATCTGACAAAGTGCTCATGTACAGTACATCTATGAAACCAACAGCACAAAGTCCTGTTGATAAAACAAACTAGAAATCACTACATTCAACTGTAGCTAGAAAACATGACTTTTAATATTTTGATGAGGTATGTGATTTATTGTAGGAGTCAGACCTGCTCTGGGTAGTCTAGGCTGTGGATAATGTACGAGTCACTTTTTCTGCTTTAATAAGTGTATGTGTTGTTGGCAGCAATGTGGCACGGGGGTGGGGGGGTGGGGGGGGCAGGATTCAGCCTCCTTGTGTTGTTCATGCTGCCTCAGTTCTGCCCAGAGAACAAAATCAAACTTCTGGCCCAAACATTTGTCCACAACTGAGCAGAGTCCAGCTCCTATCATCCAGTATTGACTGACAGCTGAGGATTCTTGTGTGGGCATGTGCACCAGAACTGGTCCAGATTTGGAAGTAGCATCTGACATTCATGCTATATATGGGCCAGATTCAGGCCATGGAACTGGGCCAGACAACAAGCATCTAGCCCAGATTTATTTTGCTATGTGGACTATCACACAGTCACACACACTCAGGGCTTACTGGGACATATGAATAAAACCATTTAGGGTCATAAATAGCACCTGTGTCATGCGATGAATCAAAATGTCTTCTTTGAGAAGGGCCTGCTATGTAGGAATGAAATCACAGCAAATTAATAAATTACTAATCACTTCTTTGATCTGTGTGGACTGGGTGGTAGTTTCAAGAGCAAGGGCAAGAGGGTTGATCCCTAAGTACACAACACAGGTAATCTGTCAAAGAAGTCTAAACATGTCATGGGGTGCAGCAGTCAGCCCTACTATCAGCTCTATCACCATCTCACACACACGCACAGCTTAAGAAACACCCAAAAACACAGTCCATTATGAGGGTCATGAAATTCTAAACTTGTAAGTCGACTCATGAAAACATGGAGAGACACAGAATGATATTTCTGTAACATACTTCACTGTATTTTGGCCAGTTCCATATAGGTATTTGAACTATACAAACGCAACACACATTAATTTAAGAATAGCAAGAATGCACACATCACTGATGTAAGGCATTCACTGATGTAAGTCATGTGACCAACAGTGTGAAGGTCAGATGTTTGAGATCAACATGAAACAGCAGTAGAATCCATAGACAAATCAATCTCAATCAATATGTCCCCACCTATGTTACCCTGTAAAAACAAACTAGAGCCTGGATTTATCTGACTAGTTACGAGTGACCACCAGCTTTGAGATCAGATTTGAGCTCTTGTTGACCTCAGTTTCTCACTGTGATATACTTTATATCATCTTTATACATCACCCTCCATCTGCAGCAGGGTTCAACTGTGTTTACCAGTAAGATTACTTTGTAGATTGTGTAATGACTCATCAAAAAAAGTTTTGCTTAAATTAGATCCTCATACGCGTCTGGGCATGATATGTTCTGTTTTACAAGTTGGTTTATTTGATGATTAGGCTCTTTTAAAACATTTCAATCTAGTGATTACAAGTCTATTAAATCAGCCTTGTCTGTAGATTATACATTATCAAAAGGTATTACAGTGAAAACTTCTTCAACAATAAAAGAGGAGACAAGTTCCTTATATAAATCTGTAGACTAACTCAGGTTTTCAAAAAAAGAAATGAACTCACAGTATTGTTTGTAAGAGGAAATACATAAGCTGAATGTCCAGACCTAACATGTTGCATCTACAGACATGTGCTTTACACTGAAAACTACACCAGATGGAAAAGGTTTAATATTAAAGAGATCATTTTTTAAATGATGGTGTGTGCCTACTCATGTACGTTATCTGACACAGGTGATGCAGGTAATGTACTGACTGTTCATGAGTGCCTCACACAACCCTACATCAAAAAACCCTAATCATCTCTTAAACAGGTTCATGTGTTTTAAATATAAATATCAACAGTCCATGTCAATCAAGGTCTAGAAATCAGTCCCACCAGGTGAGGTGTGTTGCTTCCATGTTGCTGCATGAGGAAGCTGAGGCCTGGGGCTGAAAGCTGACCCATGTTCTCCGTCTTCTCCCAAAACCTGATGGTCACTCTGCCTGGCACCAACAGAGGCTTCTTAAAGTGGGCGGTGACGTTAACGGGAGCTCTGATGACTTCCACCCCTAACAAAACAACAGAGCATTGATATTGTCTGATAAGTAGTGCAGAAAATAATAATAAAAAAATGAATAAATAACATAATCATGATTTGGGTACCTTTGCGTTTTTCTATTTCAGCCAAACAGACCGACAGCATCCAGAGCCCCGGTGCAGTGTGAGATCTGAAGCCAAAGAGCCTGGCTGGTAGAGAGAGGAGCCGACAGAGGGAGCAGTCAGAGAGGGACCACACACTCTGCAGGCTGGGACTGCAGGGAACCCTGAGCTCTACCTGCTTGAGTGCTCCTGGTGCAGGCTCATCACTTTGGCCTGTCAGGAGGAAGGACACATACGCACCAATGTGATGCTAATTGTGTGAACCTAATCTCTGTGGATAAACAGTAAATGTAAAACTACTACTAAGCCAAAAAATAAACATTATAAGAATTTGTAGCATAAATACTCACTTTCATTTCCAGTCTTTGTTGAGCCTCTGCTGGCTCGGTGGAGCTTGTTTTTGGACAGCAGTGTCAGGACGCTCTCCCACACTGGGCACCCAGAACGACAAGTGGCAGACAGACAGATGTCCACCTCCACCCCTGCATCAAGTTGTCGGTACACCAGGACTCTGACCTGCAGCGTGAAGGGACCTTTTTTCAACTCATCAATAGGCTGGAGGGTTTTCAAACTCTGACACACACGGACCAGACCTGCAGATGTAACACATAATTACTAACATATCACCACTATTTACTGACCCTCTATTGTCAGAACAACTGTGAAACATGGGAATCAGGACACTGAGTATACTGAATTCATAAACTGTTGATGTGTTACTGTATACTGATGTTTCCCCACTGTCTAATGTACAAATGAGACAAAAATATAATGTATATATTTTATTTGAGATTTATTTAATAAAAAATTGAACATACATATTAATGACATCCTTGTGTAAAGATGTTTGTGATTACAGCCTGAGGCTCATTTCCAACTCTAGTCCCACTGGCAGGTTGGTGTCAATTAGAAAAAAACAAGGCAACACCAAAAACATAACAATGCAATATAGATACAATTGTTGATCACAGATCAGAAGTCTTCCACACTGACAAGAAGTTAGTAAGATATTAAAGTGCAAGGTGCTTAAGTGCTTCAGTGTTAACTAAGGTGCTCAGTGCTGATGTTATTGTACATTGCCCCATTTCATGGTATTTTAAAGTGCTTAGTGAATTGCACAGTGCCCTATTGCACATGCTGCACAGGTACATAAGTCACGTGGGATCACATATCTGGTCCGTTTTCAACAGTCAATGCATACACTTATATGTTTATATTGGATGTAAAATGGCTGAAGTGACTAGACATTCGCATTTTTGTCATGTCACACACTATATCAGGGGTGGGCAACTATTCTACTAAGGGCCGGTGTGGCTGCAGGTTTTCTTTCCAACCAAGCAGCAGCACATCAAACCTGACTCATTCAATCAACTGATCTCAGTCTTCAGACAGGTGATTGGTCAAACTGTGTGCTCTTGTTACATTGGAACAAAAACCTGCAGCCACGTCAGCCCTTTGTGGAATAGTTGCCCACCCCTGCACTATATGATATAGATTGGATAATAGCTGGACATTTTTGTTTGGTGTGTGGCAAAACTCCTGAATCGAGTATCTGCACAGCAGCCTCCTGCTGCCACGAGACAGTCTTTGGTGCTAGTGCTGACCACTCAACATGATCGTATTTTGGAAATGGAGTTGTTTTCAAAAGTTTTTTGGTGCTTTAGGCCCCATGTTTTGAGCTTTATTTGAAGTTTTGATATCTGTAAAAAGATATTTGTGTTTCAGAACCCAGATTTTTGTTTTTAAGAAAAGGAGAAAAAAAAGAACAGGTAATCTCACTTTACACAGTAGCCTATGGGACTTTGGGGATTTTTATTAGACTAACAGCACTTGGGTGTATGACTGGTGCCACATCCATCCTGCAGTGGTCACACACCACATCCTGAAACATCCTCACTGATCTTCCAGGCCCTAAAACTTTTGCTCAGATCTACAGAGTGTTACCTGTTGGGCTGAGCCTGAAGTGCTCATCAGTGAGGACCATCAGCAGCAGCCTGCTACACAGCAGCTCAGGGAAGCACAGCGGGATGTCTCTGTATTCAGTGTCTGGATAATCCCAACCATAACCTCCTGCGCTGCAGAACCTCCTCAACAGGCGCGTCTCCAGCCTAACAGACACAGACACACTCAGCGCACAATGACCGGACACACACTGTTGCTCCTCATACGTAAACGGCGTTGGGCGACGCTCACCTGCAGTTGTGGACCGTGTAAGAGGCTTCACATCTCTTTGTTGGGTACAGGTGTCCTGTTTTCCGGCTCACAGCTCTGCTCACAAACTTCACGTAAAGGTACCAGAAACTTGGAAGCTTGTCGCCGGTGAGGACGTTTGTTTTCAGCAACTTGTGAGAACAGTAAATGTGAGCATAAACCAAATACACCGAACATACAGCGAGCGAGGCTACGCAGTAACTCTGCGCATTCCCCATCTGTGTTCAAAATCAGTCTGAAGTGCACAGCAGCGACTTCAACAAAGTCCCATTACAGAAATCACCACAGCCATTAGCCAGTGCTGCTCTACGGCGTGCGCGCTGGGACAAACGACACACTCTTGACTATTTTCACCTTTTATTATAGAGCAGTTTTACAACAAAACCACGTACTAGATACATACAAACATTTTACAGCCAGTCACTCCTCCAGTATTTGTAGTTGGCGTTCAGGTCTTCATTGATAGCTTTAAGTGTAAAAACATGTTTTGATAATTTTTTTTCTTTCATTATTTAATCAAGAGAAAAGGAAAAATAATTAAATGTAATTGTGTCACTGTTAAAAGAAGACGTATATTAACCATTCTAAACAGCTGTATACATTTATCTAGATTTAACCAGTGTGTCGTATAAAGGCCTTAACAAATGATCCATGTGTTAATATATAATATCAAATGACTACATTCATACAGAGGCTGACGGGGACATTCTGTGTGTCACAGAGATGCGGTGGTTCCTGAGTTGATGCAGATGTTCTCCTCTCATCTTCTGCCACAGCACCTCATCCAAACAGAAGCAGCAGCACAATGCAGACTGAATTGACAGCTATGAGCGGCACTGTGGGGCAAGACAAAGACTCGTTTATAAAGTCACTGGCGATTAAACGTCACTTTAACAATAGTTAGTGTACATAGCTCCAGAGGACAGTCACCTCTCATCACTGTCCTCACGGAGCGGACAAGGTTCATAAGCTGCACTTTGACGCCTGGTTCATCCCCAAATCCTCCGACACTTTGGTCCACTCCCCAGCCAACTGACATGGATAACACAGACATCACAGACACAGAAAGGCAGTCATAGCTTCAATATTACTAGGAAAATAAAACATTCTTTGACTAGGCACCAGTTACCTAAAATGGCTTGTATTTTCATTGTAATTTTTTGTTATACCAGTTATTATATATCCCACATGGAGCTACTCTGCGATGGCATGGTTGTTGGGCATTGGTTTTGCTAATGAAGATGTTTTGAAACAAAAAAGTTTCTAAATGAATTAAAGTGTTACAAATGTTCGTTGGGCTTAAACAGCAGATAACGTCTCTGTCATGCTCTTTTATCCATTCATTAGGAGCAGATACAACTTTAAACAACCTCAATCTTTGCGGACACATACGAAATGTTTCAATTTGTTCCAGTGGTCCTGTTTCAAAGTAGTTAGCATTAGCTAGCTCAACGGCTAACCCAATTTCAGCTGTCAGGTGGTTCTTGAGGAAGCATACGGCTCTGACGTCACCCACTTACTTTTACTGAGAAATCTTTCTTCATGCAATACAGCGACAGCGTTGACACAAAGTATAGCTGCTTGAATGAGAGAGTACAAAGTAAATGCCATGTTGTCTTTCCAGGTGGCTAGCTAACTGACAGTATTTATGTCTGACGTAGCCTACGGTGGCTGAGAACGGACAAGAACTCCTCCGCGTACGGAGCACTTGTACGGAGGTGCAGTTAAAGCGGGTATAAAACCGGTTATATCACAATGTACAAAAAAGCATTAAGTTTCAATAGCTATTTTTTCATTCAAACATTTGTTTATTTAACTTAAACAATAGTCGTTATTTGGATATAATGGTAGAAAAAGTAAAATAACCTCAAGAACCTCAAGTGAACTACAGGAATTGAGAACCCCTTCCTAAAAGAGTGTAGTGAATCAGATTTTAAAACATGAGTCTGTACGTGTTTGCTGGCGAAATTACAATTTTGCCATTTGTCTGTAGACTCCTCCGAATTTGTATGGGTTCAGTACAACACTTACCAATACCTTACTTAGATTTTCAGTTATACATGTCCCCAATAACCACAGTCAAGAAAGACACACAACACTCGTAATTCATGAGAATAAAAATCTTTATTAGTGTTTTATGAAGTCTGCATAATATGCCACACGCCTGAGAAGCTTATGGTCAGAAAAACAAAAAAAAAAAAAAAAAAAAAAAACAAAGCAAAAAAAAAATAAAAAAATAAAAATAAAATAAAATAAAATAAAGAAACAAAAAATAAGAACTGCTCTATCGATACCGCCCTCTACTGGTAAAAGAACTGCGACATCTACTGTACTGACTGCTTTGCAAAAAAGATTACTGTTAAATACACACATACTGTACTACTGTTATGTATATGTATGTCTGGTCCACGTCAGTTTTGTCATGTATTTTTTCACATTCATATGTTGCAGGCCAAAGATAAAAACAATGTAACACTGGACCCTAACACATGGTTCAGTTCCCCAAATCCAAACTTCACTAGGTGCACTTAAAGTACAATCACTAGTGCCATAAGGTAAACACATTTACATCAGAAAGAAAGGAGGGGGAAACATGTTAAACTCGCAACAGCCACGTAATGACAATAATGGCAGAGTTTAAGCTAATAAGTCTTGTACATACTGTATTTTAAAGACAGAACAAATACAAAACACACATTAACACAGAATGTCCCAGTGTGCAGGCACATTTGCTCTTCTTTTCTTGTGGAAGAAAAACTTCTCTCCTCGCATATTTCTGTAACATTTTGAAAGCCAATTTTATCTGGTTGACCTTAACCCGCTTGACTGAGCACCAAAAGGCTACAAGAGGTCACGTGTGTTTCTCAAAAAAATGAAGAGATGAATAAGTAAATGGCCATTACAAAGTTTTACATGCCTCTGGAATCATTAAAACCATTACAGGAAAGTAGACTTTGGGTTTCAGGCAAATCTGTCGTTTTTGGGTACTTTAAATGCACCAGATTTTTTCGCAAAAACAAAAAGATATAAACAGGCTACACATCATGAGGGGCAGTGATTCTTTTCTTTGTTAACCGAGACAAAGAGTTGCTATTTGGAAATGAATTCAAACTGAACCTTTTGGGTAAAATGAAGGAATGATCCATGCCCTCCGTGTCACTTTAGAAACAACTGTGGTCTTGAAAATATTACTTCAATAAAAAGTGAACGACAGAAAAATTTAAGTATATTTATATATAAAAATACATGAGAATACAAAAAAGTAGCAAAACAATGGGGATATAGGCTAAAAACAGAATGAATTTATTGATACCTTCAATTTCTCCTGATGAAACGTTTAATGCTTCACCTCGGAGAGCCCAATCACTCCCAGTGTCATGTTAAAAAGAAAAACAAAAGCTTTTACATAACAGCTGATATTCTCTGGTCCCTGCCCAGTGCACTCTGCAAAGCCTGGTCAACATCTCTCTAGCTTCCACCCCAGGCTGCTCAGTGGGGATGAGGGGATAATTATAAAGAAATAAACTACAGCCAGAATGAGTTTACAGTTTGTTTTGGGTTTTTGAATATTTTTTAAACTAACATTCCTATTTGTCCATTAAGAGGTATGTCTTATAAAGACACACGTCAAGAGTTATAAAAATGGCCGTTAGGCAAAGTCAATTCAATTAGATTTCACAAAAACATACTGTGGTGTTTCCTTGAGAGGAGAACAGCCACCAAGGCCATCATTTCTTCACCAAGCCCCCTCCCCTCCTTTGACAAAAGATGGGGCCAAGTTTCCCAGAGAAAAGTAAACTTAGGTTTAGAACAATGGTTGGGGTGGGCTGGACAAAAATCATTTTAGCATTCAAGCTCGTGTTACTTATACAAGCAATCTTCAATACTGAGAAACTATTCACAGATATTTTTGGTATTTCCCCTACTTCCTGGACTAAAAACCAATATACATTTTATTTGTACCACAAATAGATCTAATATTAAGGATTTGGGGAAAAGCAATTTAACAAGGTGCATGACATAGATGGGTAACAAAGTGCCAAATTTTACTGAAAAGTCTGTATGTGTGTGTGTGTGTGGCAGTGTAGATGCATTTGTTCGTGTGAGGGTGTATGTGCGTGTGTGTAAAGTTTAAAGAGGGATGTGGAACTGGGCCACAAATACTATGAAGTATGTTACAGAAATTTCATTCTGTGGGGTTTCCATTTTTTCATGAGAAGACTCACAAGTTTAGAATTTCATGATCTTTGTAATGGGCTGTGGGTTTTTTTTTTTCTTGGGGCGTTTCCTTAGCTGTTTAGGACATACTGGAGCAACGTGCAGACGGGGAACCCATCTGGGTTAGAACTTTGTCCAGCCACTGCAAGGGGCCGTTCAAATGAAGCTCTATCCAGCAAGGGGTGCTTGTGACAGTCTGCCGCCTGAAAAACAAAGGCATACACGTTAATGCTTGTCTGCAGTCCCGCTTATAAAACACACAGAAATAAGTATACATTACACTGTTTATATGTTTATATTTCCACTTGAATGGTGATATGTATGTGTGATTTTGTATATTTTTGTGTGGAGCCCAGGAAGACTAGCTGACTGCTATGGCTTCAGCTAAGGGAGATCCTTAATAAAATAACTGTTCTTGTATGTGTAGTATACAGCCAGGAAGAGCATATTGTATTTGAGGAACATGTATGTGCATGCAGCAAGAAACTTTCCTGGATTTAACCATCTGCATCACATGTGACCACATGATGACATTAACAAGGACATAAGACACCAAAATCTGTGGCAGTGAAACTTCTCCACTCTGTAGCCTGTTCAAGATGAATTGTGGAACTGCTCACCTGTACTCAGCCCCCCAGCCTTTGACAAAGCTCATGCGGATGGTGCACATCCTGGTGAGCTGGTACACGGCCTCAAAGCCCTGGTTGACTGATTGAGCCAGCAGGGCCGCAAACTCCTGGTTGTTGAAGATTTTTAGATTACAACCTGAAAGAGATAAACGGTGCAGCAGTTAACCTCTTCAACTCCGTGGGGATGCCGGCGTCCTAAAGCCCCTCCTCTTCTGCAGTCTCAGCTTGCGTGGGCTTACTACAATTCTAAACATAATGTATTTGGTATCTGTGGTTTCATTAGGTTTTTTTTTTGCTAATTCAGTTTCGATTTTATTTTATTTCTCATTTATTTTGCACAATAATATACAAAATATCTACAAGCATGTGGGTTTTCCCAGGGCCTTGACTCACCAGGCTGACATCTGGCTTTTAGTTGGCACTAATCTGTCTTTGTGCTGCTGTGGCCAATTTTTGTACAGGCGTTTTTGTGGTGTGTTCACCATCATTGGCTCGTTTTGTTCTTAAGCTGTACCAGCGGGCTCGCATGAACATGCTGAATCAGCATCAGAACCAGCAGGTGACTGGCTCTTCAACCAAGCCAATCAGTGAGATGACTCATTAGGCAGGATTTTAACTTCCTTTTCACCTTCAAGCAAAACTTTACAAAGCCTATAAAAACAGACACAGTTTAAGTCAGCATTACAAGAACATAAGTTCAGTTAAGACAGTAAAGTAGAAGACTGTGCCTGTTTTAAACGTATCCATGGATACTGTGATGTAACGAAAATGTTTTTTGACATGGCTCTGGTTCCCTAATGAAGTCCAAGCTGAATCCTGCAACAAGCCAACACAAAGTAGGAAGCCACGAACTACACTACTGATGGTCCACACATTTAAAACTCTTTTTCATTAGAGTTACTGTATGGTGGGTGTGCTGGGTATGCATGTTCTTCTATAGCATCATCATTATTTACATTCAGTGATCAACATATATTCACTCCCAGGACCAATCAAGCTGATCGCTTCTTTTGTTCAGAGGGGACACTGTTGCCATTTTCAGCTACTTTCTTGGGTTGTGTCACACATGACATCTTCAGGATCTTACCAGGAGGAATTTTACACACTGTTGCTGGATGCCAGCCATACCGCTGGTTGCAGTTTGGACTCTGGACAAAGATGGCGCTATCACTCAGGCACTCGGCAAAGACCTCTCCTCCAATGTAGTAAAGTCTGACTCCCCTTCCTGTCAAAAGAGATAACACATTTGCTCATCTTTAACAATGCATGACAAAACCAGTGATGGATTTTTGAAACTCAAAATGTCAGAGGCAAAGAGGTTATCAACAGAGGATCATTTAGCCTAAAGCTGTGTGAATGTGTGCCATACCTATGTGCCTCCTGGTCATCTCCACAGTTGCGTTCCTGTTGACGTTAGACAGCAGGCCCAGGCAGAAACGCTCAGAGTTTGATGGATCAGTGAATCCATCCACTGTCAGTGAGGGCTGAGAGGCGTGGAACGTCTCCCCCACACGCTGGTTCAGTTCATAGTAGGCTATAGAGCACCAGAAGGCCGGCTCCGAGTAAGTCACCGGCTGCAGGTCTACAGCAGAAGATCATGGCAGTAAAACTTACAATTCATGCTGATAAAAGACTACAGCAGTGCAAATGTCTGATTAATATTTATAGATTGGATTTATTTAATCAGCTGCAAACATATGAATAAATACACAGTATGCATGAGTGTCCTGTACTGTTTTAGCCCAGTATTGTCTCTGATGGAAGGGATCTGCATCTTACCCATGCTGTGATTGACAGGAGACAGAGTGCTGGGGGAGAGCTCTGCTGGAGAACCTGACAAAGACAACAGGAAGTCACCGAGTCATAGGTGTTCACATGAGACCATGACATGACGGGTGGATCGGATCAAACAATCAACAAACTGGAGGCTGTCTTGCAAAGGACAAAATGATTCTGTAAAGCTGATCCATCTACATCAGACACCTGAGGAGATGCTGTTTACTGTTACTATAACAACAGCCTCATCAGTATACCCTGCATCTTGCTTGTTGAAATTACACAGGCTGAACAATAACTTACTTGTGTTGAGAGCAAAATGGATGATGTACAGTAAAATAATAGGTAGCCTGCTGTGACTGTTGTGTGATTGTGTCATTAACAGCACTCTGAACATGCAAAGACACTGTGAAGCAAACAACAATAAAGATGGGCTACAAACATATGAAAATGTGTTCTGTAAAGGAAAGACAATAGATGTTACATCCTTCCTCAAGTGTATTCCCTGGATGTTTCTGACAGTTATTTATTATGATAGAGGAAAAAAACTTCACAAATGTGTTTCCAGAAGAAATCCATTTGACTTTGACCTGCTCTGGAGGAGTCTGACAGACAAGGGAAAGAGAAGGAGGCACAAGTTCATGGTACCTGTATCCATACTTTGATTCATCTGTTGGTCGCTGGCCTCCCCATCCTCACTGATGTAGCCAGGTGGAGGCGTTTCTGTTCAAATGAAGGGAAAAAATGTTTTAATGCAATTTTGCCATTAGTGATATGATCATTAACCTACTGAGATCAAAGACACCTTTTAATAACAATACTAATTCTTCTTTCTTTAAGTGAAAAATAGTTACAAGTATAACAGTACATAACATAATAATCTCAAGTTTGTGTATCAAGTATGAATAAAAAAAAAAAAAAACGTATATAATCAAAATACATTACAATGCAGTATACAGAGCAACCAATGAATTATTTAAATTCATTTACTGCCACTTGGAGCAGATGCAAACTCACCTGGTATATAGTTGTTTGGAGGTTCAATTCCTGCAGGAAAGTTTGTGTTCTCAGGTATGGAATGAGTGTAGTCATCCAGAGGTGGCAGCTCTGGCAGGATTTCTGAGTGTCTTGGCACAAGAACAGGAGGCAGCACTACAGGCGAAAGCATCAGAAGAGCCTTGTATTAGTAATATGCCTTTCCAAAAATTGTTGTCAGTTGTTTTTAGACAGTTTTAATACTAATTTTAAAAAAGATTACATAGTGGTTTTATGCCTTTAACAACCCATTAAATTGCAAAAAATATGCTCACAATCTCCCCCTCTGAGTTACAACGTTTAATAACGGCCAGAAGAGTTTACATTTACAGAAATGTTGATTACTGTGCACTGTACCTGTGAAAATAAAGAAAAAAAGTAAAGTACTGAATAAGAAGAAATTCACACAAAGCCACATCTGCTGCTGCCCACAGGCATACCAGTTTAATGTGGGAAAAGCTTTTCAGCAGCATGAAGACAATGATGAAACCTACAAGTCCCCAGAAAAACTTAAACTGCTCATTGTCAAGCTGAGGCAGGTTTCACTGTAGATTTTAACTCTGTCCAATTCTTTGAGAATTACTCACATTTGTAAGAAATGCACTTTTTACCTTATTGGGTCAGAGTTAGTCACCAAAAATACACACCACTTGTATCAGTTTGTTAAATATTGTGTAAGGCTATGGCCAACTGCCACGTAGTTTATCATAAGGAAATCAGAATAACAGGGAAAGAGCTTGCCTTCCTCTGCCCAAAAGTTAAAAAACATTTAACTACAAGCACATCTAAAGCTAAAAACTTCTAAAAACTAAAGGATTAGCATGACAATATATGATTTCTTGACAGGCCGCAGACTTCCATTGGTTGCCCCAGTCAACCTAATGATGACCACAAGACCGCATGTAGTCACTGCACCCAGCCCATGAAAGAGCCCCACAGAAACCCACCCGTAAAAAAAACAAAGACTGTCACTTTTTTGTGGACTAAGTCGACAAAATACAATGTGTTAATGAGTTTTTTAAGTAGTTGGTGTTTCACCTATAAAAACAGTGTGTGCAATCCATAAAAATAGAAAAAAAAAAAAAACTAACAATAGCATGTACTCTAAATTTAAAAAGGTATGTGCATCAAAAACTGGCACACTTCAGATATTTCATACAGATCCCTCCCTGGAGGCAACAGGATATGCAAGTGACTGGCAAGTTAAAGAAAAGGCTATATAGACCAATGACCAATGAGTTGAAACAATCGGTTGAACTTTCAAAGAGTTAGTGGAGCCGACAGATTTGTACAACCATGCCACAAATGTGCAGCAGACACCGGACACAAACATTTAAGGGTAACATAGTTCTCTCACCTGGGGTCTCCACCCTCTGATAGTGGTAGGGGTTGATGCAGACCTCGTCCTTCTTGAGGTGGAAGGCATACTCACAGGCCTCGATGGCACGCAGCTCATGGTGGCTGTGAAGGTCCGGCCATCGCCACAAGCGGCAGTAGATAACATGGGGAAGCCCCTTCCTGTGGGAGACCTGCAAGCGGCCATCCAGGGATCTGAGTGAACAGCAAACAAGGGATTGTGGTGAGATTGGAAGAAGATCCACAGGGGAGGGAGAGGGAGACACATAATATGGCCAGGTAGGGGAGGGAAACAGAGGAAGACTAGTAACAAGAATGAGAAACAAAGATGTTCTCAATGTCTCCCACCTTCAACATTGTAATGACAACTCTCCCACATCAAAGTTGTATGCAACACTACACAATAGTTGAGGATAGTCACCTGGTTTGGTCAGGGTAGCTGTATAGGCCTGATGTATCCCACTGTTCTATCGTATTTGGTGTACTCAGTCCCCATATTTCAGAGCAATTGCTGTGCACAGAGAAAACAACAAAACAAAAACAAAAAACAAATGATAAACATGGGACATGGCTCATTCAGAATATCAGTATGGGTAATGTGAACATTAAAAGGCCTCTTTTATTGGAGTCTTATGGGAAAATAAAGACATCAAATTCATTTTCAGCTGTGGACATGAAGGATGGGAACTTCAAATAAGAGAAGCCTTTTTGACAGAATTAAGGGGGAAAAAAACTGAACATGGAATCTGCTAACACACACAATGAGTGAGACAAAGACCATTCTTCAACAGTGCGGCATTGTATCAAACACTGAAAATAACTCAAAACTTTTTTTTTTCCACTACAGTCATTTCTGTCAGAACTTATCTGGAGACAGTCAAACAAACACTGAAGACACACAATGGCACAAAAGAGAGGAAAAACAGAGGAGGCAACCTTGAAAGAAAAAATAACTCCATTTTCAGACATTCTCAAAAAAAGTCAGAAGAAAATGGCCAAAAAAATAAAGCATTAAACACGTGGAATGAGGACAGATGAGAGTCGTTGCTTCTGAATAACAGGACAATAACACATTCTACATATTCAAAACTTCAAATACATAATAACATAGACTAGACTAGACTAAATTACTTTAGTGGGATCTAAACTACTGTTCAAAATTGTAACTGTCTTGTTCATGACAGGGCAGGAAACCAACTTTTCTCCACCAGCCGTAGCAGCTTCTAAATCCTACAATCCAACTGCTATTTTTGCTATGGGAAACTAGGTATTTAGAGTATCCAAATATTGAATGGGTTGCTGCCAAAGTGGCAAGGAGGGATAGACAAGCTCCCCAATCACAATCAGAATATACCAATGTGAGTACGGCTGGTGGCAATGTCTCAATCTGGCATGACTTTTGTTTGTGACCCACCCTCTCTCATGCAGTCATTCTTTACTACTCCTGTCCTCTAAAAGAAATAATTTCATTCACATCGAGCCAGCCGCTCTATTTCCACAAACTAACAGTGCAGCCTAGAACAATTCTCAGGCGATAACAACCAGTCCGCTATCTATAGACATACAAACATCTGACATGGTTCTTGGCGGTACTTCAGTGAGGAATGAATCTGTTAACACAATGTTCCCACTGAATGTGAGTCTGGGCCATCAAGGCTGACTGGCTGATAAAGACAACGTTTTCTCTTGCCCTCCTAATGTCTCTCTGCCCATGAGAGTAGTAGAACATGTAAGCCAGTAAGCACACTTGTAAACAAGCTGATAATTTTTGGTGGGCAATTTATGCTCTAGTATTTTGTATCCCTAATCACAAAACAAGATTATAATATGCAGCCCATGGTTTCATGGATTTCAGAGGCCTCAACTAAGCACATGTACAGAAGACAGTTGTAACAGCATTTGCTTTCACTGTGACCCTAATTTGAAGAGTAATCAAGTGTTTGGCAGTGTACCTGGGGATGGTGACACACTTGGTGTTGCAGTTCTGTGTTGTGATAGCTTTCTCCAGCTCATCTAGCTGCCCTGTCCTCTTTAACTTCTTCACCAAGCTCTTCACAGCCTTCTCGCACCATTTCTCCTCTTGCCCATTCTGCTCTCCACCACCCGCTCCGCCCTGGCCACTGGTCGACTTCTTCCAGCCCAGCAGCCTCTTCACCACAGGAGGGGTGAATGGCAAGATGGAGGACATCTTCGCTGGACAAGCTGGGAGTCTCCAGAGGACTCAACACAAGCTCTCACACACACAGACAGAGGGGACCTGGAGCTACAGTTTGGGCCCTTGCTCTGACGGGGCCCCTCTAGAGACCAGTGAGTCACAGGGTGGAAGCCAGTGCTAGCAGGGGTTACTCAAAAGAGATGGACACCTTGGGAGAAAAAAGTCACACACAATGTACATCATTACACACAAAACATAGACCAGAAAAATAACCACGTACAGCTGATCAAAGCAATGAAGGATTACTGTTAATCAATGCAACTTCCAGTGGTGAACGACACAGTTAGCCGGTTTGCACCGGCATTGTGAACGTTACATCAGTACCTCTTGTGTGAAGTTATGCATTGTTGAACAGAAACAAGCGTCCACTTGATGTCACAAACACTGCTCGAGCCCTGACGCTAACTTGCAAACTTACAAAGTTAACACACGGGGTGTGCCTCACACTGTCGCATCCAGTGCACGCAAGCATTCACGGCCAGCTATTAATGAAGACAATGAACAAAATAGTGAACGCTACAAAATGAATGTGAACAAGGAGAGTATTTTGTGACAGCTCCCCCACCCCCACCCCCCCACTGCTAACACCAACTGGCTTGGGAAGGCCGGCAGCTAGCTACCTGGAGGGGGGGCCTGCTTGGCTCAAATCACAACAATAAGTTCACTAGCGTTAGCTTGACGAGTGTTTAAGAGCAAAATGCTGAAATAGCCTTAGCTAAACACGGGAGAAGAAAACTGTGGCTAGCCATACTAAGCAGATCGGCAGGACTTCATAGAGGTCCCCGTCTAGCTAGGTCAGCTAACGTTAGCTTAACAAGCTAGCTGCCAGCTTGTTATCAAAAATCCTTTTGTTGTGATCCACGAAAAAGCCTCCTGTGCGCAACAGTCAAGTCGCGCTACTTTGCTACCCAACGTCAGCTTGTCAAAGAAATTTAAGATACAATTAACCAAATCTTACAAAATGTCACTTTGTGGTTTTAAACGTTGGACTGATTTGTTTCAATGTAGCTGCTGAATGTTTGTGACTTAGACTAAAATATAGGCACCAAAATGAGTTAGCATCCTGGACTAACTCTTCCAAACTGAGCCCTGGCTCCCGCTGGCTAACGGAGCTAACGTTCATCTCTCACACAAATCAACATGCCTCAAAGTCAAGAAAGCAGCTTAAAGCATTCCAATAGTTACCCTAGTATTAAAGTCCAAAGCTCCGCTTTTTGAGAAAAAAATGTGCACAGCCCTCTAGACGCCTTGTTGACATAAAAATGCCAGAACTGTAATGCACTGCAACTAATTTTGACAAGCCTTATAGGCTCCTCTCGAGTTGCTACCAGTGCTACTGAGGCTAGTTAGCTAGGTTAGGTAGACCGGAAATCACAACAACCCTGATGGCTACGTACGAGCGCTTAATCCCGCCTATTCAAAATCTGATTGGAGGATTACGAAAGGACCCCTGACTACTGGCGCACGTCCTTGACAAGCCTTATTGTTTATTTGACAGCATGGCTTTATATCTGTCATTTAGAGAGGTTTGCAGGTAAAGGCTTTTTTGTTCTGCGTTTTCACGGGACATTAAAACTCACTATTTGCATTTCCACCAAAATTCTAGGCTACACTATGTTAAAGAAGGACGGGGGGGATCAAAAACACAGAATAAAGCAAAAAATCAAACAAGCAGTCAGTCACTGAGTTGTCTAATTTTCTTACGTCAGGGAATCCAGTACGTCTCTCTGCGTCTTTATCTATAATTACAACATAAAAACAACACCCGTTGTTCAGGTTAAGCCTACTATGGGTTGATCTGAGGAAGCAATAGCTCCTCCCCTCACGCAGGTATTCAATTAAGTTTTATTGACTTCACCTGGTGCCATTATAAAATGCTACACTGTCGCGGTCGGCAGCATTTTTTCTGTTTTCTTTTGTCTGCGGCCATGGGTGGATGTTTGTGGACGTTTCTTTTTGTCTTAGCACAGGTGTCAGAGTTGTTAGAAGGTGAGTCAGATGAATCAAATACACAGCTAGGTTAGACTTTACACATTATAAATTAGTCAAAACGATGTTTGTCACCTCAGACAATGAAGGGTTGTATTATCAGCCACATTTCTTTTACTTGTTCCAAATAGTTATTTCATCTGCAAGGAGTCCTTTGAATTGTGGCCTTGGCTCTAAACCGTGCAAGGATGGTATAGAGTGTGTAATCTACAATCATGTATGTGATGGAGAGCCTGACTGCAAGGATGGTTCAGACGAAGAGGACTGTGCCTCTGGATGCAGTGAAGGTATAAGTCTGAATCCAGATAAAATGCATAATGACGTTAAGTACTCTGAGGTTTGTTTTGACCTTTAAGAGGGGTAGTATTTACCCCATCTGCAGTTCTGTGAATGAGAAATGTTACTAAAAAGGTGTTAAAAAGTCTTTTTAGATGAGACTAAAAGTTGAAAATGACTGTCACAAAGGATTTTAGAGAGGAACTGTGGTACAATACTGTATTTTTGTAAGATGGGTGTACACAAAAAAGGCAACACATTGTCAATAAGTTTCTGTAAGAATATGGTATACAGCAGACACTCTAGTTATTTAAATGCTAGCACAAATATTATGAACTTGAGGCCCTTGTATTATGTCCATACAGATCAGTTCCAATGTGCCCATGGGAAGAAGTGTATTGACAAGGACCGGGTTTGTGATGGTGTGCCCCATTGTCAGGACCGTTCTGATGAACTGCACTGTGTGATGCAAACAGAGGGCTGTGTCCACCAGTGTGACAGTAAGAGTCGCTGCTTGCCCTCAAACTTCCTCTGTGATGGAGAGAGGGACTGTTTAGATGGCACCGACGAAGAAAACTGCGGTAGGCTGAAATTTCAGAGGTATCACTGGAGATGATCACTTGTATTTAGAACTTCCACATGAAGTAACCTTGAGTTTGTTAATCTTATTCAACATCGTAATCAGACCAAGAGGAACCTGGGTATGAAAATGAAGAAAGGAGCACTACAACCCCTGGAACTGTTGGTCCTGCCACCATCAAATGTCCTTTGGGTGCCAAACCCTGCAGGGATAACACAGAGTGTATCCCTTACAACCATGTCTGTGATGGTGAGGCAGATTGCAGAGATGGCTCGGATGAGGAAGAGTGTACATCAGCATGTGAATCGGGTAATCTGGTGGCTGGGCTGTGTGGGTCTGATCCCATCTGATCTGTCTGTATGTGGGTTGAGGATGACTTTACTGCCCCCCAGTGGATTATATTATGCTACTGCATTTTATATTATTATACTGTTCTTCCAAGTGCATGCTGCGTTCTGACATTAAGGACGATCAGCAGATGCATGGTCAAAACATGAATATGATGTTGCATTGTATTGTCATCAGAAAAACATGATGCACGCAGCTTCTTATAAGTGGTGAACACAAAAGTCCTGCATAACAAAATGGTCAAGTTGTTAGAGCTGAGAGATGTACGTATGTAGAGATGTGTGTTCACAAGCTTATTGAGGAAAGTCAAAACCACTAAAGGTGGACATGCACCACATTATTTGAAACTCAACTGTAACTTGCCTGAGTCCTAATCGGAGAATATGTTCTTTGCAGATCAATTCCAGTGTGCCCATGGAAAAAAATGCATTGAGCAGAGCCAGGTGTGTGACGGTGTGCCTCAGTGTCAGGACCGCTCTGACGAACTGGGATGTGTCAAGGACTTGGAGGACTGTGATCATCAATGTGATGACAAGACCCGCTGCGTCCCTAAGAGCTTCCTCTGTGATGGGGAGATGGACTGTTGGGATGGCAGCGATGAGGCCAACTGTGGTAGGTTGTCCTGAACTAGGTAATTAATATTCACTAATCATTAGAGCGCCTGTGTTATGGTATAGTTTAATCTCCACCCCACAGCTGATGAGGACTGCAGTGCCACTGAGTTTAAATGCACCAGCGGCCAGTGTGTGTCGGCCACAATGCGTTGTGATGGTCACCCAGATTGCTGGGACCACTCAGATGAGGAGAGCTGC